>CM052336.1:22780636-22932478 GCA_028455595.1 Lasioglossum vierecki | reverse complement strand
AAGCCGGTCGGGAACAAGCGTTTTTCAAACCGCGCGAAATGGAGCTGCAAGCTCCAGTAATTCTATAAATATTCGCATTAGCGCGAATGTGTCGGAGGAATATGCATGCTAGGAACTTGGTTGCAAAATGCATTACTACCAGTTTTTTGCGATGGATAATTTTTTCATTTATCTCGTATTAAAACAATTTTAATTTTATATAAAAATCTACAGGCATTGCTCGAATGAATGAAAATGTTTAATTCGCAATAGTCAGACCTTAAAACTTAGTTTAAACTGTTATTAATAAATGGTTATAACTAGCTCAAGGTTAAAAACCAACAATTAAAATAAATTTCCTCTTACAATAATGTTGACAAGTTATAATGTAATTACATTATCAACTTGTTTTATCATATCAAATGATTTTACAGTTTCTTTAAATTACCCGTTTTTAGTGTGAACTGTTACTAATAAGAAACAGAACGTGAAAGTGCACTTCCAGAGTTGATTTCATTAAAGTATGCAAAGTCAAGAAATTGTTGAACAATTAACTTTTATTGGAAAGAGTATGCAATCTCATAAAAATTGTTTTGATCAAATAAAATACATTAATGATGAAAGATTAAATTTTATAAAATATATTAATTATTGAAAATATACTGTTACCAAATTTTTACCGTACGCGTATACTCGTAATATAAAAAATGGTGCTTTCCCATTAATATCGTTAAGAATAGCAAGAAGATTTTATATATTATGAATGATAAGCGAGAACAGGTACTAACGTTGAATCAAGGTTAAGCTAAATCTAATCGTAGAATCTAATGGGTAAATAATGATAGGATTTCACGTGAGATTGTTTATTGCAATCGTCATTATTTTCAAGGAAAACATGAGTATCTTGCAAAATATCAGAAATTGACACTATATACAGTACCTGCAAAAAAATCTTGTAAATATGAATTTGTAACTAGATTTTCACGGTTCAATCTATTTACATTTTTAACGATGTTCAAAATTTCCGGATAGAAGTTCGTAACGCAAAATTGTATTTTGCAAGGGTTGCGCGATATCGTCCAATTAAAACTTGTGATACGACTGGCAATACTTGCCAGAATAAAATAATAACCTCACTCATTTCTGCCAGTTGATAATTTTATAATTAGACTGTCATTTATGATGAAAATGTTTAAAATTGTAAAACCATTAGGCGAAGTTAACATTATTAAAAGAGGAAATAAGCATAAATTCGTGTCCGATTTTCATACATATAGTAAATGTCGTAGTGTAAAAAAAATATTTTATATTAACAATTCTTTTCTATTTTATTATTTTTATTTTTTAATTGAATATTATTTTCAAATCAGGCACTAACTTATGTGATCATTTGATACATTTTTATATAATTTCTGTTTCTTACAATCGATTTAACAACTTTTAGTTTGCATAACGATGGTTATAATCTTTTACAGTTTCTTTTTGTACGATCCATGTTAACACTAGGTTTACAGAGCACTAGAAATGTTTATTTCACAGTACTTTAAAGATGGGAATATCTATACTATTTCTACGTCATCTAATTTTTTAAAAATTCGGGAAAAACTAAGAGTGCTTTTTTCAAGTATATTTCAATTCAACAAAAAAAAAACGTCGCAGCTTTCAATCAACATTTCCATAGGAATTTACATTATCCAAGTCATAGAACTTTGGACAGGAGAACATCTGTCGGGTCAGCTACTTTTAAATATTTCTTAAATATCGGAGCCCCTCTGTCTCCCCTAGATACAATCATGCCAAGAACGAATAATATGAAAATTGTAGTTTTACCAGTTTAACTACTTTAAAAACTGCAAGATCTGCTGCCACTTTGTTAGAGAAAAATATTTCTTCAAAATCGGAGCCCCTGTGACTCCCCTAGATATAGGCATGCCAAGAACGAATAATATGAAAATTGTAGTTTTACCAGTTTAACTACTTTAAAAACTGCAAGATCAGCTGCCACTTTATGACAAAACCTCATGAATTGTGTGTCCGCGTAACAAAGCAAGAAAGGTTGGTCGAAATCGGAATTGTGGTACCACCGAAGCTCCTTGACAAGGGACGAACGGGTCCTGAATACAGTAGCAGGCAAGGCAGATTCGTCAAGCGTTTGCTAGCGAGGGAACGAAAAGGAGGAGATTTTGAGAAACACTGCGTATCTGTGCCGAGCGCCACGCGACCAGGTCGTCCGGTCGGGCTGGATGCCGGGTGTTGTTGAAATCAACGTGGTGGGGTTCCTTCGACGACCACAACCGGAGCCTTATGCCTTCAGTCGACTCTCGGCTCTCACTGCGACTCGAGCTGGCTGAGATTCCGTTAATTAAGCATCGGCCGAGCCAAGAAGTCGGTGGTTGCACAACAGGTGGGCCACGTCGTCGGACTCCCTCCAATAACCACCAATCATCAACTAGTGTGAGAGTACACACAAATTCACCCAAGCATTCGATCAACAAGATCGAACGAAACACGACGGAAAATACGTTTTATTAAAATCGGAGTAACTTTCCGAAGCTGGAAAGGGTTCATCTGGATAAAGAGGATCGTTTGAAAGGCGTGAGTGTGAAACGGGACGAGTGGTCGAGTAGTCGTTTCACGGTCGATCCGGAGATCGATCCAACCAGTTCCTTTTACCGGTCGATCACCTCGATCCCGTGGCGCGAGTGCACATCCGCGTCGTCAGCTCTTAATTAGTATATACGTGGGTGTTTGTGACAGAGTGGAGACTGGACGAGTCTCGACGGACAGCACAGCGGGAAACTGTACGACGAGAGGGGAAGAAGAACTTGAAGAGATGCCGAAAGCGAGAGGACCTCGGTTTGGCGAACACCGCATCTGGGAATAAAAGGGACAGAGAGAAGAAAGGGTTGGTTCGAAGGTGGTGGGGCGGTTAAATAGATGCAGGAATCTCTACGCGGCGCCATGCTGCTGTAGTGGCGAGAAAAAATATTCGGTTTCGTTGGTGTGCGTGGCAGCTCGCGTGTGCATGGAATCCCAGGACCGTATCGGTCTGCAGGTTGCTTACGAGTTCGCAGACCCGACGCGTCGGTGAAGTTGCCAATTTCTCAGCGAATTCGACACTCTGCGAACAATTTCCAAACAGGCTCGAAACTGTCTTAAGGAAGGATTTTTACAGTGGGCCACAGGTTTACGAACAATTTTGAAAGAAGTTTGAAACTGTCAGGGAACGGGACACTCTGCGAACGATTTCGAACAGGTTCGAAACTGTCTCACGAAAGGATTTTTACAGTGAACACAGGTTTACGAACGATTTTAAAACAGATTCGGAACTGTCTGCGAGAGGATTTGCAAGGACGACAATAGATTTGATCGTGGAGCAAAGTAATCGGCGACGATCGATGGTTAATTAACGTGTCTCTACTATCGTGGTATTCGCGAAGATCGAGGAAACATGTTGTGCGGCACGTTCGGAAAGAAAAGGATGCACAACGGCGATGAGTATCGACTGGTCAGATCGAACACTATGCCGAGGATCCTGGCGGGAAAAGAGGGTAGCCTGGTTTCGGTACGAAGGACGAAATCCTCGAGGGTGCCGGTTCGCTCCCCCCATCTCAAAGATCTTCTGCACACGGTAAGCCGTAAATCCGTTCGATCCTAACGCGATCGTACGATCTGCCTGTGAACATGCCGTGGTTCCGGGACTCGCGACGTTTTATCGACGGTAAAATCGACCTCGAGAGTCTCGCTCGATGGAAGGACACTCTCTTTCCACTATGAGAGAAGAAATATGGCTCCTTGATCTCTCTTTCTCTTTCTCTCTCTCTCTCTCTCTCTCTCTCTCTCTCTCTCTCTCTCTCTCTCACTTGCTCTGTGCTCCGTTCTCGTTTATGTTCCTTTGGTTTCAAGGCGACGTTTCTGCGACTTGAGAATAACTTGATATATGGCTGCCCGTTTGCTATGATTCCTTCAACACCATTTTATGCTCTTCTAAAAATATCACGAAACCGCTCTGTACATCCTTCGAACGTTATTGCATTCGCTTGAAGCTATATAATCGTAATTACTTACACGGTTGACAACGTAAGGATTAAATAGAAATTGTTTAGTATTTTTAACGTTGTGTACACTATGTTAATTTTACGCAAATATATAAAGTATATAAAGTTCGAAAATTATGAAACTCTGGTTCATTAATTTATGGAGATTTAATCAACCATAGTATCCAATGTGCATATATAATTATTCTAGAACTATTGTTATTATTAGAGTAATATTATAATTTAATAGTTAATGAATATTTATGAGCACACATTGCATTTCTGTCGAATTTGGAAAACAATTTGTTGTGACAACTTCTTGTCAATTTTTGATTTCCACCTGTATGGTGTTTCTTACCATATGCTCCGCCTACTTTTATATAATTATCTGTCAGAGTACGTGATCTATTAGCTTTTGATTGCCTTCTTTTCGCTTGTTAATAACTTGCCTCGTGGCATTCTAATAAAAATAAATTCAAATATAATATATACACAATTTTGATGAATTTAGGAATTAATATTAATATGAATTCACAAATCTTAATTACAATTAAACTTCGTCGGTTGATTCTCGCTGATGTTATCCACACAAAATGTAAGCACAAACTACCCTAATAGCACAAAATATTATATACGCATTCATATAATATTAAGAAGAGATTCAATCTTTTTTTAATATTCAAATATACATAAAATATTTATTTTATACTAAGTAAAAAATATTTCTTTTTAAATATGCAGGAAATATCTATTTCATGTTACGAGGAAAATATTTTTTTCTAAATATTAAACGAATCTTTATTTCATATTATGAAAAAAAACATTTTTTTCTCATTATAAAACAGATTTTTATTTGATATTAGAAATAGAATATATATTTTTTTATAATATATTTATAAATGTATTATAATATATTTTTCCTAATATACAGATAATCTTTATTCTTGTACATGTATACTATATTCAGATCCAATATTTTTCTCATATGAAAAAATGTGGCTTAAACAATATTTTTCCAATATTTGTAAAAAAAAATAGCTACCTAATATTTTTGTGCTACTAGGGTAAGATGCTTTAAAAAAAAGTGCCTCAGCCTTCAACGAAAACGTAAACAGACTCAGAATGTAAACATTTGTGAGAGAGTAGGATATATATCTCTATTCAGTAGTAAGTACACAATGTTATAGATATTTGGAAAGTTCAAATTTTTCAATACTTCTAAAAATACACCAAAATGGCTTTATAGATATTTCGGGCAGTGTATAAGGAAAAAATGCTTAAAAAACGGAATTGCCTCTTTATTGCTGGAACTGCTTGAATCGTGTACTCACTCTGAATAAGTGAAACGCTGACGTGCACGTGGCCGCCAAAAACATTCGGCTCCCGCGAGTTAATTCGTGTACCGAAGATGCTTCCTGCAAATATTCCCGCGCGCGCTTATCGAACCGAACGGGCTCGTCGGGAAATTTCGAAGAAGCACTGCGCCACGCCATTTCACCAACAACGTTTTGCTTGGTATTCATGCCGGACTGACAATAAGGGGCTTCGCATCGGCCAGTCGATTGCTTCTCAAAGGTCCCGGACCGTCTCGAATCTACATACATGAATGCGAATGCGTCATGCCGTTTTACATATGTATGCACACGACGATATAGTCTCGGTGTACCCATGTACATACGCGTTCTGTTGCATAATTTACGATATTGTACACAGACATGTTCGAGTGTACAAACGAACCACTCTCCTCGCCCGGTTCAAGTGGAATCGATTTGTTTTGGCAGCGGATGAAAGAGGCCGATCCCGAAACGATTTCAAGCGATTTGGGAGTTCGGCCCGATCCTAATCGCCCGATTCCCGTCGTTAGGCTCTATCTACCCCTTTCACGAGGGATTGTTAACCCTCGTTTCCGGTCGAATCGAGTTCTCCTCGATCGAGTTCACGTCGATCGAGTTAACCCGTTACCAAGGTCTATAGATTTCGTAGAATCCTGACGTTTCTCCTCGAATCCTGTACACAATCTGCTGATCGAATTAGGAATTTTTTTTTTAACGTTGACTACGATTTTATTCGAAAATTATGTACGATGTCTAAGTTCGTGTAGTTTATATGGAACTAGGCAAATTAATTGACATAATAAACAGGCTTCTCTTTTTAACTTTGATTTCAGAGTTTGTTGTCAGAAATAAATATTTTTGGAAGGTTTATCTAGGCTCTTTCAATTTTATATTGTATATTATTACTTTAATTTATACAATATATTATCCTACATAAATTCGCTATTAGTAATCGAATGGGAACAAATAGTCGACAAAATATTCAACTTTGCTGAATATTTGATCAAGGAATCTGATAAATGAAGTTGTTCGAACGCGCTCCTCTTTCTAGGTAGAAATAAAATATGTTTCCTTCTGCATTTTATTTTATTTAAACCACTACGAACGAGCTAGATTTTCTAGTTTACTGATATTTGATGTGATAAATTTTTAAACCTAATGAACAAGCTGAAAACATGTCTTTTTCTATTATGTAAATGAACATAAAAGTTTGTATCAGTATAGTTTTTAAGATTACATATTTTTATTAAAAAGGGATCGTGCACGTTCACTGAAACGTAATTCTAAATGGTATTTGGTTAAGAGGACAATTTGGTAATAAGATTATTGGTACTGAAAGTCCAAAATTGTTAGGATGGGAAAACTTGAGCACATGGTTTCAAAATTTTACAATTGTTAAATTCAAGAAGCCACTGCATATTTTTTCTAAGGTTAATTATTTGATATACATATAGTCTGAATCAGAATTCCATCAGTTCGTAAAAAAGTTGTTACACTTTTTAACCTCCTGAAAGAAAAAGAGTTGTTAAAAATTGAAATCCGTTCCTTTGGGAAGATCTCACTATCTTCCATAAAGATATAAAGAAATAAATTTATATTTGGTTCCGATGTCGACCAAGAAATATTGAACAATTTGCATAAGGACAAGTTTCAAAAAGAGCTAATTCGTGATTGATTGAAAAGTTCGTAAAAAGTTGTTACAGTTTTTAACCTCCTAAAGGAAAAAGTAGTTGTTGAAAATTGAAATTCGTTGTTTGGGAAGACGTCACTATCTTCCAAATATACAGAAAGAAATGTGTATTTGCTTCCGATGTCCACCAAGAAATATTAAACAATTTTCACAAGAACAAGTTTCAAAAAGAACTACTTCGTAATTCTTGAAAAAGAAAAAAATTGCCATCTGATTTTCCTCGTTCTAAATCGGGCTTCCCCGTCAGGAGATACCAGTCAGGATTCACAGGAGCGGTTAATGGCTAATTAAACCAGCGAACACGCGAAGCGTTTCGCCTTCAGCATCCCGAGCAGGAAGTCGTTAGATTTTCATAACTAGTTGCAAGAAAAGGGTGCTCAGAGTAGAGAGGTAAGGTGGAGATCTAGTTATGTTGATAACTTGGTAGCCATTTGGGACTTTGAACTAGAATTTTTTATGATCCAGATCAAATATCTTCAAAATTCAGATCCCCATTGTTTAACTCATTCCCGATTAATTTATGTACTCGCACTTGTAAAACTTGCGTTTTTATGCAGTTTATGCATTTTTGACATGACTAGGAATAGATAAAATTGAAAAAATTTAAGAACATCAACGTATTATTATCTTCAGTCCGTTAAAATTATTAAAAGGAGAAAATCATTCGCATTTAGCTTTGCAAACAATTTATATTTTGCACAAAGATCTGCAGTCTAATCATAACTGACGTATAATTTAACAATGAAATTATAATAAATGGTTTGGGAATTACTATAACCATTAAACAAATGCTATTTATAAATTAGTCGGTACATATTTATAATCAATAATTATAATTATTTATGATAAACGGTATAAATCGTTGAATGCATTCTACATATTTCGTGATTTTTGGGGAATGTTCAATCGCAAACAGATTTGGATTTATGTTCCAATAAATTACAACGAAAAATTATGTGATCCCTTGACTTTATTCTTTCCGTAGAATCCCGTGGGATTTCTCTAATAATCTGAAAAGTGGCAAGCATTACATTAGTCAATTGGAAGGACTAATGTAACACAGTCACTCTATTATATTTGACTTATTAATTGGAGATTAGACGACCGATCATCGATGATCGTGTAAATCCGCAGTCGAGCAAAAAAAGGGTTCTAGAAACAGGTGGCGCGGGCAGGAATTCGTGTTTCTTCCAAGAAGCTCCGTGAATCCTTGGATAGAGGATCGTTCGGAGGCAAAATACAAAGTTGGCTTGTGGTATCGATCGAGAGGATTGTGGTATCGGTGGGGTCCGGTCACGATCACCTCGACGCTGGTCCCACTGGCTTGGGACATCGTTGCCGTGGTCGTCGTTGTCTTCCCAAAAGTCCCGGTGTTTCTTTTTCGGTCTAAATCCGGCCACGGAGGCGCCTGTAGGCGCTCGCAGAAGTCGCCACGAGATACTCCCGTGCTAGAGAAAGAGGGAAATAGAGAGACGGAGAGGTAGAGCTGGCAGAGCTGGCAGAGCTGGAAGAGGAGGAAGAGACAGAGAAAGACCAAAAGGAGGTTGAGCCACCTTCGCGAGAGGTTCGCCTTATAAGGCGTCCTCGGGTGGGCAGCGTCCATTAGAAATCCTTTGTCGTCCCGACCTCTTTTTCCCCGACAGATTCTCAAGGGAAGGGAGACGCACAGGGGGTGGTTGATGGTTCGTTCGCCGCCTAGAATTCGTGGTTCGCCCATCGAGAAAACGCGCCCCCGTTCTCTATTTGGCTGCGGCTATGGAACGAAGAAAGAAAAGAAGAAGTTTTTAGATTAATGAGAAAGTGAGATATAACTCCACTTGAGAGAATTACCAGCGGAGAACAACGACGGACAGACGTCGACGAACGGGATCAGTCTTTTAACGCCGTGAAAGTACGGATTCTTTACGGGATGAGTCTTTTCACGAGAAGGATTCTTTGGCTGGCTCTGTGGCTCCTCTGTCGATGGAACGGTGTATAGCCTCTGGTTGCGTTTCACGATTCCCTTCGAACGAATCAGTGTCAGGCTTTACGGTTCTCTTTGTCGTAAATAAACAGGGTTAATTTGTTTCTTCTTGTTTTTGCTATACCGATGTTCGAACGAATTCGTTGGTAAACGAGAGTGGTAACGATGTCGTTCATTCTCAAGAAAAGTAACACAGTGAATAAAAAGAAATTTTAAAGCCATTCGAAAATTATCTAGAATTGCGAATTTTTTAATTGTATATCACCAACTGGGAAATGTAAAACAATTTGCTATTATAATACTATAAATAGACTAGGGATATTTATGCAATTTGTGGCTTTTGAAAATTTTCAAGAAATACTTGAATATAAATAAAATATGACAGAATTTAGTACAACTTTAATTTAAAATATAATTCTATTTTATTTCACTATTTTTAATGTTCGTCTACAAAAATTGAAAATTGCATGATTATTTTTATGATGTTCTTTTAAGGAATATATTTTGAGATGGTTTTCTTTTATGAATGAAAGTACAGATTAAATACGTATAAATCTTGCAATTCACGGCAACGTAGTATTCATCGTTGAGAAGGTAGCTAACGGGGCTGCACAAGAGCAAGAAGGGAATACCACTCTCTCGGCTTGATCCCGTTTGTTGCGTGATCTGATTTGTTCATATTAACATTTCAGCCAATAAGAAAACTCGTGCTCGCAATAAATAATCCGACTTGCCCCTGTCTAGCCATCTTCTTATCCCTGCGCAATTTGCTACTGTACCAATATTATAATGTGTTTATGTTATATGTATTTATTGCACAAACAAGTATAATTAAAACCGTAGCAACATTAAAGAAATTTATCTGCCACGCAGATACTGAAAGTGTTGAAGTGATTGTGATCGTTTTTAACATGAAGAAACTAAATATTTGCTGCAGAAAAATATTGACTTTTATATGTCCCGAGTATCTTTATGCAAAATAAAAATTTTCTGCATCAATTGCAAGACACAGGGGCCACTTAGGAATTTATTTAACACATTAAAAAAATTCAATCTACAAAAACAAAAACTTTTCAAGAACGTTTCTGCTTTCGTTATAATGGGCGAGCCTACCAAACAAATTCCATAAAAATCTTCAAAAATTTAAATAACTTTAGATTAACAATATGTTGCGTTAGAAATTATGGATCTCTAGTAGTTTCTTTTAACCTCTTCAGTAAAAACTATTTCACAGAATGCTCAGAGAAACCACGGTCTAGAATGATCCGAACGCTCATGTTTCTGGAGCAAAAAAAAATTTTTCAAGAACGTTTCTGCTTTCGTTGTAATGCGCGAATCTACCAAACAGGTTCCATAAAAATCTTCAATAATTTAAATAACTTCAGATTAACTATATGTTGCGTTAAAAATGATGAATCTCTAGTAGTTTCTTTCAACCTCTTCAGTAAAATCAATTTCACAGAATGCTCAGAGAAACCACGGTCTAGAATGATCCGAACGCTCATGTTTCTGGAGCAACGTCATCGCGGTGCGTAAAGCGCGAAAAAAGGGGAAGGAAAAAACGTTCTCGGCACGATTTCTATAATCGCCGTAGCGCATTTTCAGCGACCTTCGTCGCGGAGCGATCGCCTACTGCCTTTCACTGTTCAACGTCCACGAGTTTTCGATTCTTGACGTTCCGAGTCGGTCGAAGCTATCGCACTTCGATCCGGCCACACGGATCAGGAAATCGGAATTCTCGGGGATCGAATCCGAACGAGGGGGACAAAGTAAGTTCCACCGAAAACGAGGAACACGGTTCGTCCAGCTAGCAATTTGTGTACGCCTTGCCTTCTCTACCCTTATTCGCCGCCTTTGGCTCGGCCTTTTTGCTCGTCTCGTTCTTCTCCTTTTCTTCTCTCCACCTTAATCCTCTCCCTCTGGAATTCCTCTCCCTCCATCGGTCGCGAAATATCTCGACGCATTCCCGCGCATGGTTCTGGTCCGATTTGGGCCCTCCTGCAGCTCTCGAGTTCCTCGTGCAGCTCACGAACCAAGGGCCTCCTTTATGGAGGTTACTTGTAATTCAATCTATTAACTCATCTAACCGAATTCTTCCCATAGTTCATCCGGCAACGCGGTATCGCACGGGGCATTTATTTTTTAGCCTCGTTTTATTAACCCTTCGCAGTTGGAGCTACTTTAACTCAAAAATTAAATGTTGCATCCGACCTAGAATAATTCCATTATATTAGGTTTTCTTTTGGAATCTGTTCCTTTAATATTGCTAAATAAATATTAGCTTGTTCCAGGATTGTCACATTATTTGTATTTATTTGACACCACATTCAAGGAATATATTCTATTGTATTAGGTTGTCCCAAAAGATTCTTTCGGAATGTGTTACTTTCATATTGCTAAATAAATGTTAGTTTGTTCCAGGAATCGGTTTTCGATTCTTGCACATAATGCGAATTCGTGTTAGGAAGTATTAAAACATTAACGTAAAGAATATCACATAGTTCGTATTTATTTAGCAACATTCAAGGAATATATTAATATATTCCATTGTATTAGGTTGTTCCAAAAGTTTCTTTCGGAATGTGTTCCTTTAATATTGCTAAATAAATGTTAGCTTGTTCCAGGAGTTCGTTTTCGATTCTTGCACATAATACAAATTCGTGTTAGAAAGTATTTATTATATATTTATTTGTTGTTTGTATTTATTTAACAACATTCAAGGAACATAGTCTGAAAGAAACTTCCGGGACAACCTAACATATGACTTTTTCATTTCATTGATATAAAATTGTTATAATACCACATACAATGCTAAAATGTGTAGTAATTGATTAGTAGACAACGGATTTTATGCATTTATAACAAAAATGAGTAGGCGTTAAGTAAATTCATTAGACGAATTTAAAAGTAGTGTTATATTATTTTCCACCTATTACATTAAAATTAAAAAGGAAAATAAATTTTTATATCACTCCAGTTTATTGCAATTCAGGTAGAAAATTTTTATTTTGCCTAAACATCCGCTGTCTATTGATTAGATACGTTTGATGATGAATTCGTTTACATATGCTATAAAAACATAGCTACACAGCATTCGATCTAAAGAATTGAAGGTCACATTCGTTTCTATGAAATTAATAGAGATGAAAAAATATTGCAAACACTTGTTCCAATATTTTCACAATAGTTTTCGATAAAAACCGCCAGCTGATAATGACGCGAACACTCTCTGTATATCGAAAGAAATGCATGTTCGAATGTCTAATAGCGTTAAAGTAAAAGATGCGAAGCGAATTCACGTAACGAACGGCAGATGTGATTATTGATGCCGTTCCCAGATCTTTTCTGTCGGCTCGCGCGTCTCTAAATGCGTTTCTTTCCGCTTTCTTCCGGCATCCTTTTACATATGACCGTCTCGCTGGAGCCAAGACTCGCGGCGTTCCTCTGAAAATTGCGCAATCGAGACACGATCCGGTATGCCGGCCGTTCTATTAGTGCAGCGAACGCTGCGATCGCGGTTCGACGAACTTCCATCGTTACGACGTCCTATATTCCGTTATCAGGCCATCGTTAAACCAGTTAACTCTATTCTTCCTTCAGCCGATAACACGATTTCGCGGGTCAGTTCGTAGCGCTTGCAAGACTTGCGCTATTCGAATTTCCGTAATTATCGGACTTTACTACTTTTTCATCATCCAGTGTTTTTCTCGAAATCCCGTTCCACCCACCTTCAAACTGCATCCATTTTTATTTCAACCAGGAATCGAAAGAGTTCCAGAACTTTTTCATAGGTTTTGATTAAAATATGAACAACAAACATGTTCCATGTTTCTACAACAAGAATTATATTTAAAAATGTTGAAAGAGTTCTGAATCGTTGCTACAAATATTTAATTTAATAGTACTGCAACAATATTGAATAAATTGTTATTCTAAATGCTTCAGTTATTTCTAACATTTATATAAATAATTCAGAGCTAGACGAGACAAAAAACGGTTTGAGTCTGTCGTATAGAAATTCTTTTAGTGAACGTTCTAATTAATATTTATAAGGACACTTCTTATATGAAAATTCCTAAAAATAATATCATTTTCTTAGGATATTGCATTATATGCATTGTATGCATTTCTACGTACATTTAATATTTTAATTTTCTTGTGTCTGAAATGACCCATTTTAGATTTTTTATTTGACAATTATTGAAATTGTAAAGGTGTTTTCATGGGAATCTATAGAATATATTTTTTGACTCCAGTATATATTCTAGTAAAAATTGTGCAAAATCTAAATAAATTCAATCTTGTTATTTTTACAATGTTATACACATCAGTCACTTTTGATAGTCGTTAAATTTAGTGTTAAAATTTGGCTCATTCGATACATTATGAAAATTCATTTCTATATCTGGCCAGTGTAATTATTTTCTGAAACACATTTGTTAAGCATCCGCATTAGAACTTTGTAGCAGACTAAATTATTCGGTGATACAATCGTGCAGCAATTTCATTGGTGCCAGTCGGCATTTCGTTTGATTCACATCGTTCGACGCTCTTTACCTCGCACGGTCTACACAGTCTAGATTGGTTTACGCCGGTTTCAATTTGTGGCGCCGTCCGCCGAGCTTCTTCTAATTACCGCTAATTAGAGACGATGCTTTAAGTACCAACCGTTCTGTTGGTGTGCTCGAAAGGAATTTCCTCGGTTATTGGCGTCGCTCAGTTCACGGAAACGTCACTTTATCCGCGAACGGGACAGAGACTCTGCGCGCAACAACGTCGTTGAAAATACTTTCGAAATATTCTAATATAGTCTGTATAGCATTCTTTTTTTGTATTACGCAAGTTTTAAAGGCTGGAAAATGTTTCTTTGAACATAAGAATGTTTAATATTACATAATACATTTTTTGAATTCAGAAGAAATAAGCGTAACTTAGGAAAAACGCCAAAAAAAGTGATTGTTGTTTTTTTTTGACAACGTGCAACGTTTTGACAACTTAAAAAATCTGAAATAAATTGAGCATAATACTTTTCAAAATATCTCATTGCTAAATTAATCTTGAAGTTGTACGGCAACAACTTTTATATGAAATCAGCATTTTTTCGATTTTTTTGTGTTTTTCATTGATTACAACAATAGTTTGTAACTGAAAAATCTGAAAATGATTTTTTTCAGAATTTTAAAGTATCAATAAATGGAGAAAATGGGCCATCTGGTTTTTCGTTTTTCTTCAATAACTACCCTTACAGATGAGATAGGGGGCTGAAACTTGGCCGAGTCGGGTATTTTTGGATAGGCTATCGAATGGTCAATTCGACTGAAATACCACCGGGGGCGAATTTCACCCCCAAACACGGCTATAGCCTTTTAGGTAAATTTTCAAGGGGCCCTTTGGTACGATAATATAATAAAATGAAATTAATAACCTTTTTTAGCAAAACTATGTGGGAACGTTATTGTCCAAATTTTTTAGGTAAATTTTCTGCTGCAAGCGCGGGGCCCGTAGCATTTGTTACTCCTGCTACGGGGCTTAATCCGGCACTGCAGCCGGTCAAATAAACGACTTTATAAACTAACCGTCGATAAGAATGATTGTTTGCACGTGATTCGCGGAAGAACGGCGACACACGGACGCGGGAAACGCAGCCATAAGTCTCTCTAGACGATGCATAAAGGTTTTCCAACGAATATGACGGTTCTAACAGAGGTTAAATCGAGCCCACATGCGCATTTCACTGGGCGTGGTCGTCGACTTTACTCGATTTAATCCCCGCGACAACGCCGACGAGCCTCGATCCGTGTTGCCGCAGGATTCTCCGCTGCAGTAAACTATCGAATTCATGGGTCGATATCTCGTTTAAGCTGCTTCTAACCGCGCGCTACGGAGAGACCGTTACGAATAACACTTTGCATACCATTCCTCGGAGAAAGTCGATAATTTCGTAGCTTCTCGTCACTTCTAACTCGTTCGTTCGTAGGACATCAGGCCACTGCTTATAAAATTATACGGCAATGGCAACCGTGTCGAATCGCGTCTGGTTACCTCGGAATACGACACTCATTTGTACCTCGTTTTCTCCACTTTTAATGGACTTCTCTATCCTCGCGGCTTCGGAAAATCGATTTTTCTTCCTGCACTTTCTCAATGCTTTCTGGGCTTCAATAGAATCTCGATGCATTCAGAATGAATTTGTATTCGTTCTTCGAATCGAGAATTCCATTGGAACAAGAAACAAATGAGTGTTGTATTTCAAACTTGCCAGATATTGTCAGTGGCGAGTTATTAGTTGAGGCCTCGGTCAAAGTAAAATTTCACATTGGAAAAAATAAAACAATTGTAAAAACAGCTACATATTTATTATTGCATAAAAAGTGAAATGAATTCTCTCCTTGAACCACGAAAACCTTTTACATAAAAATACAAAATATTTGGTAAACAATTGCATATGTTGATATAAATAAAGAGCATTATAAATCTAATGCAGATATGGTTGCAATATTTATTAAATATTTACTTTTCGAGCATTGTTTGTCGCGAAATTATTAATTGGTTCGTTAAGATCAACGCAATTGGTTGCAAAGACAGTTTATCCTGTCCCAAAGTATTTCTTGAATAGATCTTAATTCTTGACATTGAAAGAACGTTATGTCGATGCATTGGAAACTGGAATTGTTAGAAATATTGTTGAAGTTACCTCAACACTTGGAAATGTTGAAAAATGTCCTCTTTCTATGATTTCATACGATCACTGCCCGAACAGAGTACAGCGTATTTGACAAGAATCGCGTTTTTACCGTACTATGAATTTTCCCAAATTAGAATTTCAGTTTGAAATATTTTTATGAGAAAATCGAAGAATTCGGATTTTGGTTCAAGTTGCCCATGGGGTAACGTGCCACTGGATATTGTAGACGCTGTATTTTAACTACAACATTTTAAAAATCGAACCAAACTACCTGAATTTCGTTTATCAATTAGAAGCTTTGGTTTACTAAACGACGTGCGAAAAAGATTTTGTCGTTTGACAAAATTCTCTGACAAGTAACTTTGACCCATTGTGTAGTTTCAGCGTTATAAATACAAATAAATATTAAATAATATCGATTGTAAATTGCTTTAAGCATAAATTAATAATATCGGCGCATAGGTTCGATCAATTGTTACTCAAACACTATTTGCAAATTAGCACAATATTATTTCTCAACGTTTCGATCTGCATTTAGATCATTTTCAAGAGAATCACATTAACATTGCGTCTTGACAATGGACAAATTTGTGTTAGACCATTCCTTCATAGATTTCACCGTTTCAAAATCAAAGTGTCCTCTCAATAACGTATAAACACTTGTGTATGTGTGAAAGTTTCGCCCTCCATGGATGAATATTAAATAATATCGATCGTAAATTGCTTTAAGAATAAATTAATGATATCGGCGCATAGGTTCGATTGATAAATACAATTGAACTAACAAAATATAATGATGTAGGAACAGCTAGATTGCGTTGTTGTTGTTATTATTGTAACAAACGAGGGATACATAAGGGAATTACATTTACTGGTAAGCTGTTCGTGCATTCCGCATTGTTCTTTTCGCGAGTAGTATGTATAAGGAAATCCTGAAAGGACGGCGAGGTCCTGTCGTGGGATAGTCCTCGCTTCCCAGAGACCCTTTTGGCCCCCAGTAAGTTCGTGCGGCGATTATTTCTGTGCCCACTTCCCCTTCACCATTCCCGTTGCTTCATACCTTTCCTCTTTCTGCTTGCGAGAGATGTAAATCTTCCGAGATGAACTCTTGCCTCTTGCATCAGCGGACCACTTCAAAGGTCCGAAATATCTGGCCGGCCTTTTGCGTCGGCAAAACAGTCGCTCACCGTTAAAAATTAACTACGCCCCATTCCTGTTGTTCGAGCTTCTTCGAGGAAACGAAACCGCGGGAGATCGTGGACATCGCGGTGACCGAAAGCTGCGATTTTCTGTTAGGTTGTTGTATGGGAAATGTACGATTTTTAACAGTGTCGTTAAACTAATTTCTTAAATAAATCTTATTGATCAAGCAGTACAACCAACGTATCCAGTCAACGAATTTACATTTTTTTTTATTGTATCGCGATGGTAAGTTAAGGTTTTTGACTGTTAGTCTTCGCCATTTATAAGGTCTCTTCATTTCTTAATCCTTGCTAGCATCGATTAAAATCTGTGATTTTTAACAGTGTCGTTAAACAAATTTCTTTTTTTAAAATAAATCTTATTGATCAAGCAGTATATTTAACATATTCTGTCAACGAATTTACACGTTTTTGATTGTATCGCGATGGTAAGTTAAAGTTTTTGATTGTTAATCTTCGTCCATTTATAAGGTCTCTTCATTATTTAATTCTTCCTAGCATCGATTAAAATCTGCGATTTTAAACAGTGTCGTTAAACAAATTTCTTTTTTTTTAAATAAATCTTATTGATCAAGCAGTATATTCAATATATTCTGTCAACGAATTTATACATTTTTGATAGTATCGCAATGGTAAGATAAGGTTTTTGACTGTTAATCTTCGCCCATTTATAAGGTCTCTCCATTTTTTAATTCTTCGATTAAAATCTAATTTTAATGATTCACATTGCGTATTTAATTTCAATTGGATCTGCTGTATAATAGGTTATCGAATCCTAGTTTATAAATAAGGTTCATTTAATATTATATATTAGTTGACCCGACAGACGTTGTCCTGTCCAAATTTCAATTTTGTTTTGTGAATTGGTGAGAAGCTATTGGTAATAATGTGTAAACCAAGTAAAAATGAGAAAAAAACGTATTTCTGAGTGATCATCGTATTAAATCCCATCGAAAAAAGCACTTTCAATTTATTCCCGAATTTTCCATTTTTCCGGGCAACTTTTCCAATTTTTCTTTCCCTAAAAACCTTATTCGGACTATTACGAACATTTTTTTAAAAAATTAGTCCAATCCTACAGATACAAATTATACACATACATGATTTTCTTTCCCTAAAAACCTTATTCGGACTATTACGAACATTTTTTTTAAATTAATCAAATCATACAGATACAAATTATACAGATAAATGATATATAATTTTCAATTGAAACAAAAAATTTCTATTGATTCCTTCATAGTTTAACCGCAGATGCTGGCACATTTGCCGCTACTTCATTTAAATTTCCTGCTTTCTTCCGACTTGCCGGGCCAAATGGCCACTGCACGATGCTATGTACATGTCTCGCGAAATGACTGCTCGAGTATATTCGAATTCCGTCGAACAAGCAGAATTTTTCCGCCGGCCCGATAGAATTCCCCTATATCATCTCGATGATTTCAGAAGTAAGGCTATCGCGAGACGAATCGTTTTGAATTATCGAGCGTGCATTAGTGTCGGTCCAGTGGTTCTTACAGTTCGGGTCATACGGCGTTTAGGCGCATACCCGTGGCAAGAATGATCGGGCCTTAGTGATGGACACCATCGATTAAATTCAACTATCGACTAATTACTATTTAGTTGCTACATACTATGGAATATTTAGTCGATTGAAATTTTGTTTTAATGGTTACGTCTTCTCCTACGTCATACGTATCATCTCTCACAAATTATTATTTATCCTTTAATAATAGTACAATATAAAGGCAAAGTGTTAATGAACCTTTTAGAAAAATATCTGTTATTGACAGATATAATTATAAAATATTACTTTCTCTTTAGGTTATGATTAAAATTTTAATCCCGTAAGTGCAATATATAAGTATTGTTATTTAATAATTGTATAAAATTTCTAGTATAATAATTATTATTTAACATTATTAACGAACGAATTAATCATTATAGCTAATGAGTGAACGTATTTGATAGTAAATCTTATCAAATCTATTTAAAACTCCCGCCCGTTAATATTCAACCAATTTAGTCAATAGTTTAAAAAATCAGTCGACTGAAAATAGTATTTTTTGAAAATACTATCGATTTAGTCGATAATTTTAATCGATGGTGACCATCACTATCGAGCCTGTTGTGTAGCAAGCGAGCAGTATCATTGTATCGGTACCGGAGAACCTAGGAAGCGCATTAGTGTTCGAAAAGCGGTACATACACTGGTTCTACGGAAGAGGTGTAGACGAGAGAGGCGACCTAGCGTCACGCGTTGGCGTCCGTGAGAAGACATCGAGATTTCGACACATTGTTTCCATTCGCACCTATCGCGGCCGGGGCCACGAATTTCTTGTAAACTCCCACGCGTCTCGAGCCGGCTCTCGCCTCGACTGGATCGTTCGAGAAACGGCGAGCATGTGTGTGCGCGTTTGTATGCGTTGGGGTCGCCTTGTGTTCTCTAGGTGCATTCAACTCGTCCCGACGACGAGGACGCGTTGGTGGGGCTTAATGGGCGGCGTGACGTTCCCCGAACACCGGCAATCATGACTTACGCGTATCGACGCGCGACCCGAGAACAGTAGTGCTCACTTAAAGATGTTCTGGAGGTAATTATAAACGCAAGAAAATTTTTGAAAATTTTACAAGATATATTCTTACTAAATTAATGGAATTATCAAGTTTGGGTTCGATTCACTGGATCGTTTAATATTCATAGCAACTTGAAGTTTTTACTTTACGCTTTCTCTTGGTAGAACACAATTATTGAAACTCCTATTAATAGTCTTCCAGTAGGCAAAGTGTAAACCCTTGACTGCATGATTTTTGAAATTGGGTTGAAAAAATTGGAAGAAGGTCAGTTTATATGTTTTATTTAAAGGAAAGATATTTTAAAAAATTGAAACAACATTTTGAGAAAAATAAATATAGTGAGAAATCATATTATTGGTTTAATATGTACCAGATTTGTTAAGGATGTTCTGGAGGTAATTATAAACGCAAGAAAATTTTTGAAAATTTTACAAGATACATTCTTACTAAATTAATGGAATTATCAAGTTTGGGTTCGATTCAGTGCACCGTTTTATAGCAACTTAAAGTTTGCACATTTTAACACGTCTTCTTATGGAGAATTCATAAAATTCCACTTCGAACCCCATTTAAACCTTGAAAAACCGCAACTAGGAACTCCATTTTTGGTAATTGCATAGAAAAGGTCTGCGTACTCCGATTTTTATGAAATTTTAATATATTATGCAGCAACACATTCTGAACAACTTTTTCCTTTTCCAATATCGGGAGGTAGCTTTTAGTTTTTGAGATATTTGCAAAAAACTATCGCGAATACTGTATTGAACTTTTCGTATTCCTGTACGCTCCGCGGCAACGTAAAATTCAATACAGTATTCGCGATAGTCTTTTGCAAATATCTCGAAAACTAAAAACGACGTCTCTATACTGGAAAAGGAAAAAGTTGTCGAAAATGTCGAAATCTATAACATATTAAAATTTCATCAAAATCGGAGTACGCAGACCTTTTCTATTCAAAGATTATGTGGATACCAACCATTCTGAAATTTCTTTGAATGTCGAATGAGATCTACTGTACGCGCGAACACTGATAGTACGTGCCACGGGATAGCATAATGTCACGGGAACGAACGGTTGGCGTTCGGTCGGTCCTCGTCGTAGCCTGTTTCAATTTAATACACAATTGCTCTCGCAGTTTCGCCCCGGCCCTGCCCTGCCCTGCCCTGCCCTACCCGTATTTCCTTTCATAGACGCTCGACATCGTAACGTCGTGTCGGCCCGAATCTGTGTCAGTCTTCTTGCCGCTGCTTGCTGCAGCTCGGCCCGGCTCGCTGTTTCCAGGATAATATGCAACCATGCGAAATGGGTTCGTTGTTCCTTGCGCGTGCGACGCACACCGCTGCGCGCGCGTTGGCTAACCCCGCTTTCGTAAGCCTCTGCTGCACGCGTTTGCTTCAAACTTGACTGGTCTCGCTTCATCGAGCATTCGTCGGTTCGATTATGCTTTCGCGTATTTGATTTTCCTGATCGACACGCGATAGAGCCGGCTGGCTTCCGGGAAAGTGGCTGTCGAGATTGTTCCGGTACCGCGGAAATTCCAAGCTTTCTCGTTCTATTCAATGAAGAAAACATCCCCTAATCTTTTATCTAATGCAACTTCAATGGAGAATATTCCTGATTTTTTTAGAGACGCTTGCTCGAAGGGTCGTTCGCGAGAACCACCCTTGAAAAATAAATTATTTCTTCAACCCTCTAATCACTAATTTTTATTCTGAAAATGCATTCGAAATACAGATAGTTTCATTTAAATTATTTGTCAAAATGCAACTTCAATGGAATATTCGTGATTTTTTTTTAGATGCTTGCTCGAAGGTTTGTTCAGGAGAACCACCCTTGAAAAATCAATTATTTCTTCAAACCTCTAATCACTAATTTTTATTCGGAAAATGCATTCGAAATGCAGCTAGTGTCATTTAAGTTATTTGTCTTATGTAAGAAATACACTGCAGAACTTTATGCGAAATAAAAATTAGCAAAGTCAATCGCAGAGAACAAAAGTTACATGAAAATGCCTTTCCTATTTTAATAACTTCAGTAAGATGAAAGATGTATAACGAGTTCATCGAATTTCTGTAATAGCTCTGTATTTTGGTATTCGACCAACGAATTTTAACAAAATAAAAAACTATGTGCGTACTTTTGATCACTTTATAACCTGATGGGATTTTCATTGGAAAACCAGCCGTGATCGGCAAAGATTATACATCCATCTACAAAGAGTAACAGATAGCGTAAATTCTATTACAATCGTTCATTCATAGGAAAAGTGACACAACTCGAAATATATTTCTAAAAAACGTATAATAATAAATATTGTATAAATTGTGGAGTACTTTATAACTAATGCACATCCGGTATCTATATAACAACAATTTTGACATTTCCAAGTTGATGATATTCAAATTTTGACTTACGAATGAACAAATATGGGAGTAAATTAATAATAAATATATAAATTGTGGTGTACTTTATAACTAATGCACATCCAGTATCTACATATATAACAACAAATTCAACATTTCCAAGTTGATGATATTCAAATTCTGATTTACAAAAAAACAAATATGCGAGAATAAGTTGATTTTGAAGTGGTACTGATTTTTGTTCCACTTTTTCAAAAAAAGTTTCATAACAATATATCAGTTTGTGAAAAATTGCCAGTGCTAGGTGAATAAAATGAACTCGTTAGAGTACGTTGCAAAACTGGTTCTTCGATTATTATGCATCGATGATAAGCTAGTTACGTAATCAGGATTAAGCGGATTGTCTTTTCGGAGCCGTTTCGCTACCGGATAAATTGTCAGGAGACTCTTCCTGCCGCGGATCTTAGGAAACCAGCATTACCAACGACCGATAATCGAGCGAAAACGATCGTCCGCTGCCAAGTCCAGAGATCCGGCCCGGTCCGGTCGTGGTGTGCACCGTCGAATGCATTTGCATGCGGCGAGGTATCTCAGATTACGGAGTGCAGCGCTCTTAATTGGTGCACGCGGCGTGATTGCGCCCGGATGCAGCGAACCGGTGCAACTGCATCCTCCTTGCCAGCAAGTCGAATTCTTCACGTGCGCGCGCGCGCCACAGTCGAGGCGCAAACTCGATTCTGTGGCTGCAGAAAATTATTCGTGACTCGACATCGATTTCGGCTCGACAGGTTCCGCGACGAATATTTTTATTCATTCTGATCACCGGTCCGCGCTGCTTATGCCGCATCTTTATTATATTTAATCACCATTCGGATGGATTTAATCCTACGCAATTAATTACGGATTCAATGGAATTATTAACCTTGAGCAAGTTTATCCGTGTCGCTCGGAATATATTTCAATCGTTATTTATTTAAAACGGTGCCGATCATTCGGATTACAAGGAAAAAAAGTCCATGGAAAAAAAGTAGGGGGCTGTGGTAAAGGTTGGGATCCGTTTGGTTTTTTAGCTATAAAATTTGTACACCGTTGGAGAGGTGTAGTTGCCAGCTACATTTACGCTACAGAAAATTAATTTTGTAGAAATATGAACACATAATGGTGCATTATAAAAAGAATTTAAAGCTATTTTTATACCATCCCTAAAATATAGTATCACTGTACTAATGTATCCTTTTGTCTGTTTCAGGTGAGTTTCCTTTCAACTTATTGTGGAATCAATGGTTGGGTAATTAGATTTTTAATAATTTTATTAAAAATCGTACGAGATTGTTGGAGATTGTTTACTCCAGTAATTTTAAATGTACAATGTAAACTACTTTATTTGAATCATATTAATTATTGAACATATCCTGCAAATACAAAATGGAGAAGTACTACTATAGATATGCAGCTGTAATAATTTCATATAAAACAAAAGTTATATATAACGAGTTTGATCATTTCGATATTTGCACAGAAGTGGTAGTCATAAAATGTCAATTTAAACCAGCTGTAGTTGTTGACTTCACTGAGACGGGTGAATAAACAATTTAATTATTTTATTACAATCGCAGCTGTATATAGTTATTAAAAAGATAGAAATAATAATGCTCTTCGTCATTCAGTAATTACAAACCTTTGTTAATTGACTTATTTTCACGTTGCCCAATTAAGAAGTTCTGGGTTAGGTACAAATAGTTGTATATTTTTCGTCCACAGTTTATGCATAAATTTCGCATAAATTATAATTAAAAGCACATGTGTGTCCCTATTGTTTAACCAATCGAACGCAATCAATGTGTTTGCAGAGCGAATAAACACGCGGACGTGCTCGGAATTTAATGAAATTTTAGTATAATTTTAGTGCCATGCAATATATGGAAATTAAATTTGAAATGCGAAATATTTCGAGCTAATTACTTTTTAATGACGTGTAACATAATATATTTTTATTCGTCGGAAAGTCTTTTTTTAAACCGTTTCTTTCACATTCTAGTTTGTACATGGTTGGCAATGAAAACTGATATTATACATTGCAAAGGAGTCTGTTAATTAATTTTAATTGCACAGCTTCAGACCGGGCTAATCATTTAAAAGTAGAATCATATTAATTAAATAAATATTATAGTCGGAAACTTATCTACAGTTTATCAGCTCACGTGTTTACAATGTAAACTAAACTCTAAACGGTACAGTGGGAAAGTTAGCACCACAATACGACGTAACGGTGACGGCTTGGAACAGTAATAATTCGCAGTGTAGGACGAAGTAGGCAGCGATTCTTGCATAATTATACATATAGGGGAAAGTGTGCTGAATCTATTTCGAAATGTAAACGCAAAGCTTATTCTTTGTCGATTATAATGAATTTCCACAAACCTTAACTGATTTGAACATATCGTATCCATAAGGACTATGTAGAATGTTTTTTATTTGAAAAAGAGAAACAGACAGTGCATATTTAACAAATCTGTCGAACAATTTCGAATAAATGACACAGTTTTCCCTAGCAAAAAATATGTTATCTTTCAATCTTCAAAATTTGAAACATGAGGAACGTCTCCATTTAACTTTCTAGCAGACCTTCAAAATGCATTTTAAAAATGCAATGAATCAATTAAATTATATTTAATATTCACAATGAGATAGTAAAATTTTATCTAGAGTAACTATGTCCAAATAATTCTATTAGTAATAGTTACATATGAAATAATTATTTTAAATCCTGAATTACACTGTAACATCTATTAGCGAATAATATTATTATTGCCAATGCATTAAAACTTGAAGCATTCAGAGAAATATTTTCAAGCACAACTATTCCTAGATTTGTAGCATTGTACATCTCTGTTTACTTCGCTGGATATTTTCAATATCTGCTGATGTTTCCAATATAATATATACAAACTATATCGTGTATCGGCTAGCTACTATTTGTATGCAACCTCCGGAACGTATCTGTAACATACATACTTATGGACAAATATTTCAAACATGTATAATCACTATCCTGATAAAAGAAGTATGAAATGTTTATTACAAAAAAAAGTAAAATGAAACAAGCGACGCTGTATGCACAGAAAAAATTACGAAATAGAAAATGCTCTTTTCCTTTCACCAAATGTAAAGTTGCACATATTCGCAATACGATATGAGAACTCTAAAAAGATCATTAAATGATATAATATAATATTGAAACTTTGATGACCATATTTGTGGCATTTTTCTAATTAAAATCATACCAAATATGACATAATTCCGATGATATTTACTTGTGTATTACACAAGTAAATATCATCGGAATTATGTCATATTTGGTATGATTTTAATTAGAAAAATGCCACAAATATGGTCATCAAAGTTCCATAAAAAATAATGGAAAATAGAGAAGTTGGAAATGGAAGTGGACATTTATGGTTAAAAATACTGTATTTCGAAAATTGCATTTCGCAGAAAAGGGCAGAGTTAGGCAAAAATGTCGAATAAAGTGAGTTTAAACCTCGCTTGGAAAAAGGCATTTTATTCGAAGTTTTTATTACAATAAAATTGTTGCTCAATTGTGGCAAAGGGTGTTTCATCTGCACGGCATTCTTCTCGAAAAATCTGCAATTCGACAGGCAGAATGTCGCGACAGAGGCTAGGCCGGCAGTGATAACGAGGTTCGGATGCGAGGCCCGATCGAACAGCAACATCGTGGCAACAAACGGAGGCGAAATCAATTAACTCGGCCACGTGTGTGGACGCACACGAACCTGACCTCTCATTTTCCATTCTGCACGGTCGTAGTGATACGCGTAGTACAACCTACGGAGTTACGTACGCTCTCTCTCCCCTACTGCGTTGTCCTGAACGAGCAGCCCGTGCCCGCGTACATTAGCCGCGTGGGTTGCCATGGGCAACCCATGACTAACACACGTTCCAGCATCACGTGTCTCTCCCTGCGTTTTCTCCCTTTCTCTTGCGGATCAACCCAGTGCCGTGACCACTGCTGGGGTGCACACCTCGATGCACCTCGAACGAGTGCATCTTTGCAACTCAACTTTGCTTCTACTTGATATCACATTATTACCAACCCCAAAACGACATTGTTACATTTTTCAACGTACTTTCACTCGCAATTTAAGTTGAATACTTTGTATTCGAACACCCTCCAAACACGAATAATTTCTTCTGAATTTAACGAAACCACTCAATTTTTTTTTGATGTGTTAGAAAAAATTGTGTACTAAATAATGTGTAAACTTTTTTGAAAATTTCTATTTATCGAAATTGTGAAAAGAAATGTAAAATTTCTTGAAAATTTGGTACATCTGCAAAGTTTTATCAAAATTGGTTGATGTTATTTTGAATGTATGATCTGTAATTTATTTAAACCGCAATTTGTTTCCACTTTTACCATTTATAATTATTTACGGTTCTTAGCAATATCGACCATTTTTATATTATTACGTATATTTTGAATTATATCAAAGTAACTTTTAATATTAACTGGTAACATTTATTTTTGTTTATGCTTCGGTAGAAACGATTCAAATTCGATGGGGTTGCCGACAACCCCACAGTGTCGTTCTCGGGTTGATCCCTTTACCATTAGATGGCACCATTAGATTTCCACGAATTTTCCATAAATTACCATTTAATCTAGGGCTGGAAATGCTAGTCAAAATATCTGTTTAACCCTCGCCCGGCAGATGTTTTTTGTGATTTCATAGTTTAGGTCATTCAAATCCTTCTAGTTCATTCTTTTGCGGTACACGAAAGTTTCCTTTTTGGGCTTGAGTGGAATGGTTTTAATCCTGAGTCAAAGTGGACCCAAGTTTTTTAATAAGAGATATGCTTTAATGACGACATATTTTATATTTAAAAACCGAGATTTTTCGTTAATTTTTAAATAAGGGATATATATTAATGAAGACATATTTTATATTTTTAGAACCGAAATTTTTCGTTAATTTTTAACTAAGAAATATACATTAATGACGACATATTTTATATTTAAAAAATCGAGATTTTTCGTTTTTCATGAATTACATATGAGAATAAATTTTACCAATAATATGAAATCTGAAACAGTGTGCACTTCATGAACATGATGTACGGCATTTTTACACATCTTTAATGTTATTTCAATAAAAATTATATAAATTATAAATTGTAATGATCTAAAAAATTAGACACGTTTGTAAAACTTTCTCTTATGCTAACCTTTTTCTAATTAGATTGAATGAAATTTCGATATATGGTGGGTTACTTTTATACGAAATGATATCCGGCACGTCATTCCACCATTTGGTATGAGAAATGCATGGCGTGTTAGTGACGTCATGTGTCGCTAAGGGGTTAACGTGTTCCAAGAAATGTGCGTATCCCCAAATTTTTATTATGTGTCATAGAAAATCCCGGAAGTCAAGCCAATTGACTAAATCTATCGTGACCAAGGATCGTTTGTCATTATCCTGTAGACAATTATGCTGTTGTGGTTATGGGAAATAATGAAATTGAAATTGTTGAATATCTTTCGCAGCCAGTACCATTCTTCAAGCAGCCTTAGTTGATTAATACACAAGAATTTAAAAATACTATTATATTCCTTTCAAACTATTAAACACATTAAGAAAGAAAATAAATTTATATTCCACACTGTTTATGTTATATCTAATCAGTGGACTTTATGTATTCATGACAAAAATGAATAGATGTAATTTAAAGAAGTAAAACATTACAGACATTTAAAAATGTTGCTATATTATTTCCTAACAAATAAAAATATTAAGTTACATTATGTGATATTGATTTTTTGTGTATCAAGTTTTGGACAATGTATGCGATTGAAAATTGATCTTTTCGAATAGTTACATTATTAACTAAATTGATGTTTCCGGCGCAAAGATTCGATCCTTACCACCTCTGCATTTATTTGCAATAAATTAAAAATGACTTAATATTGTGATTAAAGATCACATAATTTACTTGCATCTTTAATGAACAAATTAACAGTATTAAATGAAGTAATTCAATTCATGTTTCTCCAACATATACTTGAGAAGTTTTTTAGAATTGAAAACAAAAAACATGCCAGACAAAAAAAAACATCAATTTAGTTATTTACAAGTTGTCGATCGAGATAAAGGAAACAGTTGTTACATTATTATTACAGTAAAACCATGTCCCGATTAAATTGTTAATTGCATGCAGGACACCCTACATACTCGACGGAAAGTAGAAAAATCTAATAATTTCATAATAATGTCAAAAACAGTCAATTAAATCCTGTGGATGACAATTACAGCGACCAAATAGTATACTATCTAACCCATACCGATACACTTCAGGAAACAATTCTTCCACTGTCTTCCACTGTCTCATAAAAAAAAAAGTGAATGAGCTAAACGCGGTCGACTTGGGGGTCCCTGAACGTTTGCCACTCGGAATTGAATCACGCCGAATACCGCAGCCTCCGAGCGCTAAGTACGATACTGCGGTTCATTCTTCTTCGTCTCGTGAATTATGCCGATCTTATTCCAAGGTATTTCGCTCCTTGAAGTGTCCGTGCCCTAAGACCGTGCACGTTCTTCTCCTCGTCGTTCTAATCACTCCATATACTTGCCATTTCCTTGGTCTCTCTTTATTCGTCGATCGGACAGTGAGCTCAGCGATGTAACATGGCGGTTGGACAGGAATCGTAGTGGCACATGATTCGTCGCGACGCAATTTACGTAATGCCTCGCAAATTTCCATGGAGGTCCGAATTATCGATTTTCAAACGCGACATGCACCGTACGCGTTCCTACCCCCATAAACCTAACCCCTCCGGCGTTAATTGGATTTCACGTAGCAACGTCTGTCCACCATGAAATGAAACGCTGTTTCCCATGAACAACAGAACAACGTTCTCCATCTTCAATTCCATGGTTTTCGGCTTGTATTGGGTCTATAACTTAAAAACCGGAATTTGACACTAGATGCCAACACTTACTTGTGTATGCGCTGTAGCAAATCATTGACATACACGTAATTTTGAAGCCCTATTCATAACCTGCAAAATCAGTCAACAGTGTTTGATTCGCTTGTGAGCATCATTTTTTTCAATCATGGAAAATTTTGAAAATTGAATCACTTTTTTGCAAAGAAAACTGCAGCCGAAAGTCATCGTTGATCGTGGAATTGTATGGCGAACGTGCTCTTGCCAAAACACGGTGTTTCAAGTGGTTTCAACGCTTTAAAAGTGGCAATTTTGATATCAAAGACAAAGAGCGGCCTGGACAGTCGAAAAAGTTTGAAGATGAAGAATTCGAAGCGTTACTCGATCAAGACTCGTGTCAAACACAAGAAGAGCTTGCGGAATCAATCACCGAAAACAACTGATTCGTTTAAAGAGAGCATTGAAGGAAAAGCGGCCAGAATGGGAGATCAGACACGAGACATTGATTTTCCAACATGACAATGCTCGGCCACATGTTGCTAAACCCGTTAAAAACTATTTGGAAAATAGCGGATGGGAAGTTCTGCCCCACCCGCCATATAGTCAAGATTTGACGCCTTCTGACTACCATTTGTTTCGGTCGATGCAGAATGCACTTTCCGGAATACGCTTCGCTGAAAGTCCAAGGCATCAAAAATTGGCTCGATTCGTTCTTTGATTCAAAAGATGACCTATCTTTTGGGATGGCATCCACAAATTGCCAGAAAGATGGGGAAATGTTGTAATTTCCAATGGACAATACTTTGAATAGACATTTTTTACCTTCCTCTATCAAATGACCCCTTGTGCAGCTCAAAACATGCTCGCATAAGGTAAAAAAGCGACAGCCCGTGATCGCATTCAATTTCCCCACATTCCATTCATGATGCCAGAGTCTAAAGCAAGTCTAGAGCCAATTTTAGTTCAGCTAGTTAGACCAGATGGCACCTAGTCAGGACTGTCAACGTGGAATCGCAACAACAAAAGTATATAGGACTAAGGATTAATAAAAAAAAAGGAAAAAACGTGGAATCATAGAAAAATTGAAGCGTTAGACTGATACATATGTATGTTTATCATTGTGAGCACAAAAAAAAGCTTTCTCCGCGCACACGTTGGTAATACAGATAAATACCATAGAATAGGTATGTCACGTGGTGCCCCTTGCCTCTTAATTGGATTGCACGTAGCAACGTCTGTCCACCATGAAACGCTGTTTCCCATGAACAACAGAACAACGTTCTCCATCTTCAATTCCATAGTTTCCGGCTTGTATCCAGCTTATCATGTAATATTTCGGTTGGGCTCTTATCGGCGATTTGTTTCGAAAGACGGGAACGTGTATCGTTGCTCCGGCATGAACGTAAAAAGACGAGAAATCTCCGTCACGAGAAACTCGCTATTTCTGGGATCCCTCGGGGCGTTAGATCCAGGGTCTCGACTGAAAACGGATCGTCCCTGAACTCGTGGCGAGTCCACGCGAAAGGGAAGGGGTCATGGAACCTAGGAGAGGGAGGAAACTCGGTGTAGGACAAAGACGGCCGACTGTGTTTGGTGGGGGAGTACGAAGGACAAGGGAAGAAGGGAGAGAAATAGGGATGCTGTTCCTGAAAAGAGACGTGCACGCTGCGAGAGAGAGGAAGAGAAGAGTGCCGTCATTTCTGGCTACCCTCGTTACGCTGTCTCTCTCTCTGTCTTTCTCTCGTACGCATTTCTCTCCTCTCTCTTTTTCTCTGTTCAGCCGTGGCGGGTACTCGCCGTTTTCCGGCCGGCTTTCATCGTAGAAAGAGAAGAAGACTGGTCGAAGGAAAACAGAGAATATCCGAAGTGGGATGAACAGAGAGGTCAAGCACGGAAGAATAGACCATATATACTAATAGACCCGGCATAGGTATAGTATGCGTGTAGGAAAACCGACTCTGCAGCTCGGCAAAGATAACGAACGTCGTGACGTCACAAGATAAGTCTTGAGATAATTGCAAAATGGCTGAAACAGCAAACCGACGCCGACACTACTCCATTATACACTTGGACCGTAACGTGAACAAGTTCAATTGCTTCAGTTTCCTTAACAGCAGAAAACATATATTGACATTTTCAATTTTTAAAATATTTCAATACTCAATTCTTTATAAATGCACAAATATCCGCAGTCTAATAATAACTAATCGCAAGCGAGGTAAAAGTAAATTATGTAAAAGTAGAAGTATTACCTTCAAATATTGTAAATGTATTTATATGTAATAAACGAAAGTTGTTAGTCTTCAGAATCAAATATTGCACGATTCCTAAAATAGTCAATATATAATACTATTATTACTTTATATTTCATTGTGATACCTTAATAAAACATACAGAATAAACGTCTGTATCTGAAATACAGTTTATAATTGATTATTTCATGATACAATGACAAATTCTTTGAAATTATCCTATCCATTCTTTCGGTGTCTGGTGTTCATGGCGCACCCGCTGATCCCCCTCGCCCCCCGTATAAACGAAGCGTAGGCACTGTCGATGAGCATAGCTTATACATCTTTCGAGAATGTGACGTCACGCGGTTCGTTATCTTTGTCGAGATAATTGCAAAATTATCTGCGCCGAGTCTATTAGTATATATGGTCTAAGGAATAGAGAGACCTGAGCTAGATAGACGGAGGAAGCTATACAAGGGATCCAGAGAGGAGACAGCGAAGAGAAGGAAAGCGGTATCCGAGTGAACGAAAGAAGAACGCAATGGTGAAGAGAGAGAGAGAGAGAGAGAGAGAGAGAGAGGAGCTGGAGGGAAAGTGAGAGAGGGGGACCAACAAAGGGACAGAGAAGGAAGCACGAAAGGGCCCACAGTGTAGACCCACGTGTGGGGAAGAGAGAGGGTGTTAGAGGCGCGCGAGGAGCGGCGTAAAAAGGAAACGGGAGAGGGAAGAAATTAGAGGGAAAGAGGGAACCGCGAAGAGCCTTAACGAGAGAAAGATAAACGTAACGAGTGACGAATCGTTAGACAGGGTTGGGAATACTGTGTGTGCCCGTCGCGGGAGCAAGAGAAAGACGGAAGGAGGAACCGGAGGGTGCGAGAGAGAAATGAAGGATGAAGAGAGGGGTGGAGGGGAGAGAGTGACGGTGACCGAGAGTCGAAGCCTAGTGGGTGAGAGAGGAAGAAAGTGCGACTGTTCGAAAAGAGAGGGAGAGAGAGCCGGCAGAGACGAGACAGAGTGCGCCCACCGAACCGCCTCCATACCACCTCCAGCATTCCCGGCCTGTACACACAGTTGCAGCTGCACTGCCGCCGTGGCTCGCTCGCTCGCTCGCTCGCTTGCTCGTTCGTTCGTTTGTTCGTTCGTGTGCACATGCGGGAACTGCGCGCGCGTTCCACTCTCGCTCGCAATCATCTTGCCCCGGTACGCTTTTAACGATGTGCTGCTCTCCTTTGGATATCGGGCCGTGTCGCGTGTGAGGTTTTCCTCTCGATCGGAGTGTGTCGTGTGTTGAGAATATATTAAGTTTTCCTCCGGGAGTGACGATTATACTACAAGTACAGTGGGAAGAGAACGGCTGGTTGACCAAATACCAACCCCCGTGGCATTCGTCCTGTAGTGGAACGAAAGTGGTAAGGTGATCGGTAAACGAACGGCTGATGAAACTTTGATCCGACGCCACCTAGGATTATTCCAGCCCCCCATTGATCAGTGGCACGCAGCCGACAAGTTCACCTTCACCCCTTTTCCGCCCTTATCTCGGACCACGTACGGTGCACGTGTGCGTCCGAGCACCGGTCGCCGCCTGTACAATAACTATCGGGCTTGAAGATCTTCACCGAGAGAAACCCGTGGTCTTGTGAGATATAGATATTACCACTACCGGCCCGGAAAAAGCTCTCTGACATTTCGCAAATGTCAACCGTGGTCTCGCGAGCAGTTATTTTCACGTAGTCGGAGCGTGATAGACGATAAGGAAAACCCCCTGTGCGGATTTCAACGTGCCCAGCTCTTCGCTTCTATCTTTCTTGTTTTGTCTCTTTCGTTCGCTCTCTTTGCGCGTTCGCGGTTTTTCGTCGCCGGCCGAACACCGAGACATGTGATCCCGGCAAACCGAACAGGAAGAAGCTACAGGCCACGCATTATCTTGCCGCGCTCGCCCCAGGCTACACAGTGCTACAAGATGGACTGGATGAGGAGGCAGGATATCAAGGAGGAGGCACCGGAAACTCCTACCGCTTTGACACCAGACGAACCTGACGAGTGCTACTTCGACGAGGACGTCTCGATCGACGAGGGCATGGTAAGTCGGATACAAGGATTTTCTAGATTCTTATGGTGGTGCATGGGAAATTAAGGAATTTAGGGTTTAGCAGTGAAACCTGTTGGAGGGTTATTTCTGTGCACATGGTCAGGTTTATGTGTGTATGTGAATGTACGTTGTTAACACGGTCGTTAATATTTCTAGTTTCTGTAATATCCGAAGCAATTTGATCGACGAGTTATATTACAGTCCATAAGATTCGTTGTTAGACTGCGGATCTTTATGAAAAATGTTTTGCATTCATTTCATCCCTTATAATGATTTTATTTCTAAATTTCTAAGAGTGCAAACACCGCCACAGTGTTCTTAATTTTTTCTCATTCCTAAGTTTTATATTTCCTCCACCCAAGTTCTTCGTAAATAATATAACATTAGACTGTAGATCTTTATGAAAAATGTTTTGCATCGATTGTGGGAAGCAGGAGGAAAATAAGCATTGATTATTTCATCTCTTATAATGATTTTATTTCTAAATTTCTAAGAGTCTGAAATTTTTCTCATTCCTGCATAAAAATCCGCAGTTTTTTTTGAGGTACAACGCTGATAGTTTAGATAACTAATTTCATGCGAAGTATATCTCGGTGATTGTTAAGAATTGTTTAAAAGATTGTATGTTGAACGTGACGTTGTAAAACGTCACAATTTCTATTAGATTGTATTGAAGCTTGCAATTACTTTACAGAATTAATTACAACGATTAATTACAAGTTATACTTGTTTAACAGTTACAAATTCGACATTTCATTGACTATAGTCACCAAACGTCTGTCGCCCGGCGTTGACGATGACTATAGTCAGCGGTTAAAATGTTTGTTTCTTAACTTTGGCAAAGGGGAATATACATACGTCTGTTGTGTCAATGGTTACCCATTGTCTTGTGTCCTATTGTATTTCTTTTATTTTATGCTGCTATGCAATTCGAGTACGTCCGCGTGTAAATACGCTTGCGCATTTGCGAACACGACAGGCGTATAGAAAGGATTAAACGTCTAATAAACGTTTCAAATCCGCTTGTGTTTTGCTGCTATGAATTCTTCGAGACCGATGGAACTCGCGTTTATCTGGGTCTGTCGAGTAACGTGGCGCAGATAACCGAGACATTCGAGTCGCGGTTCATGTAGTTCTAATGACTTTGAATCGTACAGTATGCGTATGTGTATTCTGAATAGCAAGGCATTTTTATACACAATTGCTTAGAACTTCGGTAATATTCGGACACTTTTTAAAAGGGCGATAACTTTTTCAATATCAGAAAATACGACTTGGATTTTTCGAGAAGTTAGAATTTACCACATGCCGTGAAAAAGAAATTTTTTGAAAATTGTATTTTCAATTCTTGTAGTAAACCAATTGCTCCAACTTCTCTAAAAATATCTAAGTCGTGCGATCTGATATTAAAAAAGTAATCGTCCTCGTAAAAGTGTCGAGATGAGAAGTTGGAACAATCAATTTACCACATGTCGTGAAAAGAAATATTTTTAAAATTGTATTTGCAATTCTTGTAGTAAACCAATTGTTCTAACTTCTCAAAAAATATCTAAGTCGTGCAATCTAATACTAAAAAAAGTTATCGTCCTTGTAAAAGTGTCAAAATATTATCGTGGCTCATTGTAGAAATTGATTTCTTTTAATAATCTTAATAGATTGTGAACAATGCATTTTGTTAATATATTTTTTTCGCATACCGTTAACTAACATATGTAGTAATAAAATATTTGTAGTTCTCTAAAGGTTGAATCCGCACAAAGTATCATTTTACTTTCCATTCGCCAGTGTTTGTTTAACGTGTTCCAAGATGATGAAATTATTCGATGGCAAAATGTCTGTTGTACAAGCTCAGCATAAATGGAGTACTACTGTACATACTTGAGACCAAGGGAACTATGCGAGAGAGTTGCGTGATTATTAACCCAACGTATATCGACGCGTACTGCACCTCCAAGGCGGGGTTTGCTCGGAGCAATGTAATTAAGGGACCGCGTGTTCGTGGACCAAATATTAGGGGAGAGGGGAATACCTTGCATAGAATGTAGAAACGTTTTCACTCGGGCAGCTGACTAAGTGCTTTTCAAAATAGATATGTTTTGGGCAGTTCAATGGCGATTATTCACACCAGAAATCCCATTAAAGTACGGATTTGGACTAGCTGATTACCTCGCAGCATGCATTCTGAAGACTCTGGATGTTTATGCACTTTGCAATTTTTCTAAACGAGCTTTAAGAAAATCTACTCGAATCTTACTTTCTGTGGTAAAAGTTTTTCAGATCAGAAATAAATTTAATTCGTACTGAATTCCGTCAATTTTATACTGAAGCATATTTTGAAAATATTTAGGAGCCATAATTTATTTCATTCAACTTCCCTGCAATTGACTTGGAAAATTTTTATTTTGCCCAACGATCAGCAGTCGTTATACGAAATTGAATAACATGATTAATATCAATAAATTAATAATATAATTCTAACGGGGACCCTCGATCATCCAAGGGTTAAATATACATGTAACCTGTAACAAGTTATTTGCCTGAGAAATATTTAAACCGTTTACAAAGCATCATCCATTGTGCAGCAAGCGCGTGTAAGATATATCAATGATATCATAGCTAACGGTTGCGACTTGTGAAATCTCCGAGCCATTTGTGCAAGTTACACATTGCAACTTGTAAATTATCCAATATTACGAGCTTGTATCTCATTGTGCAAGGAACTCTAAGCACACTGTTCATCATCGTTTGATCAACGGCTCTCGCTAATCGACCAATCGACTAGCTGAAAGGAAACCGGTCTCTGAATGATAAAATACAAAATCGTGGGATGATTGTGCAACCGCGAACAGTTTGTTCCACCATGTTGGAACGGGTGTAACCGAGTCCGCAGGGGTCCTTTTTAATGGAATGGTCCGGTAACTAATTTAATGCGTCGCCACGCATGGAGGACGCCTTGGAAAGTTGATTTGAGTCGACAAGGCGCCGATCTTCGTGTGGTCTTATACCTTTCACACCGTACGATCTGTGGATGACGGTGCTTGGGTCGATTTGGACCCGCCCTTGCAAAGAGTTTACCCTGTCTTTAAAACATCATCTACAAATTCCAACTTTCATTTGATTTAACTAAAAACGAAACAATTAATACATTTGGAGTTGTTAATTAATACATTTGTTGTGTATATTATTAATAGATTGCGGATTATGAGCATTTATGGGGAAAACCATTTAACCATAAAACCATTATAAATAATTATTTTCAACCTACTAAACACATCAACAATTAAGGATAGTTGAAGTATCGCAGTTAATAGAAATTGTTTGTAAATTAATTTCTATTATTTAGTATATTATTAATATACCTTGGAGTATGTGCATTTATGACGAAACCATTGCAAATATGCCAAAGAAGAATTTACAAATTATTATTTTCATCCTACTAAACACATGAACAAAGAAAACTAATTTCTATTGCACTCGAATTCGTTGCAATTCGGGAAGAACATTGTTATTTTGCACAAAGATCAGTCGTCTAATTATTAAACGCAAGTGATTAATCCCATAGCAATTTTCGTAGCAGCCGTCACAGTTCAGAGGCTAATGTACCAATTTTCATGTAAATTGAAGCTTCCTACGTTTTCCTCGATTTGGAGATTCCGGAGCACTTTGCATCCCCGCCTACGAGGTCCTCAAAGCCGTCTGCTTCCCAAGGGTTAAGGAGTACTCATTTTGATCAAGCAGGGATTCTGTGGAAGCCGGGAGCCATGTGCGCATCGCAGACGCGGTTAATCTTCGATTCTGGCCCCGTGGCAATCATCAAAAAGCGGTACCTCGTGGCTCCGATTCTATTACGAGAAGCTCGGTCTTGCGCGTTTCCTCGCGATAATTTCCGTGAGCCGGATTGTATCGCGCATCCAAGCTCAATAATAATTCAAATTAACGATCCTCGAAGCAACTCCGACCCACGGACACGCGATTCGAACAACCCTTTTTCACGCGGCCCGCCAGGCAGAGCCCGAGATCCATACCAGGATTTAGTTCTACCATCAATTTCGTTTTATCTCGCCTTTACCCTCTCTCTCCTCACTCTTTTCACTCTTTACGACGCTTCGAGAAACAAGAAATTAGCGGGACGCTTCCTTCCGGCGGTCTACCCCATAATTGTTACGATTCCCTTGCGTGAAGTTCGAGCAGCTCGCATCTTCCAATTGCTGTCTGCTCGATAAATTAGAATGTCTCGATATATGCAAAAACCGTAGTAAATTTTTTAGAAAATTAAGCTAAGTGTTAACATTAAACCTGCCACAAACAAATTCCCCGATTTTCTGATCCATAATATTTTTTTTTATTAAGCTGTGAAACCCCACATGGGATTATTAGCAGCATGCACATGGCTATGCATGCTAACATTACAAGGATAGCTTATGAACTGGAACAAAAGAATATGTTGAACATTTTCGAATATAATATTAACCTTGAAGAAATAACCTTTGAGATTTAAGAAATGTATGTATAAAAAAACAGGAGCAAAGAGAGGGTCCACAGAAAGGAATCTATCGTATAAGGTGGAAAGTGACTGGTTGCAAAGTTTGCGAATCAGAGTATCTCTATTATTATCGTAGATCTGTTGGAACACCAGTATATAAAAGCACTAATCGCGACATCTGTTCATATTATGGTAGTTTGTTTTGTCCGTGCGTCCTAAATGTGTGTGTATGTGTGCCTAACCGAGGTACGCGCGTGTCGCTGTTCGCGAGTCTACCTTCTCATATCAAACCCTTTTACATTAAAGACGTATATTTCTACACGTTTTAAGTGCGATCTCTCATTTATATATTAAACACTACCAAAGACTTCCTAGTCGACTTCCAACAAGATCGGACATTGCCTTAACACATTATTAGGATCCTGTACCATACAACTACATGGACAACTTGTGTCAGCAGCAAGTTTAATCTTGAAAAGGGAGGCTCTCAGTTCATAGTGTTCAGATCGAAGTATATTAACCCAGCAAATGAATTCTCTAGGGAGCCTCAGGTGAGCATACCAAGGTTTAGACCCGGAGAGTGAAGGACCTGAAATATTTTACGCTCTTGAACTCTGCTTCTTTAAGAATATAATTTTTCATTAGCTTTTTAGCTTGTTTTCTAAAACTATTGGAAAAATCAGAGTAGGGAACCATGATATTAGTAGAAGAAGCCAACAAGGATGCTTCCTTAGCTAGTATTTGATCCATAATATCGTTATTGAAATAACGAAAATGCTTCCATAGGAAATTATTGAATTGACTTCGTTGCTTAAGCACATAGTACAGTAAAGTCGCGTTTACTGTCCAACCGCGTGCGTTCTGCACGAATAGTAAATGGGTACCGACATTATTTTTTGGACATGATAGTGGAGGGAGTATATAATGAACAACGATGGCGTATACCCGATCGCGGACAGTAAACGCGACTTTACTGTATAATGAAAATCCTAGAAAGTTCAAGTAAGTTGAATCTTCTCAATTTTATAAGGTGTTTCACTTTTATATGTTTTGAGCTTGTTAGGTTTATTGAAAAATCGAAATCAATGAAATCCTAGAATCGTGAAAAAGAGAGAGCTTTCGATAGTTCCGGAAGTGTGCAAGTTGCGTTTCGCATCCTCGACGGAATGAATTTCCACGAGCCCGAGCGAAGTGCAGAGTCCTTTGTGAAACGAGAGGGCAACCGGTCACAAGGTTGAAAAGCAGGGCGATTAAAACTATCGATCGTTAATGCGCGTGAAATGTTTATATCGCGACGAGATGCATTAGTGCAACGATAGGGCCCGACCGTGTTCCATTGAGCAGGTCTTCAGGACCGTAATTCAAGCAGCCACTTCAGAGGCAAGAACCGCCCGCAACAATGGCCGTAACTGTAGATTCGAGGTAACTTTACACTCGAGTCCATTTTCTCTTTGCCCACTTAAGCCCGTTGCTGCAACGTTCGCGCCCTGTCGACCGAGGGAAAGGGTTTGCGACACGTGTTCGAATTTCCCTTAACGGCCAGCACCGCTCTGTAAGCCCACCCTGGAACGCACGGCAATTACCGTCACGTAATTCGAGATCGCAGAGCTTTCGGAACCTGGGGAATCGGGATATGCCACTGGGACAGGAAATCTCTAGATCTCTTGCCATCGACGACTACTACTCCGTGTAATGACAACGAGCAATGGCTCGGTGCCATTTTCTATAGTGACGCAGTAAAATTATTCGATCATTGAAACTTCAACTTCTTTGTCGTTCATAATTTCTATTGTAAGTAGACACTTTATTTATTTTAAAATAGTGAAAGGTGTTTAAAATGATTTGAGGATATTAATATATCATTTTTGATATATTAGAGAATATTAAGGAAATATATACATTTTTATTTAACGCCTGTATCTTGCAATGCATGCACAAACTTCTTATTTTGCATAAAGGTGTAGTGTTACATGCCTATTGTATATTTTCTCTAATGACTAAATAAAAATTGTTGGGTTAAAAGTATAACACTTAATAACCACCAAGAATTTTTTATGCAGCTGTTAAAGAACTGTAAAAATCAAATAAGAACACAGTGAAAAGGATTCCGCTGTTTAATTAAATAGTTTAATTAAATTCAATGTGTGTTATTGCACATCATCTAATACTGTAAATATAGTAATTATTATTAAAATGATTATAGTAAAATTATAAAAACAACATAAATTATCTGCAAACAGAGAGTTAGGGTCTTGAAAAGAATATATATTCCATGTAGCAATATGTTATACATTTTAAAAATAAAAAAATTCATGTTTAATTATTCAAGATCCATAGTAATTTTTATGAACTTTTTTTTATCTTTATATAAAGATATTGTTTGTCATTATACTGGGTACTTCTTTCTTTCGCTAGTGTATGGTCATATTTTCTAATAAATCTTGACAGAACGGCGCAAAACAATGCACCAACACTCGGCAAAGCGTTCTTTTGCATGCACTATAAATAATGTTTAAGGCTTCGCAGTGTCTTACATTTCAAATTGAAAACAGATCACGAGTCGGAGTATCCCGCCTGACTCACCGCGAAGCCACAAAACCTCAGACACTGTGTTCCACACAACGATACATTCAGTTTATCGTCGGCAGCACGTGAAAAAGGTCGTGTTAGAGATTAGGCTAATTACAGATGTGCCCGTTACGGTTAGCGTAGTCTGCCGTGACAGATAAAAGAAGAATCAGCGACATAGTGAACCGTCGTCCCGCAGCCCGCATTTTTGTGGCCAAAAATCAATTTTTCGACTTTCGAATTTCAACAAAATTTTTTCTTCTTTCAAATAAGAACACTTCGAAACTTCGAAATTCTAAGTATTAGTTCTTTCAGATAGCTTTCCGAGCAGATATAGTGTATGAAGTTCGAAATTATGAAATTTGAAAATGCCATTTTCTTTAACAAAAGATGATTAGTATTCACTTTTCTACAAATTTCAATACAAAAAATTGAAAAAAATCCTTTTTTATGAAAAAAAAGTCACTTCAATTTTTCATAATATTGTAACTGGTATCAAGACGAATTCAACGACCTATAATAATATTACTTTAAACCTTGAAATAAGGCTACAATAGTTTTAGTTGATCAGTATTCACTTTTCTACAAATTTCAGTATAAAAAATGAAAGAAAACAATTTTTTAAAAAATGAAGGTTACCTCGATTTTTTAAGTATTAACATATATTTTTAACATAATATTCTAACTGGTATCAAGACGAATCCAACGACCTATAATAAGATGATATTAAATCTTGAAACTATGCTACAAAAGTTTTGGCTGCAAAAAGCGGATTGACTACCGGACCACTGTGGCAGTGGTCGGTAGTCATCGCATAGTAGCGAAGACGAAACTCACGTGAGTCGCAACCTCTGTTCACTGTCACAGAACCCACAGGGTTTTTTCCCAAAGTCGACTCGATAAGAGGAAGCGATAAGTCGGTGGAAGCCGCTCCGAAACCTTGGCAACGCCGTACTTCGAGACACCGAGGGCCCCGGATGATTCAGCGCCAGCTGCGCCCGCCAAGGGCAGCCGAAACTTGCCCCGAAATTTGTTAGTCAAAATCGAATTGCCCCGTTCCGAGAAACGAACAACGATCGATCCTCGTAGACTCGAACCACGCGCCGCTATTCCAAAGCTGTTTCTCTCACTCGTTTTCCCTCCGACCCCGTTGATTTTCTTTTTCCCCTCGGATAAGTGTCGTTATCCAGCCCCTGGCGCTTGTACCTGCATACTCGAATGGAAATTCTGTTTACGGTCCCACCAAATTCTTGCAACCGCTTCAAATAATCATTTCTACCGGGTGTTTCGTTCATCTAGTCCGGTATTATGCTCCCGTTAGTTTTTTAAATACATATAAATGTGTGAGGAAAATTGTTGCTCGATTTCGAATCACGAATATCCGTGTGTATCAGCGTTCTTTTAATTAACAAAAAGTAGATGTTAGTATACGCGTTAGTATACGCAAATATTGAAAAGTTTCTTACTTTCGCCGACAATATTCATTTGCCTGCCAGAAGCGACTGACAAGAAATAATCGAATACACGGTATCTCAAAATTCCTTCGACATCCGGGAATTGGAGATTCTTGAGATCATTTGAAGCAACATTTTCCTTTGCAAAAATTACGTCCGCGGCTTTGTTAAGGAGATATCAGTCAATTAGCAGATTGTACCAACACGCGTCTAGCTTGCGCTCTGATTGGTCCGTGTTATTCGTTAATATCTCCTTAACGAAGCCTCGGACGTAATTTTTGCAAAGGAAAATTTTGTTTCAAATGATCTCAAGAACCTCCCATTTCCGGATGTTGAAGGAATTTTGAGACAACCTGTGTAATAGCCGGAAATAAGTTCGATTAGAGTCAGAATTTGGAACATGCTTCTTCGTGTTTCTGATTTATCGATGAAAACTTTACGCAACGTCGCGCCCACGGCGTTCAACTTTTGCAAAAAGTTTTCGCTCGATTTCGTAGTGAATCGCATCTCAGATTTATAGCTGGATGAATACTCTTTTTCGCCTGCTTTCTCTCATCGATCCTCGACGATCTTCCACCGAAATTGTATAATTTATGAATCGTACTGCCACGTCGTGTTCCTTGTCGCGATAAATCATGCGGTGTCGCGTGATTACCTGCCATCTCGTCGTGTCTCCCTTCTTTTCGACAGCTTACGGTGATGGACGAGAATTAGGCACTGTTTCGAGATATGCTGTGGGCGAGCATGATCTTGGGAGGCGTACTTAATTTAATTAAAAACGACGTCGGGAAATGTGGAAATGCGTGAGCAATCTAAAAATCATTTTAGAAAATAATATGGTCTTCCTTGTGACAAGAGATGGGCAAAATTTTTATTTAAATGAAATTTTTGGCTAAGTCTACTCTTGACTAGCCTCTGTGCAGCAAACTTGGTACCTATGTACTCGTGTTAATGGTCCCTTAAATTATTACAAAAGTTTGTAGAACTTCGTCCCGAGAACTTTTTCCGTAAAATCATTTACATCAGAGCTATCGATTCAATAAAAATGACTGGTCCCTAATTCTTTCGTGAAGGCACATGTTACAGTTGTAATTTTGTTCATGGTAGCACATGTTACGATAAGAATAAGCAATATACACCAGTCGCATTACTACTCGATAATTCTGGTGTTAATAATAGAGACATATGGTGTTCCCATTGAAATAGCACATATTGTGTGTAACGCTGTTAGTCCAATTAAATGAAGATTCTCTGAATCATTTCGTCCAAACAATTAATTCATATAACAGAGGTTCTACGGTATTGAACATCGTCGTAGAGAAAAACTGTGTATATGAAAACCAAGCTAATTCGATACCAGTTTCGCCAGTTATACCAGGCTTCGAAGAGTTACTTGAAATCACTCTGAATACCGATGGCTATTAAAAATAAATAATTAATTAAAGTTTCTCCCTGTTGGTATTGACTCATGAAAAATCGATTACGAACTTTTTATGAAAAAATTTAGAGACATTGGTGCATAACTTTTGAACCGTTTGAGATATTGAAATGAGGTTTGAAGTAAAAAATATTATAAAATAATAATCTCTTTCGAATAATACGTGTTACAATATAGTTTTTGTTTAATTTGTTAGTTAGTTATTTTTTCATTAATTTCTTCATTTTCGAGGTCCATGGATCCTTACAAAGCAATACAAATTCATTATAGTTTGCAATTTCGAGAGGTCATCTTTTTGGTCGAATGTCCCGAAATTTTTCGATCCGGCCCACTGTGCGACGCATTTCATGATCTGAACGTCCGCAACATCGCCGAGGCTCGAAAGGTATCGATCGAAATATAGGGGAGAGATGGCTACCTTGCGAAAATGCCGTCCGTCAGAATTCGGACAACCGAGTACAATTAAAGCCCGCATCTCGCTGAAGGAATCTCGAGGCTGAACCAATTTCCACGAACACGCAACGACCCTTGCGGCAGACAGAGCACCCTGCGTCGCGACGCGTCGCGTCGCATCGGGTCCTGGACGGTTGCGGGGGAGGAGATTGACGGGGGAAATATAATTTCAATCGTTCGTCAGGACGGGAATCTATAGACCGTCGCTGCAGGCAGAGAACGGGGGGATGTTGGCGAGCATTCACTGTGGGGATGAAGCATGACTCACCCGGTGTGCCACCACCCCTGTTTTCGGCTGTCTCGTGCCGGGAAATCCACCCTCTCTGGTCTCTCTCTCTCTCACTCTCCCTTTGATTCTCTTACTTTTTCTGCTCTCTCACCCTCGTGAATCAAACGGGAACGAGAGGCATTATCATAATCCGTGTCGACAGCCCGTAGAAAAAAATACGAAGTCAGACGTGCTCAGGTGATCCTGCATTTATTGTCCTTCCACGTTGCAGCGTGCTGGGTCAATTGTGCGTAAGGATGCCACGAGTCATCGTCCTGACCCGTAATGGATGATCGGGGTCTAGCGATTCTTGTTTGCGAGGTCGCACAGTGCGGTATGCAATGGACAAAAATCAAAATAATCATGGTTCCATTCTAATCTAATTATCCTACAAAATCATCAGTCAGTAAGTACGGAATGTATATGTAAAAAGTAGTATGCAAGAAATTCAATAGGGGATCGGTAACAGCCAAAAGTTTATTGTAGTATAAATACTAAAAAGTTAGATTACTCGTGCCCGAATTGCTCTTTTAGGTTCGTTTTTGTTTTAAACTGTTTCTTACATCTTAGGTAAGGGGAATTTGACCGGGGGTATACACAATTTTAACTGGCAATTTAGGAATTGCGTTTTTTCCTTAAAATGCAATTTACAAAAAAAAAAAAACGGTTCAAAACATCCTATAATTTTGGCTGTTCCGTATCAACAAGATGTTATATTACATTGCTATATAATTTTTTTCTGCGATAAATTGCAAGACTCGATGTTATTTAATTTTTGTTAGAGAAATGCATTCGTAATCGCGATTTGGTTGAAGTAAATAATTATGCATTACAGTAGATATAATTACATTTAACCATATAATTAAAAAATATTTACGACAAAAGTTGTACAGTATACATTTGACAACAAATTGCAATAACAACTAATCATAAAAAAATCTTTATTAAAAAAAAATTAGAATAAACTTTTTTACTACTTGAACCTTGTATTTTTTGTGCATTAATCAATGCATTTTTGTATTCCCTTTAAAAAATTATTAAGGTATTTTGGTCAAAAATGGATTAGTTTCACGCCGAAACTGCGGCGCTTCTCCTTTTATTAAAAACTATGAATCACTGCTCGGGGATTCCCGAGTTATCATTCGTGATCAGGAGCCTGAATTTAGGGTATCGATACAATTCGTTCGTCAGCACGGTGAAATGAACTATATCCCCTCAGTGCCTCGTGTTAATGTGACATGTTTTCTATTGATTCCTGATGAATTGCATCCTCCACACTTCCTTTAGTTTAACCCTTCGGGGATGATGCGCGACGCGTGTGCTTCACTGATTCTGCCGAATATTTCGATATTGCTAGACTGTGATTTTTTATGCGAAATATTGATTTGTCTGTGGCAATTTTAATACATCTTGCTGTTTTTTTTTGTTAATAAATTTAACACTTGGAAAATGTTGTATTGCCAATATATTTACACAAATAATTTAATTATTTTAATTACAAATTAACCCTCGAAGGGTTAATAAATTGAACATAGTGTAATCTGGATTTTCAATTTCACCTATATTCTCACAGTTTTTTTGTATAACACTTGTTCATTTTTATTGTAAATGCATGAAATTCGCAGTTTATTTATTACACAAGAACAGGTTATTAGGTGCGACACACTTTCATGCAGCAGCGTCTATGTTTTAGTATTTGATCGTAGCTGTGAGCAATATCAAAAAGTCTCATTCACGAACAGATTATGATAACATCTGCAACATCGTGCACCGGGGGTCGTACAAAGGGAAACCAACAATATGGCGTCATCCCTGGGGGTTATACTTGTTTGATTTTACCTTAGGGTCTCATTTTCAAAGACCTACTCGCAAAATTAATTATTCGCCTTTCCATCACGTTGATGTTTTACCATTGTGCCGATTTGACATCGAGGGGTTAAATTAAGTTAGAAAAATGGGGACATTATACATTAAATTAGAAAAATGTTATTGTAATTTTGTATTTTAGCTTTCAAAAATAATGCGGGACGACCTGATAATCGGAATTAATTAGAAATCAGCTCTCTACAACAAGTATTATATAATATATATCAATATATTTATTACTAAATATTAATAACTATGATATGATATAATTTTAAATAGACTACCATAAAATGAGGTACGAATCAGAATTAATTAGAAATCAGCTTTGTACAACAAATATAATATACCATATATGAATATATTTATTAATATACACAAATATAATAACATTTAAAGTCAACGAAACTAACAAACTAACCTAGAAGAAACATCTTCCTCCATCTCCTCAGCTATTATTGCACCTCCTACTATTTCACTGTGAGAAAATTCAGCTTCCTGAACAGCTTTCGACCACGTCATAATTCTTGGACCACAACTTTTTAATATCGCCATCCCGAACGAATATCTCACGTCATTTGCATCCACGTTTCAGCTAGAAAAACGTTCTTAATCCGTCTTTTTCAGCATCCGTGACCGGACTCCCAGTCTCTGACTTTAAATGACTTCCATACAGGCGGCGGCGGCGACCGAAAAAACCTACGATATTATTCGGGCGCACACGTGGCTGGGAAACAGTGTCGTCATCGCGTTTGCTTAACGAATTAATCCCATTATTATCGTTCGCCCTTCTTCTGATGTTCTCAGCATAGAGAGAGAAGAGAGAGAGAGAGAGAGAGAGAGAGAGAGAGAGAGAGAGAGAGAGAGAGAAAAGAAGGTAGTGATGGGTGCGATCCTCCTCAATCAGTATATCTGTATGATTGTATCCAAGGTACATAAAATGATGTAACTTTTTAAGAAATTACATGACTTGAACTGTTCCAAGAATGTAAACAAAAATAGTTTCCAATATGATGTTTAAAGTAAATTTCAAGATAATTCTAATTCACTGAAATTGTGAAAAGATAGTTTTCTCGTATTTCATCGGAGTCCAATGGAAATTTAAAGAATACATTTTGTAGATCATTGACAATTATTGACAAAATAGCTTTCAATATGATGTTTAAAGAAAATTTCAAGAAAATTCTAATTCACTGAAATTATGAAAAGATAGTTTTCTCGTTTTCATCCGAGTCCAATGAAAATTTAAAGAATACGTTTTGTAGGTCATTGACAATTAAATGTATTCTGAAAATTTCTACTTTGCCCTTTTACGACGGGAAATTACTCTGAAACCACGAGAAAGAATTGGATCGCTCCCATCGCTAGAGGAGAGCGCGGCATACGTAATAGCATCTGGAAAAGCTCGCATCTGCCAGGGAACGGTGAAAGACGAGTTTCGATGTTGAAACGAGATTACGTACCCTTCGAAGGCGGAGGAATACGTTGGATTTATGCGCTTCCTTGGGCGTGCACGGTCAGACAATCATCGTTGCACAAAGAAAGGAGGTGGTGCACGGCAACGTCCACCCTCGAAACCAAGGGGGAGACAGAGGCTATCCTTTATCATTGGCGATTCAATGGATCGCCACAGAGAAATTACTGCAAGTTTTGACAGCGAGCTGACACGGGCTCTATCGTTATTTTATCTTGATTCCGGCCCATGATTAATTGGCACGAGCTTCCTGAAAGCTCGTAATAAACGTTCCCGTTTAATTGATCCTGTTTACGTCACGCTGCTGTTTGATCGTCGTGCTCTCCTATCCGTCGAAATGAATTAGTTCGCTCCTCTTCGCCACGAAATCCGTTCCGAATCGCTGCTTTTTTGTCAGTCATAATTTCGTGATTTTAATCACGCTGAAAGGCTCCCTCCTGTTTCCGGAAACTTTGTTACGGAAACGGCAACCGCTCGTTTCGCAAACGTTCCCTTTGAAGCTCGTCGAAATTTTCGATAATGACGAAACTCTGATGGAATTTTGATTGTGTCGGTATGTTTTTACAGCTGGTCGCGGGATAATGGTTTCTCTGCAACACTTTCTTTCAAGCTTAATCGTTGTTCTCTTTTTCCTTGCAATCAAATTATCTCGATTGATCTTCCCTTTCACTATTTATTTGTGCAAACCGCATCTCACCGTCAGCAATGTCTCGCGTGCGTTCGAAAAGACCATGTCGAATCGATTCTATTAATGCTTGCGTTCACAGAAGTGTCTGCGAGAGTTTCTTTGTACAGTTCTGAACATCATGAAATATCAGATATCTTCAAATTGAAATCAGAAAATCGGATTTCATAGCAAGAAGTCGTAAGTGGTGTTCAGAATAGGGGCTGTCGGAACATCTTAACAATATTGTTACATTATTTACAATTTATCGAAACTATTAGAAGCGGAAAGATGGTTTTATTCAACTCCTATTTCTTACAATTGATGCAGAATATTTTGTATTTGGCATATAGGTCTGTTCATGCCGCGAGATTTGTTTTAACCAACTGAGGGGTTGGTCAAAAACCAATAATAGTCACTGGTGATGGCAACGTACAATAAAAAATAATTGTAGATTGTAGATTGTCTGCAAAAAAAAATAAACCACAATATTTACCTTCACCCTTGTTTCCAGGTCGAACATTTTCTCATTACATTCTATAGTATTCATCGCGAGGAGAAACAATTATTTTATTATTATTATTCTTCCAAATTCCACGTTCGGTAATTTCGAGTTATCCTGTACATACGATACTTCGTATGAATCTTGAATGGTTTTTCCAACAGTAATATAAATATATAAGTATAGCTTTTGAAAATTTTCAAAAAATGCCTATGACATAATATACGACAGCATTTATAGTACGATTTCAATTCATATCAGATCTAAAAATGCTACTACCACGGAGAATAAGATTCTATTTTATTCCACTTTCTTAAAATTTGTCTACAAAAATTGATAATTGCACAAACCTTCGCAGTCTATTTATGGATATTATGTTGAAAGTTTCAATATTAGGCAGAGTTTTGTAAATTGTTATAGTGACGTTCCGAGAGCGTAGAAGAGCGTGGGAATATTTCTATTTGGATGGTTGTGTTGGTTATGTGAAGTTAATTGGAAAGAACTCGTTTCTACGTCCACCCAATATGTATGGAGAAGTGACGACACACAAATAGATCGGTACGGTGCTATTTGAGTGATTATAGTCATTCGGAATGAGCAACATCGCGCGACTGAAGCTGGTTTTCGCAGTGATGGGTTAGAAACGTGCGTTATCCCCGAGGCTGAACGATGACTCGTTCGCTTTCGCCTGGCGTTCCTATATTCGCAAGAGAATAGCGAAGTTGGAACACGTTCTTAGCATGGGGATCTCACTGGTGTGGCGCCAAGCAATAATAACCGATTGCCCACGCTGAGCTCTTTTCATTCTTTCTCTCTTTCCCTTTCGAGGTTTTTGCACCGAACTGGGCTAGCCTCGACCTCGATCACACTCGCAGAATCCTCTGACGGCGCTCGCAAAAAGCTCCACTGTCCTGCGGAATCGATATCCTACCGTTTGACGAACCATTTGGTGTTCGTCCTGGGTAGATCGAACAACTTACCTACGTAGTAAACTTCCGACAATTATTTCGAAAAATAACGATCTCTTAAAAATACTTCGGAAACATCTAACACAGAAAACTCAGACAAGGAGTTCGTTAACGTCTTGTCTTACGATTTAGTTTACGATTTCGGTGATCGGAGCTCTTATTTTGTAATTCTTAATATCCTAAACAATGAGAAACTTTATATATATTGTACGCCTATTTGTTCCCAAATAGCTATACATTAATCGAAATAGAATTTTATTTTGATTTATAGAGAACTAATAGCATACATATTTATTAGACTCTGTTCAGAATCTTTCATCAAAATTATATTTAATAAACATTAGAAGAATTGAAGGAATTTTGAGAAATGATTGTTATAGTTTCTTTCTGTTTCGTTAACACTAGAGCGGAGTAACAGAAGCATAGTTCGTTTAAATTCTAGAAGAATTTTTGTCCCCTTTCCTGTTTTTTTAAATGAGATTTTAATGTTAACATTTGTCAACAACTTCGTATCTCATTTTTTAATTCTCTGAGTTTTTATTTTGATTGTTCAATAATATCCTCAGACATAAATTCCTCAGAGCAGAGTAACAGAAGCAAAGTTTGTTTAAGTTCTAGAAGAACTTTTGTCCCCTTTCCTGTTTTTTTAATGAGATTTTAATGTTAACATTTGTCAACAACTTCGTATCACATTTTTTAACTCTGAGTTTTTATTTTGATTGTTCAATAATATCCTCAGACATAAATTCCTCATAAATATTAGAGTTGTTGATTAATGATTTGTGTTCCCAGTAAATCGACGAATAATAAAACATATTTCGATTACCTAATAATTGTATTAACAGAACTGTCATCAAGTGGAAGAGCATGTGTGGGCAATAAAGTGAGGTGTAAATATGTAGTTGGATGATTGCCAAGTGACAGCGTGCGTCCCATTAATAACGCAAACAATAATAGCAGAATATGGACATTACTGATCATCCTAGTATTTCCGAAATTGTAATAACAAATATCACGCAACAAAAGAGAGAAACCAGAACGTTTGTCACATTTCATTTCCACTAACTCTTGAATAATTTTCCCCTTAGCAAGTAAGATTGCTCCATAGAATCGTTGGTTTTCATTATTTTTCTTTTTCTTTTTTTTTACACAGAGGTTAACTTGAATTATATAATTTATAGTGTTTCAATATTTACAGACGCAATTATATATAAAAAGGTTTTCTTAATAATGGTCTTAAACTAGGCCGAAACGTTGAAAAAGTTATAGTTATTTGCATAATTAGTTAGTAACATAAGATGGAATCTTTGCGCCGGAAACATCAATTTAAGTTATTTAAAAGAGAGAAAAAGTGACATAATGAAAGATTCTAGAAATATTACAAGAAAGATACAATCGAGCGAGCCACGTTTTAAAAATTAGCATCTGAATTGGTGGAAAAATGGTTTCATTTCAAGGCGGTTTGACAATTATTTAGATTTCGGTGGAGGTAGAATGAAACGATCCGCTTGTCGGTGGCCATAAATTCAAGTAAAAGTGGTTGATGCCTGAAGAATTCCGAACCCGTCTTGAACCGGCTTGAAGATCCTTTACCTGGACCTGATTAGGTCCCCTCTGGAATGCCATTTATCAAGAACTCAGGGACTTGGAGATTTCAACTACGCGATGTCCGACATGCTTAGAGCAGGGATCAATGCTTTGACAAAAATTACCGCGAGACTCCTTTCGACCAATTAAATGCCTCGTTAGCGCACCCTTGATGGTCTGTCTGGAAAAAAGAGGATGGCTAGATCGATTAGGATACGAGGTTGAATCTTCATCGAAAATTCCGTGTGCTATCGTGTTAATTGCCGGCACATAGCGGTAGCTTCTTCTTTCGAATCGCATTCTTTAAATAATCTAACGCTGTCGTTCGCCGTTTTACACCACATGATTTCGACTGTTCTACGCAGAGACGAGAAAAATACAGTTTACCGACACTTGGAGAAAGCCAGACAACTTAATTATCACTTCCAGTGTAGGAGTCTCGAAAATTCATTTCACGGTTTCTTAGCGAAACAATCCACGATGACAAAATTATTTTGTTTCTCATTATTTTCTTAAGAGACTTTTAACAACATATTTGTTGCGTTTCTCTGATTAAAATGAGTCCAAACTTGACGCAAGTCCGAGCAGATTTGCTAGTGTAATTGATGGATGAATTTCATTCATTAGAATAGATGTGGGAATTTTTTCTAATTTTATGAAACGAAGATATTATTACAAAAGAATTATAAATCTTCGGCCATCATTGTTATTAGTGATCATACGATATAGTAAAATCATATTAAAATATATATATTTACCATTTAAAAAATTTCGCGAAAATAATGTATTACATTCTCTATTATGCAGGGTTTTTAAGTGTTTCCAATAATCTGACGAAAAATGTTTGCAACAAAAGTTGAACAATATTTAAACACCTACAAGCTTCTATATATAAAACGCCGAAAAAAGAATTGTTTTTTACAATAGATAAAAATCATTTTGATGGTTTAAATGTTGAAATGTATTTTTGATTTCATAATGTATTAGCGGACTTTATGTAAGACGAGTTAATCAATGAGCTACTATATTTTGACCTTGAGCAGAGAAATAATGTTGAAATAATTTTTCCGACTTTTCTTTTCGTTTCTTTTATAGGAGTTAGAAAGCTCGCTTCTGAACTAGAGGATCCCTTTAAGTGGGTTCCTCGATAACGCGGAACAGTCGTAAAGTGTATCGCAAGATCGTCCAGTAGAAATTCCCCATTTTCCCGGAGATACTATGATTCCGTATCTAACGAGTCGGTGGTCTCCTTCGCGGCAGGACAATCGCGAAACGTTGGCCAGATAACCTCGCGCGGAGGTATCAGCTTTCTTATTGTCGTGCTGCCCCAGGAGAACGTAACGCGAGACGCGGCCGCAGAATGTCGCCAACAGATTATGAGAGCTATTTCCACGTGCGTTCTCCTCCCTGGTGTAACGGGTCAGAAAACAGACGCGAGATGTTTCTATTTCCTGAGATATTAGAGTTTGCTGAACCTCCGGCGAGTCATTACCGAGGCTCGATATACTGTCCGCGTAACGCGTTAAGACTGCGGATCTTTTATAGATCGTTGAACTCGCAACGAAGCGACAAACTACGAAACTTCAAGTTGTTGCGATTTTACTGTGGCTGATTAAGAATGTTCTCGAAACAAAAGTACAAGAAATTCGAAATCCATCAATATATTGGCAAGGAAAGCCAAAATAATAAATTAACTTAAAAAGCTTTCGTTTAATTAGTGAATTTCAGGTTATATTTATTTTTTAATCAAATTTTCTTCATATTATAAAAAATTGCAAGTGACCTTTGTGAACGATTGTACCCCCCGATTTCAACTTCAAGATAATAAATTTGTGATATTCGATATATATAATTACGCAATAAAAAGTTAAAAATAAATATTTAAATAAATTGAGAATACCTCAGAAAGCAATATTCACAGTTATTATTGAAAATAAACGAAAAAAAAGGTAAAAGGTAATAAATTTGGACCATAATTAATTACATAATTTTTACTCGAGAAATGGAGTTTCTCTCGTTACGTTTATTCATGGTTTAAATAGGGTTTGAAGTGGAATTTTATGAATTCTCCATAAGAAGACATAAAATTCAGCTTTTACTAATGAAAAAAACTGATCTGTAATTCTGTAGAACGAAGTAGATACAGAAAAGTTGTTAATTTCAAACTGGATTTCTACGTTTCATGAAAGAGTACGCGATAGAACTGTAAAACATTTGTTGTTATAATTGCTGAACATTCCTCACCACTACCACGTAAAAGAAGTTGCGCTTTGAAAACTTTGATTGCAATTTCAAATATGGAAATGAAATGCAATCAAAGTTCAGATCCAATTAAGAAAGAAATTGATATATGATTTCGGTATAATAAATGTATGCAAACTATATGGTATACCCACGTTTACTTTTGCGCTAATTTTGCGTGACTTTCTATTCACGCTGCGTGTGCCACCAACGAACCATGATATTGAATTTATTACATAGATTCACAAGATATCTTACGATAAATATTACAAGATTTACTACCGCCATGTATTTCGACAGCAGTCTTCGTAATTACAATGTTTGAATAAATGCAGCATACCGCTTGGCATAGAGTATGGAAAATTTAGAAACCAATCTCATTAACTTCATAAATCCTAGAAACGTTTTAAACTGTTTATATTCGTGCAACCATAAATATCGGGCTGGCAATTAAAATCGCTATCTCAGCTGCTAACTTGATCATAGTCGAGCAAAATAACGAAAACATTCGCGTTGCATCTTCTGCAGGAAGAATTACATATTCTTCAACAAAACAACGCTTTAAAATATATATTTACTTCTTAAATGATCTTCTTAATTATATTTAGTTCTTAAATTAAAATATCTATATATAAGACAATTAGAATATGTAATTTTTTGTGTAGAAGTTGTGCACATAATAAAACTTTTTATTTACATGTACATATTATATTTATATTAAAAGTATTATGGTTCCTGAGTAGTATGCCGTTTAGTTTATTTCTGAATTTATTAACCATTACTTAATACTAGTGAAAAAAATACGGTGTTGTGTATTGTCAAATAATTATGCATTACAGTAGACACAACTAAATTTAATTTTAACCATATCATTAAAAAATATTTCGAACAAAAGTTGTACAGTATACAGTCGACAATCAATTGCAATAACAACTGATCATAAAAAACTCTTCATTAGAAAAAAATTAGAATAAACTTTTTTTACTAATGGAACTTTGTATTTCCTTTAAAAAATTATTAAGGCACTTGGGTCAAAAATTGATTAGTTTAAAAGTTTATTCCTTGATGCCATCTTTTCAGAATTGGCGAGGGAGATAATGGGGGTATATCGGCAGACCCCTGAGTGTGCAAAAGCGTGGAGGTTTAAGTATGCACTAAAATACGGTGTTGTGTATTCTCAAATAATTATGCATTATAGTAGATACAACTAAATTTAACCATATAATTAAAAAACATTTCCAACAAAAGTTGTACAGTGTACAGTCGACAACAAATTGCGATAACAACTGATCATAAAAAACTCTTCATTAGAAAAAAATTAGAATAAACTTTTTTGCTAATGGAATCTTATATTTTTGGTGCATTAATCATCTTTGTATTCTCTTTAAAAAATGATTAAGGTACTTGGGTCACACAAAAATTGGTTAGTTTAAAAGTTCATTCCTTGATGCCATCTTTTTGGAATTGACAAAGAAGGTGATAGGGGGTATATCGACAGACCCTTGAGTGTGGAAAAGCGTGGAGGTTTAAGTATGCACTATTATGCTCGGTTGCCAGCAGAAGGTTTAATGCTGGCTGAAGATCGTCGTCTAGTTGCAGATTTGCTGTCTCAAAGACAGATAAAATGCGTGAATATGGTCCAGTCGCATCGGGAGTGCGTCGTGCAAAAGAATGGGGCTCGAAATATTGTCCTCGAGCAGCTGTTGAACGGCAAGGTTCGTCGAACGATCGTCGGTTTCCAGTGATACAGTGTTGTGGAGAGCATCGAGAGCATCTCGGCAAAGCTCGGTAGGGCGGCAACAAAGGGACGGATTTCCTAGGGGATACCGGCGGGTGTGTGTAAGTGCGCGTAGGCCAGTTCCGCGGACAGAACAAGAGGAAGATGCGATGAAGAGACAATACGAGGATTACAGTGTCCTCGCGTCAAGACCCATCGTTCTCCCCGGGCGGCACGGGGTACATACTTTCTTTCTCTTTCTCTCTCTCTCTCTCTCTGCATGCCGGATCGTCTCTCTCTCTCTCTCATGCTTCGCGCTTCACAAAAGGGTGCTTTTTCACACGGAAATGCCAGCACGACACTCGGAGCTGGATTAATCGAGCGGAACGAGCAAGAGCGAGCAAGCGGAACAGTGGACGAATGTGGCCACGATCCGCGATCGTTTCTCATTGTGCCTGGCGGCCCGCGTGATTTTCAACCGACGGGAACGATCCACGGCGAACTCTGTGCTCGCGCTCCTGATTTAACCGCGATTACGGAACCGAGACCTGTTACTGTTTCGCGACTCAGCCGACATTTCGATTAAAAAAGAACTTTCGACACCCGTCGGTTACGGCTTTGCCCTACGGCAACGCCTTCAGAGAAACTTTTCTGCTCCTTCGTTAACCCTCTCTGCACGGTTTTCACCGTTTCGACCTTTCGGATAGCTTTTTTTATACACTTTATCTTATAAGTTTTATTTTAAACTTTATTTTATAAATTTTATTTTAAAATTTATTTTATAAATTTTATTTTAAAATTTATTTTATAAATTTTATTTTATAAATTTTATTTTAAAATTTATTTTATAAATTTTATTTTGAACTTTATTTTATAAATTTTATTTTAAAATTTATTTTATTATAAACCTGTTGTAGGTTTATTTCGGCTTTTACAATTGTGCTATAGGTTTACAGTTTTAGTACAAATACAGTCTTAGTAGCCGCTAGATATGGAGTTTACTATCGTTTAGGAAGTGAAGAATGAATTCGCAGGCTTTAATATTTGGTTTGGCAAATAATACGTCCGCTTTTAGTTAGAGATAGAACTTAATTTTCGTAGGCTGTTTACTAGTTTGGTTATTTGAGAGTCATATAGTCGATACTTTTGGATAGCGACCTCTTTGCACGAGGAATTTCTTTGCCATTTTGGTCCTGAAAGATTTCTTAGCATTCAGTGTTTTATTCAACACTGGAGTTGTCGACAGTCAGTTAAAACGCGAATGTTTTATTCGTTTCTGGAATTAAGATTTAGAGCAAGCACTATGAAGATTTTATGTTTTTAATGCATACAATTTGAGAAATCGATTTCTTCTGCCCCTTGATGCATCTCAATCTGCGTTCATTTAATCCTCATACATTCCTCATGGTGGAAATTCACCCATTCAATATTTTCGCATACTGTAAAATTATTCATCGTTTTATGTCTACGTCGTGAACTGTGTTTCTTTAAAATGAAACATAATGCAAAATCATGCACTATTTATAACAGTGTTGATTTTTTCATTGAATCTTTGCAAAACTTTAAAACACAACTACGCATTGTACCAGTATTATTTTTTTGTTTTTCTTTCTTTGTCCTTTCGCGCATGTCCATTCTTTCTCATTAGTTAAGTAGTCTTGTATCTTTCTCTTTTTTTCTTTTTTTTCTAAATACTTACGCAAGAAGGACTTCTGCCCGTCTGTAATAAATAAATAATACTATGTTCAGTTAATTTTAATGTGTAAGATAAAAATGGGTGAATTGTTATTGTAGTCTCTTTTATGCAGCTTTTTGGTGAATTGTTATCGTAGTCTCTTTTATGCATCTATTTTTGAGGAGTGTGTGGGGTCAATTTTACGCAAGATATCGAGAAACGTTGATCTCGTAAAATTGAAGTTTTCAATTTTTAATTAAACAAATCGCTCCGATGGTATCTAACTTTGTAATAGCTGAGCCGTGTTAACTGGAACCGATGAATCCGCGAGAAACATAGAAAAGCGAGCGTCGACTGTCTCGTTGCCCGCATAATAGTCCGTTCTAATAGCCGTGTACGGCAAGCTCGCGTTAAGACGGGGAAAGGCGATTAGAGTAAAAGTTAAGATCACGAGAAGCCAGAGTTTAGAGAGCGAACGCGGTGAGCGTTGCCGCACTAAAAGTCCGTGACTTCCTCGACGGGAAGCTCTCGTCAAGCAGAGCTTGTGGCTTCGCGTTCCCGCGAGCACTTGGCCATGACCGTTGCTGACCTCTTCGCAGCCTCTCCTTCCTCCTCTGCGAACCATGACTCCTACTATGAAAAAACTGTTTAGCGTCCGAGTTTAGGCTCTGCACAGTGTGACGTTTCGATCATTTAGAGTCGTTTAATTCTTAATGATGTCGTTTCTTTTCTTTATCATGTATTTTGCTAGCAATACTCAAAATGTGATGATTTATCAGTCAAATACACACACTCTTTGTCTGGTAATACATACAGGGTGTCCCAAAATTCGTGTACTTCCCGGAAATGGGAGGTTCCTTGGGTCATTTGAAGACACATTTTCTGTCCGTTTGCTCTATATATCAGCTATATCATTATGAAATAAGAAATGCATTTTATAAAATCGAAATAATTTCTATTTTTTGTCGACAAAATTAATAACCATACTAATTTAGACAACAATGACATGAAATACGTGTGTGGAAGTGCTTTGTATACAAAATTTCTTTAAAACACTTGAACATCGCTAATGAATGAACGTTGTTTCAGAATTTATTTGAGAAGTCAAATAAAAAAATATATAATACTTATTAATTTAAAATAAACAAATAATAGAATAGCAGGAAAAGAAGAAAAGATAAAAAAAAGAAATAAAATAAATAATATAATAATTCTTCAAACCTTTACCTACGTTGGACAGCAAAAATTGTACGACTTGTGAACTTTTGAACTCGACTTTTTCTCCAATTTTTCGTACCAAATACTCCACTGTGGACCGAAGAGCTTTTTGGTATGCCGAAGATTACCGGGGACGTCCGATGTCAGCCAAGTTTGGAGTTCAAGGAATTTATCACTGCTCGCTCGGAAAGCCCTATAACGGAACATCTAAACGGATCTTAGGCCTGGTCAAGCTCGTAACGCCAGGAATTATCTTGATCTAACGATCGCTTAGCTATTGGACCGACTTTACGCGACGATTAAGCCCGGAAAAATATTCTCACTCTTTTTATCCGCTCACCAATCTGGTAAAGGCGGACAGGAAGCCCCGTTAACATCGTTGCCCTTTTCCACCGATTTCTTTCGTTCGATGCGTGAGAATTGAACGGGAAGCGACTATTTAATCCCCCGGATCTCCAGACGAAAGTTCTGAACGGTTTTGGACACGGTTGTCTTCTGGGAGAGTCCGATGTCTAGATAGCACGATGCAGGTCGACTGGTTGTGATTCAGACGCTTTCGCTTTCCATTCTCTCCGCTGCAGAATGCTGAAGTAAATTACAGGCGAAGCACGCTTCTTATATTAATCGCCGAAAGATACGGGCCAACCTTCTGAAAGTTGTTTCTCCGCTTTGCTTGCCTCCTCCCTTGCAATTAGTGGCGTCATTGCTACTCTATCTTTATTCAACGATGATCCTCTTCTTTTGTTTTCATTGTGCGCTCGTACTATCTATAAAATTGCCGCGAGTATATTAATTCTCTGTGGCGACGACTTTCCATCTTGGAATTGCGTCAAAATGCAGATTTATCAGCTGTTAATTTACATACCGAGTGCTGTATATGCTCTCATCGAATATACAACTTGCAAAGGAGGTGCAACATAGTTTTGTGACAAGATGAATTGTATTCTTTAAAAAGTGGAATGATATTTTTAATATGTGTTGTAATATTCTTGTACTACGTGTAATAGATATAATTCTAAATTCTATTCTCTCTTCATGCAGTTATTCCTAATACTCTTCGATGAAGTACATTTTTTCAAGAAAAGTTGAAATTGTAATAGCAATTATTAAAAGATTCTCGTGCAGTGCAATTTCTATTGAAATCAATAATTTTTAGTTACAAACTTATAAGAATGGTATTTAAGAAGAGAATAACCGTAGTAAATAATAAAATATTTAGTAATTATATAGAAAAGGTCTGTGCACTCCGATTTTGATGAAATTTTAATGTGTTATAAATTTCGACATTTCGAACAACTTTTTTCCTTTCCAATTTAGGGGGGTGGCTTTTAGTTTTCGAGATATTTGTAAAAGACTATCGCTAATACTGTATTGAATTTTTCGTATTCCTGCATGCTCCGCGGCAACGTAAAACTATTCCATTAAATATAATTATTTCAAATAATTACCAAATATTTGCATAAACATATTCAGTTCAGGTATAAATACACCGAAACTGAAATTTTATTCTTCAATCGACGCATTTGAATGCATGAACATTTTTAAGTGCAATTTTCACGAACAATTTATTTGGCTGATTAAAACAAATGAAATCGACCGCAGAAAATGAAAATGTCATCAGAGTTTATCGAACTTTTTACTCGAGTACGTTGTAAATTCGTTTATTAATGTTCCATTGGTTCTTAATGGATCTTGTCGAAATTCGGATATGTTTAACGTACAAATAAACATGGTATTTAGAGCAGGAACGTTTGTTGACCGTGCGCCAACTTGGCAACAAGCGATTAAATAATCGACCACGGCTTTACGCCTCGCGTCATGGGATCGGTGGAACCAGAGCTGGCGCATTTAGTACTTAATCTGTTATCGCCGACGGGAATTCCGAGACCCTCCGAGTGCACTTATTTTTATCGTCGAGGCCCTAAATTGTGAACGGCCGTTTTTATTTTCGGTGGCGAGACAGTACCATTGACGTGCTCTCGGCGCCCCATTTCTTTCTGGAGTTCGAGGGTGAACCGGCCCCGCCTGCTCCCCTTATGGAGTGATTACTTGCGCCCCAAAATGGAGTTGAAGCACTCGGATGACATCGCGAGTATTCGGGGACGAAAATGCCGCGAAGAAATCCTTCCCCAGGGGAGACGCACGAAAAATCCTTTATATTCTTTCACTATTTTTCCGATTATTTTCTGACAATTGCTTTTCTTCTTTGTTTGCAAGATGTATTTCTTTAAAATGTGACAATTAAATGAAATAATATTCGTTGATTTCAAATAAAATTCACAAATTTGCTATTTTCACATTGATTTCTCTGTGAACATAATTCGTTAATTTAAAGTGAAGTTCACCCATGTGCTATTTTTTTTTACATTGATTTCTTTCTGTGTTGCAAGATGCATTTCTTTAAAATGTGGCATTATAAATGAAACATAATTCATTGATTTGAAGTTCACCCATATACTATTCCACATTGATTTCTCTCTGTGTTGCAAGATGCATTTCTTTAAAGTGTGACAATAAAAGTGAAACATAATTCGTTGATTGAAAAAAAAGTTCACCCATTTACTATTTCACATTGATTTCTCTCTGTACTGCAAGATGCATTTCTTTAAAATGTGGCATTATAAGTGAAACATAATTCGTTGATTGAAAATGAAGTTCATTTAAAGTGAAAAAGTAAAAATTTTTAACATTTACTAGAAATAACGGGAGCTGCATATACATTTATCAAATCTTTATAAAAATTCTAACGAATAATAAAAGATTCACCCGTTTCAAGGGCGAATTGAACATCCTTTTTAGGACTCTCTGTATATTATATTCACGTTATGAATACAAAATCAACGTAAATTCATTACATCTTCGTAAATGTTCACAATTGAAGAGTCTTCCAGTGAAAAAGTTAAGAAGCAAAATAATTTTATCAAAATATCTTGTATGACTACGTACAGAATGAAACAATTATGTTTCACATTGAAAATTAATGGGCTCAAACATTCATTGATCGTCCGATCTTGTCCAAAGGATAGTAACAGATAGTTCACAGTATCGCGATAGTCGAAGTGTCAAGTTCTCCTGTAAAATCACGACCCTTTCAAAGAGCGGCTTCCGCGTAGGCGTTTCGTAGCGGCAAGTAAACAAAGTCGGGCTCGTACATTCCTTATGTACAGCTCGCAACAAGCGAAGGTTGGCCGTGATGCAGGAACTCGAGATGCTTAGGGTTCGCACTAGAACTATTCGTGCTTAGATCGCGAAAGTTGCGAGCCGAATGCAATCCGCAGATGTCGAGCAGCTGCCGCGGCAAATTGCCTTCGTGTCTTGCATTTAATCTGGCATTGGTAGCTTCTCTAGTCGGAACGACGAACGGCATGGCACAGCTGGCAGGACTTTCGGATTTGACAATACAACGAGCTACGTCCCATCGGGCTAGTCCCTAGCCGAGGTTAAAAATGGGCGAACGAGTTTCCGGTTTCACAGATCTCGGCCACTTTTACCCTGCCTTTGACCTACAATCTATAGTCTCTTTGAAATCCGTAAGACCCCAGTAATTAACCTTTAAGACTCCCAGTAATTTTTAACGCCACTGACGACGGCGATTCACGAAAAACAAGATTTTATTCTGGGATATTAGAATTAATTTGAGACCACGTTTGCTACTAAAATCAAATGATCCAAATCCGAATCTAAACGTTAGGGTATACTTAGAAATTAGCTATTGTGTGTAGAGTATTAATCGAACCGTTCGCCGAGAAAATTAATTTCAATATCTTAATATTTCGATCGAGATTATAACTGACTATTTATTCTGAGAAACGGAAACTGAAATTATTTCGGAATTTATTTACCGTGGCTTCGTTTGCTGATTCACTTCGTTCCAACATAAAGGAACATAAATACATTTTATGTGCTTAATTTTGATATAATAACGCAAATTTTTAATAGAATAAACGATAGGGAAGTAGAAATTTATTTTCTTCCTTAATATGTTATTATTATTTATTATAGACGGGCAGAAGTCCTTTTTATATAAGTATTTACAAAGAAAAGAAAAAAGAGAAAGATACAAGACTACTTATCCAATAAGAAGGGACATGCGCACAAAGACAAAGAAAAAAAACAAAATGATACTGGTTGAATAGGTAAATATAATTTAACAGCGTATTTTTAAATTCTTTTAATGTTTATACAATTTTAAATCACATCGATTAATGACAAGACCTGTTATGCAAAATTTAAAGTTGCTATATCAAGACACAATGACTAAATTAAAATTTATTTCATTCATAGGTTTAATATGTACAGAGATATTGATTAATATTTTCAATCTCTCTATAATTTTAAATTGCACCTTCTAATTTTTGCCCTAAATGTAAAAAATTCATTTTAATTTAATAACACTAGACCTCAGTTCATCCATGCAATAAATTGAAACGGCACTCTCTATCCCGTTTTCGCACTGCGGAATTGAATTTCCATTTCCGGTTCACTCGATAAATTTCAGAATCGAAGAGCAATTTGGCAATAACGGGGTGGGATATTCGCCGAAAGTTAGGAGCGAAGTGGAGCTCGTTACAAGAGATACGTGCGCGTTTCTCGATGGATTCGATGATCGAGTTCGTTCCTTCAGAAGGTCGAGTAACTTCGTTTAATCGGTGGCACCCTCGTCGCGATTTTATCGGAGGATATGTTACCGAAGGGGAGTCTCGAGTTAACGACGAACAACTCGGAAAACTCGGCCGCCATAATTTCAAGGATTTCGTCGAGATTTCGTTGTAGATTTTTTAAGAGCCCCGGGAATTTGGGGCAATTATTTGACCCCTGCACTGGTTCGGGCCAATCTGATATATCCCGAAATAGATACCTAACTCTTAGTACTTTCTTATCGCTCAGAAGTTCGTGATTACTAAACCCTCTGGATTTTTATGCAAAATAAAAAGATAACTTAAATTGATGTTTTCGGCGGGAAATAAAAAGATACTGTATCACTTGCAAAACATAGGAGCTAAATGTGGATTTATATTTTTCGCTAATAATTTCAATGTAGTGAAAATAATATATTAATCCTCTTAAAGTCTTCTAACCTAGTCATTTTTGTTATAATTGCAGAGATATATTCAACAATTTTAGAATTTGTTAAAACATTTTTATTTGATTTCGTTCAAAATTATCATCACTGTTAGTTATAATGAATTTGGTTATTTAGACACATTGCAAACAGAGAAATATTATACACATTAAAATTTTAAGTCATTACCAGACAGCGGTTTTGATGCATTTATTGCAACAATGGGTAGGCGTAATTTCAAACACAGTAAAAATATTGAAAGAATTTAAGGATGTCGACATAATTGTCACTACATGTGTAACTCTCGTTCCTTAGGGTGAGCATTCACCCGTTTACTATTTTTACAAGCTATAAAACGATTGGTCCCTCTTCATCTATATTGTGAGACATATTTCTCTAAAATGTGACGTGATAAATGAAGCAAAGTTTAAAGTGTGAAGCAAAAATGGGTAATGAAGTATTATAGAATCTTGTATGCAACTATTTCTGAGAAGAGAGAAATACCATTGTTCACAATATTGTTGTTTACATTATTAAATACTATTATAACTAAAATGGAATTATTTTATTAATAGAATTATTAATAGAATTAAAATAGAATTATGACCTAAAGGTTGGAAGAAATAGCTTAACTATATTTTAACTTTTAATATTTTAACTAAAGTTAATAACTAAAATTAAAATAGTTTCGTCTGCAAGGGGTTCAAACTATTAATGGAAAAAAGTTTAGCTCCTGCATCTTGAGATTGATGCACAAAATGGTGACTTCAAAGGATCGATAGAATATTGTAAATGTAATTCGAGTTCCAACGAAGTTTCGTAGAAAGCAGTGTGGTTAGTATACGAGTGGAACAGGAGGGTTGAAGAAGGGAAAGTCGAAGAGCGAAGATAGGAAGAGGGAGATAGCGGCGAGAGATCGTGAGACACCGTGTTCTTCGGTGCATTTATTTTCAGATTCCTCGGGGCGCAGCTGTATAATGCGGGACAACGTTGCGTTAGGTCCGCGCCGCCATTGTCCAGCGGATTGCCTCGTAAAATCTAATACCTTGTATTCGGATTAGACGGGTTTAGAGACTCGTAACAAAAGCAACGGCCCCGAGGGCGCGGCAGAAATCATTCCATTCGAGCCTAGTCAAAGGAAAACTAAAGCGAGATGGTGTCTGATTACGGGTTTCTTTATTAACGACCTTATACGCGGAACAAACATGATTATTCTTTGTCCTTTCGGATGACCGTAACTAGCTATTTTTCTGTTCGCAATGATTCGCATTTGTCCGTCACATATTGGTCTCTTTAAAAGAGAATTTTCCGATTAGAACAATACAATATCTTTTATAATAACATCACAATAATTGTTCAAAGTTGAAAAATAAGTTTTTGTTTTTCAAAGTCATGTTTTTCAAAAACTGTGCGTGTAAGAGAAAAATCAAGGCCAGATTCAGAATCAGCGCAAAAAACTCTATAAGATCCACCCAACAGTTATGTATATGATAACATTCTTACTGTTGGACAGTGTAATTACCTTATTTTATTTTCAAAAATTACTGCATCAAATAAAATGTTTGAATAATTTTAATAATTCGTTATTTTTAAATTTTAATTTATTTTTCAGACGCAAAAATGTCCGTCTTGAGAATGATCCATATAGGGATCGAAACGTTGAGATGAATGTTTAAATAATTGCAAATTTGCTGTTTTAAAAATAGTTTACATTAATTACAAAGAACAAAAGTCAAACGCAATCTTCATTCTTTTTCTCATAATCATAAGAAAATGAGGCTAATACATTGTTGTTCTCAATTCTTTTTTATTTATTTAAATCACGTTAACCAGTTAACTGCGTTCGACGTGTATACGATAACAATAACCTCGTTAAGAATGAATTGTTAATATTTATCAAATAATAATGTAAGCCTTCCTCGTTTATCATAAAATTTATAACAGAACCATCTTTTCTACGATTTTAATTCCACACTTTAATATCCAAAAATACAGAGATTTCAACTTGGTTGTTGTCTGAAATTCTTTCAATAACTGCACAGAACATCCGCAGCCTAATATTAATTTGAAAAAATGCGTGAGCCGAAAAACGGCAAAAAATCGCATGACCCTGATCCGCGTGAGGGTTTACCGGACGGTATAATTTTGTGAAGGGTGGCCTTCGAAGGGGTTGAAATTCGCATCAGAGATTCTATTAAATTAGCTCTTATCTTTGCTGCAAAATTGCGCAGGCCGGCGAGTCGAGGTTCTAATCGAGCATCGCCAGGACATTGCATCGCACGCGGATCTACCCCTGGCAACAGCCTTAAAACGCATTTTAAATTAGCGATTAATCTCGATTGCGGGAACACGGGCCCGATAACGGTCATTATCTGGCCGGGGCAGCGGCGCGCGAATTTATTTTCGGCGAGCAGAGAGGCGCACACATGGACGCGCACGTGTCGGAAGCGACGCACGCTGAAAAACAAAACCATTTCGGTGGTGTGAATGCGCAAGGGTGAGAGAGGGTGTGAGAGGGATGGAGAAGGGGTGAGAGGACAAAAGAAGTTGCGTGCACCGTGAATTTATGCGGAGGCACGCGCCACGCCGGCGTGCATACAATTTACCAAATTTCCGGAAGCGGCGCGTTAACCTTGCGGACGGGCCGGGCATATCATTAAAGCCTGCTCGCAGGGACGACACACAAGGCTGCAGGCCGCTGCAGTGTCGACACGCTGCAACCCCCGATTCGTTCCGCTGTTCCGCTTCCGAAAAAACATTCCGACCGATGGTTGAGCTCCGATACGAACCGTGCACCCCTCCGAAACGCTTGTCGAGTGCTCCGCCATGCCAATTCTTCTTCTTAAGAATGTTCCGGAGGTACAATAGGAGACAAAAGTATAAGAAATTTTTTTTCTTTCTATATATTGGCAATGAAAGCCATTCATGACTATATTTTTCTATTAAAAAATAGATTAATTTAAAAAGCTTTCGTTTAATTAATGAATTTCATGTTATATTTATTTTTTAATCAAATTTTCTTCATATTACAAAAAATTGTAAGTGACTTTTGTGAACGATTGTACCCCCTGATTTTAACTTGAAGATAATAAATTTTGTTATTCAATATCTATAAAAAGTTAAAAATAATTATTTAAATAAATTGAAAATATCTCAGAAAGCAATATTCATGGTTATTATTGACAATAAACATGTAAAATCTGCAGAAAATTCAAAAATATGTATACTGTATGAGTTTTAGTATCAACATATTTTTAACTACATTAATTTTGTAGAAATATGTACACATAATGGTGCATTATAAAAAGAATTTAAAGCTATTTTTATACCACCCCTAAAATATAGTATCACTGTACTAATGTATCCTTTTTCTGTTTCAGGTGAGTCATATTCCTTTCAACTTGTTGTGGGACCAACGGTTGGGTAATTAGATTTTTTGATAATTTTATTAAAAATTGTACGAGATTGTTGGAGATTGTTTACTCCGGTAAGTTTAATGTACACTGTAAACTATTTTATTTCAATCGTATTAACTATTGAACATATCCGGAAGAGTATTAATAGGAGTTTCAATAATTGTGCTCTACGAAGAGAAAGCATAGAGATTTTCTCTTACATTGCAATTCTAAATGAAATTATTAGATGACGTTGTAGAGAGGGTGACTTGATAGATTTTTTAAGCGTTGTTCTTAATATCTATATTACACTATTTTCTAAATTGTTTTTGCACGAGTACACGAAGCTACATGTTGTAAGTGAGGAATATCTAGATCATTGTGCTAATATCAAAGTAATTTATTAATTATCTTCAAGTAATTTATTTTCGGGAAGACTGATTACTGGCCAGGGGTTGAAATAAGTGTACATTTACTTTAAAAGATGTTTTTAAAACTCTTTTAAAATACAAGTATGATAATTTATTTTTCCACAACCAGTCATAACATATAGTAATTTATTAATTATTTTCAAGTAATTTATTTTCGGGAAGACTGATTACTGAGAAGGGGTTGAAATAAATACATTTACTCTAAAAGATGTTTTCTAAAACTATTTTAAAAAACAAATATGATAATTTATTTTTCTAGATCCAGTCATAACTTATAAACGTGGTCGCTCAACTCGAAATATCTAGTACACTGATTTTCACTAACGCTACCACCGAAAGTATGTTAAGTGTGTCGTCTTATTTAGTCTAGAGTATTTTTAATCCACTATGTACTCCCGGTTGTATTTAAGTAACGGTAGAGAGTTTATTTTGTGATAGAGCATGGGAAAAACGTGTACTCGTTTGTGTAGAGTAAGGGTGGTGCATTTTGAAGGAGCTGCTTGAGAAAACACGTGAGAACGAGAAAGTGCTAGAAGAACCTGAAACGTTTCGTAATGTTGTACAATCATCGTATTATAAAATGTTACGCTTCTCGGTTGAACCCGAATGATTTAACAGTTGCCAGTGGATCTACACGCAACCTAACTAAATCTAAATCGAAATCTGGTTGCTCGCTATTTATTACGTCGATCGATTCGATAGAAATCGAAGAACGAATGCATTCTTGTTACTCCTACGTAGTCGCATTTAGTATTGCGCGTTTCTAGTATTAAACGAGGATATTAAACGCACTTGAGATCGAAGAAATGGCGAAAGATCTGCCATAAACTGACTGAACGTACAGTTGTTCCGTAACTCCGGACGTGCGGTTTGCGAGGGTGAAACTAACGTGCAACCGATCTCCCCATAAACAATAAACTTTCCGTACAATCCGAGGAACCTTTCACGCTAAAATCCCTATCTGTTTTCGTATTAAATTCGGGCTGTTTCATTTCTCAACCCCAGAAAAAAAACACAGATCCGCCCCCGAAAAGCAGGCAATTACCAAGCCTTTGTATTCACTGTCCAGCGCATCTCCGAAATATCATCCCCCGAGAGTGGGAAAAATATTGACACGAATGAAGAGCCAGGCATTCGTATTGGAGCGTAGCGAGACTGATGGAAGGTAAAAGCTATAGAATAGTGTGGGGGGTTTAAGAGGGGCGCGGTAGTTGCGTGGGCGAAGGCCAACGCAAACAGAGGAACCTCGTATCAGTGCAATAAGTTATAACAAATGGTTACCTCGGTCGTTTTCTTGGTTTCCCTTCTCCGTTTCTCCCGTAAAAGGGTATAAAGAAGAGAGGGCGAGGGGGAGCGAGAGGGATGACGGTGCGCGAAGAGAGAGAGGAGGACGATGCCACGCCTCGGCATATAAAAATATCGGGTGACTGTAGGCGTTTAAATAAGCTTCCCGGCCCGCGTCTATGCGAGTTCTCGAATATGAGACGAGAAAAAGGAGCGACGCGGTTGTCTCCACGTGGAATGAGAAATGACCCGTGACAGAATATATGGGGTTTTATTTTATGACTGCGGCAGGAACACCGCAAGCTCCTCTGGACGCCTGAAACCGACCGAAATAAACGGCTACCTGCAATAATATTATTAATGTGCGCTCCGGAGGTTGCTCGTTTTGTAAAACCACAGAAACGTGTATAATGTTTAAAAGGATGCAGACGCTACCTAGTCAGGCCATGCTAGGTCATTGATGATATTAGGTTTGTGTTATGCGATTCGTAAAGAGTCTTTGTTTACGTTCGACGTTGTGTAGTGTTGTCCCTGTAGATAATTTTGTAGCATCGAGGCAACATCAATTCCAAGACACGTTTTTATTCGCGCTGTAATGAACTGAAAAGGTTACTTCTAGTCCACTTATTGTCTTATTATTGTTTGTACTTCTATAAACAAGAATTTGACCGTTTGTCAGACACAGGATTCAAGACTCCCATAGCTTATTAACGTTTTTAAAAAGTTACGGTACTCCTTGTAGATCCCCCCCCCCCCCCCACAGTCTTTCTGTCATTCCAGATGTTCATATAATCTAATTGATATAATTATATAATTATAATTCATATAATTGAGTAATTAAATGAACATCAGAAATCACAGAAAGAGAGGCTACAATATATGGTATACAATACTATAGGATCTACAAGGAGTACCTTGAGAAATGTGTTGACAAAGAATGAATTAATTATAGGATTCTTTAAAAAGTTCAGTTATCTATTTATAGAAATACAAGAAATAATAAGACAAAAGTGATGTCTGTCTTGTTATTCTATATAGTTAAAAATTAAGTGATTGAACGACGATCATCATATACACTATGCCAATAAGAAAAAGGTTCTTTGAAAAAGGTTCAAAACTGAATCAAAGGACAGAAGAAAAGTTTATTGTAAAATAGCTAGATTTATTAAGTGATCGAAACGGTTGGACCGAAAGCATCATTGAATTAAATATCTAACATTTACGACCGATGCTAGGGATTATTTTGCCGATAAGAAAGTTAGGAAAGTTATGGTACCGTTCCGACTGATATTTAAACAAATCTTATGGTAGCACACGCTTCTATAGTACAGGAAACACAACGAAAGAGAAAGGTAGCGCAGCGACAAAGTTTATGAAGATAGAAACGCGGTGTGTAAGCTTGTTGTCTGTGCGGAAACGTAAAAAGATTCACCGCGGGTCATACAGGACTCACCCCCGCGGTCTTTTGTCCGATCGTCAGGACAAATTCATTCCCGTGAGGGTTAAAATGGCTGGCCGCAATTTAGCGTGGTAATAACGAAGTTGCCTCGGAAAAATAATCACGAACAGGCGAACAAAGCGGGGGATATAATAATAGCAGCACACATTTCGTGAACAAAGGACCGCGACGCGAGTGTCTCGAGTCACTTCCGTTTGGTGAGACACGGGGGTCCCCCCACCGGTCGTTGTTTCCTCTCTCGGAGACGCGTTTTTGTTGCACGACGAGCGTGCGCGAGCGGAATGAAAATTCGTCTTCGATCAGGCTCGGACACGGAGAAAGTTGCAGACATCAGCGCATAATAATTACGAGGTCTGCACTTACCGTCTTCCTTTTCTTGCTGGTCCCTCGTCAGCTTATTTAGAGCAGTCTTTCTTTTTCCGGCGAATCATTCTCCGACATCTTCGATTCCGTCGATCACAACTTTGATCTTGTAATCAAAATTGTACTTGTAATTCTGTATCTTCTTGTGAAATTCAAATATTCTATAGATCTCGACATTTTAAGCAATTTTTTCCTATTCCAATATAGGGGGGTCGCTTTTAGTTTTCGAGATAATTGCAAAAAACTATTGCTAGTGCTAAATTGAATTTTCTACATTCTTGCACGCTCCGTGGCAACGTAAGGCTGTTCCGGCACGGCGTCTGTTATTTTTTTTTGTAAACATGCTACGGAGATGAGAGAGAAAACAGCGTCTTACTCTATATAGGGTAAGCTTACAATTTTGATGTACTACTTCTTGGATTTTTCCATTACTAGTTCAAATTCCGGATGACAGGCACAATGTAAAGATTATGCGAATAGAATGAGTTGTGTTTAGGATAGGTAGGCTAGCACGCAGAAAATTCAATACAGTATTAGCAATAATCTTTTACAAATATCTCGAAAACTAAAAGCGACACCTCTATATTGCATAGGGGAAAAATTGTTTAAAATACGTTGCTGCATAACATATTTAAGTTTTATCAAAATCAGAGTACAGTGACTCTTTCACAATAATTACCGTAATTATATTATATAAAGTATAATAGCATATTGAAAAATAATGTACGACGAAATAATCTCTACCTTGAGATTCTAATTGCATTAAATAAAAACAAACCTACAGTTTATTAACCCCTTGAACGACAATTTATTTTCAGTCAGCACTGCTTTGGCAGACGATTTAATTTTCTTAGTTTAAGAGGAGGGATTGATATAGAAACTTACGGTTTTGTTGCACAAATAATTTGTTATTATTAAAAATAATATTTGTTTCACACATTTATATGAATGAAATTAAGATAAAAAATTAAGATAATAGATAAATGAAAATTTATTGTTAAGAATATAATTAGTGTCGGTTAATTCTTCATTAATGTTTAACAAAAATATTACAGTTCTACAAAGTATTTAAACGAAAGTAAGTACGTGATTTTACTTTACGCGATAATGACTGCATAGTTTTATACAAATTACATTCTAACGGTAACTAGAAGCATGCACATAAGTATATCAAAGCAATAGACTCGATATGACTTACAGATACTGCTCTCATAAAAAGCATCAAACCTCAATAATTTCTGGCGAGTCCAACTCGTCATTGTCAGTTTGTTCAGGAAAGTTTATGACGAGCTGGACTCGCCATTTCCGTTCAAGGGGTTAAGGTGGGTTCCGAATCACCTTGGGCGCCTGTATTAGATGGCAGACGGAATATTTCTAGAGTATCTGATATTAATAGGCTATCTTCGCCATGTGTGTACCCTAACCTGAAGAACAGCTTCGCGTTTTTCTATGTTATTCGAAACAAGGTCGACGCTAAACGGCTTAATACGTGCAATAAATCGCGAGCCAATGGTTATCGAGATTCCGGCTATTCGATATCAATGCTCACATGACAATGGCGCGGAGCCTATCGACAGTACTATCACGTACCCACGCGAAATGTGGACACCTTGCTCGGCGCACACGACACGGTCCGTTTAGTGTTTGACGCGTGTGTACCGTATTATTGCGTTTCGCTCGAATTTCGTGGCGTTATCTTCGCCTCGCGCTGTGAAACGTCGATTTTTAATTACCGTGTCGGGAAACCTTGAGGTGTCGTATTCGTGGCTGGAACGCAGAACGATACGAGTAGACTGTGAAACATTACGCACTTCACGTAAGAAAATCTAAAAGAAAATCGTAGGCTACAAGATTTAACGGAATTTGATATAAGTAACTTCATTTTTATGTATGGTAAGCATCAACGAAGAGGAACATATGTTTATTGATATTTAATTGCTGCAAATTTGTTCATAAAAGTGCACCTCTGGAAATTTGTAGTTTATACATAATATTAATTTTATATTAAACAGTCCTTATCGTTATAATTAGACAACGGATCTTTACGAAAAATAAAAAAATTTTGCTACCGGTATAGTAAGAAATTCGGGTAAAATAGAAATTTTTTATTTTCTTTTTTAATTTATTTGATGCATTGAAGATAATAGAAAAATGTTTTTAAAGTTCAAGAATAAATCAATATTTACAATAAATATATAATTGACACAGATCTACAAAATTCATTTTTAAAATTTTCAATATACACATTGAAATTGTAATTATTCAACAATTTCCTCACATCATGTAATAAACTTATTTATTTAACTTTAAAAAAAAATACAAGTCGTATGGTCCAATATCACAAAAAATTTTTTAAAGATTTTTCTTTTACAAATTTACAATTGTCGTAAGTTCGTAAAACTAGTTCTGTAATTTTGCTCACACAAGCCCGAATAACTCGTAAAGCAGTGGATGCGCGTGACATCAATTAAATGATCAGTGACACGTTCCGGTAAATTTAATTACAGTTTGTCCTTGCTAAAATTTCGTGGTTGCAAATGATTCACGAGTCTGTGGACAGCTGCTCGTCACCGATAACGAACCCGTTTCGTGTTGGAAGAAATAACGAAGAAATTGAAACAAGAAATGGTAAATTGTAATATCAATTGATCGATTACAAACTGATTTGTGAACACGATAGCGGCGACACATTTAAGCTGGAAGTGTACTTGGTTGAACTGATTTTGATTCATTTAATTTTATTAGTACATTATTCAAACAAATCTTTTATTATTATTCAGTCAGCCAATTACATATTTCGTTTGTCTATATTGACTCAATTATTCGATTGATCGAACCGCTTATACGGCTCGTTTCAATTATTATATTTTATTAACTCGAGCATCTGGTGTCGTTGCTTGACCGTGAGTTTATCGTTTGATTTACTGTTGTAATCTATTTGATTAATTTAATCCCTTCAGTCGGTTTATCGGTTGATCGGGCGCTACTAAATCTTAATTAGAAAGATTTCACTATTTTATTCTTTAACTCTTTAACTATCCGTATGAGTTCGCTGTTCTCAATTTTTATTATTTATTAAATGTGTAGGAGATTCGGAAATTCCCGACCATTGTCAGGAATCCCGAAAGTTCCAGGATCCCGGCCCTTTATTATTTATTTATCTCTCTCAGAAACTTTAACTCTTTGAATAAACAATCATCACAATTTGATGTGCGTTGTAAATTCTCAATTTCATGTATCTATTATGATATACATGTGGCAGAGGAATTGCAATTGCAAGAGATTTTAATTAATTAACTAACGACCTCAGTGTACTCAAGAAAAAACCTGATTGTATATCTAAATGTTTTTGGAGAGCAAAGTAAAGACATTACGGAAACTGCGAGCTTGTGGAGGAACAGCATCTGTGAAAATGCGCTCGAAGCGTGTCAAAACAGCTGCAGTTGGCCCAGCGTACAGTTACAGAAAGACCTTTGGCCCTTTGAGCTCTAGATGGGAGTCCTGTTTTTCTATTCTCGATGGTTCACACTCAGCGAAACGGACAAGTCGGCCTATTTAGAAAGAAAAACACGATTCCAGAACAGGAAACCCACTTCTTCGGCTGCTCGAGATCCGACACCATGGGCGGCACGTTTACGTCACAGTCATTCAGAGCTCCATGAAAGTTAGGAAGGGTTTCGCCCTTGAAGAAGCAATAAAAACCATGCTGTGTCCAAGTGGTTCGTGTCTCGAGAATCGAAGGTCTACCGTCACACTTTCTGTGCCTTTGTTATTGCCCCCGTCTGAATATTTTATTAGAAAATATCGAATAAACAACGTTTACAGTTTCTTTGTTTTTTACCACGTTTTTATTAGCTCGCTTTCTTGTCTGTGTGTCTGTTTGTCCAGCATAAATTTTACAATTGATTTTAAACTAACTTCCGGATGAGCTAGAGACTTGAAACTTTTCACATAGCTGAGAACTGAATGACAATGCAATATTGTAAAAAAAAATTTAAAAAGACTGCGTTTAGGATTTATACACTATTTTTTATACAACCTATATTATTTATAACCTACTTATTTATTTATGCAAGACAGCAATTGCACGATTTTCTTGCGGAATTTAGATAAACATTTACATTTCTTTAAATTTTAATTCAGGCTATCTCTTAAATAATTAAAAGATCAAGTAAAGAATGTTCTGTTTAGTAAAGATTGTCTCATAGTTTCGACATGGTTAATAGGAACTGTTAGTTAGTATTATCTTAAAATTATTAATTACAACACGATATTAAAAAAAATGTCTTTCCATGTTAACGGTATGCAACAAAAAGACACATTTTTTTCTGTGTATGTTTTGTGTGCGAGACAAGTGTTTTTCAAATGTTCGACGATTTTCCTGTTTTCCTTGAGACCGGACGTGGACCAGTCTTCTCGAGGAATTTTCCAGGAATCGCTTCCGGTAGACAAGAGAAGCAACTTGTTCCGCGCATAAATTACGACGCGAGATTACACATCTCTGCGTAGCACGATGAAAATGCGATAGTACTCTAATTTTGCTTTGTGTCTGGAGCCATGACTAGTTTACTAGCAATATAAAATTTTATAAATTAGTAAAATTCTTCTCGATTGAAAATGAAATATATAATACATTTTGTGGTTTCGACGCACAGTTCGATCAATTATATAATATAATTATATAAAATTTTATCTTCGGAATGTGGAAATTCATACTTAAAAATGTAGGTGAGTAGGTAAAACTTTGAATAAAATAAAAATATATTAAATCATCACTATTTCGTTATTTATGGCTACATAAAAATTGTATGCATTTTTAATAAAAATTAATTTGGTGCAATTTAATAAATACGATAAAAGGAATTGGAGAATATTGTCAGACTTCTTACAAATTGATAACAATTTTTATTTTGCATAAAGATTTAACAAAAATTAATTGGTGCAATTTAATACGATAAAAGGAATTAGAAAATATCACCAGATTTCTTACAAATTCATAACAATTTTCATTTTCCATAAAGATTTAACGAAAAATTTTACTTTTAAAAAATCTATAGCTATGGATTTTTTAATAAATGTTTCAATTGCGTGACAAATCACGCCAAGTAATAAACTAGTATAATTTCTCTCGGGATTATTTGAAAAAGAAATATCGAAGTTTCTTTTTAATGTATCAGATTTCTTATAGCTATATAATTGATGATCGATGATTGACAATTTATCATATGAAACACAGTAATTGTATTTTTGAAGATACTTCTTAAGGGTACAATACTTCTATTTTCTCGATGCATGTTTGTTAAATTATAATTAATTAATCAAAATGATTGATTCTATAAAAATTTTGGAACCTCCAGCTAAAACAGACCTAGGCACCACAGTAGATTTATCCGATTTTGCATAATTCGTGGTATAGCTATTCACGGTAATATAACATTCGACTGGAAATCTATTTTCCTCAAAATGTCTCGTCTTTTCCGGTAACATGGACCGGAAGTTACCGACAAGTAGGAAATTGCATTTTCCCGGGGAAACGGCAAGAAAGTGTGACGAAGTCGCAAAAAGTTTTAAAAGCTGGTCGACCAATTTCGACTGGCGGTTGACCGTGGGTCTCCCCGGAGATTGTAGAATAAAACAACGGGGGGACGTGATTCGAAGCCGAAGATGGTGGCACAAAAGCCGATACATTCTGACAAAGCGAACAAAGGGTGACCGTGGGGACCGTATTGCTCGGAGGATCACGAACTCCGCAAGGATCTTAGGAAGGATTTGCTGAAAAGTTCAAGAATCAACTGTCGGAATAAAGGCCACCGAACGAACGAAGGAACAAGACATTTTTCTGTCAATTTTCTCTAGAGAAAAGCTGTTCGTAATTGGTCGATATTCCTGAATCCTTTTCTGGTTTCTTTCAATGATGTCATCAATATATCGCATTGTCGCTGACGTTTGGAAAATCTTCCGCTATCTGTTACAGGATTATGTTTAATAAATTTTGAATTGCAAATGCTGTTCTGAATTATGTTATGTGTTCGAGGTACAGGGGAATGAGATAATAGGAATGACGCAGTGTTAAGATGCTCGCAAGGAATTATGTTAATTTATAACGTGGTTGCAAAAGCGTCAATCCTGTACAAAAAAAAACAAAGTGAACAAATTCTTCAGAGAAGTTAGCTTTCAATATTTATCGAACGAAGAACAAATATTTTACCATTATATAAATGCTAATAATTTTTCCGAGTGTATTGAACAATGTTTACCACGTACAATAATTTGGAAAAAGATTGTTAACAGACGGATAGTTATGCAGAATAAAGATTGTCTGCATAAATTGCAAGAAATAGAAAGTAATTTATTTTTTAAATCATTCTACTGGATTGAAAATAATGTCACTTTTAATTTGTTTCAATCTTTTTACCATTTTTGGTCACTGTATTTGATCGTGAATGCATAAAATTGGTAGTTCAGTTATCAATAGTTTTAAAATAGTTCTAAATGCGTTTTTTACGCATATACACGCATGTGTTGTTGTTGCATGTTGTAGCAAACATTATTGTGCATTCAGCCATGTTTAATAGCACGACCTTGAAATGACCGTGGACTCTAAAATTTGCTAATTAACGCAGAACTTGTATTCAGCGACATATCAAATAATTTTTAATTTTTCAAATTTTTAATTCAATAATTATTGAAATTATGACGTTGCTTGTATGAAAAATGATTAGATAAATTTCTTTATCCAAGCACACATTGCAATAAAAATTGCACGAATCAATAAATTTCAACGCTAACAGAATCTATGAACGTGATTAGCTGTTTTAAGCGAAACACCCTGTACATACGTACAATTTTCTTGCCTCTAGAAATAATCTAATGATTTCTACGAAAGATAAACTGATGAAAAATTAATGGTTATTACGTTTATTTTTTACTTTTTTTATTTCTTTTACGTTATTTATTATATATATATGTATAATTACATTATCACGGTTATTATAATAATTACGATTGTTACATAGAGAACAGAAAACATAGAGAAACAAGTGTAATTAATTCTTGCTTGCTCGTCAATTATAATAAAATAGTATACACGACGTAGCATATGTTCGAACATTATTTTGTGCACAATAATTGTACACTGATTTAGACTGCTGGAGAAAACTGTGTCCAAAGGTGTTATATGAATATTATCGACGAAGATGGAGTAATTTCACGCGCGATACACGCAGTCCATCCGGCCGATTCCTTTTCACTACGGCTGCAGCTGCAACGTACTTCCGCTCGTTAAGCACGTCCCGTGGCATTTCCACGCATCCCAATCGCATATACGTGGTAGCCCGTCGGTTTAAATATAGCCGGGCTCTTTCTTCTTCTACCATCTTGCCTTTCGCCGATTAGAAGCTCCTCTTATACTTTCGACAGCGAGAAATGAGATACAAACTATCGTGAAATTAAAAGGGAATGTCCTAGAATCGATAAGTTCAAAGAAAAATAGGTTCCGTTGCCAATTAGCCCTATGAGATGATCCAAACCGTATAAAGGTAGATACCTCTATAATTTTAATAATTAATTACTACTATTAATTGTGAACGAATATTTTCTTATTTTAGTAAACGTGTACCTAATTCTCGTAATAATTCATTTAATCTCGAGTTCAAGAAATTTTAGTCAGTTAACATTTTTAATTCTACAATTATTGAAATTATGATGTTGCTTGCATGGAAAATGATTTGATAAATTTCTTTATACAAGCACACATTTCAATAAAAATTGCACGAAATTTAAATAAATTGAGCCTGATTATTTTTATCAGTTAAAATGTCTTAATCGCTTTCAATGCTCGGCAGTTTTAGTGTTAAGGAAGACAAGTAAAATGGAATTACATTTCCTCGTTTAATAATCTTAATAAGTCGAAAATAATTAACGGAATTCTTAAATTTTTTAAAAATTCGCTATCTTAATAAAAACTCAAATTCATTCAACGAAAATTTTTTCAAGAAATGAGGTAACAGATAATAAGTTTAAATTTTAGGGAAATTTTAAATAATTGTGTAAATTCAGGTGTTTACCTTAAAATTATGTATACTAAATTTGAACACTGTAGAAGTATTTCTTGATCGAAACGTGTCGTAAGATTTGCATTTTAAATTCGGATATTTCATTTATGACAACGTAATATATACGGTAGAACATTATAGTGAAGATAGGAAACGCTTTTGGAGGATTTCAGGAGGTACAAGTATCGTTTTCCATTTTGGTCGACTCGGCGACACGCCCTCTACGCAGGGGCTCGGACCACGAAAAAGAAAACGCGGTTTTTGCGAGAAACAGAGAAAATGAAAGGGAAAATCCACGAGACGACGCCAGTAATAGCCGAACGCGAGTAACGCTGACGATTATTTATACGATGCAGTCGGTCCCTCCGGACCTGTGTGCATTCTCAGACATCGAGCGTCCCGACGCTGCTGCACCTTTCGGGTGTATAAAGTATTCTCAGTCAGGAGTGACTCAACTATTAGAGAATTCGCCATTCAGCGGCCAGACGAAGAAGCATCGCCGCAGACGCTCGACCAGACCTTTGCCAAGACACGCAATTTCTTTACAATGTGCTTCAATGACTCGTGCGCGCAGTTGCATCCACCCGTAGTGCAATTAACACTTCCGAGATCGCCGTCGTGTTCTTACGCTTATCATCTGATGCGAGTTTGTACACCCCGTGGGACAACCCTAGTAGCACAAAATATTGTACACGCATTCATATAATATTAAAAAGCCATTCAATCTTTATTTAATATTCAAATGTATATACTATATATTTATTTTATATTAAGTAACAAATTTTCTATTAATCTATTTCATGTTGCGAGAAAAATACTTTTTTCTAACTTTTTTTTTAATTGAATGTTATTTAAATATTGAATTTATATTTTTCAAATATTGATTTCACATTTTTTGTAATATTTACTTTATATTGTTTTAAATATGTAGTTTGTATTCTCTGAATATTTAGCTTGTATTTTCTAAACATACTCAACATCCAATATTTATCTCATATGAAAAAGTGTGACTTAAAAAATATTTTTCCAATATTTGGAAAAGATATTTATCCAGTATTTTTGTGCTACTAGGGAATGTTTCCGATTGGAGCCATTGATTACCGATTTTCGAGAAAACATTTACAATTTCGAAGTATAAATTATTACTTTATAGAGTTAAAACTGGTGGAAAATGAAAAGGGGCTTATCGAAGAATGAAACACAACAAAATAATATAAGCATTCATTTATTATAACAAAGAAACGAGCGAATAAACAAAATGTTATACTGAAAAAAGTTTCCGATTAATAGAACTGTTGGAGGAAAGTTTCCGATTCGATTTACACTGTCCAACACCAAATTTCTTCAACAATTGCAGTTGGATGATTCGTGTAGAGTTTCTTGCGCTGATTCCGAATCTGTCATTAACCCCTTGCCGTATTTTGACGAGCCAGACTGAATGAAGATTTTTAACAAAGTCTAACAAGTGTGAATGTTACGCGTTTCATTTTAGATGAAATAAAATTTGATTTGTTTGTAATCAACAGTTAAGCATTCAAATAAATGTAGCCATATAAAAAATGTAAATTTTCTTTTCCTTTCTACAACATTTTTGGAGATGCAGACGTTTTAATCACTGTAACTGTAAAGAGAATAGTACGGCAAGAGGTTAATATTTTCCCCGGACGCACAATTTTTAAAAAATTAAATTTGAAAAAGAAAATATATTTTTCAATTTAAACAAATGTTGTCATGTTATTATAGAAGATGTTGCATTGTTCTTTGTAGCAATTGGTTTTGTAGACTTTCCCGAAACAGTGATATCTCATATCAATACATTATGAATCTTTAAACATGTTTAAACAATCGTTAAAGATGGACAGGCAACCTTTTTACACCAGTTTGCGAGGATATTTTTCAATTTATCTTAAAAAATAAAGGTGTAGCGAAAAATCGAACTATATCACGCGATAGAGCAGACTTTTATCTTGAGACTAACCCAACCCCTACTCTTTGAAGTTAACAAGTCGACGTTTTTTCGAACCAGAAAGCAAAATATCTTCGTCCGACACGAGTTGGCACCAGATACGACGAAATACGGCGCGGCACTAAACTGTTTAGTACGGTTTCGTTTGTTACCCGAAAGGATTAAACGAAGCATGCCGAAGTAAAATGTGTAGAGTGTTTAATCGAAACAAATGGAAATGCGGTAGAATACGGCCGAGAGGTTGCAATGTTGACCAAAGCCAGTCGATGAGCGTACCTAGCGAGAGAACCGAAAGCTCGACCGTGCTATTCGTCGGGATTAGAATTTGTTGAATCGCGTCCACTGGTGTCTCTGTCTACAATCCTTTGTTTGACTTTCTGCTAGTTCCTCTCTTTGATGGCCCATGAGTTTTTTAAGTCAATCACTACGCGCCCAGCCCGAACTGGAATTCCACGCAACTCCCTCGAGTCTTATCCATTTATCCGTGACATTCCAGTGTTCACATGTATAAAAGCGACGCGGCGTTCGGTACCGAAATATCAGGACTGGGTGAAATAGTATTTCAAATAAAAATATTTCTAGAGATTCTTTTCAAAAATATGTTATTTTTAATCATTTGAAATATTTATTTATTTTTGTATTAGTAGAAATATTGTTTGAAATATTTGTTTAATCTCTCAAGTATGTGAAATATACTTAGTAAAAATCGTCATTGTAGACTTTAAAAACTAAGGAAACAATAATAGTTATTATTTTATTTCATCATAGGTACACCTTAATAGTACACAAATAAACTAGGAAAGAAAAATAATAATACAAATGCGCGAACACGGAAATATAAATAATATATAACTACTACACAATTATAAAATAAACCCATGCAAACTTTGTTAAACCAGTATAGAAATTCAATATTGTGAGTTTAGTATTTTTGATACAAAACAATGCTTTTATAATTAAATAAAAATTGATTGGGAAACAAGAGTATTAATATTTCGTTTTCTCTTTTGTTGCAGGTTAGTATGAGATTTCCATATCTATTGTCTGTTGGAGGACCAGTGGATAAGTAGTTAAATTATTTAATATTTCTCACACCTTTTCTCGTGACGAAATTGATCATTTTTATAACGTATACATAGAAATATTTGCAATCGTTTAGGGTTCTCAACAGAAATTATTTGAACAAATAGGCAAACATGTTCGGCAATTAGACAGCCGTGGAAATGAAGTTTCTGCAAACTTTGTTTCCCTCGTTTCCGTGTAAATTTACATTCATGACACGGACCTGTACAGCAAAGTCGTCAGATGAGGGAACGGAAAAGTGGTGGAAGCGTGGTAGAAGGGGAAGTTAGAGTGAGCATACATCTTAAGGATGTTCTGCAGGTAATTAAAAAAGCAAGAAAATTTTTGAAAATATGACAAGATATAACTCTTACTAAATTAATGCGATTACTGCACTGATAATTTATTTAAATATTTATTTTTAACTTTTTATTGCGTAATTATATACACATATTGAATATCACAAATTTATTATCTTGAAGTTGAAATCAGGGGGTACAATCGTTCGCAAAGGTCACTTACAATTTTTTATAATATGAAGACAATTTGATTAAAAAATAAATATAACATGAAATTCACTGATCAAACGAAAGCTTTTTCAAATTAATCTATTTTTTAAAATGTACTCATGAATGGCTTTCATTGCCAATATATTGATGGATTTCGAATTTCTTGTACTTTAGCCTCCCATCGTATCTACAGAACATCCTTAATCTGACGGCTGGCTATACCTGCATCAACAGAGTTTGCTTAAACGAAATTGAAGAATCAATTCCGTACCCCAGGTGGCAGGGAAAATAAAGATAGTCATGGAACGGCCTATGACCTCTCGCGGTACATTTTGGTTTCAGTTTACCCGGTTTTCAATTACCGTTGCTTGGTAGCAGCGTAATTAATCGGTAATTACACGGTCGGCACCGTGTAATTGAATGAAGGTTCGTGCAATCGGTACGGACACGAAACGGCGAGCGAACTCGTTTCGAAGCGATGCGACGGCGCGTCGAGTGAGTTTAATGGGCCGCCATTAGCGCGATATCGTTCGCGAAAACGCGCGCGGGACACCATCCCTAGATTGCGAAACGGGCTTTTGCACGTTGTCGACAATGGCCGCGAGCTCACACGACACACACGCACAAACGCACAAGTACGCACCGTATGCGTGTCGCGAACGGTTTCCAGCAATTTCTTCGCACACGGCGCAATTGCGCGATATTGGCTCGCCGCGAGCGGAATTGCACCGTTTCAAGGAAGTGAACACTTCAACGACGTCTGCGCATGAACGCTCCAATTTGCCGGTAATTGACCGACCAGAGAACTCGCCTTCTCCTTCGCCTACCACTGCGCGCCGGCTTCAACGTGTATTCATCGTGTTTTCCGGGTCAGGAGACACACGGCCCTTCGCAAACGAGCCAAAATCTCGACCTCGAAACCTCGCCGCCATTGTAATAGCTGACTCGGACTTTCTTCACGGTAATGGAATATTCGTGGATCCCCGTGAATTATGAGCAAACCGTTCAAAGAGGCCCCAGCGCTTTGTTCTTCAAATATTTAGACGCTATTTCTCCTTGAACCCTTTGGGGATTGACTACCTTGTCTGCCTGTTAAGACAAAGCCGTCTCGTGTCTTTGAGACGACCCACGCTAGACTGGAAACCCGTTTCTTGTCGCTAAAGATAAACATTTTGACAAATTTTTGTGTCACGTCAATTATTATCCCTTCGAAGATTCAGGATCTTAGATACCAATTTCGATAGTTAAGTGAACGGGGATGGCACTCTGGAGACTAAGCTCAGAAATTCAAAATGCAACCGATTATTAAGAACTCATCGTGCACCATGAAATAATAGGTTTGAATTAATGGGTAATTATTTATATTAAGGGCTTGCTCACCGTCCTTGAAATATATTGTTAAGCTTTTCATTCTGAACAACTTTTTCGTATACACGTTACCGCCACTCGATTTTAGTTGTCGAGATATTCGCAAAAAATTAGCGCTAACACTGTATTGAATTTTCCGTATTCCAGCACGCCCGTGGCAACGTAAGGCAGCTCAGGCGCGGCGTCTGTTTACTGTTTTTTTCTAAACACGTTGTGATTCTATTAATTTCCTAAGCGTGGTGTTATTTATTTTGTGTGTTTGGTTAGAAACGCCGTTAAGCAATCGCCTTAACGTAATATTTTGGAAAAAGTTGTTCAGAATGATGTTCTTGACAACATATTTCAAGATCATCAAAATCGGTGAGGAAGCCCCTAACGTAAATAATTACCAATTAAAGTATAATTTATATTGTATTAAGAAATATATGATTGGATTTGTCATTGAAAACCATGCAATGTTTAAAACATTTCTTTTCTACATCTGCTTCTCGAGATGTTTAAGAAAATGTATTTTTTACCCTAAACTTTAAGGGATGTTTTCCCCTCTCAAACATGAATGACTGTCAATAAGAAAAATATGTGTCAAATAAATATTTTTTCTAGAATTGAATTTGGTTTGGCTAGGTTGATGATGTTCCCTTGTGAGTAACAAAATATTATATTATTGCAATATCTGACAGAAAAAAATTACATAATGTTCCGAGTCGTTTGTTCAATCTCTAACTAAAGAAGATAAGGTGAATAAGATTAGTGATTTCTATCAGATTCAAAATTATCTTTTATCCGTAAGCATCATGGCACTTTTGAGAAGTTCAAATAATCATTGAATGACTACAATTTTCCGTGGTAAATTTGTCGTCAATAGATTTTTAATCGATACCACTATAGAAACAAATAGTCCGTTGTTTTGGTACCACAAAATGTACCAACAAATTCCTTTTGTACCTAATCCTCTGCATAATCTTTTTAATTCTTTGTCAATAAATATCATCACTTTGTTGTTAAACAATAAGTTTTTCGATTCGAGATAAAGATGACTTGAAAACATGATTCTTATGTATTACACGTTTATAAATAACACAGTAGAATACATTTATTAATCAGGAAAGGGCATTGCATGTAAAATTAAAAAATTTCATTATAATACATTTTTACCACGTTTTTATTAGCTCGCTTTCTTGTTTGCTGTCTGTTTTTTCGGTGGCAAATTTTGCAATTGATTTTAAACTAACTTCCTGATGACCTAGAGACTTGAAATTGCACACATGGCTCAGAACTGGATGACAATGCATTATTCAAAAAAAATTTTTTTGAAAAGTCTTACCGTCTCGGAGAAAATAACAATTAACTATTTACCTTTTCATCCCCCCGCGAATTACGTCATCGCGTTCAGCGATCCCCACTTCGTTCGACAACCCCCTCTACTTTACTATGCGTGCGCACTCTGACTCGTCCCCACTTCACGGACCCATTTCGCCCGACGCGCGAACCATCGGTAGTGTAGTACATCATCGCGCGACGATCGCTATCGGTAGTGCATCATCGCTTTGTTTACCAAGTGGAATTTACAGTAAGGTTAGTGAGTATATAAAGTATTAATAAAGAGTGATAGAAGTATTAACACAAGACTAAAAAGCAGAAAATAATTATTTAAATAAAAATAAATTTTTAAAAATACCACTAATATAAAATAATTTTTCCTAGTGCCATATAAATTCCTAACCTCGTACAGATAGTCCTGAAAATTTGTGATTGTGAATTTTGAATAGCTGTGAAAATACTTGTGAGATTTAAAATGAAAAACGTGGGGCGCGTGCGATAGATAATTGATGCATTTTGCGCCCACGTTTTTCGTCTTAAATCTCACAAGTATTTTCACAGCTAATCAAAATTCACAATCACAAATTTTCAGTACTATCTGTACGAGGTTAGGAATCTGTATGGCACTAGGAAAAATTATTTTATACTTTTTAGTCCATTTTTAAAAACGTGGTATTTTTAAAAATTTGTTTTTATTTACGATAATAATTCTAAAGCATATTCTCTTAAGAAGAATTAAATAATAATTTCAACACGTATTATTTATAAATTTCTTGATATCTCATCCACATAAGGGAAACAGGAAGTGAGTGCAGGTTGGGTTTCGTAGAAGCAGTCGTTTCAATTACGGATTAACCTTTATAACTTGGCTTCGTATTGTACAGGTCTTCATGGATTTTCTATAAAATCAATATTCTATTGTGATACCTGCATCACATCTACATAAAGTGTTACACTGACTTCTCAACAAAGTACGGTCTTATTGATTAGACTAAACACTCTATCATTTTATACGAGCCATTTCCGTTTATTCAAAAACAGTGCTTTTATAATTAAATAAAAATTGATTGGGAAACAAGAGTATTAATGTTACGTTTTCTCTTTACACGAAACGATCAAGTGTCTACATTGGCAACTGTTAGCAAAGTATATGAACAGAATCGACATTCCTGCGTCGAAAGGCGTAACAAAGGCTCCATTACCGATGTAATTAGTCCTGTTAATTATTTGATAAAGCTTTCAAAGCAGATTGACGCTTACCACGGTGTACGCAATTAGCCTCGTTCGTTGTTGTTCTCCGGAAAATTGGGAACCTGCCGGATATATATTAACCCGTCCGTGAGCATGGTTAATTAAGATGACAATTTTGCTCCGTCGCCGGCGGCATATGAAATTTCGAACGATTGCCAACAGCGAGGCAAACGTTCGCCTGTCGCTTCATTTTTCTCGCGAACGTTCATCGTCTCGTTCCAGTTGGCACGGCGTCAACGTTGTCGAAAACCGACGGAAAAAATCAACGAGCTCGCGTTTTTTTTTCTTTATTTCTTTTAGCATGTCGACGAGATAACGGGTATCAGCTACCATAGATCCTCGATTACCAGGACACCGATCAACGGATCGATCGATTAACGCGCTCGCTGACGGAACAGCATACATAAAACTCTGTCGAAGTTCGGGCTTGTGCGTAATACAGAAAAATCTTTAGCGCTTACTAGACTGTTCATTTTACATTTGGTTACACAAAAGGTAGTAACAATATTGTTGTTCTACAATATTTATACTCTGTTGTATGTATATTTAACACTAGTTTTACGGAGCATTAAAAAAAGTGACTTTTTTTACAATACTTTATAGAAATAACAAGAATGTGACGATCCAAATTTTTGTATACTTTGACTAAATAATACAAGAAGAAGTTTGTTTAATAATTCGTTATGGTTGGATCTTTACAATCTCAATATACGTGAATTAAAAATATTAAAAATATAGTAAATTTAGTGTTAACCTCTATACATATACTGAATGAAGTTCTCATTTAATAACTATCGTTAAAAATTTAATGCCAGTAAAATGAGATTTCAGACTCCTGTAATCATTTTACGTTTTCTTTTTTTCTAGATTTTATCATATTTATTTTGTTGGCTGACTGTTAGAAATATTGTGAAATTTTATGTTTTTCATTTTAGCACCGCTTTTTTAAATGGAAATTGAAGTTTTTGTTTTTACATGATATATTCGTATTATTATTTAGCAGATATTGATCAGATTATACTCTGTCAGACGACAGCTTATTACCTTATCACTACAAACGAAATATACAGTCATAAATAGATTAGACCGCGGTGGAACTGTAACTCAAATAAGCTATGAATACAAAACTGATATACAGGGTGTCTCAAAAATGTCAGAAAATGTTGAAAAAAGGTTATTTCTGGTTGTTTCTTCGACATAAAATTTAAATATTATATTTCGGCATAAATGTTTTAATATTATTATTAGATTGTTAGGTTCTCAAAAACTTTTTATCTACATGTTTTAATACTTACGTTGTTTAATATTATTAATAGATTGCTAGATTCTTAAAGAAACTTCATATCTACATCTCTTTTAACATTTATATTTTTTAATATTATTAATAGACTGGTAAATTCTCAAAAAACTTTATATCTGCATCTTTTAACATTTTTATATTGTTTATTATGTGAGTAACAGATTGCCAGATTCTTAAATAAATGTTAATCCCTACAAAAACCTTTCTAAACAACGTAGAGACGCGGAGGATTGAAATTTGATGTGTGACGTTCCTCCTTATCTTGTTAACGAGTATCTACTCAGTCTCTAGTGCAATTTCGCTGGTGTTTGACATTTTTATGATAATAGCAAATAGTCATTTCGAATCGACAAGTGTGAGATATAAGAGAAATAGCAGGGAAGCATTCGAAGTCTTCGTGTTCCGGTTCTCCGGGTTATGAACTCCGCCAACGCGGCGATGTTTCGATAGACTTTTAATCGGCCACGCCCATTTTCATAACGCGACCCACTGATTGGAAAGCTTTGTTTGGTCGTGTTATCAAAAATAGCCTGATAGCATATTGGGGATTTTGTACCTAATCGGTTCTAGCCTTTGAATTATAGATAGAAAGTGTACCCAACTAGAAACTGCTCCTTTATATTATCGTGAATGAGAAGAATAGCCTATCGATCGATAGCTAAAAATATGAGAATGCTGAATTCTGTGCGCATTCGACAATTTCTATATATAACAATTTTCAAGATCTAATAGTTAACTTATAATTGAAATAAATAAAAATGTTCTATCTGATTTCCAACAAACAGGAGTGAAATAAAAATTTATTTTACATTCTTAATATGTTTCATAGGTCGGGAACGAATATAACAGTATTTTAAAATTCTTCTAATGTGTAATTAATTAAATTCGTTACGTTGCATGTATGTACTTAGAAACATTTAATTTTGGAGTCGAACAACATCTGGTTCTCATTATCATATCTAATTAAAGAAATCTCTTAATACTCATTGCACGTGTTACATCAGATATCGTTTTGTAACACAACTGTTTCAAATTGTAATCAGAAGATTTCTGTAACTCTTTTTTATTCAGTTAAAATTTTTTTTTGTTGCAAGTATGTGTGTTATAGTCTTTCTTTCCTACGGTATTTTTACAAAGCTGTGTCGCAATATTTTTTCAATTTCCACTATAAATGTATTATTTTTCAGACGCAAAAATGTCTCTTGAAAATGATCCATACGGGGATCGAAACGTTGAGATAAACTAATTTGCGCTGTTTGTCTATTAATAATCTAACCGTGCGCCGGAAGCACAAAATTTAAATTTTCGATTGAGAAAAATTTCAATTTGTAATCAGCAGACTTCGGATCTTTCGAAGCAATTTAATGAAAATGTATTTCCTCTTCTCGTCATCCTAACACTGTTTTTACATTACGTTGCAACAAATTAGCATGTCTGAAATAATATATTCAGAGTAAGACATTTTATATTTTCCGAAATGTGAAGGAAATACAAATCTATAAATACCGAATCTAGCAGTGTAATCGAGTTACCATTCTATTATACGAACTCCGATGTTTCCCTGTTTAATTCGGGTAATCTCATCTGTGAAATATAATCGAGGCAGCATCAGACGATCGTAAAAAATAAAATTACCAATCATCGTTAAACGATTTCTCCGCGGAAAAGAGAACACAATACTGTCGCTTATCGTCGAACGCTCGAGGGCACACGCAGTTGCGTCTCTTCTAGAAAAACTCTAGTACTATTACCGGACAAATGTAAGAGTTTTATCAAAGCGAGGCAGATAAACGTCGTCCGGTTTACTTTGTCACTGCGTCTCTAAATTCCCATTCTGGGCTTACCCTTCTACGACGCTATTATTCAGTGTCGCCAGATCAGGGAAATCGAGGGGAATACAGTTTAACCCTTCTCTGATAAGCAGATTAATACATACAGTATTTTATCGATATAAGTCTCCAGCACGGGTCTGCCGAGGGACATTTATGCGCCAGGGACAGTATTATTTGACGTTTGCCAAACGTACAGAAGGACAGTCGAGCTCAACTGCCTTATTTTTCATTAATTTTTGATGGGACTTCGATGACCATATTTGTGACATTTTTCTGGTAAAAAATCATACCAAATATGATACCATTCCGATGATAATTACTTGTGTAATAGACAATTAAAGTTTCGGGCGCAAGGCGTCTCTTTCTTTCTCATACGCTATCCTTCCTCATGCCCGAAACTATAATCGTCCATTACACAAGTAAATATCATCGGAATTATATCATATTTGGTATCATTTTGCATTAGAAAAATGCCACGAACATGTTGGTGAAAGTTCCATAAAAAAAAATAATGGAAAATAAAGAAATTCGGATTAGGTGATCTCACCGATATACGTGCAAAGAAAAAAGTTGTTCAAAATATCGGTTGCTACATCTTCAAAAATATATAAAAAAGAACTTTCTAAAAACCACGCATTATACTAAAATGCACTAAAAGGTACGAAATAATTTTTTTTAGATATTAGTTACTCTAAATAGAAGCGTGGAGCGCTAAACTATATTTACAATTACATGCTAAACTATCTAAAAAAATTATTTTCTCCTTTTCAGTGCATTTTAATATAAACGTGGCTTTTGAGAAGTTTTTTTTATATATATTTTTTTATGTAACTGGTGATTCTTTACAAAAGGGGATGAAAACGCAGTTTTTAAAAAAGAAATTTTTTTAATATTGCATTGTCATTCAGTTCTGAGCTACGTTTAAAAATTCCAGTTTATCGGTAAGTGGTTTAAAATTCGATTACAAGATTAAGCGTGAAAAAAAATCATCGAAATCGGAGCCTAGCTGTCGTGCAACCAAACATTGCGACCTCGATGGCGTCTTTGCCCTATGAACCCACTGTCGCGTGATTTTCGTCGATTTCTTTATTCGTTCGCTTCTCCGCGCGGAAAAAACGCGGGCCTTTGTGTGGTCGTTTGCTTTGGACATCACCAGTCATGGTTTTTCTTTCTGCCTCTCCCTTTTTCGCTCTGTCCTTTGCTTTCTCTCTGTTGTTTATGGCGGACACCTGGGGACAGGTCTAGGGGTGACAAAGACCCGCGCCGCGTTTACGGTGCAATCAGCGCGCGGTGCAACGTCGGAACGATGTCAATCTCTGGACGCGAACGGTCGTGTCATTAATTGAATCGTGACAGGAGAAATTGTCCGCCGGCCAGACAATCACTGCCCTTATTGCGCCTGTTTTCCAACGAGACCCGCGTTTTTAGCGTAGTTATATTTAAACGGGTAAACGCGCGGCTGTTTATTGTCGTTGCGCAATCCAATATAGAGGTACGACATTTGTGGTGTCCAGGGAAACGCATTTCGGGGAAAGGGAATAAAGAATGCTCACTTCGTGGCAATAAAAGTGCATTTAAGTTCGCAGAACAAAAGTTCATTTCTAAATGTGCACAAACAAGTGAGTCACCTGTAACTCGAATAGAAGCGGAAATGAATACGTATGTCTATTTAAATTCGTAATAAGTGAACTTCAATTTGTGACAAATTGTGACATTCTTGATAAATGGGAGTAAATAGAATACGAAATGTTGTAGTGAATGTATGAGAGGAGTTTGAACATACTTTTGCACTATTTCGAAGAATTTATTCATCAGTTATGATGATAACTATGGATATGTAATCTAATAATTTCTTTTAGAACTTAGTTAAGGATGAAAGTAAATTTTTATTGAACTCCCATTCGTTGCAGTCTACATGGAAAATATTTATTTTGCATCAAGATCCATAGATCAAATGCAAAACACTTATTTTCACCTGATTGAAATTATTAAGGGGTGAAGTGAACGTCTATGGAGATTATTATTAATAATTAAAGAAGAGTATCTATTTTGAACAAAAATCCACAGTGTCCAGTAATAAGTTGAATCACAATATGTTCTAATAATTCATGAGTAAATCCTCGTACGAACTTACGTTTAACAAAAACACAGAAAAATATCCGCAATCTAACTAAAAATCTAACAAAAAGAGAAATCATTTCCAGAATGGAGCTACTAAAATGTAGAACGAACGTCCGAAAATCAGTTAGGTAAATTGCAAACGGTGCCGGGAACTCTGAATATGTAGCAGCATGCATTTTCCGAACACGATTTCTCCACCACCCCGTATAACGATTACATCAGTGGTTTTCAACTTGTAGGTAAGAAAATATTTTTTATAAAATTCTATGGATCGTAAACAACATTTGCAACGTTAACCCTTCGCACTCAGAGCCATTTTAATGATTTTTTAAATTTGGAAGATATGAAATTGATATAATACCACATACAATACTTAATGTTTAGTAATTGGTTAAATACAGACATATCTAATAAAGTAAACAATATCTTAAATAGTAGTGCAGCAATATTTAGTGACGCCTCAGAGACGCCACTCGTGTGCTAAATTTTTTAGAATCTACCTTTTATTATCTGATTTTTATCACTATTGTCTTGTTGTAGCTTTAACTTAATGGAATTCATTTTTCACGATTTATTGGAAGTTTTTTCAGCATCATTTTAAAAAAGGTTTGAGAACCACTGGATCACACGTTCCCGTGTGCGTTACACTTTTCACGTTTGCCAGGAGCACTTCAAAGGGCAGAGTTTAAAGGGCAGTCTCCCTCCCCGTTGCTATTTTGTTTTTTTTTTACCGCGGCGTTCATTCCGCATCGTTGTTTTTCGCAACGTTATTTTTCATCTTCTTGGCAACAGTGTGTGTCCATTAGCCTTATTAGAGGCGGCCTCTGTCGGGCCAAGGGTGCATAGGGTTAAAAGTATTGCGCCCGCGGTAGGCGCATCGTCACTTATTGAAATTGAATGCGATACCACAAATCAGATTTGCGAGAGACACGCGAAACGAAACTCGCTTATCGACCCAGTCTATACCGTTTCTTCAGGAACTTCCGTGCAAAGAATCGAGAGAGCTGTCCGAGACCATTCGTGACAATGGGAAACAAGTTTTCCCTCCTAGTGGCGTTTTTATGCTTTCTATTCATTGCTGCTTTTGCTGGCCCTTTTTCTTTCGCGTCTTATAGACACTTCACGATAGACAGACGAACGACATCGAAAACTCTGATGGAATGGAACTGTGTACCAAGTAATGTAAAAGGCGTGTTTCGTATTTTATTCATAAATGTCCCAAAAGTCTGACCTGTAAATGTCCCAGATCTATTATTTTTTTATGGAACTTTCACGAACATATTCGTGGCATTTTTCTGATAAAAATCATACCAAATATGATATAATCCGATGATATTTACTTGTGTAATGGACAATTATAGTTTCGGGCATGAGGAAGGATACCGTATGGGAAAGAAAGAGACGCCTTGCGCTCGAAACTATAATTGTCCATTACAAAAGTAATTATCATCGGAATTGTGTCATATTTGGTATGATGTTTACCAGAAAAATGCTACAAATATGGTCATCGAAGTCCCATCAAAAAATAATGAAAAAGAAGAAAGTAGAGCTCGACTGTCTTACTCTACGTTCGGCTAAAGTCAAATAATACTGTCCCTAGCGAATGTCCCTCGGCAGACCCGTACTGGGGACTTATATGGATAAAATACTATATTATTCTCCCGGGTCCCATGGAAATCATCGACACAAATTTCCCGGCACGATTTTCACAACTAATCTAAAATCGTTGTCAATCAAAATCTCTTGTCGGACAAATCTGGAGTCGGCGAAAACCGTGTTGGGAAAATTTGTGTCGGTGATTTCCGTGGTCATGTCCCTCCACCGGAATTTTCTTATCAGCTTATTTTTCGTCGAAGTTAGCATTTTATTTAATTAATCGGTGATTCTTTACAACAGGAGATGAAATATGCTATTAGGAGAATAATTCTGAACAAAATTTAAGAATTTCAATCCTTTCTAGAACTACGTTGTTTAGATCCTATTTAATATTTTATATGAAATATTTCAATGCTCTAGTATGTTTTAAATAAAAGTAGAAAGTATTAATGTTTTGTTTTCTTCTTTGTTTCAGGTGAGTCTGAGATTTCAACGTCCATTTCTTGTTGGAGAATCATCGGATAAGTAGTTGACTCCTTTAAACAAATTTTTATTTCATTCTTTGGTTGTTGTGTAAGAGGCTGTGTAAACTCTATATTCAACATTTTTCAAGGGGCTTTAGCTAAATAATGGGATTCTTCTCATTCCATATAAATAATTTTTATAATGGAATTGTTTTTCGAGTAATTCACAAAATATTTCCAAACATTCTATCAATGTACGTTGTAATTGTACATTGTAATCTTCCATGTAAATAATCATTAGTCGTCACGCAGACCATAAATCTAGAACGTGGCATAAAAATGTTTAAAACTTGAAAAACGAGACGAATCATGGTTCGAGTAATTTCAGGCACATAGAAACAAAATGCATGTCCCAGTTTTATCACAAAGTCACTCGTGGAACGTGTCATTTGAAAAATTCGTTTCGTGATATTCGTTCAGGGGTTCCGATTGTAGAACCGCAAGCTTTACAACTCCTCAAACATCGAAGTGGACATCTGAGCAAATTCGACGCCGTGAATGGGCATCGATGAACGAACGATAGAACACGTATCTACTCAGGGGGCTCAGAGGCTCGTGTACGCTTTATCGGATGCCCGACGGCGTAAAAATCCGGAACAAACGTCCTGTTACTTTCAGAGGCGGTCAGATAATTCCGAGCAAATAACCGCGGCCGATAATTGACCAGAAAGATGACAGACTTTTCCGTTACACCCCAATAGGCAGATTTTCACTGAACTATTTTTCCAGATTTTTCACGCGATCTTTCAGACGCGAATTTCTTTACGACAAAGTTTATGGTGTACGCATCCGTTACCTTTGACATCGAGAAGACGTGACCAGAATCTGGTAAATTCGTTTACGATCCCTGAAGTCTTCTCTCCGCTTCGCAAATTGACGCGTCATAAAACCATAACTCACCATAATGGTCTTCGCAGATGGGAGAACGTTGGCCCTTAAAATTTTCGGCGTCTCATTTTAAAGAAAACCATTTACTAATTAATGAAGTCTAGGTCTATTCATGATACATCATCGAAGCACGCAGATTGCTTAGTAAATGTACGAAATTAATATTAACATTTTTGTGTAAGCAAATGGTGTTAATTTTAACACTTGTTTTTTAATAATTCCGCTCAATCAAAAAGAAGTTTAACGATTTTCTTTTATGTAAAAACCCTGGAAGAAAGAATCCTATTGCTCAGAATAATTTATCAGTTAAATTTGTTTAAAAAAACCTCAATTGTTAAACCTTCATTTACGAAGGTTTTCCTATCGCCGATAGGTAAAGTGTTATTATTAGACTCCAGATTTTATGCACTTATAACAAAATATTTTTTAGTAGATGCAATTTAAAATAGTGAACAGATTTAAAAACTATAAGAGTATTAATATATTATTTTCCCTACATTAAAATTATTAACGAGAAATATAAATTGTATTTATAGTAATTGTAATTATAGAAATTGATATATAGAAATGTTTTATTTCGCATAAAAAAATCCGGAGTCTAGTTATTATGTGCTTTATTATGGGTCCATTAATCTTTTTCCATTTAATATGATTTGTTTACACGAATATGTAAATATCAATTATAATTATTAGACTGCGAATCTTCATGCAAATTAAAAATTGTCTACATAGATTTCAAGAATTGAAAACTAAATTGAATGTTAGTTTTTCTCTTAATGATTTGAATATGTTTCAATTAATTTATTCAATTTAAAAAAATTTTCAACAATTTTCAATTTCATCTACTCAATTTTGCTACAAACACATAAAGATCCGCAGTTTAATAATAAATTACTCGCTAAATGATCTACGTAGAAAGATATAGAATCACAGTAATGTGAACTCGATAAACCCAGTGACACAACTGCATGTCCATTAAATTCTGCCCCCGATTCTGCGCAGAGCGACAATAAGCATTATTTCATCACTCGTGCGTTCCAGTTTTTCTCTGAACTACAATTTATATCCGATGACGTAAGACGCAAATCGTGGCGCCGCGAGTGTCTTAGCCAACAAAAGATGAGCGATCGAGAGATCAATCACAGGTCGTGAACTTCCATCTGTAGGATTCTACGAACGCGCGACATCGTTTCTTTCTTCGCGAAGCTTTTAACTGGATTTGCACCGTTTTTAGCCTCACTGTGTGGGACTAAAGTGCCGCCGACTATTAATCATACACCACGCACACCCTCGCGGATAAGGGAAGTCGATCCCGAGCTGCGATGCGACGCCGAGGCAATGGACGAATATTAGGGTGGCCATTTTAACGACTAGATCGGAGATTTAATCTAATTCGTCAGCCAACTGACGGGACAATCGCCGCGACAGGCGGTTTACTTTGAACTGTGCGTCAATTAAGGCTGTCTTTTTTTAACATCCCCGGTAGAGGAATGACTATTGCTGATGACTGTCTGCTGACTTCTTATCTTTTAACCCTCGTCAGCTACTCGGAAATAATTACACAGAAGATCCTCTGGTGATATTTCACCCATTTTTGCTCTACACTTCGATTAATGTTATATATTATTATACAGGGTGTCCCAAAATTCGTGTACTTCCCGGGAATGGGAGGTTCTTGAATGGAGGTTCGCTATAGCTGCACTCTGATTGGTTCGTGTTTTTCGTTAATAACTCCTAAACAAAGCCGCCGACGTCATTTTTGTAAAGGAAAACGTCGCTTCTAATGACCCAAGGAACTTCCCATTTCCGGGAAGTACACGAATTTTGGGACACCCTGTATATGTAGGAATTAAGTCGTAACTAGAAATAACTCGTCCGTAAACACAATAGTTTAACGTTTAATTCCAATTATCTTGAATAGAATTAATTAAATTGTCTCGTTTAAATCTCCGTCTGAGATCAAACACGTCTTTTCTATTCAATACATCGAACCAGAATAATAAATAACGCAAATTATAAAATATGAAGAACGCAAAATAAATCAATAAGTAACTAATATCGAATCGTCGCGTCGTTACGGTTACTATCGACGCGACATTCGACGGAATTCTTACCACTCGAAGTTAACTTCTCCCTAGATATAGTTCATTAAAAGTTCATTATATTCGTGAATTTGTGCACATATAAATAGCATTTTCATGCTCGCCACATACATTTTTCTTACAAAGGGTCTAGCAGACTAAGAATAGTGAATCGTCTCAATTCTGTGGATTTTTATTGAAATTGTTTAGACAACATTGGTTTTAGGTTGAAAGATAACTCCCCAACATTTGAAGTCGCTAACCCTTCGTATAAGGATTATATGAGGGTAAATACACTTAACTATATCATTGTTTTTCTCGGTTGTTAATTAAGTTAACAAATCTGGCATTATAGTAAACTAAGCATGTGTTTTCTTACTATGTTTATTAATGTTTATCTTTGTGAAAATGTTTGAATTCGTTTCAATATTTTTCCCTTAAATAAAACACAAACACTGATTTTCTTTCAATTTTTTTCATCCGAATTAAAGAAATCATGTAGTGAAGGGTTAAGCAAGTAACATACGACCAAAACTGTGTGGTGTTTGGACTCGTTCTAATGTTTCACGAAAAACTAATCAGAAACGAAAATGTTTTATCACTGAATTAGTATTGTCGTGGTTTGTGTAATATTTCTTATGAAAAGAATGAGGATTTTATGCATTTACATTAGAAATAGGTGAGAATGCAACATGATTGTTGTAATCGAAAAACAATATAAAAATTCGCAGTCTACTTGTGACATATGTAAATGTAAAATAGTAAGTTTTAGTGTTTCGTGTATTTAATGTAAATTATGTCTCGTCAGAAAATCGTCCCTAAGTTTCGTGGAAATTTCTGAACACGGTGTCGTCAACGGAGGGAGCTCGTTCGCAGACACGTCTGCTGACATTAGGGTGGCGGTTTTAGGGACTAGACACCGGTCTAATTTGCCGTTTACTCGCAGGATGTTCCTCATTCTCTCGAAGAATCGCGCGGTACTCGGTGATAAGCGGCGAACTTTAAAGGGGCGCCGCGCCGCGCCACGCCGCTTCCGGACATGAAACACTGATCTATCATGCTTAGAATTTATCGTAGATTCTAGACATCCGCTCGCAGATATCTCTGCTTGCGGGATCCCTTGGAAATCGCATCTCGCAAGATAAATTGACAATTTTAAACTCGAACAGCTGGCATTTGATATTGTAAAATTCTTCTCTCGTGTCAATGTTATTTATCTGATAATAATTATACCATTCAAATTATTATTTCACTGGGATAATATAATTCAGTTTACTGGGCATCGAGTACCTACATTTATGCACAACGATCATTATGGTAAACAACGAAATTTTTATAATATTCTTGGTCGATCATACATGCATTTAATATGAATAATACTAGGCGATATTTATTTGATTAGCATAAATAGGAGTTTATACAATGAATATTGATAAACGTCGATATTGATTCTGATTTGTTTTAGTATCACAGACATTTCGATTTTAATAATTAACGGTTGACGCGCTTAGCAAAGAAATGGTGGAAGTGAGAACTATTATAATCAAAATTAAAGTTTACTTTCATTTTTGTTATTAAAAACAAAACAAAAAGAAAAAGATATAGAAAAACAAAAACCAACTTGAAAAATTATTTAAGAGTTAGTATTATAATTTGTCACGTTTTTGTTACATTTCTGACAACTCTGTATTATAATTCTCCGAAATAATTTTTCACTTAGCAAGTAAGTTTGCTCCATAGAACCGTTGGTTTTCGTTTTTCTTTCCTTTTCTTTTTGTTTTTTGACACGAAAGTTATCTGGAACTATATAATTTACAGTGGTTTAATTTTTACAGACGCTCACATATACTTCTTGATAATGGTCTTAAACTAGACCGAAACGTTGGAAAAAGTTATAGTTATTTGCAAAATTGATTAGTTAGTAACATAGGATCGAATCTTTGCGCCAAAAATATCAATTTAGTTATTAACACTTTACCGTGAAACCGGAATTCATAAAATATATAGTAAAAATTATGTGATTAATTATGTTCAAAATTTAATAGGATTCACTAAACAGTTACAGAGCAAAAAATTATAAACTGTTACAAAACGTCAAATTTATCGTATCTTTTTATTGCATAATTATATATATATATATATATTGATTATCACAAATTTATTACCTTGAAGTTGAAATCAGCAAGTACAATCGTTCGCAAAAATGACTTACAATTTTTTATAATATGAAGAAAATTTGATTAAAAAAATAAATATAACATGAAATTCATTAATTAAACGAAAGCTTTTTAAATTATTCAATTTTTTTAATGCAAATCTATTGACGGACTTCGAATTTCTTGTACTTTTGTTTCTCATTGTATCTCCAGAACATCCTTGAGCTAGCATTAGGTCAGTTTGAGAGTGAAGGTTTTTATACGAATATCGAAGAAAGTTATAAAGGACAGTTTATAAAATACTTTCGCTGCAAAGTGTTCTCCAAAAACGTCGAACCATGAAATCCTTTGATTCAGCGTGTAACTATCATCAATCTGGTTCCACGAATGCGTAGTACAAAGAAGACGAGGAGGGACAAGTCGCTATCTCATCATCATCGTGAAAAGGAGCGATGACATCGCGCGGTACACGCAAGTCTCTAGTGCACGGTGTATTGTGGCTTGAGACTGCATTTCCGTGTTCCGGATACGCGGCTACGCGACAGCTTAGTCAACGTTGCACCGGTGTGGTGGATGCATATATATTTTTCATATATCTCCCCTACGTTGAAGATTTTTCTTCATCGTCGGAATCGACAGGACGACAACGCTCGTCTTGAAGATTTTCGAACGCGTCTAAACCAGGAACGCGTACGTTTCCATGGAAAATCTTTCCCATGATTTTTCAACGAATAGAGGTCGATTCGTCGACTGACTGATGATGTCGAAAAATCGAAGAATCGAATGGTGCACCCTCCCTAACTTTTCGAACCGTGACGCTATTAATTCAGGAGCATTAATGGCTTAAATAACCCTTTGCAATATGAAGCTCGGGGAGGGTTCTTGTGGATCTAGAACACCATATGTCGATTATTCACCATGACCGTTAGAATTTTTTCATGTTTCGATATAACCTTAAATTGGTTGTTTTAAGTGTACAGTTTAAGTTGTTAGAGAAAATGATCGGTGTCCGCTTATGGCTACCTCGATCCTGTTACATCTACGAAAATGGAGGAATCGATTTCTGTTTCGTGATATTTCTACAGTATTTCGTAATAAACGGTTACAGTAATTTATAAAATTATTTGAACTTACATAGCTAAATTATTATTAAAGGCCAATTAAAAGCACAAATGTGATTGAATTCTTTTTATTTAACAACGAAAATATTTTACCGAAACAAACAGTAAAAAACAGTTTATTTAGTATTGAATTTGTTAATTGAAACTAATTAACTTCTTTGTACAGGATAATAGTGTTAAAATTAAGAAGATAGTATTTTCAGTTTCTACTGTACTGTAGTAAAAGTTATTTTGAATAAGCTATTATAAATTAATAAGATAGTATGGTAAGTTCATGTTTGCAAAGTTTGGGGTATCGGTTTCACCTATTCATATTGGATAAGCTATTCTAAATTGATGAAAAAGTTTATTATCGATTTAACCTCTTCGTTTTAAATAACATTGTTGAAATTAAACAGATAGTTATTAAACTTTATATATAAAATTTAATATTATTGAATTATTATACAAAAAGTTTTTATATTGAAATTTATATATAAAATTTAATATTATTGAGGGTAGTATTGAATTATTATACAAAAAATTTTTATATTGAAATTTATATAGAAAATTTAATACACATTGAGTAAAAGTAGTAAAAGTTTGATTAAAATTTGAAAATCTGCTGTCTAATGACTGTCATAGATTTCGTCGCGGAGTTCACTGGCTGTACACCGTTAACATTCAAAACTGCAGTCAAGTGCACGAACTCGGAGGCTGCGTGTCTCTTAGTGTACTTGTTTTCAAGTCAGAATTAAACTTATAACTTCTCCTTCGAAAACAAAGACCTCGTCTCCAGGCGATTCCGCTGCCTCGGCAACTGGTCTATAATTATATTTGCCACCGCAAGTCGGCACTTCGCGGTTCTGGGATTTCTATTGCATGTTTCGCGGAGCACGGAGCGTTGCTGCATACGCAGACGTTTCGAAATAAACGAACCAACGGAAAAACGGTCCAAAGTCAACAAATGCAAGTAAGAGATTGTAACGAGTTCTACAGAAAATCTACAGGCAAATTCAATATTCGTTAAAGATAAACTGTTCTAAGAAACAGAAACTAATAACAATGTATTGTGACTACGTTTTTGTATTTTAACTTTCGGAAATATGAAAGAAATCGCATTTAAGATGTGATACCATTCGTAAAATAGAGACTTAACAATAACGGTACAATAATCCTTGATAAATAAATTGTAACATTAACTAGACTCTTTAAAACTGATTCTGTTCAATGTGTCTAAGTTTTTAGTCCTTTTTTTATTTATCTATTTCTATGCACTTTGTTGTATATGTGCTTACAACATAAAACTAATAATTGCATTCAAATATATTGGTCTGATACCACCACGTGCATATGTTTATATTTGGTGCGTTGACTCATTAAATGAATTATAGCAGTTGCTAAGTAGGTAATGGACATTCATTGCATAATGAATTGAAAACTGTGAAGCCAGTATGAAAACAAAAGTATTGTTTAATACTTAATTAAAAATATATTAAGAAAGAAAATAAATGTCAATTTCACTCCAGTTTGTTGCAATTCGAGTAGAACATTTTATACATTTAAGACAACAATGGAGAGGTGTAACCTAAAGCAGGGAAAATATTGGATCATTTTAAAACTACTATTACATTATTTTCGACCTATCAATTATATTCAGAAAGAAACTAAATGTCCAATTCACTCCAGTTTGTTGCAATTCGGGTAGAACATTTTATACATTTAAGACAACAATGCAGAGGTGTAACTTGAAACAAGGAAGACATTGGATGAATTTAAAACTACTGTTACATTATTTTCGACCTATCAATTATATTCAGAAAGAAAATTCCATTTCGCTCCTGTTTGTTGCAATTCAGGTAGAACATTTTTATTTTGCATAAAGATCCGCAGTCTATACTGATAGGCATTCATCGCCAAATGAATTAAAAACGATAGCGAGTGGAACAAAAGAATTGCACATGGATTAAAAGGGACAAGGATTGTCGCGCGACAGAAAAACCGCTAACACGAGTCGCAGACGAGCCGCGTCATTGAGAAAGCATCTCGTCAAGTAACGCACGGAAGATCGTTAGGCTTAGATTGTTCTCGCAATTACCCTCTGCAATTAACGCGGGTCGAGAAACCGATGTTCGACTTTAGGTTTTCGGGGACGGAATCGAATGTCTCCATTACCGAAACTCTAATTGGGGTTGAACCGCAGTCGGTAGTGGGATTATACACTGCGAGGGTACTGTACACATGGTAATGGGTACCTTTAGATCGCATTTCTGCATTCAGACGATAATGGAAGCCAAAGAGACGCTTGTTAGAGCCAGGTTCAAGCAAAGTGCGTGCGCTCGTGTGTTCTACACTGATCGATCCATTATCCGTGCCTTTCCATTTCACTTGAACGCGATAACAGCTTGATGATAGCAACTTGAACGAAGATTCTTCCTGCTACCCAGCCTATCAAACATCATTAGCACTTTATGCAATTCAATTTTATCAAAACTGGAGTAGAACGTCCGCTGTTTAACACTTTGACTGTTACGTGGCACGTACCTACTATGTGAACGACACAAATGTTTTTTTTTTCTACCAGGGCTAGTGACTTCAGGATAATACGAAGTTTTATTCGCGGCGCAAAGGTTCGATCATTTACAACAAATAGCCGTTTTGTGACATACTGAACTTGAATAAAACTTTGTATTATCCTGAAGATAAATTACGATCGATAACCAATTAATTAATAATTAACTAGTGACTTCAGTTAGACCTTTGTGATACCCCAGTACTCGGGTATGCAGACTGTACCGGAGTATACAAAAATTACCGGGATTTTTAAAACGGTAATCTTAAATAGATAGAATATTAATAAGATTTTCAATAATATCTGCTGTACCAAAAGAAAGGGTAGAAATTTTCTTTTACATTACGATCTCAAATGAAACTATTAAACGATATTGAGGGTGAAGTTAGTTCCCAATGAAAATTCACTGTTGAAGGTTCCATTAAAAAGGGTTTAGCCATGTACCATAGATTTTTTAAAAATGTGCAATAATCATCGGTCAGTAATGTGTTTAAATAAATATTTTTTTTTCATATTATTTCCACTGTTCAAATTTTATACCATCAGATTTGAATTTTAGTAGTCCTTGATTTTATAATCTAATCTAATTTATTTTCTAAATATACTGTCGAAATAATATTCTATTTATTTCCTTTTATCGGCAACAGAATCGAGGATCCAACTTTCCAACTCAGATTTGTAGACTCACAAAGCTGTTCAAATTGAACTTTTTCGCTCAGCTAGTCGATTCCATAGATTTTTTCGTTCTTCCGAGACAACTCTCGTGTCCGAGCTTTTATCTCTCTTCCAGCCTTCAGCGGTTACTTGGTCGATTTCACCCAATTTCCTGGCACAATTTCGTTGATCCAACACTCCGGATTTCACCGTAAAATTTCATTAATCAATTCGTTGCACACGTAATTCCAGGTGACACCATTTTCACACCGGATGAATATATTTCTTCTAATGGATCTGCGCTGAGCTCTCAAATTGATCCACCGCTTAATTTCTGGATTGAACTTGCAAGTCGATCGATTCATTGAATTTATCAACGAATCAAACGACGATATATCATCTATATTAATCGAGAAATTAGAATTCTAATTTATACATTTCTAATAATATTGGAATCTAATATGACATTATATTAAGATCTCATCCTGATGTTAGCATCGTTATATTATTTTAATTCATGGATTTCCTTTCGGTTTAATAAATTTGATGCAGGATTGTTTGTTTAAGTTTAATGTCCCAGTCAAAGAGGTTTAAATTAGGTTATAGAATATATAAAAATTGGGTAAAATCAAAGCAATACGCTGCAGGATATCTGGTGTTAATAACGTTCTGTATCCTCTTACATTTCACAAACCACAAGCAAATTTAGCTAACACGTTAGTCAACGTGTTAACCCTTTGACTGCGACGCCCTTCTGCTTAAAGCCACAAACCTTCAGCGCTATGCGATATTCGTATGACAATCGTCGTGGTTAGGTATTATAATTTGGTGAAATAATTCATAATTAAATCATTGTTGCAGTAAAATTAAAAATGAAATTTTTAATATTTATAGCACCTTAAAGTTTGCACATTTTAACACGCCTTCTTATGGAATTCATAAATTCTACTTCAAACCCTATTTCAACCTTGAAAAACTCTTAGAAACTCCATTTGTATATATATATATATATATATATATATATATATATTAATTTTAATTTTATATATATAAAAAATTATGTGATTAATTATGTTCAAAATTTATTAGGATTCACTAAACAGTTACAGAGCAAAAAATTATAAATTGTTATAAAACGTCAAATTTATCGTGTTTGTTTATATTGCGTAATTACATATATTGAATATTACAAATTTATTATCTTTAAGTTTAAACTAGGGGATACAATCATTCGCAAAAGTCATTCATCTCAAATAACATGAAATTCACTAATTAAACGAAAGCTTTTTAAATTAACCTATTTCTTTTTCAAATATTGGAAAAATATTTTTTAAGCCACACTTTTTCATATGAAATAAATGTTTTTCATATGAAAGAAGTGTAAATTTTGAATATTTAGAAAATATAAGCTAAATATTCAGAGAATATAAACTAAATGTTTCAAAAAATATAAGGTAAATATTACAAAAAAATGTGCAATCAATATTTGAAAAATATAAATTCAATATTTAAATAACATTCAATTAAAAAGAAGAAAAAGTTAGAAAAAAATATTTTTCTCGCAACATGAAACAGATATTTTCTGCATATTTAAAAAAAATTTGTTACTTAATATAAAATAAATATTGTATGTATATTTGAATATTAAAAAAAGATTGAATCGCTTTTTAATATTATATGAATGCGTATACAATATTTTGTGCTACCAGGGTTGTGTCTCAGGCTTGCTGCTCAGGCCTGATCGAAAGTGTTAACAACTTTCTCAGTGTATACGTCTTTTCGCAGTCAAAAGATTAATTATCGAACACGCAGAGGTGCGCAACGAGAATCGACACCGTCAACGACGCGACAAACGTCGTCGTTAACGATTGAAACATTGGGGACGTGTCGCATCTTCTCGGCGCGTTGAATCCTTTCAGGGGCGAGTGAAATTTTTCACCGCGAACCGGGGAACTGGACATAGGCAATTTCTGCCGGAGGGTTGCGCTCACAAGTATCCTCCATCCCCCAGGCTCGCAGGTTCGCGTAGTCACGTGAACGCACGAACGAGCTCGAATGCGGCACCTGAGCGAATGCATCGAATCTCCTCGTTCAACGCGTCCTGCCCACCTCTGTTTCCCCGTTGCATACACCCTCCAGGGGTTAACACGACCCCCATATGCTCTCTCAGAGTTGTTACTATGCCTTCGGTTTCGAAGGTCGGGCGCAGTTGGCACATTGCAAATAAGACGACCGGTTCTGTCGATCGTTGCTCCGCATGGGAATCGTGAAAGTCAAATTAAAAATCGAACCACGATGACAGATTATCTTTGCGTTCCGTATCGAGACAGACTCGTTAAAACAGGAATCGATGGTTGCAATGTGTTATCAAAACCAAACTGTCGAGCACGTTATCCTGAATCGGTTCGTATCCGATGATCTTCGAATTTTCTTGCAACAATCATAATTTCCATATAAAAAATTTTTATATATGAAATTATATATAGAATTTAAAAACTCAATTCTTAAAAATTTTATATAAAAATTTTTGAATGAAATTATATGTAGAATTTATAATTTTAATGTTTTATTATAAAATTTATTCACTATTTTCTAAAGACATCAGTACGATGTTCAATCGATTAGTTTTTATTATTATTATTATTTATTATAGGCAGACTGTAGCCTTTTCGAATTTTATTACAACAGTCTAGTGGTTCACTTTTTCCTAAAAACATCAGTACGAAGTTCAATCAATTGGTAAATTTTATTATTATTATTATTATTATTATTATTATTATTATTTATAGACGGACTGAAGCCTCTTCGAATTTTCTTGCAACAGTCTGGTGGTTCACTATTTCCTAAAGACATCAGTACGATGTTCCATCGATTGGTTATTATTATTATTTATTATAGATGGACTGGTGTCCTTCTACGAAAAAGAAATAGGAAAGATACAAGACTACTCGTCTAACAGCAATTATCCTGCGTAGATGCATTTTCAAAATATGTAGTTTCAATGAAAAAATCAATACGATTATAAATAGTGTTACATAAATAATTGTTACTCGGATTTCAAAACATATTTCATTTTATTTCATTTAATATGATTTTCGAAGTACGCTTCATTGACTTCCATGCAGTTTTTCAGCTCATTTATTTTTACGCAGCTTTCGACACGTTTTCCACCGTGTGGAAAGTGAATTCAATTAGTTTGTAAAAGCTGTAAAAGCACACGGAGTTGTAATGCCGAGATAAAATAAATGTGTGATCGTAGATTTTTAGAAATTGTAATAAATATTAAATATGTGATTTCGGAGCAAGGTTCGATCATTAAAAACAACAGCAAGTTTGCAAATTAATTTAACTTAACGTTTCGATCCCTTTTATTAAGTATTAATTTTTTCAGACGCAAGAAATGTAGCTCTTGAAAAAGATCCACACACGGATCGAAACGTTGAGTTAAATTAATTTGCAAACTTGCTGTTGTTTTTAATGATCGAACCTTGCGCCGGAATCACAAATTTAATATTTATTACTATATCTTTTCGGTTTCATTAGAATAATGTGTGTCAACGGGGAAATCCAGATTTAATCTACAGAGCGCAATCAGGATCCATACTCATTCCTGAAACTGTTGATATTATTCGATAGTTACCAGTTGTATCAAGCGGCATTTTACGACGTTTTATGAAATCACTATATTTGCTCTACCAGGAATAAGACAGCCCTCAGACGACAGGATTTATCATGCGACGAGTTGTGCAACTTTCTTCGATGCGACTGTTTGAACAATGATTACAGCACGTGGGGACTTTCGCGTGTCTCAGTCTTGTTTGATGTTTTATTCATGCTGAATTCGTTGCAATAAAGTTCATCATAACTGTGCAGTTACAAATGACATAATTAACGTCGTAGTGAATGAATTTTCAGGATGCGCCAATTTGCAATTTGTTTTCCTTTTAAGTCCAACATTTCTCTAAAAAGATTTCAAATGCACTTCATTTCATTTCTTCTAGACTTATACAAAAGTTTTAGCCTTTTTCAATCGTTCATGCACGGCAACAAATAATAATAGTGATTACAATCTTCCAGCATTTTGTGCAACTGTCATGTATAAACAAAAATAAATTGAGAAAGAGGAAAGAAATTAATATATGAAAGTAGAAAGTATCAAAATCATTATTTTACACGTACGATATGAATTGTTATGATTACAGTTTAAATTATCGTTGCAAACTTATGGCAAAAGCCATACGCTGTGATATAAAACGTTTCTTTATTCACAATAAATTCCATAATTATATTTATATACATTTATTAATTCATTATTTTATTATTGGTGCCGATTACAAGACTCTACGTCTTTGTGTAAAACAATTTCTAATAATATATAATAATATCGTTGCAAACTTATGGCAAAAGCCATACGCTATGATATAAAACGTTTCTTTATTCACAATAAATTCCATAATTATATTTATATATATTTATTAATTCATTATTTTATTATTGGTGCCGATTACAAGACTCCACGTCTTTGTGTAAAACAATTTCTAATAATATATAATATCGTTGAAAGCTCGAGCCTCGCAGTCGGAAGATCCTTGTAGAATGAGTGCGTTTCTTTGAAGAGAACTTAAAACAGGTCGCTGTTTGAAGTTGCATCCCTGAAGAGGTTATTGCGTCGCGAGAGTTTACATTTAATTAATTTCTTTTTGCCGGGAGTTACGATCGTGGAACACATCCACGAGGAGAACACAAAAAACCGTCCGAGGAATAAAACGAAATATGATACATTGTCGTCGAATCGATGTGGGTGCATCTTTAATTAAGCTCGCCTAGAAGTCGCGGTGTGCCGTTCGTTACACCCTTTTAATTAAGTTCGTTTAATCAGCAGGACCAAACTACGGTCTTCTGGGTTAAACCAAAAACACGATAGCAATTCTGCTTGTATCCGGTTTTGTTTCTTTTGTGCATGTTTTACCGTTGAGAAACGACGGAAATTTTGCGGGTTATCGGCAGAAGAATGGCCACCGGACTGAATTATAATTAAAATATTTTCTGCATGCGCCGTCGTAAATATTCATGTTGCGCTATCAATACTTTATGCTAACGTTGGTTTAATTAGTTCCCTTCTTGCATAATAATAATGGAATTTCACTAGTAATCGACGAGAAATTTTGTCGAACGAGGCGAATACGCATAATACGAAAAACGATTATATTACGAGTTAAAAGCATTTATTATAAATGACAAAATGCACGTATCAATTTTACTGCGTCACGTTAGTTGAAAGTAACTTTTTCGAAGAGATTTACATAACAGTCTTTTGTTAGTATATGCAATTTTAACTTTACAAAATAGTGTAATGTAGTGTATGTGTAAAAATAACTTTATTTTGCTTTTACGATGGAGAAAATAACCATATGAAATTTCAAGAAATTTCATTAAGGTCATTAAGAAAGTGGAGTTTTTGTTTTTTTTATTTTTATTTTTTATTTTGATAATTACCATAATCATAACATCGAGTAATAAGGATTTTTGAAAACATTGCACCACGAGAAACAAATCTAAAAGGGTATAGCCAAATAAGTATATCTACCAAGTGTCACTTCACATGTTTTTCAATGTGGGATTAGGCCATTATTATTTTTTCAACAATATCACATTTCATTTCGAACATTACTCAAGAATGTGGAGCACTGATTTTTGAAACATTACAACAGCTAAAACAAATCTAACCTTTCATAAAATAACGATATTTATGCTACTATAAATTTTCTAATTAACGTAGAAAAGGACCAGATGAAATTTCGAACATTAATCAAGAACGTAAAGTACTGATTTTTAAAAACATTGCACCAGCTAAAAAAAATCTAACCTTTTGTATACGTAACGATATTTACGCTACTATAAATTTTCTAATTAACGTAGAAAAGGAGCAGATGAAATTTCGAACATTAATCAGGAACGTTGAAAAAAGTTATAATAATTTGCAAAACTGCTTAATTAGTAACATAGGATCGAATATGTGCGCCGAAAATATCAATTTAATTATTAATCAAGAATGTGGAGTATTAATCTCCAGTTATTCACGATCGTAGATTTTGTATATTTGTATATGTGGAGTATTGTTTTTAAAAACATTGCACTAGCTGAAACAAATCTAACCTTTCATATACGTAACGATATTTACGCTACTATAAATTTTCTAATTAACGTAGAAAAGGACCAGATGAAAAATCGAGTTGTTTCCCCTACCTAAATCCGGGTTAATGCCCACATGCAAGCTGAAGTAAACATGTTTGCCCGTTTCCTATCTATTTGTTTGATCAATACCATATCCATCGACTTGCACACAGGTTTTTGCATCTAGCCACTGGGTCATTCGTGTTTTCATCCTAAAACCTTCATCCATCGCTGAGCCACATTTTCGCAACGAGTTTCCCATGTTCGTTTAAAAATTCGTACAATCTCGAAATAAATGTATATCCACTACGTGCAAGTTTGATGAATAGGCAAAACGGATCACGGTAGCCGATGGCAACGTTGAATGCGTTTCAATACAACAAGAGAAAAACTCTGAAAACTCCGTAGATTATCCCGCGAAGAAGTAATCTGAAAGTCTAGTTACGTATCCCGCTGGTAAACAAAATATCGGTGGCGCAAGCTCGTCCATTCCATATGCAATAGATGATCCCCTAACGGTCGCACCTTAGCCATGAGTTTGAATGTCGTGGATCCTCGTGGCCTTATCCGCAGTCTGTCTCCGTAAGTCAGAGGCAGGACTCGCAGGACCTCGGACGATTTCCTCGCGGCATTGCGCAGGAAAAATCATCGTTGTAGTCCTGTGTTCCTACGAGAACCGGCGGAATCGATAGTCGCACATGCGCTCGCCGGACGCGAAACCATGGGGGAAGGCGAAACACGGGGATAGAAGGACAGAGAGAGAGAGAAAGAGAGAGAGAGAGAGAGAGGGAGAGAGTGAGACCCGTTTCTCCTCTCGTTTGTTCACGTCGGCGAGGAGGGAGCCGAGAGGGTGAGGGACGAAACAGCGACCGGCTCCACGTTGAATCCCTCGCGGATCAGCATCCAGTACCCGCAATACCACGCCAGTCGCGATCACGCCGCACGTTCCTGTCCACTTTCGAGCCGTCCACTTTGAACCTCGACCGTGATTCAACTGTGATTCATCCACCAACCAAGATAACTCTTTTTCTCCATTGATCTCTGCCCTCCTTCTCTGCATCCTCTTTATCGATATTCCTCGAAATCATAGTTCCTCCGCGCGCAAGGACTGTTCGATCTTCCGGCATGACAGCGCTCCGCGGGAATTCTATTTGATTCTTAGACAGTGGGGGGTACCTATTTCCTCAGGGACACCTGGGAAACGTGATCGATCTGTGAATACCTCGATCGCCGTGGCGTTTCTCCCAGTCACGTGCCGGTGGAAGTGATTGCTACTCGATCAGTTTGTCATCGCTGTCATGCGGCGCCGATGCTGACGGAGAACCATGACGACAAGCTAATCTTCGCGATGACTGTCATCGGATGGTCGCTCGACCGAATCGAAGGACTGCCATCTGGTTCAAACGATGTTATACGCTCGTCCACGAACACTCCTCGTCGCCTTTGATCAGCCGGCTTGATTGGAGACCGCGGGGCCCTAAACGATGAACCTGCGGAAGCTACTCGATCAAGGATCAATCGGTGCATCCCCGCCGTTCAAACGATATGTTAACTCCATAAGGCACGTTATCGAGCGGGTTCGACTATAATTAAACCCAAGATGAACAGCGGTTGAGAGATCCCCAGACTCCCCGGAGAGTTGTCTTGTAAGTTCTCCTAGAGGCTGTGCCCTTCCGCAAACGATCATGTCGAGAACAATGCCCGCACCGACGTGCTTATCCATCCAAGCGAGCCACGATCCCGGATCGACCGAGCTAAACGGATCGGGAACATCGTATTTCTAGAATCGTTCGGAAGACGAAGAAGGTTAGCGACTTCCTGATGGACAGGTTTTTCCGCTGGAAAAGCCATAAGGCGCAGGATGACGTAAGTAGCCATCGAGGAGTTGCTTTGCTATGTTTCAGGGTAGAAGAACTTCTGTTTCTTTGCAAATACTCTGACTCTAATTAATTTGTAAAATTGCTTTATAGTTGTTATTTTATCGAACCGTTGCCATGAAATTATTAATATTGTTCCTGTTTTAACAATCATACGATCGATAAAAATCGCAACGTTTATTCTGACTTTATGCTCGAGTTGCACAAAATATTGTATACACATTCATATAATATTGAATAGCAATTCAAACATTTTTTAACTTCCCGATTTTATAGGGAAGTTATTGTAATTTAATATTCAAATGTACATGCAATATTTATTTTATATTAAGTAACAATTTCTTTTTTGAAAAAGATATTTTTTTCTAACTTTTTCTTTTTAATTCAGTGTTATTTAAATATTGAATTTATATTTTTCAAATATTGATTTCACATTTTTTTGTAATATTTACTTTATACTTTTTAAATATCTAGTTTATATTCTCTGAATATTTAGCTTATATTTTCTAAACGTTGAATTCACACTTCTTAAACATGCATGCAATAGTTAGATCCAATATTTATCTCATATGAAAAAGTGTGGCTTAAAAAATATTTTTCCAATATTTGATGAGAGATTATTATTAAATTTTATTAAAAAATATTGGATTCACCGATTCCTCAATTGTTGGACCACCAGACGTGACACTGCCTTTCTTCAATAATTTTAGTAACTTGACGATCATTTATCAATGTCACTAAATTCTCGTAATGTTCTTCGTGTTTTTAATTGCATTCACTTGTTTTCGGTGGTTATTTCATAATTTTTTTAAGTCTATGGTTTATGGCAGAGGACTTTTTAATGGATTCTTTAGCGACAATAACAACTTCAATTGAAAATATAAGAGAGATGATTTCGGCGCACAGGTTCGATCAATATTAACTATAAGTTTATATCAATTTATATCAATAAGTTTATATTCAATTGAAAATAACGTGCTTTAATTATCTTTAATAACATAATTTAATTATCTTGTTTGATATTAAAGTAAGATTAAAACTTATTTAGTAAGTTAGTAAGTAAGATTCTCAGAGTCTTAACTTAAAGAAAATTTAGAGATATAATCAATATATCTTCTTACGTTGTAGATACAAAGAATATCGTAGTGTAAGGAGTTAATAGGCTGCTAGTGGATAAAGCGTTGAATTAAACGTCGATTAAAATGCAATCAGTCGGCTTCGACAACCGATATATATATATATTGTTATATTTTTATAACTGCAAATGGTTGTTAAAAGTATTTTTGGTTGATTAAGAGCGTGCACCTGTCACAAGGCAATATCTAGTTGTACGAAGAAATGAATGAAAAGTTATTCCAGCTGAGACAGAATACTTAATGAACAACGTTTAAATACTTTATCATGCTTTTAGTACGATAGATTATAGTTTTTGGGCATTTATAGCATACCCAATAGAAACACGATCTATAGTAAAAAATCTTGAATTTTAGTAATTTTTATTTTAATTCGCAAGCTATTAGCAAATTACAAAAATTCTGGCTGTAAACACCATAAAAAATTTAGTTGGCACATATAATTCAATTAAAACAAAACATTTCTATTTCATAACCACTCCACTAAAGCGGAGCATTTACGAGTGAGAAAGTATTTGAAAAATTCTTTAACAATCAAACCAACGTCACATAATAATATCAAAATAAAATTCGGCTAAATATATTAACGAATTATCATTTATGAAATATATTATTTGAATAATTCTCGTGTATTACACAACCTCGTTATAAAGAAATGGAGAATAATAGCAAAATGGTTTCAATGCAAAATACACCGGTAACATGCAACGAAAAGCTAATATATATCTGCCGAAAACGGTCCCAGTGAAGAATGGAGGTTGGAAGGATAAATAAAAGGAACCGAAGGAATAGAGGATCGGTCAGGATAGAAGATGAAATTATGTATGTAGTATTAGGGCAAGCCTGGCTTTACAGAAGAGCCGTTTCAGGTGGAACGGGCTTCGACTGTGGCTTGTTTCCTCCATGAATGCGTAGGATCGTGTTTCCCGAACCGGTTTCCGCGTTTAAAACACACTCTATTTCACGTAATAACCGACCATCGCGCAGAAAGTTGTTCTGAATGGCGGAGACGCAGCGGCCAGTCGGGCACCGATGATCGTAAGAAATGAGATTCCGCGAGAAAACAAATTGACGTCGATCTTCTTGCCCCCTTTTGCCATGTGATGCAAGTGTAATACCGGGAATATCGGAAGAGTTTTATCTTTTCTTCCCTTCCATTCTTTTACGACTTTGATTTTCCCTATACGCCGATGTTTCGTATTTTTAGAATCTGCCCGACGTCTTTCTTCGTCCGAGAATTACTGTGGCGAACGTTTTTATTAAATCGCCAAATTGTTACGATTTTCAATGAACATGAAATTTATAGAGAAAATGGAATATTATTGATTTTTATATAATAAATATTTAATTTTATGATAAATTAAATTAAAAATAATCTTAAATTTTCTATATAAATTTCAATATAAAATTTTTTTTATTTAATGAAAGAGGAAAACAAGAAATTTTTGGAAATTTATGAATAATTATGTACACCTATACAATATCTAAAGAAAATTATATTATCTCCTTTTTAGTGGATTTTAAAGACTATTTTAATATACATACTTTCATTTTGAAGAAAGTGGAAACATATGAACTATTATTTTCAGTGATAGTAGCCTTTACAGGTCTGATACAAATAAAAATCGTATTAAATTCTGTAGAATATTATGTTCTATCATTGTTTAAAAATTCTCAAAAGCTAGAAAATTTAATATTATTGAGGAAAATATTAAATTATTATAAGAAAAATTTGCATGTGTAAGGATCCGCAGTCTAGTCGTCAGATTGAAATTCCTTTGGAACCAGTAAACCTCTCGGAGCAAGTTAATAAGGGAGAAAAGAATGTATTCACCTATACAATGTATAAGGACAGTCGCGTGCATGTTCTATCATTTTTTGAAAATTTCCAGAGGCTATGAAATTTAATGTTATTGACGAATTAATTATTTAATTTCTTTACGCATGAAGATTTTAACATAAAAATTTTTCTTATAATAATTTAATAAAGATCCGCAGTCTAGTCGTTCGATTGAAATTCCTTTGGAACTAGTAAACCTCTCGGAGCGAGTTAATAAGATCGAAAAGAACGTCTTCGCCTATACAATGTACAAGGACAGTCGCGTGCATGTTCTATCATTTTTTGAAAATTTCCAGAGGCCATGAAATTTAATGTTATTGACGAATTAATTATTTAATTTTTTTACGCATGTAAATTTTGACATAAAAATTTTTCTTATAATAATTTAATAAAGATCCGCAGTCTAGTCGTCCGATTGAAATTCCTTTGGAACTAGTAAACCTCTCGGAGCAAGTTAATAAGGGCGAAAAGAACGTATTCGCCTATATAATGTATAAGGGCAGTCGCGTGCATGTTAATGGTAATGGTCGTGGACGTGTCGACGATAGGTATTGGAAAGCTCGATACACAGAGTTCTGTATCTACGTTGTCGCAGTAACGTCGTCACTCAAGGAACGTCGGGAAACTCTGTCTTGGCACGAAACACAGTTGCGACAGTGAAGGGTGTGGGGGTATTCTCCAGGACAGAGATAAATCACGTATTTTTCTCACTCGTGCAGCGTACTCGGTGCCAAGAAGAGGATTAAATACACTCGACGTAGTTTTTTTTTTTTGTTGCTGTCCCTTCAGCGAATTTGAGTGGTCGCATTTGTCAGGCCTTTCACCAGGATATCGTGACTGTTATTTCTTCTTGTTTGAACTCCTAATCCGTGCTTAATCCTATCGGGGACATTGGTTTCGAAAATGTTTGGGTTACCGTCGAGCCTTCTCAAGGAAATTCTCCGAGCTTACTTGTCACGGTTTCGACTCGTTTTCTTCTCGTATCGGGTATTGGCAGCTGTTACGTTCTAGCTTTTAATATATTGGCTGGCACGTCGGCTACGAATGCGGGAGACACCTGCACTTTCCTTGGGGCTGTTCCATCTTTATACGGGTGGCAGATCTACCGTCGGATCGTGCAATGTATCGTGACATTTCGTTCCGTTGATCTTCATCTTGAGTCCGTCGATCCATCGTGTGCCAGTGGTTCTTCGGATCCCTGATTGGATCTACGAAATTTATTCCTGTATTCTTGTAAACAAATGTGGAACGGGCTTTAGGCAAGTTTAGTTATTTTATTTAATTATCTTTTTTTGTTTCGTTATAGAAAGTATTTTCTGTTTTAATTTTATTAATTGCTTGACATTTCAAGTATTTTCCAGAACAAGTTTATTTGTTAAAACCGTAATTTTTGTATCGGAACAATAAGTTTCGTTTATTTGTAATTACGTACATAATTAAATACTAGAAATTAGTTTATGATTCTTGTAAACAAATGTGGAACGGGCTTTAGGCAAGTTTAGTTGTTTCATTTAATTATCTCTTTCGTTTCATTATAGGATGCATTTTGTTTTTTAATTTTATTAATTGCATGAATATTTTAAATATTTTCCAGAGCAAGTGTACTTGTTAGAATTGTAATTTTTGTATCGGAACGATAAGTTTCGTTTATTTGAAATTACGTACATAATTATACGAAGTAAATACTAGAAATTAGTTTATTTTCATCGTACTTGCTACGTGTAAATTATCAACAAATTATCTTGGAAAGCATCTAGAATCTGATCGAAACGTTGAGAAAAATTTTATAAATTGCAAAATTGCTTTGTTGTTTCTTTGATCGAACCTGTGCGCCGATATCATAAACTAATTTCCATTAATTCGTACGATCGACAAAACGGAATATTTATCGAAGTAAATAATTCTTGAAATAATTCTTGAAATAATTCTTGGATCGTTTGTTCGTAATTCTTTAAGACGCGCGAATTTGAGACTTTTCCTCGGGGCTCTGTTCATTATTCTTCCCGTATCCGCGATTCGGACACGGAGAAGGAAGTTCGGGTGAAGTCGTGTATGATCCTGCGGGATTCGTTAGCCGAATCAGACTCGGCTCGATTTCGTACGCGGCATTATTGCCGAGCAATAAAGCTCGCGATGAGAGGCCTCGCGTAGAATAAATTGCGAGAGCACAGTGCAGCGGCGTGGCTGTGCCCTTACACCGCCTCTCTATCTTGTGCCCGGGAAAACGCGAGCCCTCGAGAGAGCAACGTGAAAGGCTGAAAAAGCAGAGTCGACTCGAGTCGAGAGTAAACTCCACTCTTACCTCGAGTAAACTGACACTCGGCGAGTGCGAGCATTCTGCTCTTTTCATACTCCTTGGTGGCTCGCCGCTCGGAAGAGACTCGTCGTCGTGGCCATGAAAAATTTAAGGGCCAACCACTGAGCCGCGTGGAAATTATTGCATCAGAAGTGGAGGACTCTCCTCCAGGTGCGCCGCGCTGGGCCTCGAGAATGTTGTTCGTCGGCTGTTTGGATCTTCTACCACCCCGACCACTTCGTTTACACTTGCGCGAGTTTCTCCTCGATGCTCTGTAATTGCCTGCGCGTTCTGTTTTTTCTCGGAATCAAACTCTGTCACTCGCAATCAGTTTACAGTACACTGCCCGAAATTTCTGTAAAGCCACCCGATTTTTTGGTGAAATTTTATAATTATGTCATTGTATTGAGAATCTGATGCACGATAGCATTTTAGGATTAATGAAAGAAACTGTTTACATGATTACATTCATAGATGTATTATTAATTGTAGACGAACGCAGTTATTTAGGTTAACAAAAACCGAACTGCGAAATTTTCATAAAGCCACTCGATTTTTTGGTGAATTCATTAACATTCTTAGACATTTTTTTTGAAGCCTTCCCAAAGTTTAAATTATTAATAATATTGCTGCATTTGTATATAGATTAAATAATGCTGGGAAACTAATATATATATGTCTTTAGACCGTTACCCTCGGTTACACAAATTATCTGAAATCAATAATATTATGGATTTTGATGGTTTCTAGTATTATTACTTTATAGCCAAGAAAGTTTTTCACAAAATGTTGAACTTCAAAAATTTAGTTTGACCAGTAAAATCGCGTCCACACTTTCTTTTCCTTCGAATATCGTTTCTGTAGTAATAAAAAATCATTATTCTCGAATAATATCAAACAAATTTTTACTCGACACAATTTAATCTCAACGTTCAGCTGTTCAATACATAATCTTGTTCCACAAGAAACTGAGCTCGATGGACTTTTGTTGCTTTCAATTAATACAGAAAATTTTTATTTTATATACTAATATACATACACATATATTAATATGAACATATATTAATATGAATTTACATATATTAATATGAATCTGCAGAAACTACATTACTTCTGGGTAATGCCGCTGATTCAATTGATCCATGAACGTCGACGAGAGATGAAATGATAGTTTACTCGAAAATATAAGAAGAAGCAGGAATATTACTATAGGAGCAGAGAAAAAAAAATGTCTATCGCGTACGTGTTAAAGTCGGACACCGTGTGTTTGACAGTGTGCGGAACATAGGCAAACGAACAATGGAGGGAAATGAAAACCATGATGGACAGGTATCTGGTGCGTTCGAATGAAAAAAAAAGTTCATTTTCGCGATCAATGAGGTGTGCATCGGGTCCGATAAATCGAGGTTTGCGTACTCGAGAACACAGGGACACGCGGTATCACAGAGAGCGGTGTCGATGGATTCGAGTGGTGTTGTGTGGAGGATACGTGTGGATGCGAATATGTGGTGAACGACCCGGTAACCACCATTCGGCGAACAGGCACAACAATTAGATTCGAGCGGATAAGCCGACTCTTCCTGTAATGCGAAACTCGTGGATGTTATATCCGCCGTATCTCGTGCGCATTGTCACGGATATTTAGCCGTGTTATTGACGTGCACGCAGCAGATAGCTCGAGCCGATAGGAGGGAAACGAATTTCTCGAGGAATTCGACGCCGGTGTACATTCATCGACAATTTAATCGATTCGTGAGCAATTTTCGAAGAGCATGCGTGGGACGAAAGTAACTGTAGATTCCGTTTGATTTTCTGAACTTACGGAGGACGCGATTTCTCGAACGCGGTCGCTGAACGGTGCACAACAATGAGGAAGGCCTTTTGCATCCTTTGTCTTTGGTTTTTTACCCGGGGAACGGGTAATCGAGTGGAATCGTTCGATAATATTTGATCCAAACTAACAGAGTACTCTGCATAAATATAGATAACTGCTTCCGAGTGTTTTTATTAATATAATAAGTTTTGTGCTTTCTTTATTATAGAAAACAGCAAATTTACAATTATTTAAACGTTTATCTCAATGTTTCCATCCCTGTATGGATTATTCTCAAGAGAGACATTTTTGCGTCTGAAAAATAATATATGTAATATAAATTGCTACCAGAATCCCTGCATAAATATGAATAACTGCTTCCAAGTGTTTTTATTAATATAATAAATATTGTGCTTTCGCCGCACAGTTCGATCAATTATAGAAAACAGCAAATTTACAATTATTTAAATATTTGTCTCAACGTTTCCATCCTTATATGGATCATTCTCAAGAGAGATATTTGATAATTATTTACTTTAGGGGCTTCATCACCGATTTTGCTAACCTTGAAATATGTATTCAAGATCATCATTCTGATCAACTTTTCCCTGTACATGTTACCACCGCTCACATACGAAAATCCAAGAGAGAAAATTTAATATAGTACTAGCAATAGTATTTTGCAAATATCTCGAAAACTAAAATCGAGCGGCGGTAACATGTATAGGAAAAAGTTGCTCAGAATGATTAGCTTGACAACATATTCCAAGGTCATCAAAATCGGTGAGGATGCCAATAAATTAAATACTTACCCTCGAAGGTCATCCCACATTGCTGAATAACAGAAATCACAGAAATCAAAGCCCGAAAAATATGTCAACCCTGGTCTGATCAATCGTAAACTATCCAATGAATGAAAGTAAGCGAAAACTTTTCTGTCATGCCTGAAACACTGATGCTCGAACGTCATCCCACAGTTCAGCGAAGAGTCACCCCCGTGGTTCGAACCGTTTCACTCGGGAGCACGCTCGGCCATCGAGGAATCGCCGATAGAATGTGCTATGGGGTCCCATGTGCTATGGAGCACACGGAGAACTAGGCCGTGCGGAGAAGAGAAGGGAAGAAGAGAGAGAGATAGAGGAGTAGTAGGCGATCTATCGGGCGTAGCGGAACGTGTACACGACGTACACACGGCGAGCCCAGTTTTCTCCTGTCTGCTCTCGGACGGTTTGTCGTGTGGGTGTACGGGGCCGAAGGCACCGTGTGTTCACCGTACGGTGCTGTTGCTTGATTAACCGCCGTAGAACGCCGCATGTACACACACGGCCGAGCGGGCAACTCGACTCTCGCATTATTTACAGCTAATGGTTCAAAACGCGGAAGACCGTTGGTTCTAGCTGGCTCTGCGCCACTGCGAGGGCAGCGGTCGTGTTTCCCTCCAACCCGCAGCAAGATTTTTCATAACGTCTTCTCGTCGTAAAAACAAACACTGTTCGATAACTCTGTGCGACTAAACGATACCATTCAGATGTACATGATTTTTATCTAGTCTCATGTTGCCACTGAAATTTGTTTGGGTGCACACTACTGCAGGGTACGTGTGTAAAGAAAATCCAATTGGATTTTACCAACATGTTTAGTTAGTATACTTTGTTATATATATACTAGCTTTGCTCCGCGAATTCGCTCGCACAGGAAATTGTTTAATGACCTCGAAAATTGATGTTGTTTCTTCATAAAATCTTTTAACCTTCCATTCACCCCATTCGCATTGTATCAATGTGCATTAAGACCAAGTACGACGTAAATCAGACCACGAGCAATATATTCCTCATACTTTTTCAACCCCTTTTCACCCCCTTAGGAATTGAATTTCGAAATATCCTTTCTGTAGCCAAGGGTTTAGCCTGAGCGTTGATGAGTGAGTGAGTCAGGACTTCGTTTATAGATAGATATAAATATGTACATGAAGTGTACTTTATGTTAACTATACTTTTGTATACTACCCTGACGAGATTCCTCATGGTTTATCAAACCCTTACTTAGGGGTTGACAACCTCATTTAGAGGATGCCAATGGTCAATCGATAGATAATGGTACTTGAGGCTATTTTGCGTCAGAGTTTAAATTTTTAGTAGTTAGCCAAATCGTTATCATTAGACTGCAGATCTTTATATCTATATAAATAAAAACTAAATGCTGTTCGTCGGTAAGCGCATCATTTGAGAACGGTTGGACCAATTTAGCTAATTTTAAAATAAAAATGTTCGTAATGGTCCGAATAAGATTTTTAAGGACAGGAAAATTGGAAAAGTTGCCCGGAAGAATGGATAATTCGTGAAAAAATGAAAGTGCTTTTTCATTTCACGATTCGAACGATTGATATGCGTAATTAAAACGATCACAAACAGATTACATAAGTATTTACAAAGAAAAGAAAGAGAAAGAGAAAGATACAAGACTACTTATTTAATAAGAAAGAAGGGACATGCGTACAAAGACAAAGAAAAAAAGAACAAAATAATACTAGTTGCATTTTAAAATTTTGCAAAGATTCAATGAAAAAATCAATACTGTTATAAATAGTACATGATTTTGTAATAATGTGATTTATTGCAATTTGGACAGAAAAACGGCTGTCGAGTTAGCTAGTGCAAAATAATAAATATTTGCATTGATTGCAAGACACAGGAGTCAAATATAAATTGATTTCATCTTCTCTATAATTATCTTTAGACTTAAATCTGATACACCGATGTTCTTAAATCTTGTCAATAAATCTACCGTTTTAAATTTTTCGTACCATTTTTGTCATAAAATGTCAATGTTGATCTCAAAGAGCTGGTTCAATAATATGCAAAAGAAGATTGATCAGTAATCATGGCTGTCTTGAAATTGTGAGAAGTAACTTCGCAAGGTTTAACGAACCACTATTGCTCGACGAAATGCAATTCTAAATGGAAGATACAGGGGAATTTTCCTGACGGTTTCCTGGTATCCGTTCAGAATGTTTGGAACTATCTGCATCGGGATTGGCCTAATTGCAAGTAAGATTGAAATTACTGACATTCTAGGTGTGTCTCTGTGTGGGAGAGTTATGGCATAAACTGGAATCATTAAGCTTCCTTACAATAAAGTAATGGAATATTGGCACATCACAATTAAACTTCCTGAGAACAGTTTTATCGAAATTTATCTTTTTGCACTTTCATAGGCGATTACTAGCCAGTTGTTGTAGCATAAAGTACTCTTTGATAGTTGAACACCTTGGAGTAGTTAGAAATAACTATGACGTATGATGTCTCAAGAATTAAGTCATTTGAAGGTGACGTTATTAATAAACTGCGGATTTGATGCATTTATGATATCAATGGAGGAAACATAAAACAGTAAAAAAGTTACAAAAATTTTAAAACGTTATTACATATTATCTTCAATGTATTAAGAATGTAAATTAATTTCGATTTCACTACAGTCTGTTGCAATTGAGATCAGTTACTTTTATTTTGTATAAAGATTTGCAGTTTAATTATTCGAATGTACGACCGTCTTTTAGGTCCTGTAATTTCCAAAATATTCAATCACAAGGTGACTAAAAAAAACAGTAACATGAAAAAACCTTTTTGTAATGAACTCAGACAATTTTTATTTTGCATAAATCCACAGTACATTTCTCAAAAAATGGAAAAATAGTTATCCTCTAAAGTTTCGTCAAGCCCAATTATTGTAATCGCGCCACGTTTCCTTATCAGTGTCTCAGTCTTCGTAGCGTTCATCTCTGATTACCATCAGGCTACACGTGTATCATCTATTTCAAAGTTACGAGTGCGAAGCCATGTGCGTTAGACGTTGACGGTTTCGAGTCGTAGAAGCTGTAACGTCTGGGAGACATCATTTCAGCGCGAGAGGTTAACTCTTGCGTGTGATCGTAACGATAGTTCAAGTGTACGAGAGCAAGCACGCGGTCGCTGACCAACAGCATTGGCGAAAAAAAACAATTGACAACCACATTGCCATCGATCGTTGCGCACACGATACGAGCTGGTCAACGCACTTACATCTTGCGTATCTTGAAGCGTGTCTTCAGTAGAGATTGCAAAGCTGGCGAACTATTCGCTGACTGTTTTTCTTCGTAGAAACATCCAATCTCAAATAGCTCGTCTATAATTTCTTGATTAGAAGTTTAGACCTATAACGTTTCAGGATTACAAGGAACAGTTACGTCTCCACAAAGTATCTGCACGGACAAAGAGGTTACCAATATTAATATTGGGATGGAAAAATAGTTCGTAGAGTTTTAAAATTAAGCAAATAAAATGAAGGTATTATTTATAATAATAATTATAAGTATTTATTCATATGTTTATTCAATGACACGAGAAGCTACCTCTAAAATGGCAAAAAGTAATAGAGCAGAATGGAAAATACGTTATCGAGTAAATCTATGAATGAATATCTGAGTTTTAGCTTTCGATTTTAATTTGCAAACGCTACGAACTTTCGTTCCAACCCAATAAAAAAATTCTTACTAATTCTGCACTTATTTAAATGCATTCTATGCATTAATATGTGTTCAAATACTCCAACTTGAGATTTATGTTCCCTTTTTTTTTGGATTCGTGACACTTCGTTCGAAATTGGACTTTGTTTGTAACTTATCTAATTGCTGTTGTGCAAATGATGGGGATGGAGGTGAGGGTATTGTCCGATCAGCTTTCGACGCTGTTAAGAGGACAGCGTCTGCTGTGTGGTGGTGCAGCTACCGCCCACCATGATGCTTATGGGGGTAGCAACCACCGCGGAGAGATCGGATGCGGGTGGAATGGTGCAACAGAACTTTCTTCGCAAAAAGTCCTGTTGGGGAAAGCCCCTGAACCTAACATCATTAGGCGCCAGGCGTTCTATTGTTTGTTGTTTTATGATGGTAGCAATCTGCACCATCAGGCACCATCTGCAACCGATAAAAAGATCTCACAGGGTCCTAACTCAACGTGAAATCTGTTTTGGACTAATTGGCACTTTGTGGAAAGCTTGGGCCCTTGACAGCAATTGTAATGAAATGATCAATATTTATATTAATATATAATGTATATTTATATTTTAATTATCATTAATATTTATGTATCTCGCAAGATTTTTAGAAACGTCTGCTTTCCACGTCAGAAAAGTGTCCCAACTTAGCTAGAACTTCTATATTCAAGAAAATGAAAATTGTTTATTTGCACAAAAATTCTTGCAACGGAAAAGATGATTAAAATTTCAACAGTGTCATTCGACATTTCAATGACCCGCGTATAAAACCAGTCCGACGATCTTATTTATAAGCTTGGGCCCTTGACAGCAATTATAATGAAATTATCAATATTTATATTAATATCTAATGTATATTTATATTTTAATTATTACTAATATTTATTTATCTCGCTAGATTTTTAGAAAGTCTGCTTTCCATATTGGAAAAGTGTCACAACTTAGCTAGAATTTCATTCTACATTCAAGGAGATGAAAATTGTTTATTTGCATAAAAATTCTTGTAACGAAAAAAACGATCAAAATTTGAACAGTGTCATTCGACGTATCAATGACCCGCAAATAAAACCAGTCCGACGATCAATTGATTTTTAAGTCCTGTCCTCGGTACATTCTTTACAACGTACGCTCAGAGGAAATTGGGTAAAGCGAATCCACGAGCTCGCGCGAATTGCATTTCCCGCCGAGCCGTGAACGTAAAAGGATCTCGAACGGATTACTGATCGACCGTGCCGCCGCACTGCCACGCCGCCGGTGTCGCAAGAAACCTCGAAGCTACGACGAATTCAGCCTGCGTCGCGAACGCTATTTCCGTTTCAAGGAACCCATCGTCGCGGCTTGCTCGTGAAATATACTCGACCATTGATACCACACCGCTGAGACGAATGGGGAAAAATTGCGTGAAAAGGAATGGATCCGTGATTTCAAGACTGCGGTAACTTTATTCGAGTAACACGGTTCCATTTTGCCGAACGATTCACTTGTCTCGTATGTGTTGATTCAGAGTTAATATTTTAGCGCCGTTCCAGATGGACGAATGGGAAAGAATTGCGAGAAAAGTAGTAAAGCTTCGAACTAAGAAAAATTTTTGGGTTCGTGCTGTTTCTTAGATCGTGCGGTTCTTCTATTCTTTTGTGAACTTGCGATAAAATTGGTCAGAAACAACCCACAGACAGTAGATAGTCAATTGCGAGAAAAGGAGTAAAGCTTTGAAGTAAGAAAATTCTTGGGTCCGTGCTATTTCTTAGATTGTACAGTTCTTCTATTCTTTTGTGAACTTGCAATAAAATTGGTCAGAAACAACGCACAGACAGTCTTAGACAATAAGCCACATAAATGTTTCTTTTTTTTCAAGATTAAATTTTTAGAACATCTCTAATACCCACTAGACGTGCATTCTAGCTAAAGACAACCTTGAAATACCGAATAGGAAAACTTGTACGACACTATGCCTCCATTTTTTTGAAGAGTCACTTTATTGTGCTGAGTTTTATCTTACCAAATGGAGTTTTATCGATTCGCAGGGATGGATTTGGGTTTAATATTTTAGCCTTGGGATCTGCACAGATTTCTGATATCACGATTTGAAAATCAGAATCGTTCAGCAGCATCTGTGCACACATATATTCTAGAAACCCTCAGGCTGTGATGTCTGTGTTAATATTGATTCAGGTTATCAAAAGATTGTTGCAATCTCACAATTTCCGGTGGCTGCTTCGGCTCGTGGACAGTCACTGTTTCCGAACATTTTTATAAAATCCTACACAGACTGTTTGGCTTTCCACGGACTTCACCAGAATATTTTTTCGAAATATATGAAAGACAAACTTTATCAATTCGCAAAGCATATCGAGAAACGTACGTTATTACTATTTATTTATTTAATGCTTTAAACCAGAGGAATTATACTCGGAGTATCAAATAAAATTACTGAATACAGTAATGCCATAAGATGATACGCGATATAATAATGTCAAAACTAATGAAACAATGGCGCTAAATATATTTGATCCCCAAACGGTACCTGTGACAGCCTTTGTGTTGTGAGCAGGAGGTTTAATTATGCTGCAAATATTTTTAGAAGACAAATAATTATATTTCAAAGAAATTATTATTTTGTTTCAAGCACATTTCAGTTAATTAACCAAGCAGTCCACACAGCAAAGCTGTGTTGAAATAAATACTTAATTCTCTGGATAAAAAATTTACTTGTTTCATATAATTAGCAAATGATATTTTTTAATACCTAACGCATCGATAGTGTCAGGTATAAGTTGTTATTGTATAAAAATGACAAAATTCAATTCATTTAGATTTCTCACAATTGTTATAATATGTGCTTGAGTTTCATAAATAATATGAAACCAATTACTTAATTGGTAATGGCACGTTCATCGTTGAGAATTCATTAAACCTTCAGAGACAAATATATACTGAGATTGACGAATACTTGAAAACTTATCACACAAAATCAGATTATTAAAAAAGTGTGATACACTTTCGAGTCTTACAATTTACGGTAATTATTTACTGTAGGGTCTTCCTCATCGATTTTGATGCCCTTGAAATATGTTGTCAAGGTAATCATTCCAAACAACTTTTTATATTCGTAAAAAACTATTGCTAATACTATATTGAATTTACAGAACTGTATTGAATTAACAAAAAACTGAAAGCTCACCCTATGTATGTATGTATGTCTAGAGTGAGAACCTGTTATCTCTCTCATCTCCACAACGTGTTGAGAAGCAAAATGTAAAGTGCAGGAATACGAAAAATTCAATACACTATTAGCAATAGTTTTTTGCGAATATCTCGAAAACTAAAATCGAGCGGCGGTAACATACATAGGAAAAAGTTTTTCAGAATGATGACCTTGACAACATATTTGAAGTTTTTCAAAATCGGTGAGGAAGCCCGTAAAGTAAATAATTATCCTATTTACTTTCTAAAAATTGTAGATAGTTATGAAAAGCTAAAACGTCTAAAGCAAATTACGGTGTAACATCTGTAACAGTCGTACAATATCGTTCACACAAAGAGAAACTAGCAGTCCGACGTCGTCTCTGAAGGGTTGAAGATTTTACAATTTGTATCTGAAAGAGGAAAATTGCAACCGTTCGTACCCCCTAACGTTCCGATGAATTGATGTTTCAGGGTCTGGACAATGTGAGCTCGGCGACCCTCAGGCCTTTCAACTCGGACATCAACACGCCGAGGATCGACAGCTATAGGTTCTCCATGGCAAACCTCGAAGGTAATCTATCTGCGAGCAACCCCCCGCAATTTCCGTAGCCGACGTCGCGTTTCGCCAAGAAGAAACACGTTTTCGCCTCGGCAAAAAGCGCCGAACGTCTTTGTCCGTGCTTCTATTGCCTCGATCCATCCCTACAGCTTGTATGTAGGCCAGTTTTTCGAAGCTACCCCACCCTCTCGTCTGCCCGGTGCGTCGTGAATAAACAACGGACGGTATCCTGTGGACAAAGTGGATAAAATAGACAAAAGGGACGTTCCATCCGACGAAGATTGTGCCACGTGCCTCCACGGAATTGTTCCTCCATAATCGCTTCTTTTTTTCTGCTGCCTTATCGAACGGGGCTGTGCTCACCGTAGGCGCGCTCTCGATATTCGTGAAAACTGTACAGCCGCGCGCCGGCTAATGAGTTTTTCTGTGTACAGAGGGGAACGTCTGTAAAAAGCAATTCCTCGTGTTTTATTACACGCTGTAACGATTCCGCGGCGACACCGAGCATACCAATCGGTCAGGAAACTCATTTCGGCTAGACCGTCGTCTACCAGTAACGACGCTACGCGGCTATAAATCGCGATTATCGCTATACTTGTGCCCGGAATGTTCACTTCGAGAGGATTTAATAATTCCTGGGCATCGGTGGATCCCCGTTCGACGATCATTTTCGGTAACGGATATCGTGATAAGAGTTCTCTCACATACGTGAACGTTCGATCCGTTATTCGCATACGTATTCGTATAGTGAGTGGCCATATTGTTAATCCTTTGAAGATGTCCAACAGATACATTTTATTATTATTATTATTTATTATAAACGGAATGAAATCCTTTTAAAAAACTGTTTACAATAACCTCTACAATATAAGTACTTCACACTTCACTAGTCCAAATTTTCATGAAATGCTCGTATGTCATAAACACTAATCAACGTACAGTATGATATTATTAGACTGCGGATCTTGATGCATTTATAGCAAAATTGAATAGACAGAATTGAAAACTTAGAAAATTCAAGGTGTCACTACATAATGTTTCATTTATTAGAATTATCGAGGGAAGAAATATATATATATATATATATATAATCTGTATGATTTCAGATCTGCAGTCTAATGATTATAATTATTCATTGATTAAATATTGTCAAATAAGAGTTTGATATTTGAGACAGCAACGAAATAAATGTTCTTGATGCATTTATAGCAAAACGGAGTAGATGGAATTGAAAAATTTTAAAATTGAAGTAGTTACTATTATACGCGCAAAGAAAGAAGGCACGAGAAACTCGTTGGTACCACGTGGTCTCCCACTACGCGCTATACAAAAGGCATGGAGCCTTGCGTCAAGAGTGGGGATTCGCCGTTCCCCTTGCACCCCACTGACGAAATTCTGTGCCTTCTTTCTTTGCGCTTACTATACATTATGTCTCATCTCATCTCGTGTCATATTCCTTCCAATCGATACAGACAATTTTTATTTCCCATAAAGATCAGCAGTCTAATTAAGTATTGTCAAATAAGAGTTTGATATTTGAGACAGCAAGGAAATAAATGATCCTGATTCGTTTGCGATTCAGTTCGAAGAAAAACTACAAATAGAGAGTTGCCTAAAGTTTGATTACTCAGGCCTTCTTAGAAATGATAAACCACACCTTATCGATTCCTAAGCTGCGGGTCAATAAACCAAGAAACAAAGAACATTTTCAGTATCTTCATGAACTCATCTTATTTTTCGAAGCCCGATATATTCCAACAGAAAACAACGGACATTGTCCGTTCTGGCGGATTTCTCTTGCTCGATATCGTCGGTCACGTTCGACTCGTCGCGCGTCACCCCCTGCGGCAATTCTGCAGCAGCTGCAGTTGCAACTGCAGTATCAGGCCTCACACCTACAACACCGCCGCCGACCTTATCCGACATCTTTTGAACTAGCTCCAGCCCCCTTCCCCCGGGGAAGTTCAAGTCCCGAGAAAAAGCCTAGGCTGGTCCTGTACCGGCGTCGGCTTTCACGTCGTATCAGCGGATTTATACTCGACGATGGCGCATCGCCGTCCCTAACCGCACGTTCATGCGCTCGATAATATCCCGCTCTGCGGTTTCACGATCCCTCCTTTCGCGCCTTCTTCTTCTTCGCCAACCAACCAGCCAGTCAGTTCTCCGTCGTCCTCTTGTCTCGCGGACTGCTTTTATCCTCCCTTCTCTCTCCGTCATCTGATTACTCGTGCCTGGAATTTCTTATTTGCCCCGCTCGTTTTCAATTACGCTTCCTCCGCCGCCACCGTTCGTTTAGGGGTGACTAAGCCGGCGAATGTGTCCTTTCGTACCGTGCTTAACCATTTCGGCTACTGAAATAGTCTCCGAACCTCGTTTCGTCTACTGTGAAAAGGAGAATAGACGTTAAAGCGTCTTTTCATTTCACACAGACGTTCGCCAGTCTGTCGGTTCTTTAATCAAACGTTCGCAGGCGATCATCGCGGTCTGATCGGGCATTGAAATCACCTGCGCTCGAGATTTATTTTCCTTGCTGTCTCAAATATTAAATTTTTATTTGACAATATTTAATTAATGAATAATTATAATCATTAGACTGCTGATCGGAAGGAATAGAAACCATACAGAATGTTATTTCTTCCCTCGATAATTTTAACAGATGAGACATAATATAGTGACAACTTCAATTTTCTAAGTTTTCAATTCTGTCTACTCAATTTTGCTATAAATGCATCAAGATCCGCAGTCTAATAATATTATAATGTACATTGATTAGTGTTTATAACATACGAGTATTTCATGAAAATTTCGGCTACTGAGGAGTACTTATATTGTAGAGATTATTGTATCAATAGTCCCGTGAATAGAATTAAACGAATATAATAAGTTGACGACATAAAAGAAATTAGTTAAACGCCACTTTCATATAGAAATTTTGTTCGTTAATACTTGCTCCCACTGTAACTCTAGTTTGCTACAGCAGTATCATTACCCTTATCATATTAAAAGTTGTACTTTTAATTTTTCCCCCTCTCGAAGTTCGTGTCCACTCGTTGCTCAACAATTCCACTTTACGAAGTTTAATTATTCTCCTTGATGAAACTACCATGAAAGCTACTAACACAATTTATTTCGAAAATCGATTAACTCGTCGGAACATTTCACCGATTAACGATCAGCTTCAGTTGTTACACACTCCATTAGGGAGGGTGGACACTCCTGTCTCGATTTGTAACACAAGTAAACTCCAAAGAAGTATAATCACCATGGGGAGAAACATGAATAAATTTTATGCGTTCATTTTACAAAATAAAAATGTTTGCATTGTTTGCGAGACACAGGAGCGAAATAAAAATTGTATTTCTTTCTAATTATCCTATTAAACTTAAACTCATTATTGTTATCTTATCATATTAAACTATAAATCATATTAAACTTATTTGAAAAATTCTGTAAATTGAGAATCTTTCAAAAAATTTTAGTGATTCGTGGGAAATAAAATGTTCAATTTCTTTAGCAGCATAGTTTTTTAAGTCTTGAGGAGTTATTTTATATTTTTTACAGGATTTTAGACATTGTCTAAATGAATTCGTAAATAATGCTTTTCTGGAAAAATAATTGAGTTCAAATCATATTAAGCTTAACACAATTGATGTTCTTATATATAAATATTTCTTATATGTCCACTTTTCCGTCCCAAGACGAAACAGATGTTTTATTGCTTATTTCCCCAATTGCACTAACAATAAACGTAACGAGGCGGGCCAAGATTTATTACACCGTACATGGCCCAGGTTTACAACACCCACCGGGCCCACAAAATGAGGGACCGCGCGTCACCTCGAACCATCACCATATGGAAGGGGTGAGTTCGCGAAAGGACACCGACCAATTAGAACACAAGGACTCTTACTCTCTACCTACAGCGAGGGTAGATGCAAACAGACTCGAGCAAAAAGAATCAGTCAAGCAACTAGGCTCATACTATTAACAAGATAGATTTTTCAAACAGTGTAGATAGATTAGACAGTGTATTCGGCGCGCACAAGAGTGTCCTTGCACATGCTGCATAAGTTCAGACAACTTAACAAGTGCAAGACTAAACATCCTCTGCTTTAAATTGTACGTATTCAGTTTTGTTATAAATTGTGTAAAATCCGAAGTCTACAGATGACGAACTATTTTTCACCGACTTCCAAAAAGGAGGAGGTTACTCAATTCGATCTGTGACTTTGTTTCGCTTTTTTTCTACGTATTTTCGCCGATTACGCCGAAAAGGAAATCATGTAGAAGAATTTAAGGATTATCGTAATTTCCAGTGTCTAAAATTTTTAATTTTCCGCCGCCTCCGAAACGATAGTATTATATTTAATATTTTATATTTTATATTAATCAATTTTATTAACAGTTGGCGTTCAACCTTTTTTGTAGTGTCTTAAAAAGTTTTTCTTGATAATGGTCTTGAACTAGACCGAAACGTTGAAAAAGTTATAGTTATTTGCAAAATTGCTTAGTTATTAATATAGGAACGAATCTTTGCGCCAAGAACATCAATTTAAGTTGTTTTTTTTAGTGTGTTTCGAAGTTGGTTTAATTTTTCTTTTTACATTGCACCATTATTGCATTAAACACTTAAAATACAGTTTTGTTTTTTAAAATTGTTTTAAAATATAGTTTACAGTTTTTGTGTTTTAAAATATAGTTTACAGGTTTTATGAACTATTCCGGAAGTCCATAGATAGAAGTGTTTTACAGATTTGCTATTTTCAGTCTAAAAGCTGTTCTCATGAGAGCCAGCCAAATATCTTTCGCGAAGACGCAACACATATCGGTAACTGCCCACGCGGCAACTCGGAATACTCCTGAATCAGTGCGTACCGGAGATAATAGCAATTTGTTCGGTATTGCGCCGGGGGCTCGACAATCGATACGGTAATACCTCGATGCATTCTCGTTCGAGTTGCGTACGGAGCGGTAGATTTATGACACCATAGCTGGGGGAATTATTATTTTAGCCGACACCGGGTAATAGTTCGTGTGGGAGTGTCGTTAATTTCTCAAATTTATCTCCATTTTCGTTTCTTTTTTTTCTTTTGTAAATTATACACTTTGTTTATGCGCTACACATAGACGTAAACTGGTGTTTGTGCACGTTTGACAGCGCGCATCATTTCCGTTTGTTAGTAATGTCTTATAATTCATGTTCATCACATTTCCATTAAATTCAAACAATAGTGCACAATTCGCAGGTTGTATTATTCTTCAATAATGTCAGTGCTTTATAGATTGTTTATAACCATTAGACTGCAGATTTTCATGCAAAATAAAAATTATCTGCATCGGTTGTAAGAAATAGAAATTAAATTGAATGTTATTTCTTCCCTTAATGATTTTAATAGAAGAGAAACCATATATTGACATCTTCAATTTCTTAAATTTACTTATTAATTTTTAAATTCTTTTTTCATATACAAAAAAATTATAATCAATTGTTTAGTATACTTTTTGCTGATTATTGCAAAGATACACAGTAATGGTATAGAAAATGTACAAAACTTGTAAGGGAGAGCAGCCCTATATAATTTGTTTACAGAGTAAATATTGTTTTTGTTTAGAAAATTTTTGTTCTTATCTTTTTCCAAGACAAACCATCACTACTTTTAGGGATGAATCGTGTACACGCTGCAGGCCTTAGACACGTAGCTATCGTAAGTTGAAAAAATGCAAACGCGCTCAGATCGAAGAAAGCGATTAGGCCTGGGCGTATGCAAGCGGGGCACGAGCAAAATTGCACGGCTGGCCGTTCATTGCGATCCGGTATCTTCGTGGAAAGGTTCGCCTGGGCTCGTCTCGGTCGAAGAGGGTAGCCTTTCCCGTAAAAATCGACACCCGTCGGGACGTGCATTCAATTACAACGGCGGAGGCTCGCAGAAATTTAATCAATCATCTAGCGACGCATTAAAATAGCTTGAACAGCATGCCACGGGGGCGTCGTCGTACAGATCCGTGCTGCGTCTTCCGTCCATTTTCCTCTCCCGGCCGTTCTTTCGGGCGAGCCCACGCGGAATTCTACGGCTCGTTACTAACCCCCACCACTAACCCCCTCCCACGATTAATGCTCGCAATTTGCATCGTTTCGGAGACCTTTCGTCCTTCTCCCGAGGCATCTCGACCTTCTTCATATGCCACGATCATAGACTCAATTGATTCCATGACTGACAAGGGAGGAAGGACCCCAATAACAAGCTTTTACGATGCTGAATACCACAGAACTCTAATCAGATATGTGCCTAGAATCTCTGCGTCATCAGAGTGCCCCATTTCAATCTATATAAATGCATTTATCTCATGAATTTACATAGTATCGTAGATCAGGGGAATACAATTTACTTACAGTCTATTTCACAAGATTAAATCATCTATATTCTTATGTGTCTAAAAGAAGAAGATCGATTAATTGATTGTTCAGAGACCGTGACAACCATGGAAATGGTATGCTGTTGAAATTATACAATAATTCAATTAATAATATCAACAATTGTACTATATTATTTCGAGATACAGTGTTTTATCCATTTAAGTTCCTAGCACGGGTCTGCCGAGGGACATTTATGCGCCAGGGACAGTATTCTTTGACTTTTGCCGAACATAGAGAAGGACAGCCGAGTTCGAGAGGCCTCGGTCGCTGAGAATGTAAACGTAGTTAATCCAAATTTCCAACCTCTTTATTTTTCATTATTTTTTGATGGGTCTTCGATGACCATATTTCTGGCATTTTTATAATTAAAATCATACCAAATATGATATAATTCCGATGATATTTACTCGTGTAATAGACAATTAAAGTTTCGGGCGCAAGGAGGAAATACGCTATTCTTCCTCGCAATCGAAACTTTAATTGTCTATTACACAAGTAAATATCATCGGAATTATATCATATTTGGTACGATTTTTATTAGAAAAATGCCAGCAATATGGCCATCGAAATCCCATAAAAAATAATGAAAAATAAAGAACATTTCAGAACATTTGTTGTATAGTAACCTAGCCATTTTGTACTTATATAAATGTTTGAAATTAACAGTTTCGAACGCGGGATTATCCGGGAAATATTGAAATCATTAACTAAACGGCAGACGTTGGGTACGACACGCAGCTGCGGTGTTTCCGCGAGATGATAAGGACGCGTGATCGCAGCGATTGAAAGACCGATTTCCGTTCCTTGAGCGGGACGTAATGCCATACTGATAAAGAGCACACGGCGGCATATGATTGCCGGTATCACGAAACGACCCTCCAGAGAGTCTGGTACATATCGGTCGCGGATAAGAAACGTGCACACGTGCGATCGCGCGTCGAGTCGCGTCCGCCACGCTCATGTAGTTTTCGCCGGAACGAGCTGTGGGAACGACTCGATAATAAGTTCGCACCGAACGTCCGATTCTCGGTGGGCAATGGTCAACCGGAAGTAATCGCGATGATACGACGTTCCCGTACCTATTCCATGACAGCAAGATCCTCTAGGAGACCTCGTTAGAATATTACTTACCACGTATAAATTAATTTATTTATACGTCTTGACTAATAATTAATTATCCTCAAACGGTGATAGAAACCTTGTTGGTATCTAAAATTGATGTTAACACATTACCGACCAGTGATTATTGCATAATTTTAAAAAATCTATGGTACATGGCTAAACACTTTTTTAACCTTTAATTGCAACAGCAATTTTCATTGTGAATTAACAAAGTTATCTTTAATAATGTCTTCTAATAGTTTGACATTTAAAATTGAAGTGTAGAAGAAAATTTCTATGCTTTACTTTGGTACAGCACAATTATTGAAAATCTTAAATGTAAAAGTATTAGATGATTGAAGTGTAGAAGAAAATTTCTATGCTTGATTTTGGTGCAGCACAATTATTGAAAATGTTAAATGAAAAAGTATTACATGATTACAGTATAGAAGAAAATTTCTATGCTTTACTTTGGTACAGCACAATTATTAAAAATCCTACTAATAGACTTCCGGTAGGTAAAGTGTTAACATTAAACAATATTTAACTGCAGTGTGTATGTATAATGTAATTAACAGGTCGTGGATTTTTATTAAAAATAACAAATTGCCCAATATAATACAATACAGTATATTATAACAAGACAATATATAAAATATCATGGCATAGCAATCTACTATAACATCGCAAAAATTTTAACATAAAAAAATGTATAAATCTGAACAAAATGATTCAGAAAACAAAGACTACAATGAGGAACAAAATTGCTTCGAAGAATCTCTGTGTGGGTGCTTGGCAACTTCACTTTAAGTTCGATTTTGGCAAAACAAAATTTCCAGAAGAAGGATAGACACGGAATCAAAATATCTAGGTCAATCGTAACTTCCTGTCTCCGAATAAAAGTTCCCCCGCACGATTGCTTGCCGAGTGGAAACGCTGGTTTTATTCGGCTGCGCAATAAAGGCCGGTGACTTTTCCACAGGATCCCCCTTTCACGCGAGATTTTCGCCCGTAACTCTTCGACGACGGAAATATTTCACCCCTTTTCCAGTCGTTTTACGATCGTCAAACATCAGACACACAGTCGACACCGTTCGACCACGCTTAAATCATCGCGCCTGCTCCGGGAGGATGGATGCTCTTCCATTCTGTGTGCACATCCTCGCTTGGTATCCCTGCGAAGCGCGAGATACTATATTTCACGGTCGCTTTACTGCCGAAACGTGTCTTTACACCGATTTACCTCCTCGCAAACGCTCTCTCTCGTGCAATGAGTTACTGCCGGCGATCGTAAACGCTCTGCACAATGTGCCGGGGACTGCTTTAATTCGCGAACGTGGAAATTGAATCGTGGAAGTTCCGTCGAATGGGTTTTTGGCAGAGAGCGAAAAAATGTTCATTCCCCGCTGGAAGTCTGTTTCGCGAAAGTTGGACTCGTTCGCTCGGACCCGTGCGCGCGCCATAAACGAAAGAATGGAGTACCGCACGAAGTACCGAACAGACCCCGGCTTGAATTTTCATATTCTTTACGACTGCAGTACACTCGCGAGCTTTTACATCGGCGGGTTTATGGCAGGGATCGTACGAATCCCCGTTTTTCGGATGGGAGATACGACTGATACCTGTGTGAGTGGTACTCGCCTTTAGTAGAATCAACCCTTCGCATTTAAAGCTGTTTTAACACGGTGTCACGTTGCAACGACACGTCGTCAATCATTTGTGGATCACACTATTTTTTTGTCAGGTCTAGAAATTTACTTTTACTGTGATATGCTGGAGATAATTAATTTTTATTAGAACCGAATAATGCGGAATAATTAATCCTCGTACACCCCTCAAAAATAGTTACATGCCTGTCGCGAAGTAACCTTAGCGAAGAGTTGAGAGCGACGTTAAATAAATATTACAAAAGATAGTTGCATGAAAGATTCCATAACCATCCCCTATTTTTGCTTTACACTTTGAATCAACAAGTTCATTTATAATATTAAAACGAAAAAGATTTGACACTATGTAAAAATAGTAAATTGAATCAACAAGTTCATTTATAATATTAAAGAGAAATAGATTTTGCACTATGTGAAAATAGAAAATTGAATCAACAAGTTCATTTAGAATATTAAAAAGAAATAGATTTGACACTATGTGAAAATAATAAATTGAATCAAGTTCATTTATAATATTACAAGATTTTACACTGTATGAAAATAGTGAATGGGTGAATCTTTACCTTGAGGAACCTAAGGGGATTAACTAAATAATCACTACAATAAATTCAGTATTTAATTTCTTACAATATTTGCTGATACTGTAATTCGATTTTTAGCAATTTGTTAAATACAAACAAATTCAGCAATCGGAAGAAGTGTTTCAAATTATGACATGGTAGTATTTCACGCGAGGGGCTAATATTAGAGTCAAGGACCTGAAAGTTAATTTATCACTTCGTGCTTTTCGCGAACACATGTGTTCTCGGCGTCTCGTATACTACTCATCAACGATTAACGTGGCATAAATCTGCAGATATAACACGGCAGTTAGTGCGTTTGAAATATTTTATTTTGACAATGTAATGCATGAAATAGAAGCTTGAGTCAAACACACATTGAACATCAACTTTACGTTTGAAATGAAAAATTATACCTTTAATCACGACCTTTAAAAGTCTAAAATTTTATTTAAAATGTATTATATATTTAATATTCAATGTGTGTTTGTGTTAATACCTAATAGAAATAGTGAAAAAATATAAAGCCTGTCAATTCTTAGTAGCCCTCAGATAAAATAATTACTTAAAACCTTGTTAATAACAAATATTTTGCTTTATAATTTGAATACTCGTTCTCAACAAGTTCAAATATTGATATTTATTTGGCTCTGGTTGCTTGCGATCAACATAGAGAATTTTTATTTCGCGCAAAGTCTACTCGTAAAATAGCACAAATAACTCACTTCTAGCGCTCGGAACGTTACGGTTAAACATTCAAGTTTTCCGTGTTCTACTTGTAAAAGTAGTTAGACGAAACTCGTCGACTGTACCAACTTTGCTTGCAAAACAGGTTTAAAAATCATTTACCTTTTGATTGGCTGCACTTTCGAGTTAACGATGACACTTTTTGCACCCGTCGGTTTTCTGCGAGAACCAGAGAGATGCGTTTCTCGTTGACTCAATTAAAATGTAAATTTTCATTTTCTATTTAGCGAAGGCGAACGATCGTCACCCGTTTTGCATGCTGTTTTCCATTTTTGTTTCCGACTTCTTGGGGATTCAGTCGCTTTGACAAATTGTTTCTTCTTAGCCCAGGAGCGAGCGGGAGGGGGTGAAGAAATTGCCGGCAGCTTCGCGGCGAGCTCTGCTCAAACCGGTCGTATTAGGTTCCAAGTTCCTCCGACGAATAACGTCGCGACTTTATTCCTGTGTCATCCCCCTTCCTTCCTTCCCCTCTATCTGCCGCATAATTCACCCCGTGGATTTTATTACGAGTCCGAGACCATGGTTTTCCTTACCTCGACGTGGATGAATTTATTTTCTGGGACGGGTCGAGGGTTAGGTTCGTGGCACGCGATCAACGTCGCGCGGTTAAGCTGCGTCTCCATGGTGGGGATACCGTGGAACATTTTTCCGGTTATTAATCTTCCAGATTGCCAGCCGACGAAAATACTTCGAATTTCAAGAAAATATTCTTCTAGTCCTCGAAACGTTTGGTAAACCCCTTACGTTTAGGGGAAGCAGCTCCGATGACCCTAACCGTGACATATGTTGTCGAGGACAACATTCTGAACAACTTTTGTCATTACAACTATCCGGTGCTCGTTTTTAGTTTCCGAGATAATTGCAAAAAATTATTGCTAGTACTAAATTGAGTTTTCCGTATTCACGTACACTCCGTGGCAACGTAAGGCTGTTAAAGCAACCGTTATTATAAAATATTCCAAGCTCCAATTAAAAGAAATTTTGAAAGAATCTTTATCTTTAATGTCATTGAAATTTGAAATTCTGAACTTCAGAACCGTTGACGGAAGTGCAGCTGTACATTTGTCGATTGAAATTTATTTATCGTTCGAGCAACAACTCGAAAGTATTTTAAATTAGAAAATTGTTCTCGGTGCAGCCGTCGAAACCAGGGAGAAACTCGCTCGAGCTCGGTGGAAAAAATTATTACCGTAGATTAGTCCACTCTGCCTTCTTGCGACAGACCTAAAGTGACTGTCATTATGGCTTGCGGCAGTTTTGTAGCTCTGACTAACGAGCGCACGCTGCACCATGTCCGCAGCTGTGTTATCGCACGGCGCAGCCTTAAAGTTCTTGCATTTAACCTACTTATACAGTTTCCTCGCGAGGATCGGGCTACAGTTCGCGACGATCTGTTTCATTGCACGAAAAAATCCTTACTTCCCGCGAGTAGCTCCTTTTTCCCTGGTCGACTTGTAGTACCGTCGTACACATTAGCGAACTTTTTCCGTCGTTTACTGCACGTGTCCGTTCAACCCAGAACTCTTCGAAAAGTTCTCTTTGTATCCATCGTTGCGCACTTTATTAACGATAACCACAGCAGTTCGCGTTTTATTCTTCCTGGTAGTTGTCTATAATGCCACGGCTTTACAGCAGTTATGCTCGAACCGCTCGTAGACCTTTTGCTCAATTTCCGCACATAAAAAATACTTAAGAAATTCTCACAATCCTAGTACAACATTTAGAATAGAGTAGAAGCATAAATTCAATATCGCAAACGAAATGGATATTTTAGAACACATTAGCCTGCGTACTTGAAAAATAGTTTCCTCCCATTTTCACTTTAAGTCGGCCATTTTTAACTTCGTTATCATAACTAATAGACTAAAAGAATCTGAAGAGCATGTGGGAGTTAATACGTACTATTTTGCATAGTTATCACTATTTCAAATCGTAAGAATATTAATGTCCATTCGAGAGATTGATTTAAAAACGAATAAAACATTTTTGTCACGTAAACGAAACATAAAGTCAAGTTATTTATTAGGTTAACTATTTTTTATTAGATTAACAAGATTCTTTCTATTTTTATATAACCTATTAGAATTCGTGACCAAATTGTTTGAAAGGAACAGCAATAATAGTTATTGACAATATTTGGAGATTGATTCAAAAGCGAATAAAACATTCTTCTCACGTAAACGAAACATAAAGTCAAGTTATTTATTAGGTTAACTATTTTTTATTAGATTAACAAGATTCTTTTTATTTTTACATAACGTATTAGAATTCGTGACCAAATTGTTTGACTGGAACAGCAATAATAGTTATTGATAATATTTGGGAAGAATTGACGTACTGAAATGACGCAATTAAATTTATTTAGATTCTATTTGAATAGATAAATTTGTATCTAGTTATTTTTCATAAAAGCATTTTTATAATTTCAATGATTATCATCAGGTCAGGTAGAAGGTAGAGTGATAACGAAGCATATTTATAAAAAGGTTTAGAAAATTATTTATCGACGAATTTTCCCGATATCCTTCGCCTTAAAGGACACGTGGGTAATTCGTTTATTGCTCGAATCGTGACTAATTTCACACTAGTCACCGATTGGTGATTTCTCCAGACGTTCGTGTCAATTCCTTGACAGTGCGTGCACACGCAACGCTAGTGGAGAGGGTTGCATTTGTGTGCACACACCAGACCTAATAAAACGGAACTGTTCGTGACGCAGGGCGGGGCTCATTAGTTAATTAAACAAACTGTGGGTCACGTGCACGCGATCGAAGGTTACAGTTCTCTTTTGTTGACGCAGACTTCGTGCTTCGGTAAAACGTACGATTAACTTTGCCAACCGTTTCACATGCAGACACACTGCCAAGTTAAAACGTAATTAGAATCAATGTTAATACTGAATGGATACCTGGATTTACGGTTCACGTACCGGAAACATTCGATAATTGTTTATTATTCACTTTTATATCCTCGACTAATTTGTCCCTTAATACAAGTTATTAACATTGTGAATTCTTTCTTGAAAAATTAAGGCCCAAGGTTAGATTATTTTTTTTTTGTTTCATTCATCGATCTTTTAAACATTTTGGAGGTACTTCTTGTAGATATCTTAATCTTTCTCGTGTTTTTCATGTAATAGATATTCATTTGATTTCATCGTCAGAAACTGAGTAATTAAATGAAGATTTGTATGGACTGGGTCAATGAAAATGTGTCAAATTGACAATAAATGCAATTTCATGCATATTGATATTTAAAGTCGTACGTAATATAATGTTCGAGGAGCCTAAAACATTCTTTTGCTAAATTTGTTTAAAAATTTCTTAAAATCAATTTTATGCACGTTACTATTCAGAGGTAAATTGAATTTGTTTAAAAATTTCATATAGTTGGTGCATTATATCTTCGTAAACATGAAGATAGACAGCCGTATCACAGACGTGTTAATTATACTCGGAAAAAAACTCGGTCAATAAATGTCGCAAACATGAAATGTCAAGTTTCTCAAGCGACACTTGATATTCAATCGACCTTTACGCGAATTGTGCCATTTTTATTTAAATTTCATGAGCTCTGTCACTGAAATTCACTGATAACTTTCAGATTTAATTACAGTGCTTAAACATTCTTTTTCCTCAAAAGGACTTTATTAAAACAAGTTCCATTCACGAAAGTGTTACCAAATACACCAATCGGTGAGACCGAATGTACACTTGCCCATTGTTATATACGGGAATTAAACAGAACAACAACAAATCCGTTCGAACAACCGCTGTGTTCATCTGCGGTCCACAGTTTCGAAGGTACGTAATAAGAGGATTCGGAAAATAGATAGACGTCAAGAGAAATAAACGTACGGGGTATTTCCTCATGAATTCTAGCCTCGTAGGGAGGTTCAGCCGGAGCTCTCGAGAGCGATGGAATAATTAATCGACGAGAAAAAAATGTCCTTTTGTTCGCGTTTCGAGTGACAGAGTCCTCGCCTCAAGCACGCTCGACTCGAGCGTTCGATTGTTCAATAGACATTGTTTGATTTACGCCACCCGAGGCTCATTTAAATACACTTTAATACGCACGCATAGCCCCCCTTCCCCTTCTGAATTTACTATGCAAGCTCGTAAATATAGGCAGTTTTCCTATTATAAAAGAAATTCATTGACGTGGCAGGACAATGATCTTCTATATATTTTAACCAATGTGTCGTTCGCTGGCGCCATTGCTGCGATGAATGCGGCGGCGCAGTTTAATGAATAGATCGCGGTCGGTTACGTTAAATAAAGTTTACCCAGTGTACTTTTACAAAGGCTGCAGATCGTTTTCCCCGTGAACGATTTTAATACGTGGAAGTAAACAAGTTATCGAAATTAATTGTGTTTTATCGATCACGTGCAAATGCGATCAATGAACGGGGGAATATTGTTTCAGAGAAATGCGAAACCAATTAAGGGAATTGTGCAACCATTCTAAAGTTCGTGTAAGGTAGATGTTCCCTCAATTTCCTGCTTTATTGATTTAGTCTTTTTTTTTTATTATACTTGTAACAAGATTGCATGATCGATTGTGTGGGAACGATTAATTTATAACTAGACTGTGGATGTTTATGCAATTTTCAATTTTTGTACACGAATTTTTAGAACTTTTATTTTAGTTAGTTGCCTTTTTAGATCTGAAATCAATTAAAATCGTACTAAATTCTGTTGTATTTTATGTCGTAGCATTTGTTGAAAATTTATGAAATGCATAATTACGTAACGATCCGCAGTGTACTTGAAACAATCATAATATTTGAAAACGTTTTATCCAGACGATGTCTTTTAACCCTTTGCTGCATAGTGTATCATATCTGATGTAGTTAACAAATCTGGTACATAGTAAACTAATAATGTGTTTTCCTACTATGTTTTTGATTTATGTTTATCCTTCTGAATATGTTGTTTGATTTTTTCAATATTTTTCCCTTATCCCTTCGCTGCATAGTGCATCATATCTGATACAGTTAACAAATCTGGTATATAGTAAACTAATAATGTATTTTCCTACTATGTTTATTTTTCTGAAAATGTTAAATAAATGTTAAATAAACTACGTTTATTTATGTTTATCTTTCTGAAAATGATGTTTGAATTTTTTTCAATATTTTTCCCCTTAAATAAAACACAAATACTGACCTTCTTTCAATTGTTTCATCCCAATCAAAAAAAATGATGCAGTGAAGGGTTAAATTGACGTCTCGCCTCTAAAAACGCATATCGAAATTCTCCCGGTAATTGGAACTCGTATAATTTGCCGTCTGACCAACCTTGATAAACGACGCATACGTGTAATATTTTTCCATACTGTTGTACACAGAATTTATCGCACGAAGCGGTCGATGTGACAGTTTTTTCCACGAGTGTCATCGACACGGACTGCTGGCACAGTGTCGCGGTGCGTCGACAAGAATTCACAAACGTACGGAAGAATATCGAGGAAATTATACACCTGGAAACGACACACGCGTGAATGTCGCAACCGCTTGGAAACGACAAAATCAGCAGTCGAATTTTTTCGATTCGATGAAATCGAACGAGTCGACGGGTTTTTAGTCGTCGTGTAGGCGAGCGAGTCTGCCCGTTACGGCGACCGTCGCGAAGACCGGCTTTTCCTTCGCAATTGGATAAACATGACGCAGCTGCCGGCGTCAGATTCATTGCCAATAAAAGGTACGGCAAAGGTTAGCCGAGCTCTCATTAACACTCGTTGGAACGCGCGAAATATTTGAAGCCGCAGCTCCACTTTGTTTTTTTCTCCTGTTCCTTTATTTCGCTCTCGAAGAGACAGAGAAAGAGAGAAGGTATTTGCCCCGAGGGCCGACAGCTCGATTTTTACAGCTCGTCAGCTCGGCTAATTAATTTACTAATTATCGCCGTTTAATTGGTAGAGCATGGAATGCTCGGCTATGCCCTGAGAACGGGAGTGCGCTTTAATATTCGCGACGATGGAGAAGGAGGTCTTCCGCGCGGAAAATAAAACGGGAGCACTGGGTAACGTCGATCCTATTATTACACATCGAAATGAGGCTTCGTGTTAATTAATTCGACAACTGCAAAGCGAAATATCGACACTCGCACGATTGTCACCTGATGAGTCGTAGGACGCCATTAGGTTGTTTAATGTCTGAAGTTAGGTGATTTCAAACACATTTTTCCCGCAAATCCATCAAGTCCGCAGTAGACTTATTAAAAATGTTCTGGTAATTAAAAACGCAACAAAATTTTAGAAAATTTGACAAGATATTATTCTTACTAAATTAATGCAATTACCAAAGTTTAATATTTATAGTATACTTATAATATATATATATATATATATATATATATTACATTTATAATATGAAGATAATTTGATTAAAAAATAAATAGGACATGAAATTCGCTAATTAAACGAAAGCTTTCTAAATTAATCTATTTTTTTTAAATGTAAAATATACTCATGAATGGCTTTGATTGCCAATATAATGATGGAAAAAAATTTGTTGTACTTTTGTCTCCCATTGTACCTCCAGAACATCCTTAAATAAATATTTGGTTGTTTCCAGTACCTCGTAATTGGTGTAAACAATTATTTTCTGCATCAAAAGTCAAATTCATATGGGACAACTTAATATACGTACTGTTTGCACGATCTAAATATTTCACGGTTTATCTTAGTTTTTCATATACACGGCTTAACGAAAATATTGATTGGTAACGATTATTGTTCCATTTAATGCAGAAAACTGGGTTAAGTGTCCCAACGATAACGAAGATTAAATTTCGTGCAACAACAGACGTGCGGTCTAGTTCATAATTGGACTGCGAATGCATTTCAAGCTTGAAAAAGCATCTTCGTAATGTAGAAAATTGTATTTCACTGAAATCATTAATTGAAATATTAATTTCCTTAATTTCTTTATCCGAATTAGATCTTTGCGCATTTATTGCACGAACTCCGGAGATACGTATGTTTATTACAATAATAGAAATTGTATTTTCAAGTTCTTCCAGAAATCCTTTCAGACGTTTTCCAAGTCGATTAAAAAACACAACGTCTACATTATTCGCGAATAAAGAATGAACAAAGTAAGAAGCTTTTTAACTTAATCTATTGTTTTTAATGCAAAATATACTCATGAATGGCTTTCATTGCGAATATACTGATGGAAAAAAAATTTATTGTACTTTTGTCTCCCATTGTACCGTTAGAACATGATTCGTGAATAAAGAATAAAGGAAGTAAGCTTTTTAAATTAATTTATTTTTTTTAATGCAAAATATACTCATGAATGGCTTTCATTGATTATATATTGCTGGAAAAAAATTTTTTGTACTTTTGTCTCCCATGGTACATCCAGAACATCTTTGAATAAAGATATATATATATAAAGAAGTGAGACGAAACGGAAAAGAAATAGAGCCTGACAATCTTATCGAATTCTGCTACGCAGAAACGGAACTGTGGGACGTGAGCTGACGGCGCAATCGGTGCAATAAGTGCAACACGACGAATACAATAAAATCTTAGAAAACGTTTGATGATATTGACAACTATTGACACAGAATCGCCCGATCATTACATCACGAGGATCACGGGGTCAGACGCAATTGTTTCCACTGACGCCACCGTCGACATGTCACGGAAAATTGTGATTTTCGTCGGCGAAAGATATCCCCGGGGAATCGCAAGAAAATATTATCCATCAATGAGGGGGCTAGACCAGTGATCTATGCGGTTCAATTAATCTAGTCTATTGCGTTATCGCCCGATTTGCATATTCGCATAATTACAGGGGGTGAACGAACCTACGTTCGTGGCAGACCGCGGCGATGGAAAAATGTATGCGTATACGATGAATGCTCAAGACACGATAATATGTAGATCGCGAACGAACGATTCTTTGCGATAAGATCCGAGAACAATTCTGGGAACGTGTAATCGAAGAGAATGATCTTTGTTAGAACAATATAATGAATATATATATATATTATTTCAAATATTCTAAAATTCCAGTCATATCACAAATATTCACATTCAATTTTCATTTTTGGTCATTCTTTGACGTTTTCAAACTGTGATCATTAAATAATTTTATTAGATTATTAATTCTCAGGTTTTCCAGATTAAACGAGTCAGTAAAAATCTAAAATTTTTCTCTCACCCTTTCTTGATTGGATGCTACTGCTTTTAAATTACTACTATTATTTCTATATTCAATAATTGCAGAGGATTTTTATGCAATCTAGTTTCATTACGTGTATAACTGTACTGCTGTGCTTGTAGAAATCTTTCTACCATTCTTTTTGTATTTGATGTAACTGTTTTTATCATTATTATTATGCCAGTAAGCGTCTTAATATATCTACACAAAGTGAACAGCCACAGTATTTGTTATTAGATTATTAATTCTCATGTTTTTCCAGATTAAACGAGTCGGTAAAACTTTTATTTCTCTCTCCTTTCTTGATTGGATGAAAATTAAGCGTCATGCTAATGCTTTTAAATTATTACTATTATTTTTATTGTCAATAATTGCAGAGGGTTTTTATTCAATTTAGTTTCATTATGTGTATAACTGTATTGCTGTGCTTGTGGAAATCTTTCTACAATTCTGTTTGTATTTGACGTAACTGTTTTTATCATTATTATTATGTCAGTAAACGTCTTAATATATCTATTTAAGGTGAACAGCCACAGTAGATTTGTTATAGTGAAAGAAAAGATTGTAAAGAGCACGCCCGAAGGCTATTACGAGAGGTAATATCGACTCGCAAGGATTATTTACATTAATCAGGGCACTGTTAATTGTCCATACAATTTGTGACGTAATTATTGAAGGAGGAGGAGCGATGTCTCGAAGCAAACCTTGGTTATTTGAGGCTCAATAGACTCTCGGGGCAAATAACGACACAATTGAGAACGCGGAATGAATAAGTTTAATGATCATGGCCTCGGAAAGTAAATCTACATTCATGGATCCGTGGATATTTATGAAAAGAAAGATTTTTTCTTCCCTTGTCGAGCCGAACAAGTTAACGTAAAGAATTTTTCAATCTTTCTGCCTTTAAAAGGTTGTGAAAACTAGAAAAAATGTTATTTTTCTAAAAAAATTAAGCAGAATATTGTTTAAATTATTAAGAATGTACATTTCAGAAGAAATTAGTTCGATGAAATATAAAGAAATAATAAATTCGAAAAATTCAAAAATATTGTAATGTTGTTTTTAACGTATCTAAGTCATTAAGGAATGAAATAAATTTTTATTTTATTCCTGTTTCCCAAAACCAATGCAGAATACTTTTATTTTGCATAAAGATTTTTCGTCTACCAATCAGTTACTATACATGTAAGTATTGTATGTGGTATTGTAACAATTTCATATCGATATAATTAAAAGAATTATGTACAACGGAATTATTGTAGTTCTGAGAAAAAGTTCAATTTTAGAGTTAACATGGCTTCGACTACAATTTTGAAAGTTTACAAAGCATTACAAAGCAGAAATGCAACTTCGAGCGTAGCGCTCGCACAGATCTGTGTCTGTTTTCATTCTGAAGATGCCAAAATGGATTTTGATGAATTTCGAAATATCGCGAACGGAGATTCACGTCAAACAAGAAGGAGAAGAAGCTCCGACGTGCCCGCCAGACCCTGATAACCGTATCGGTCGGCATTAATCACCGCCTCCCCGTATCCTCCGTTGTTCCCGACGTGTTTGACACGCTTGACTCGTTCCGGCGACACGAATTACAACGCGAATTAGTTATAAGCCCGGGGAGAATGATCCACGAGGCGTTGAACGGCGTCGATTGTAATTTATCAAATCGCCGTTGGCGCCCACACTTCAATCAATACGAATCCTCTAATCGTGGTCCCTGAACTCTTTCGGCCGTCTTCTTTCGCTTCTTTTTCGCCAACGTTGTCACCAATCGCGAAAACTATTTTTCATATTTAACTCCGAATCTCCTTCGCAGATGGTCTCCTCATTCCAACGGTCGTTATTCCTGTTTAATGCATCATTCAACACTAAACCTACCACTATCGGTCAATTGACCGGTCTTAGATTTTTAATTTTATAATTATTGAAATTATTAGGTTGCTTACATGGAAAAGGATTCGATAAATTTCTTTATAAACTTAAATAAATAGAACCTTGTCGTTTTGATCAGCTAAAACAATTTTAATCGCTTTCAGTGCTCAATAGTTATAGTGTTCATAATTTTAAACTACATTCAACACTTCAGTTTTATTGTCTTTTTTTTTTCTCCTTAGTTATGTCTTTTTCCGAATTCGTCTCATTGCCAGTCGTAATTTGTCTCCAGCTTTCAACAATTTCATTCAGTTCAGTCACATCTTCGTTATATGTAGAGTTCTTATTTTATTCATTATTGATTCGAACAATTGTTTCAACTTTAAAACAATAGATTTTCTTGAGTAAAAATTACGTTTTGATCCCTACATGGATCATTCTCAAAACAGACATTTTTGCGTTTAAACAAAATATATATATAATATAAATTGAAAAAATATTGCAACACAGCCGTGTGAAGAAACGTTGAAGATAAATGTTTAAATAATTGTGGTAAATCGATACCAGACAATTTCGAGAAATAATTTTTGGTAATTATGTAGAAAAGAGGTCTGCGTACTCCGAATTAGATGAAATTTTAATACGATATGCAGCAACACATTCTGAACAAGTGTTTCCTTTTTCAATATAGGGGGGTAGCTTTTAGTTTTTCAGATATTTGCAACAAACTATCGCGAATACTGTATTAAATTTTTTGTATTCCTGCATGCTCCGCGACAACGTAAATAAGAACCAGACAATTTCGAGAAACAATTTTTGGTAATTTTATAGAAAAGGTCTGCGTACTCCGATTTTGATGAAATTTTAATATGTTATGCAGCAACACATTCTGTTTACGTTGCCGCGGAGCGTGCAGGAATACGGGAAATTCAATACAGTATTAGCTATAGTTTTTTGCAAATATCTCGAAAACCAAAAGCGACCCCCCTATATTGGAACAGGAAAAATTTGTTCAAAATGTCGAAATCTATAACATATTAAAATTTCATCAAAATCGGAGTACGCAGACCTTTTCTACATAATTTTCCAATTTTACTCGGTTGAAATTATAAAAACTGTTTCCTTTATCTCGATCGACAACTTGTAAATAACTTAATATAGGATTGACTCTTTATGCAGAAAACATAAAATTTATGAAGTTGATAAAGATTATTTGAATTGTTTAAATTCTGGGTGCGAAGAGGCGCGGCGTTAGAATCCGCATGCAAATCTGCTGGCGGCTTTCCCGTCTTACTATCACCTGTTTTCTCCGATTCCGGTCGAGAGGTGTCTTTGACTCGGCGATGGCGTGAAATAATTTTTAACGGTAATAGCTGGCCAATGGACGTTTGCGTAATCCCCTTTGCACGTCTAGCTCCGGTTCGCAAACGGAGAGCCAACGGGCAAGAGCAAAGGCGAGGCACACGCGGGGATCACCTACACGCAAGCGTGGAGCGCGTCCGCGCGGAAAACTCTCGAGGCAAGAGGCAAGTGTATTCACCTTAAGGCTTAAGGCCTTTAGTCGAGCGCCGCTCTACGCGCCGTAAACATGTGATTGCGTCGCGACTCGTTGTCTCCTCACTGTTTCGCTCGTTTTAAACAATTATCCCCGACTGCGCTTTATCAACAATCGATTTCGCTTGAGATCTTCAGTGATTTTTTATCAGTGATTAACCTTTGTGCTTCGAGTTTTGCACCTGTGCACAGTGACTGTCTGCGTAGAGACAGTTTGTTATAAGAAGAATATTATTATTATAATCTTATTATAACTGACAAAAAACAGGTTTTTGATTAATAATTTCTGTTTTATTGCTTACTTTGACACTGAATCTATTGTCACTGGTCGGATGACCGGCTTAAAAGGGTTTATTTTATAATTGGTGAAATTATACAAAATTTAAATTCATTCAATTGTGTCATTTTTAGATGGATAGCAGAACATTTTAAAGTAAATTATACTGTGCAGGTAAACCAGAAAAACATAAATTGTTTTCGTTGTGGCTTTGTTTCCGAGAAAATCCAGTTTGCAGATTTATTTAACTATACGCGCTTTTATTTGATTTTTCCTGAAAACGGATCGAACAAATTTTAGTTTTATTCTTTTCAATTCAGATTCTCTTTGTATCCAATAGGACGATTATTCACCATTGCATGTTTATACAATTATATTGTTTTCCGAGCTAGTCGTATTAGTATTTTCTGAAAATATTGTTTTTTTTTTTGATAAAATACTTTCGATGCTTTGCGCATCGACAGTGACAGTTGCGCAATTGTTTCTTATATAATTTTATGGATTTTCCTCGATAAGATAAAATATTTTTCTATTAAATTACGAATATTTATGTATGACTAATACCAGAACTACCGGACAATTCTTTCAGTATTACTGAAACGCAAACAATGATTCATCAGACACTTTTTAACGAGTTTAATTTATTTAAAGCGTGATCGGAGTGGCGAACTTGAATATTTAAACTGTTATCTGCTAAGTAAGGTGTATAGGGATTTTAAACTCTGAAAATGAACAGGTTCTCTCAACTAAAATTCTGAGAACCACTTTCGGGTATTGCTCATTTTGCCAAACCATTTAGTTTCTTTATCTCGACCAATACGGGATGTTCAGCTTCAATTAACACCCGTGTACACGTTGAAGGTTCTCTATCGCGAGGAGTAATTAAGCTTTCACTTCAATCATTGTTTAAGTACATTTACATATTCATAAAACCATCATCGCATTCAACTGATCCTACAGAGTAATTGGCCACCGATACAACCGCATAACCGTTGCTATTAAAGCCTAAACATCTTAAAAATTAAATTTTTCAATATACAAACCACTGAAAAATAGAAAAACATACATTCCTGAGAAAGTGTACATTAACACTGAAACTACGGAGCTCTAAAAATGGTTATCATGTGTTATCTTACAAAAATGTCATGAAAATATAATTCTGTATAATATGTGCTTGGATAAAAAAATGTGTATAACCATTAGACAGCTGATTTTATGCATTTGTAACAAAAATGTAGCTAAAAATAATGAAAACATTAGACGAATTTCAAAATACTATTATATTATTTTCAAAATACTATTATAAATTTCCATTCGACTCCAGTTTGTTGCAAGTCAGGAGATAGAAAACTTTTATTACGCATGAAGGTTCTTTGTCCAATACATCATTTCTAGTGAAAGCATAATAATTCCAATAATTGTAAAATAAAAAAAAACGAGAAGCCAGTCATTCGACTCGCGGTGGTAGGTTCAGTGTAACAAATCCATATTTATAGTGACCGTCAGTAAAAAAAAAACGCGACAGTGGATTGTTTACAAACAGTGATTACCTATCGGACACCTCGTGTCGTTGGTTCGGAACGAAGCACGTTCGTGTTATTAGATTAAGATTGGCTCGATGCTGTTGACATACCGATGCCTGGTGAGAGTGATTGGCGTCGATCCACGTTTCCGCCGGGGGACCTGAAGATGCTAGGGAATTTCGGTAGCAATCAGAGCATCCTCGGTTTTCTGTCCAACAAAGGTACGTCGACCCCGCGCTCCGCCATTAATTCTCGCGTCGATTGTTACGGCAGATGAGTCTCGCGGTGTTAAGTCATACGTCCACGCGTGTTCGCCAAACCGAGAGATAACACTGCTTAGAAAGCCAGATAGAAAGCGATCCTCTCGGCGTCGTTGTTCCAGGACAACGAATTCTGAAACGTCGAGATCGCTTTCGTCCTGATAACCGGAGGCCCGTTTTGTTTTCGTTTTCTGTTTCGCGTGCTCTTTTTTCCCCTCCCCTCTAAACATTTTCCGATTCGGCCCGTTTTGCCAGCCGCGCATAATTTTCAACGCATCGCTGACGCTTGGCTCACTGCTTTCATCGAGGCGAGTTATCGCCGTAAGATTATCCTCGTTCGTACCGGACGAATTGTTGCATTGAGTTTCCGCTTCGCCGTCCCAGCGAAGTTTCATTCCGGTGCACACCGGTTTCGTTTTTCGCTTCTCGATAACACGGTCGCCGGCAAAATGGTACGATAAATGTACCTATTACTGCAGGTGTACGATTTACTGTGTTCTGTTTTTTTTGCTGATGAGATTAGTATACTTAAAGATAAACATTTTTCTCGTTCTGTTTTTGTACAATTCGATGTGATCAGTGTTGGGCAAATTTCAATTTGAATAATACATAAACGTGTGATTTGTATTGCAAATAACAACTAAACTTGTTATTTAAATAATTCCACATGTGATCTAGTTGTTATTTCTTATTTGCAAATAACATATTATTTATTCTTTGGATTGAGGTGAGAATCAAATAGTTTTTTCAGAATATGTAAAGATTGCTCTTAATTAATTTATACAATTCAATGGGATCATTGTTGGGTAAATTTTAATTTGAATAATAAATAAACTTGTGATTTGTATTGTAGGTAGTAACTAAACCTTGTTATCTAAATTAAAGTAATTCAAATAATTCCAGAAGTGAACTAGTTCGTATTTGCAAGTAAAAGATTATTTATTATTTGGATTGAAGTGGAAATCAAATAAATAGTTTTTGGTCTTCTCTTATTTCTTGTATTTTGCATATAGAATGAATATGTGGGGATATCAATATCGTCATTACCCGTATGTATAATGTTTTTTGTATCATTTATATTGCCAATATAAATGATCATTGAAATTGTATTTGTAAATAACAATTAACTTTATTATTTTCAATAATTCATTTAGAATTGCTCAAAGTGCCCATAGTGTGGCATTATTAGCATTACCCAAGATGTTACCATGGAAAAAACAGATGAAATCCGTGTAAAAATCAAAGAATTTTCGATAGAAATGAGATAGAGCGATGAAATTTTTTAAAAATCAAATATGAAACATTGTAGAATATCGGAAAAATATGGAGATTATGATACGAATGTTTTTTAACTTTGGAAAAATAAAAGTTTAACTGTTTAACTATAATTTGATTTTTTTTTTAAATACTGAGGTAGAAAAATTTTGAGGCCAAATATGAAATCAGCCGCATGTTAAAAAAAATTTATTCCGCACGTGGTATTGGAAAAACCACAATTTTATTGAAATTGTGCAAGTTTAACGAATGTTTTCAAGATGAAAAAGCGTTCGTACCACAATCTCTATAATTATTTCATATTTTTCTAAGTTTCTTTGTTCATTTAAAAAAATGTCATCGCTCTGTCTTATTTGTATCGAAAGTTTTTTGATTTTGACATAGAATTCTTCCGTTTGCGCCGCTGGCGAACGTGTTACGCTCATTTGACGCTGCATAGAATGATTCAGTGACTCTCGTTGCACGTACTCGGTCGTCAAAATGGCCGCCGACACGGGCCAACGTAATCGTTATTATGGATTCAATGGACAACGCGTTTGATCCCGGAGGCCCGAAAAAAAATGGCTAGTTTCGTCGCAGCAGGGTCTCCCACGCGCTAGGGACAAGGGGAACGTGTCGTATCGTCGAAAACGATCGACGCCACGAGCGAACGTGGTTCGGCATCGGAGGCAACAAGCTCGGAAACACCAACGTGTCACGTGTTCCAGTGTCAGCCGTGCATCCTTGCAGGAATACAAATTGAACGTTTCTCAAGGCTCCCCTCTACCGGACACCATGAAAACGGTGGCCGGCGTGACTAACGGTAATCTATGGTGTATAACAATTTTTGATAATTATATAGAAAAGTTCTGCGTACTCCGAATTTGATGAAACTTTAATGTTATGCACCAACACATTTTCTGAACAAGTTTTTCCTTTTACAATATACGGGGGTCGCTTTTAGTTTTTCAGATATTTGCAAAAAACTATCGC
>CM052336.1:22766496-22780536 GCA_028455595.1 Lasioglossum vierecki | reverse complement strand
ATTAATACTTTTTCTGTTTTAATAATCATACGATCGGTAACAGTAACAACATTTAATTTTTATGTTTAAAATGTATTTCCTTAATTTTTGGGATTTCATCTCGGTTTCCTCAATATTGTTAACAGATTTTTTGTAGATTATTTGATCAGTTTCATCGTACCGTGTGTATTGGAGAGTTATTTATTCGATTTGGCAGACTCGTGATCCATATTGTTATATTCACAGTTGCCAATAAGAGTACAATTTTTACGGATGACTGTAGTCAACGCCGGTGATTAATAGTTCAACGTTCGGTAAATATAGTCGGCTATATTGAGCCAGAGGATTAAATCGTAACGAGGAAAGCGTAAAAAAGCAAATTTCCCTTCGAATCAAATTAAGCCGATGATGGACTATTCGATTGCTTCCAGACACAAACATTTGCGATTGTCGATTCAAAATCGGATTAGCGATTGTTCCGCGCCAACGTGTTCGCATGCAAAAATTCCGACACGTCGTTGTCATTGGAATACGTATTAGACAATTTTCATTAATATTCGATTTAGAATTCATACATCCGATGGATTAAAACCGTTAAAATAACTGTGATAATATATTGTCACAACAGCACTGCAAAACTTTATACGAAATAATATAAATTCTCTAAAGAGACTGGGTCCGATAGAAATGTCTTTCTTTCTTCCTTTTAATAATTTATTTAAAATTTCATCGCCTCATTTTTATTACAAATGCATAAAATCCGCAGTCCAGGCATAACTATTGTCATAAAATATTTCCAGAGCTTTTGCAAGGCGCGTTCTATCTCAATAAAAATAAAAATCATTTTTGTGATTGTGTTGTACATTTTAAAATATCATATTTTAATTCTTCACTATAGAAGTCTGTACTCTTTTTATTTTCCATTTTTCTAAATCCGTCTACAAAAATACAATTTTCTACAAACGTTTGTAGTTTACTGTGTAGTTGGATTCACAGGGTATATAATATTTGCAAATGAGGCCATAGGTGCAGTGAGGGCGTGAGGTCATCTTGCAGACATTGGTTCAATGTATTCTACATTCAAAGTAGTATACTTCCTCGAAGTTTCACTTCAACCTCTTCGAAGTTAGAGAAAGTACAGCATTTTATACAGATCTAATTTTTGTAGAAGTAATCAAGCGAACACTTAAATAATAAATCGACGAGTAATATCTGGAAACAATGATGTAAAATATTACAAAATAGAGTGTTTGGAAAACACTCTGAACAATAGGAAGTTATCGTAAATATTTAAATCTTTATTCTCACGTCTTTATTACATCTATGGTCGCAATTCTAGTACTATTAGGTCAAATTCATTGTAAAAATAAGAATTACCCAACTTAAAAATAAAAAAATACAGAGAAATGTCACTTTAAGATGTCAATACACGAAGACACAGACGTGCACAACCATTTAGTGATAATAATGTTCAGATTATGCATCAGAATAGTATGCAAAAATGCATCAGAATATGATTAGATAGACATTGCAACCTATTGACAGATGGTTCCCTAAAATTTCAGGTGGAGGGTCCCCTATATTTGAAATCAGACAGCAAGAAAGGTTGGAAAAGGTACCACTTCATCCTAAGAGCATCCGGCCTCTACTATTGGCCGAAGGAAAAGGCTCGTACCGCGCGCGATCTGGTTTGTCTGGCAACATTCGACGTGAATCAAATCTACTACGGCGTCGGCTGGAAAAAGAAGTATAAAGCTCCGACAGATTTCTGCTTCGCGGTGAAGCATCCGAGGCTACAACAACCGAAATCCACCAAGTACATTAAATTCCTTTGCGCGGACGACAACGCGTCTCTGGAACGATGGATGGTCGGTATCAGAGTGGCCAAGTACGGCAGACAGCTGATGGAGAATTACAGAACTCTGATCGATGAGCTGGCGCAGGAAGATCTCGATCTGCTCGCGCACGCCAGATCGTGTTCCGTTAGCTCGATCGCTGTGCCGCCACAGAATCAAACACAGTACAACACCAGCAACGACAATGCTCGCCAATTCACGGAAAATTCGCGGAACGGTACAGAGACTACCAACACCAGACAGTACGACGGTCAGAGGCAAAGTTACAATTCCGATCAACGCCAGAATTACAATACCGACGGGAGGCTGAGCAGAGCCAGCAGCTCGAGTTCCAGCGGGTGTCTATCGGACGGAGCGCCAAGCAGTTGCGAGGTACAACAGTCAACAACATTAAAAACCCCTTCTTGTAAGTGTGCAGATGAATTAACACATAACAATTTCTTTCGTTCGCTGATACAGGTAGCTTTCGAGTGTGGCGAGTTTCCAACGGGAACGATAAAGAGGAAACCCTCGATGAACCCAAAGCTGCCTCTCACATCCATCACTCGACAATTGAAGGAAGTAGGCGAAACGGTTCGAGACGAGCCAGACTCCTGTCCGAGTCCTACGAGCTCAGGATCCGGTACGTTGACCAGAAGACACAGTCGTAGAAGGAGTGGCACCGATTCCGACGGGTCTGGAACACTGAAGAGACACCACCGATCCAGCAACGCAACACCGGTTAGTCCTGTACCGCCTGGTACACCAGTCAGAGAGAGGGCCAGCCCTATGGGTTACAACAGAACGGAAAGTCAAGATTCGAAAACACCCACAAGTCCTATTCCACCATCTATGGTAGGTACCAGCGACATGGTTCGTTCGAACAATCTCGTATCAACAATCCGTTTATCGAGTAACGTTCTACAGATGGATTCGATCACTTCGCTGCCCCCGCCACCGTCGCCATCAAGAGTCGCCGAGGAAACAGAGTCAGACAACGAACCACTCCCTCCGCCACCGCCCGAGATGTTTAGATCGAATCTCTCCCTGGACTCGTTGCCACCACCTCCAGCGCCTGGCGAAATCCCAGTGTGCAATACTCCCGAGCTATCCGGTTCATCGTTAAGTCTAGCGTCGCTCCCGCCACCCCCGAGTCCCTTGGTAGGAGAAACGGGGACTATTCGACGCGCAAGGCCCAAACAGTCCACGCCGACGAACTCTGTGACGCCTGAGAACACTCCAACGCATACTCCGTCGAGGCCGTCGAACAACCAGCAGATGTACACGAACAACGTTGTACAGAATAACGCCGCGGTACAGAACAATCAGAGTTACAACCTGAACGCGCAGAACCATGCAAACAACTCGGCAAACTCGGTGGCTTCGTCGCACAGCTCGTACCCAGGATCCAGCGCGAGTACACCCACGTACCCGCCAAGTTCTCCAAACTTTGCTTCACCTCCTCCGTTCGTTGCTCCTCCGGCTTATGGTATCCAGCAGCAGCACGGTAACTCGCAGAGCTTGACGAGGCAGAACTCGAAATCGGAGTCGATATACGGAACTCACTCCTTGCCGCACTCGACGGTCCAACCGATCAGGCCGAACCCGAACATGGACACCGTGCGACGAAGTGCCATGAAACAGAGCTCGAGCCATTACGCAGCTCCACCTTATTTAGCGGAACTGAAGGCGGCGTCCAGTCCTCAGCCGCAACGCAGGGTGACCATTCAAGAACCGCCGACATCGCCGAAGTCGAAAACTGGTACCGGTAAGAAGATCACCTTCAACCTTCCGCCACAGCAAGAACCGGGAAGTCCTGCTCTGCCGCAAAGAAAACCCATGCCACCGAGGAGATCGGACAGCACGAGGCTCACGTCTCCGAAAAAACTCGCTGCGTCCGATCAAGCTCCACCCGGCGATTTCCTGAAGGATCTTCAGAGGGTGATGAGGAAGAAATGGCAGGTGGCGCAAAAGTGTAAACTCGACACTACCACCACACCGCACGAGGTACTTGGCTTTCGCGATCCACCGCCTGCCGTGGCCGACTACAGGGAAACTAACGTGTCAAACTGGGTTCAGGAACACTACGGAGCCGACAACCTGTACGAGAACGTTTACACAACGGATCCCCATGCACCCGTGGAGTACGCTTCCAGCCCGGCCCGTCAGCCGACCGTCAGATTCGCCGACGAGAATCGTAGCATCAACATCGTGAACGCCATCGCCAACAAGAGAAGACCACCGCCACCACCACCGAAAAGGGCAGAGACCACACATTTGACCACCACCAGAGCGATGCACTGACAATAGCAGATAATTCAGCCCCGTCCCGAAAGGCGATGGTACTGTTGTCTGTGCAGTTGGTGGAAGGACTGAGAAACGGCGAGAAGGAACTTTCGCTTTGTTCTGTGATTTTTGGTCACCATTTCGAGGTCCTAGTATCGAGTCCCACACGCGTTCGTTGATCGTCCCTTTTTTCTGTTACACCGTTCGAAGGATTTCCGTTCTTCAGGGGAAAAGGGAATCTACGATTATCCTTGAGGGGAGAACGTTTTCGGCTTTGTGTTCGCATATGTCGTCAGAGTTTGCATGGAATCAGCTTGGCTCTGGATGTCCTGTATCTACCCAACAACCAGCTGCGGCAGTTCTAGGATAATCGATGTATATTTAGGAGTTCGAGGATGAAAGTCTGATCGATACTGCCAATTAAATGGTCGTCAACGCCCCGTCGTCGGGTTCGATCCCTGGCGACGGTGTGTCCTATAGAGAATTTTTTAGCGAGAGAAAAGAGGTTGGTGGACCGGAACCGAGGACCACCGGAAAATCGGAATTATAGATTATCGAGTCCGATGTGAAGCATCTGTCTTAAACGGCGATTTAGCAACGGCCATTCAACTAGAATGTAAGGGAAACACTGCCGCACATATTGAGTATGTGATATATAAGTCTTAAGCTCCTAATTTTTTGGTTCCCCCGTTAAACTGGGAGGAGAAGAACGTCGACTTTGCGAGCAATCTTCGCTTAGGAGTGTCCACAGATTGACCACGGAACAAGGTCGGACATAAGCCAATCGAATTTAAAACGCGTGAACCGCGCGCTCGCCATTTTGTTTCTGTGCAAATCGATCCAGAGTTAACTAGGCTTGAAGTTAACGACGGACCTTTTGTCGCTTGTTTTCTATTGGAACAGCTGCGCACGAATCAGATGACGAGAGATTGAAACTGTTACACCGAAGACATTGTGGTTAAGGTGGTTGGCTTGTTGCATATGAAATATCGCGTGTCTTGCAATTCGTTGAACTCTTTTGGCTTCTTGAAAATTCGTAAATTTTGTTCAACTTACTATATTTAATCCTTAGTATCAACTCCTGTATTCGCGAAACTTCGTTTCTATGATCCAAGAGAATAGAGACAATTATTTTCACTGCACTTTAATGCTGATTTTCTTAATTAGATTTGATCTAAAAGGACGAACTCGAACATTGTATCCCTGTTAACGTTTAACCAGATCTCTGAGAAAATTGTTGGTTAATTTAGCGCGTTTCTCTTTGAATAGTCACTCCGTCCAAATTTTCTCTCGGCCCATCTGATTTTGAGAACTAGATATCGCTTTTTGAGGGTGCAGAAGTAGATTGACCGTGTGTCTCCCTGTTAAAAATCAGTTTTCGTCAGTGAAAGTGAATCGAAAAGAGAATGGAAATATATTCTTTCCAAAGATTGAGGGAGCAAGCCGGGAAACATGGTAAACGTATTGAAAGTCGTGTTCGTTGATTTTCATTTAAATTCTTTTGTTATTGGGAAGAACGACATTTCGTATGCAGAAGCCTAAATACTTCGCAACATATAGGGGAGACTGGCAGGTTAATAAGTTTTCTCGGTTGCACTTTTTGTGACATTATTAAATCTTAATTGCAAATATTCCTCTCTTTTTAAACTGTAAGTGAAACTTTGATGTACAAATTTGTGTTAAGTTGAGGCATATTGATACATCCAGGAAATATGCTGATACAACTCTCTATCAATCATTTTTATTACATTTTTATAGTTGTATTACTTGTTGTTCAAAAGTGATTATTAGACAAAAAGTTTTAATTAGTAGAGTGACACTTATTGTACAGCAATTTTATCAAATCTGGTACATATTTGCAGTTTGTCTCAGGAACAGTACAACTTTATTTCATCGGTACATAATATTTTAATTTGTTTCCAACAACAAAAATGTAGAGAATATATTGGACAATTTTTGAGATTAGTCAATACAATGCAACAACGTGTTTCCCAGAGAAATCTATCAACGTTCTTCACATAATATTACCTAAATAAAAGTGACACAACGTGAAACCAAGTTAATTCAAAATGTATAGTTTCATACGTTATTTTTTTTTTGACAATTTCTAAAATCAACATGACACGAAATTGATATAGTTGTTAGCGCGGTGAATCAGATGCATCTCGCTTGTAATGGTCCATGAGCGACATCTAGAAACGGTATATAAGGCAGACGATTTGAGAATCGTTCGTTCTCAAGTTCGTCTTTTTATACTCTGAAGAAGCAGCGGCATATTTCGCGCCGCGATTTTGCACAGCGTGTGATCGCCAATGGAATTTTTTCGTCAACGACTGAACCACCTCCTGTTACCTACACAGCGACCGATTTAACTCTTTATACTCATGCATTTGTACCGCGAGGTGTCCTCGAGAAGTTTGTATCTCTGAAGACACCGAGAACGGCCATCCGCGCCGTTCAGGGAGGGTCTCGCCGAGTCCTGTGCCGTTTTACACTGTTAAGAATACCCAAGGACCGTGATACGATATTTTCTACTAGCCGAGTTTTGATAGAAGTCCGACGGAGCGAGGATCCGCTACGTATACGATCCTGCTGGACGTTTTTCTAATCGATCGCACACGGACACGCGAGACCTCTCCCCACCACAGAAAATAACACACACAAGGAGGAATTTAGAGAGATAGACACACGAACATAGATGCGTATAAACACAATGAAACACGTGTACACACACATACTGACGTCGATTTATATGTAACTGTAATTTTGTCTACCGTGCGTGCGGTCCAATCAAACGGAACCAATAATAGTAATGGTAACGATATATTGCTAACGATATACGTTTTTTGGGACTAATGTATCGAACTTACGGAATCTTGATGACTGTCGTCTTGACTTTACGATAAGCGAGAATAAAGGTAAGAACCACACCGGATGGCTTTTCCTCCGGGACGATCGGGTTCTAACGTCGGAAATGTACGCCACGATGAGAGCCTCTTAAAACATGGACGTTCGAGAGCGAACACGTTATGCTCCCAGGAGAACGTTGACGCGGGAGTTCATTGTTTAAATCTTGAGGAACTAGACTCCTTTTTACAGGACTGCGAGGGTGCGGGATTTTCAGTAGAAAAAAAACGCTAGATAATAGATTGATCTAGGGCGTTATCATTCTTAAAAGTTCTATTTCTTTGTTTATTAGGCGTTATTTGCATTATTCGGCAGCATATAGCGGAGCATGCAACTGTTTTCGTAGGTACAGGGTGTTAAGAAATATTTGGTCTCGGCAAGCATAGACGTATTCTACATCTTCTGATCGATGGAGATCCGTAAAGAACATTTTTTGTCCTCATGATGCGTAGAATACAATAGTTATAATTAACTAATAATTAACATCCTGTACATGCTGCCGAATAATGAAAATTACGTCTCGCAAACAATAAAGTAGGATTTTTAAATAGGATAGCGTCTTTGGCTACTGAAGAACCCCATTTCTGTAATATCGAGGAATGAGAACTCGAATCCCGCAACCTTGCAATCCTGGAAACGAGTCTATCGCCTTAAGGATCTCTCGATCGAAATCAGAAACAGTTGTAGGACGTACTACTAACGCAGCGTTAACTGAGAAAAGGAGAGCGAGAGAGAGAAAGTTTTGACACTCTTTCAGCGTGTTGCTTGTGGATGAATATTGTAACGAATTGTAAACCGATGTACAGAGTGTCTGCGAACGATGGAACATCAGCTTAGGATCTTGATAGATACTACAGTTTCGAGTGAAATGCGTGCGGCGAACCTATGCGATTGCTAATGATTCCTTAATCGACCGAAAACTATACGCGAGTCGCCGACAGGAATTCTGCCGGTCGACGAAACGGCAACACAAGCAGCATTATTCAGAGTTGTATATAAATATTATATTATTTTTTATTTAAAAACACACTCTTGTAGCTAACAAGGATATTAAAATAATTAATCACGAAAGAAAGACGTTTTGGTGAAACCATGATGGTAACCGGGCTGGGGTAACGAGACCGTTGAAAATACAAAAGTTCTAGTTCTGGCAGCCACTGTATCTCTGCGATTCACTCAAACCGGTAAGTCCCGATCGATGTAGACATCCTGAAAGAGCCGTCAGATCGGGGGATTTCACTTGAATTTAGGGGAATAGGAATTATCCCCTTTGTCAGTGCTGGAATAGTCACGTGTCGTGACCAGGGCCGTATCGTTGTAGAAAAGGAAGTGGAGTGGAGAGACAAGTTTCAACCCCTTGCCTTACGATTTATTTCACGGTTTTAATGCTAAGAACTGTTTTGTAAAACGTAATTTTCTAAAAGAGAAGAAAATTTATTGTTATAGCTGCAGATTACCAAACCCAGAAAGGAATTTTCTTTCGGTTTTAAGGAAATTAATAACGTACATATTTATTAGATTCTGTTCAGAATCTTCGTCACGAGTTTGGCACGATTTTGTAGGGCAAGGGGTTAATATGACGACTCTGGATCCTGCGTGCAAACGATGTCTAGGCAAGCATGCGATGAGTAAAGATCAACTGCGTCAATCCGATCAAACCATCCAAAGCGCTTTCAAAGCTTTGTGGGTTAATAAACTCATTATAAGAAGTGGAGCCACTGTCGTATATCGAGTTTGTAAACTCAGCTCAGGATTCTTCCGCTAACAATACCCACATGAACATTATCGAACGTGTTATCTAATGTTGCTGTGTAAACTACAAAATTTCTGGTTTAACAATCTTTAAACTTCATTGCTTATAACACTGACAATTTTACGTTACGTTTTCTTCTTTCTTGAGAAAGATCCATATTAGAATCGAAACGTTGAAAGTTTAATCAAACTAGCAGCAAAATTGCTTTAATGTATTTTCTTGATCGAACCTTTGCGCCGAGAACATTAATACATCTATTGTTTTTAATGTTACGTTACGTTGTAAAGGGAGCAACGGTACATTTATTTGGAATTTTAGCGAATTTTATTCTAATATATGACCAACAAAATTAATCGAATGTATTCTGATGAATGCAGCTTTGAAGTATCATTAATCTTCTATGAAATGATTTAGAATCCCGCAGTTTTACCGTTAATATTGATTATCCATCCGCTATTATGGTTTTCGACATACAGCTTCTCAGTTTTTGATACGTTATAAAATTGTGTTTTCTAATAAAATATCGATGTCGCCTTGTAGGTAAAATTCCTGATCAGCTAATTGCATACCGATATATCGACTGCCTAGGGTCAAATTTGCGAGCAGGTGAGGTGCCCGTTATGCATTCTAGCACGAAAAAGGTGTCCATCGTGCTAAATGTATTATCGATTCAGTTTGTGCTCGTTTTTACAATATTCTCGGCCACTGTTTATACTTTGCTAAACCTTTGTGTGCTAAGTTGTATTTATTTTTTTTTTTTTCGAAATTCAATTTGTGAGTCATCGCATCAGAATTGTCATTTATTATACTATATTTACGTGCATAGTTACACTTGCCATTTTTCGAACACTCTGTACATAGAATTAACTTGAAACTAGAATCAACGGTGATTATATAGAAAAGGTCTGCGCGCTCCGATTTCGATGAAATTTTAATATGTTATAGATTTCGATATTTTAAACAACTGTTTTCTTTTCCAGTGTAGGGGGGTCGCTTTTAGTTTTCGAGATATTTGCAAAAGACTATATATCGCTAATACTGTATTGAATTTTTCGTATTCCTACACGCTCTGCGGTATTTTAATGTTTTGTAGTATATTTCTAATCCCTATGATTTTTGAAATTTTATGGATATGAAATTGGCATGATACCTCCAACAATACTCGGAATAATGGTACAGCAATTTTTAGTGGTGCCTCAGAGGAGACAATCGAATGCAAAGGGCTAAGGTGAAATAAAACCGAATTTCTTAATTCAAGCGATAAACTTTAATCGATAAAATATTGTCTTATTTATTATTTTAGCAAAAGTTCATCGAACAAAAGGGAAAGTATTTTATTCATTAAAGTTTACCGCTTGAATAAAAGAATTGGGCTCTAGTCCACCTTAAAATACCGAAATTACTTTCTTCTCAACCCAATAGTATATCGACAGGATTAAATTCCTTTAATCTTTTATTGTTTTGAATTACGCCTAATCATTTTTGTCATAAACGCATAAGACCCGCAGTCTGAATATTACGTTCAAACAAGTTGAAAATTTTTGGTCCTCTGAGAGGAAGTTCAACCCTTCTTTGTTTCCCCCCATCGGATAACTGTCTATGTTGTACGTACGTTTTCTGTAAATATTGTAATGAATGACAGCGCAAGGATGGGAATTATTATTGGGGAGTTAGGAGGGGGAGGAGCACTCGCGTTTGTTCAATAATAAAAGCATTATATTTATGACAATGAATAAATAACACGATTTCGTTGATCTCGAAGCGATGATGTTCATGTGAGTGCAAAAACGACGAAAAAAGATGACTAGGAGAGAAAAGGAAATCTTACGAACTCCCTTACGGGGCCCAACTGTGTTTCGTTTGATTTCTTTCCAGTTAGTCTGCGAATGAACGCACCCTTCGAGTAACTACGTTTGCATCTTATCAAGTACTTTCTCTTTCTTTGAATATAGTTTAGAGTTAGATCCGCGTTCAGTGATATTACTCCTTTCTTTTCTTCGACTATCGTGACGTTCAAGGAAATTGCGACAATACTAATTTTCTCGTTGAACCTATCTCGACGCTAATTGTTTAGGTACGACACACCAAGTGGAAAACAAAAAAGCGCAGCAGTTGAAATATTATAGGTATTATATTCATGTTTTTATGTAAATAAATTTTTGGTATATTTCAATGATCGTTCGTGAATTATTTACAGGCTACCTCTTCTTCTTATCCTCACCTGAAGCTGCGCCTGTAAAATAAAGACATAATAATAATAATGTGCAATGTAAAAATTTAAATGGGGGTAACAAAAACATACAGAATAAATAAAATAGAGATACAATCATAATAATGTGCAATGTAAAAATTTAAGTTGGGGTAATAAAAAACGTACAGATTAAATGAAATAAAGACACAATCATAATAATGTGAAATGTAAAAATTGAAATGGGGGTGATAAAAACATAGAAAAATAAATAAAATGAAGACACAATCATAATAATGTGCAATGTAAAAATTTAAGTTGGGGTAATAAAAATATACAGAATAAATAAAATAAAGACGCAATAATAATAATAATGTGCAATGTAAAAATTTAAATGGGGGTGATAAAAACATACAAAAATAATATAATGGAGTGGACAACCGATGGAATATAGAAACCTGTTTCCATGTCTCTAAAACAAGTATAATAATAAATCTAAAATAAGCATACTCTCTTCTTCTCTTCTAATTTGCCGAGTATACAGGAAAAACGACTCGGTGATGTCTATGCCAGAGGTCTAGGTCACGTATTCGACAGCGATGCTCGAGGGTCGTGTGTAACGTAAACGCAAAGTAGAACACACGACTGCCATGAGTCGTAAAAGGAACCTATAAAATTGTGCCCCATACCTAGGGCAGCGGGGCAGTCGGCAATTTCATATATATTTACGTCAATCATCTCGCGTTATGAAACAACATGGCTGAAGGGAATATATGGTCCACTGTTACGGAACCAGTAACCTTCAAAAGGAATTGCTTATCAAAACGAAGTAGTACGGTGTAATCGACACATTACACATTACATTAAGTTGTGCAAACTACAATTTCAATACTTCTAAACTCAGAGACTTGTGCGTGATATCTGTAAAGATATCAAATAATTTTACAAGTTTAATTCATTACATTATTTTACTTTTTTCCATTCAATTACATTCTTTAAGAAAATGTGGAACGATGGATATATTTTCGGAAATTCATACTAAAATGTTCACGACACATTACATTAAGTTGTGCAATCTAAAATTTCAATTCTTCTAAACTCAGAGACTTGTGCGTGATATCAAATAATTTTACAACTTCAATTCTTTACATTATTTTACTTTTTCCATTCAATTACATTCTTCAAGAAAATGTGGAACGATGGATATATTTTCGGAAATTAATAAAATAATTTTAAATAATACACTTAAAAGCATCTGAAAAAATTGCACAAAGTTCTAGGATGATACTTTACAATTTGACTAAACGTCGTGTCAGACTCGTAACGAAAATTTCGAACGGTATCTACTAAATATAGATATTATTAATTTCCTTCAGACCGAAATAAAATTCTACGTTGTTGTTGTCAATATTATACTATAGATAGCTTCTTTTTCTAGGGAATCATGATCGATAAAGAAGTTCTAATCACGGTAACCGTAGAATAAATCGTAGTGCAAGGGGTCAAGGGTTAATTATATTAGGCAAACACGTGACTAACACACTTACCTTCTCTATACTTTACACATCCTCGTAAACTTCAAACCAGCATGCATCCGACGTTAACTGCGAGTTTAATGAACAATCAAGAAGCAAACGGCGCTCACCACTTTGTGTAACTTCTTCGAAACTATATAGCGACCAAAGAAAAGTAAATTGAAAATTTTATTACAAACCACCGGGACCCGAAAACGATTTGACGTTTTACGTCCCACACGTAGTATTTTTATTCGCGGCAGGATTTCCAGCGAGCAATTTCGTACGCATTTTTCAACGGTGTTTTGAATTGTGAGATTGGTTTTCCAGCGACTGCAAGTGATAAAATAGTATTCGTTGCTGTTCATAAAATGCCCCAATAAAAAGCCCCGTTTTTAATATTCCCGTGCCGGTAGAGGGCCCGACGTCACGCGAGTGCGCATAAACTGTTCGGCTATTGAATATTTTTTGCATAAAGCCGATCCTCGTATAATGTAATATCATACCTGGCATCTGATCAAAAATTAAACGCCCATTTTCGGCGTTTCATCGCCTTCGGAGTACATGATTTAGTCTTTAACTGACCGGAACCACTGATACCGATTTTCGAGAAAACATTCACAATTTAGAAGTATAAATTATTACTTTATGCAGTTAAAACTGATGGGAAATGAAAAGGAGCTTATCGAAGAATCAAACACAACAAAATAACATAAGTATTCATTTGTTATAACAAAGAAACGAGCAAATAAACAAAATGTTATACGGAACAAAAGTTTCCGATTAATAGAGCTTTTTGCGCTGATTCAGAATCTGCCCTTAATTTTTTCCCCGGACACACAGTCTTTGAGAAACTAAATTCGAAAAAGACAATATATTTTTCAATTTAAACAAATATTGTCATGTTATTATACAAGATGCTGCATTGTTCTTTGTTGCAATTGGTTCTGTAGACTTTCTCGAATACAGTGATATCCCTTATTAATACATTATGAATCTTTAAACATGTTTAAACGATCGTTAAAGATGGAGAGACAACCTTTTCACACCAGTTTGTGAGGATATTTTTCAATTTATCTTAAAAAATAAGGGTGCAGCGAAGAATCGAAGTATATCACGCGATTGAGCAGACTTTTATCTTGAGACTAACTCAACTCCAACCTTTTGAAGTTAACAAGTCAACGTTTTCTTCGAACCAGAAAGCAAAATATCTTCGCCCGGCGTGACTTGTCACTAGATACGACGAAATACGTCACGGCGCACAGTGGGCAAACTGATTTTCCTCGATTCAGAAAGAAATAACTTACGATAGAAACGAGGTAGAGCGATGAATTTTTTTAAAATGAAAGCAGAATATAGGAAAAACAGGGAGATTACGGTACGAACGGTTTTTAAAAAGTTTTAAAACGGTTTCAAAGTTGCACAATTTCACGAAAAAGTCGTTTCTACGTTACCACGAGAAGAAATTTTTTTTTTAACATACTATGTATCACTTCCCGTAGATTTTTTTACGCTGTTTTCAAATCTGGTCTTAAAATTTGTTTACATCCTCAGGATTTTTCAAAAAATCAAATTATA
>CM052336.1:22718855-22766396 GCA_028455595.1 Lasioglossum vierecki | reverse complement strand
TCGCTAAACTAATTCTTCTATCCTTACAAAGAAATTGAAATCGTTCGGTACATTCATAGCAAAGTTATTCTGATTTAAATTGTTTGGAAACAGTTGTGCTCCTCCTTACTGTATATCAATTGTATATCTATAAAATAAAAAAAATCATGTAGAACGGAATTATTCTAGGTCGGAAGAAATGTTTAATTTTCGAGTTAAAATAGCTGCGAGTCCAAAGGGTTAATAGATCTTGCCTACGGGATGGAAAGAGGAGAGGAGTTCACAGGGAACCACGGAAGTAGACTTCATTCGGGCGGAACGCTTCTTAAAGAGGATGTATGGGATTAAGATAATAGTCCCGGGAGGGAAGGAAGGAACTCGGAAGGTGAAGCAACCGAAAGCAAAAACGAGCGATATGATGTGGGTCAAAGTCTTTGGGACTGGGTCGCCTCGTTCGGCTCCTTCCTAAGGAGCAGCCCGTCCCTTGCGAGCCTCTTCAGGGTCGATGGTAAGACGAAAGGTGAAGCCAGGGTTGGTTTCAATTGCCACGGTGTCAGGCTTCCTATACACTCGCGCGACTCCCGTTCTATATCTGTATTTGTTTGTGCGATAAAAAAGAGAATCGAGATACGACAAAAACCACTTTATCGAGGTTTATGACCCGGAAATGTTTCTACAGCCATTACAATATTCTAAAAAGTTACTGTGCTACTAGAAATAGAAAAAAAGCACCCGGTCATATACATATAATAGAACAGTGTAAAAAATCAAATAAGATCCCAGTAAATATTTCCTTGTATCGATCGTAGAATTGTTAATAACGAATATATTAATTGGTTCCCATGGAAATCACTGACTTTCAACGCCTTTAACCGACATCGATTTCAAATTCGTTAGTAGTAGATTTTTGATTAAAATTTGTAGTGATTAATTTAACTTACTTACACAAGATAACAATATTTTTGGTAATTATATAGATAAAATCTGCGTACTCCGATTTTGATGAAATTTTAATATGGTATATATTTCGACTTTTTGAACAACTTTTTCCTTTTCCAATAGAGGGGGTCGCTTTTAGTTTTCGAGATATTTCAAAAAGACTATTGCTAATACGAATAATTCAATACAGGAATACGAACAATTCAATACAGTGTTAGCGATAGTTTTATGCAAATCTCGCGAAAACTAAAAGCGACACCCTATATTGGAAAAGGAAAAAGTTGTCCAGAATGTGTTGCTGCATAACATATTAAAATTTCATCAAAATCGGAGTACGCAGATTTTATCTATATAATTACCATTTTTTTAACATAATACAATCAAGAAACTTGAAAGTAGACAGAATCCACACCATCAAAAAATAATCTTTGCAAAGAGTTTAAAGCGGCGACGTTAAATAAATATATACAAAAATAAAAAAAGATAGAATACATTGAGTACAAAACTGCGTTTGTTTAATGTCATTGTTTAAAATCGGACATTTCATATGCAACAACTTAATGCAATAAAATTTTTACGTATAGATATTGTATATCATTATATCTTACCATTATACTGGGTGCTTTTTTCTTTTGCACAGTAGTGTATTTCTTCACGGGAATGATTGATAAACTTCGTGTGCCGTTATAAATAATATCTCTCCAATTGCTCAATTTCGTCTGGAGTTGTTTCTAATACAGCTTGTCGCCCGGGAGCGTCCCAAAAGCCAGCCAAAATTATGGGACGAGGCGGAATCATAAAAATCACTTGAACCGGGCCACTGTGTCCTCCAGGAAGGAAATGAAATCTCGTAGCTCTGCGACAGATTCATTACAGGCTGATATCGCGGGAGAAGGAAAGGGAGAACGATGGGGCGGCACGTTGGGCGATGACCGATGGCCCGTGGGGTAGGTCCTCTTCTCTTCTTCATTTTTCACCCTCGCATGCTATTAACCATCCCTCCCACGCATCCCGCCAGCATACCCTTAATAAGATAACGCCATAAGAACGATAAACTTACACACTCTACCCCCCGAGTGTTATTTTATCTCTGTGTTTCGATCCCAATCTTTTCGCGTTTCTTCCGGCGGCTTGCTATGGGGCGAACGGAAGAATTCTGTGACAAAATCGAAGAATTGAGATAGAGCGATAAAATTTTTTTCAAATGAAAGCTGAAACTTGGCAGACTATGAAATAATTATAGAGATTGTGGTATGAAAGCTTTTTAACCTTGAAAAAATTCGTTAAACTTGAACAAGTTCAAGAAAATTGTGTTTTTTTTTCAATACCACGTGCGGAAAATTTTTTTGAACATGTGACACATCATTTCCCGTAGATTTTTTCACGCTGATTTCGAATCTGGCCTCAAGATTTTTCTACGACCTCAGGATTAAAAAAAAAATCGAATTATAGTTAAACAAGCAAACTTTTATTTTTTCATGGTTAAAAAACATTCGTACCATATCTCCATATTTTTCGCATATTCTACAATGTTTCAGCTTTAAGGACGGCGTCTGGTGTTTTTGGCTGAGGCATTCGTGCTACTAGTGTGCGTGCGACACACGCACACTAGTAGCACGAATGCGTCCGCCAAAAACACCAGACGCCGCTCTTAATTAAAAAAAAATTGATCGATCTATCTCATTTCTATCGAAAGTTCTTTGATTTTGAAGCAAAATTCAGTTTTATCAGCTCCGGATAAAACAGAAGCAGACTGATATTATTATTTGTACGTTCTATATGATAACGTCGTAATTGTTAGATTATTCCTCCGGTGTGGCTGCGGCTTAAGGATGCGTGAGTGATAACGGTCTGCGAACAAATGAAGAGAAATGTAGTATGGCGCCGAAGCACAGAGAGATGTACTGTGGTGAGATGGCAAGAAGGACCCGTAGCAAGACTTGTCCCCGCTTTACCTTACCCTTCCACGACACTATCCGTGTTACAGTTTATGGCTATGAGACAGAGGCTTCACTATAATATGTGTATAATTTATTTATTTTAATTATTTAAATATAATACTACCTTTTCTCCGCGGTTTCGCTCTAATATATTTAATATACTTAATACTGGGTCTTCTATATACGCTGTAGCAAATTATTGACATACACGTCATTTTGAAGCTGTATTCATAACCTGCAAAATCAGCCAATAGTGCTTGATTTGCTTGTGATCATCATATTTTTTTCAATCATGGAAAATTTTGAAAATTTCCGAAAGCATCTGCGGAAAGATTTGCTGAGTCACTTTTTCGCAATGAAAACTGCAGCCGAAAGCATCGTTTGCTCGTGGAATTGTATGGGGAACATGTTCTTGCGAAAACACGGTGTTTCAAGTGGTTTCAACGCTTTAAAAGTGGCGATTTTCACATCAAAGACAAAGAGCGGCCTGGACAGTCGAAAAAGCTTGAAGATGAAGAATTGGAAGCGTTACTCGATCAAGACTCGTGTCAAACACAAGAAGAGCTTGCGCAATCAATCACCGAAAACAACTGATTAAAGAGAGCATTGAAGGAAAATCGGCCAGAATGGGAGACCAAACAGGAGACATTGATTTTCCAACATGACAATGCTCGGCCACATGTTGCTAAACCCGTTAAAAACTATTTGGACTTGGCGCCTTCTGACTACCATTTATTTCGGTCGATGCAGAATGCACTTTCCTGAACTGAACGCTTCACTGAATGTCCAAGGCATCAAAAATTGGCTCGATTCGTTCTTTGATTCAAAAGATGATCGGTTTTTTCTGATGGCATCGACGAATTGCCAGAAAGATGGGGAAATGTTGTAACTTCCGATGGACGATACTTTGAATAACAGAATTATACAAGATTTTCTTTAATAAACGCTCAAATTTCCTAAAAAAAATTCCGGTTTTTAAGTTATAGACTCAACCAAAAAAAAGATCTCAAGCTAGACAAACGCCCGTTAAGGGTAGGAGTACGAGAGTTAGCGGATTGAGAGGGTTGAAATTGTTTTTCATATTTAATCAACTAAAATCCCTTTTAATTCATCGTCCACTGTATTATGTCCAGGTCAGCTCCATTGAAAAGGCGGCGCGGCGGTCCCGATCACGACCACCCTCCGCAAGATCAGAGCAGATAGGAGCGGCACGAATTTACATACTGACGAAAGTTGCCCGGCCAGTTTCCAATTATCAGCGTGGAAAATGGAAATGGCGTAGCGTCGGTCGCGTTCCCGTAGCCACCGAATTTCACTTTCCACCCTCCGCCGTCCTGAACCACTGCGACCGCCGCGCGCGTTGTTCTGTCCTATCTTCCAGCGCTATAAATTAATACTAATCTCGGCGTCCGTTGTGCAGGCCTGCTCGGTTACAAGGCGGGATGCGAGGGTGGCCGACGGGGGCGTTTGGATTTATTGGGATTCGAGTAACTCGGTGCGACGTTATCGTACGCTGCTCCAACGGCACCGTAGTCGCTACTGACCTCTTCAAGTTCCACCGAAATACACTCGGCGAAGTTCTCGGTGCGCCCGGTTCTCGCGAACCTTCAAATTATTGCGAAAACCACGCCACTCCTGGCATTTACTCGAATAACATTACCGGGCCAGTGGTCAGACCAATATCAATATGTACTCATGAATACCAATCAATTCGGTATCCAACATTCATTTCGTCGGGTTCGATTAGCGCTCGCAAGAACGAATAGTTCGGTCCACGTGCTTGCCAAGATCTACATCTACAGTGAAACGAATTAATATACTGGCGATATAATTGTACTATACAATTTGAAATTTTTTGGGAATCTAGAGGAATTAGTTTACTACAGGAAGTGAAAAGAAGTTTTTTCAAAAGTTGCACTTGATCGGAATTGTAAAACAAATACTAAAAGATGCACTTTACAAGTTTTTTGGGACTATATTGAAGATTTAGAAAATACGTTTTGTAGATCTGTGTTAATATAAAGAGTCGGTGTATTACGTAAATCATTAATGGAGAGTGTAAATAGTCATGATAGAGGAGCAAACACTATTCTAATGACTTAATACATGATTCTACGAATTAATTTGAGGGGAAGAGTAGAGCGATGATACAATTGAGCCGTTCGTTATCGCATGACTAAGCGCCGACTTCTTGTAAAACGATAAAAATGGTAAAGGAAGTTCGAACGAGATAATACGATACTATTATAAAAGTCTTGAGTAGACTGGAGATTATGTAAAATGGAAATTTTCCACCTCTGTTTGCAATACGTTGGAGTGAAATAAAAATTCATGTACACTACTGTTCAAAAGAAAGTAGCACTCGGTCATATTTAATAGAAAAGCGTAAAAAAATCAAAGAAGAACATTGTTTAAACATATTTAAATAATCATTAAAGACGGAGAAACACTACTTTTACACACATTTTTGAGGATATTTTTCAATGTATATAAAAAAAAAATAAAGGTTCAGCGGAAAATCGAATTAAACCACGCGATAGAGCAGACTTTTATCTTGAGAAACCACCCTGTCAAGTTTCGAACGTCGACATTTTTACAAAACCAGAAAGCAAAATATCATCGCGGAACACGACTTGCCGCCAGTGACGTATCCCGTAGAACGCTCGCTTCTAGTGGCTGTCAATAATATTTTACTTTCTGGTTTTGTAAAAATGTTGACGTTCGAAACTTGACAAAGTGATTTCTCAAGCTAAAAGTCTGCTCTATCGCGTGGTGTAATTCGATTTTCCGCTGAACCTTTATTTTTTTATATACATTGAAAAATATCCTCTAAAATGTGTGCAAAAGTGGTGTCCTTCCGTCTCTAATGATTGTTTACATGTTTAAAGATTCATAATGTATTAATATGGAATATCACTGTATTGGGCAAAGTCTAGAGAATCTTTTGCTGTAAAGAACATTACAGTATCTTACATAAAATAACATCACAATATTTGTTCAAAGTCAATTTTCTCGAAAACTGTGCGTGTATGAGAAAAATTAAGAGCGCGAAAAATTCTATAAGATCCAGTCGAAAGTTGTTTAGAAACATTTTTGTTGTTGGACAGTGTAACGTTCCGCGGTTCACCTTGTACAATATCGATGTTCGAACGAAAAAAGTAATGAGATCCAAACAGAAAAAGCTCGGGTCGAAAGGGTTAGAAAGGACATTTGACCCGAAAGGAAAATGAGGAGAGAAAAATAGGGCATGCCGAGCGAGTAGAATAGAAAATCGAAGTTGCCCGTCGATTCCCACGACTCGTCGGTATCTTTAATAAATAAATGGGCGAGTATCCACGGTGGATAGGTGGAAAGGGTGAAAATCGAAGTGAGCCACGCCCAGGCGAAGAGAGAACAAAGAAAAATCAGAAGTTGCGGGACGGGCCGGGGTCGGGCCACGCGCGCGACCCATTCGGATCCCGGAAGACGGCGCAGCGCGGCGTTCAGGAGCGGGAGGTGTTTCGAGCGTATCAAGGCCAAGGTTTATTAGCGGCGGATCAGTTTCAGAAGCCAGGGCTAGGTGTCAAGCGGTTGCAAGTGGTCTGGAGTGGTGCTCGTAAAACGTGAATATAAACGGACGGCGAAAGTGTCGCCTTCCGCAAGCTCGGGCTCTCGCTCCCGCCAACCCTGTTGTTCCATTTGTCACCCCGCGAACGAATTATTGCGACTTGTCACCCGTCACCCATCGAATTATTGCGCGCCACCGAGATATAATCGAACGGACAACGACATAATCGAACCGATGATTTAGAATGATGGCATGAATTACTGGCTATTTAGGGAAGTCGATGAGTTATTGCCTTTTCAGGGACACCCGAGCCGGAATTAATGTTCCGATGCAACGATATTACACACCTTCGTATCAACAGCTAAATTCTATTTTACACTGCCAAACGACCGGCTTCCTATTGTATATTTTACTATTCAGCCGATCCACGCAAAAATGGTGCAAGCGAAAACACTTTATCTACCGGCAGACCTCGGTAAAAAAATTTCAATTAAGTATTTATACAGGGTGTCCCAAAATTCGTGTACTTCCCGGAAATGGGAGGTTCCTTGGGTCATTTGAAGCGACATTTTCCTTTACAATAATGACGTCGGCGGCTTTGTTTAGGAGTTATTAACGAAAAACACGGACCAATCAGAGCGCGGCTAGAGCAAACGGAGTCCGACTCAGTGACAGGTCCCGCTTAGCGTGGCGGCGCCATTGGCCGAGCCAAAATCAATCCGCTGTAACCGTGCTCTGATTGGTCCGTGTTTTTTTGTTAATTACTCCTAAACAAAGCCGCTGGCGTCATTTTTGTAAAGGAAAATGTCGCTTCAAATGACCCAAGGAACCTCCCATTTCCGGGAAGTACACGAATTTTGGGACACTCTGTATAAATAAATAAATTAATATTTATTTATATAAAATATTATTTCTCACAACTTTGTTACATTATGTTTAGTTTGAACAAGCAATTTAGTTATTAGTTTCAAGCGAAACACAATTGTCATAAACAGCATTTGCAAATGTTTCTATTTTTTAGTTGAAATATTATTTACCCAGGTCTGCCTACCGGTAGCCAGTTAATAGAATTTTCAATATTGTGCTGTACAAAAGTAAGTGTAGAAATTTTCTTTTTCATTGTAATCTTAAATGAAATTATTAGATGACGTTATTTAGGGCGACTTATTAGTTCACAATAAAAATTTCTGTTTGCAGGATGTGAAAAGAAATTTTTTCAAAAATTGCACTGGATCGGAATTGTAGAACAAATACTAAAACATGCACTTTATAAGTTTTTCATGTGTTTGGGTCTATATCGAAAATTTAGAAAATACGTTGCAAAAGAATTTGCAAATGTTTCTATTTCTTAGTTGAAATATTCTTTACTCAGGTCTGCCTACCGGAAGCCAGTTAATAGAATTTTCAATATTGTGCCGTACGAAAGTAAGCATAGAAATTTTCTTTTTCATTGTAATCTTAAATGAAATTATTAGGTGACGTTATTTAGGGTGACTTATTAGTTCACAAATTTCTGTTGCTATTGAAGGTTTTATTACAAAGTGTTTAGCCATGTACCACAGATTTCTCAAAATTATGCAATAAGTAGGCTGCGGATGTTTATGCAAAACTTTCTGTCACACGTATTGTATAGCATTAAATGTGACACCATTTTTATTCTAAATCAATATTGCTTTTCTAAGGAAATCGAAAGTGTTTCAATAATATTCACCCTTGTTATTTAACAGATTGCACAATGTAAAAATAAGAAGAAAGGGGTAGGGAAATCGCGAGTATACATATAAATTGCGCCACAATAACGTTGTCATCACGTAACGTAACACTTGTCAAATATTTGCTTTATGTTAGAAAATGTGTAATCCTGAAAGGTCTTTGACTGTCCTAGCCTATTTGTACTGCGTTTAACTAGTATTCATTAAATACGTAGTCTTAATTACCACAAATTACGTACCACAAATTGAGAAATAAATTCATGAACACATTCAAACGTTTTATGAATTCGTTGATCACGATTGGACTGTGGATTTTATGCAAGAAAAATTAATGAGGGTCAAAACTGCGAAAACATTGAACGAATTTAATTACGACAAAAATGAGAGAGAAAGTCCACTTAAAACAGTAAAAACATTAGAAGAATTTCAAAACACTGTTAATATATTATTTCCAATCTGTTAAACATATTAAAAAAGGAAATAAATTCCTATTTTACTCCAATTTGTTACAATTCGGGTAGAAATTTTGTATATTATTTTCGACCTATTAACGTGGTCAAAATAGAAGATACATTTTAATTTATCTCTCTCTACTGTTTCCAACGATCGACTTGAAAAAATTTTATTTTGCATAAAAATCCGCAATTTAATCCTATATATACGAACACATTTAAAGACACTGCTAATAATGTTTTTTGATGAGCGACATGTCTTACGACATTTAACCTGATGGGAACGTACTGAAAAAATGGAATACAAAAAAAGAATTAATCAGTGTTGCTTAATATTCAATATTCCGTAGAGTCTCCTTCATGTTTCAACACGAGAATTCGTTTGGACAGCGATTTGTATAATTTTTTTAATTGTTCTCTGCTTTAATTCAAGAGCTAGAAGAGCTTAGATATTTTCAATAATATTAATAACAAGAAATATTGTTAATCAGACCAGAGTTTGAATTCGTCCAGTTGCGAAAAAACTATTACCACGTTGAAATGTATATTTTTTGTAGCATGCTTTTGCTACAAAAAATGATTTATTTGCTCGTTCGTAGTATCTAAATACTTTGAACTATTTATTTTGCCACCAATAAACTTAATATCTGTTTTTACATGGTAGTCTGTAAGGTTCCAAACCATAACTGCGCCACCACTCATACGACGACAGCTTAATAATTGAGTTTCTTTTCACAAATCATAGTAATAGTAGTTAAAATCGTGTGCACTAACTATATTTCAGTTTTCTTTCATCGGTAAACATTACTTTTCGCCACTTTTTCTTAAATGGAATATGTTTCCCTGCAAATTTCAATGAAATTTTCAGAATATGTATAATTGATACAAATCTACAAAATGCATTCGTTGGTATTTTAACTTGTAAATTACACATTTTTTGTGACTTAGAATAATTCCATTCTAACATTAATTTTATTGTATGAATATGAAATTGATATAATACCTGATACTTAAATGTTTAGTAATTGATCAGACGCCAACACATTTAGTAATGTAAACAATATTTTAAATAATGGTACAGTCATTTTTAGTGGTCCAAGTCCCCACCCCACCCAGATGCTCTAATGGGATCTAGAATATACTATAATGATACATTTGTTCGTCGCTAATAACCATGCAGATGCGACGTTAAACCCTTATTTTTAAAAAATCCAAGTGTATATAATCTGATTTAAAAAAGTTAAAGCCCTTTTAAAAAGCGTCCGAATATTACTATGATTGTAATTAATTTTATCGGCGCATGGTTCGATCAAATTCTACACACTATAGCAATTTTTTAAGCATACCCAAACGTGTCGATTCGGATGTGAATCATTGTATTTCTACTTGAGGCCACGTTTGCTATTAAAAATGTTTAACAGCAGGGTTTAGGACGAAACACCACCTGTCTTTTCCTCTACTGTTAAACATTTTTAATAGCAAACATGGCCTCAAATACAAATACATTGATTCACATCCGAATCGACACGTTTGGGTATGCTTAAATTGTTATAAAATGAATTTCAATTATTAACATTGCGATCAACATAAAATTATTTGTAATACTATGATTCATTGTAGATGTTAAAGATGTCCTCTTTTTTTGTTCCCGGATGTAACAGTTCGATTGGACCCTTGGTCGAGACAGATCCGCTCCGATAGGCGACGGGTTCCTCGATAGTTGAGCACCGCTGCGGCGTGTCTAATGTAAGAGGAGGAGATCGTAGGTGGAGGAGGTGAGAGTGAACGTGCGTAGCTAAAGGGGCAGCTCGGCAAGCCGGACTTCGAGGTCCTCCTTCGAACCTTCTCCCTCTTGTCCCGCCGGTGTGCCGCGCGTATCTCTCTCTCCGGTTCTCTCCCCGGCTACCATCCCTTTTTCTCTGAACCACGACCCCCAGGAACGGAACAGGGCTGGCTTCGCGACGAGCTTGGAGATGGTGGAGGCGAAGGAGGTGGCTGGAGGTGGCCGAGAAGGGAGGAAAGGTTCCGAGAGGGGTGGGTTAGGTCTGAGCCTAGATCAATACTCGCATCTCTGCCGGCTGGACCAGGCCGGACATTGCGTTCCGAAGCTCACCTTCGAGCCGATATCAACCCTCCTACGGCATCCCTTTTCCTCTTGTTGCCACCCTCGCTGTGCCCCACCTCCTTTTCTCCTCCTTTCAACCCCTCTTCCACGACCTCTTGGCCGGCCAACACTGCCGGCTACCATCCTGCCACCCACCCTCTCCTTCCCCCATTTGCATCCGCTTGTTTGGAGGCGAATTTTTCGGTGGAAGGATTTTTTTTCTCTACCCTCCGTCAACGTGCCGGACCCAGTCTCTCTCTCCTCCGCGTCGCTGTTTATTTTCGGGGGTGGCATCGTTCGTCGAAGGGTGACACGTTTCTCTCCCTTCTATTTTTTCTTCCTCCTCTCTATCACCATTTCTCCCTCTCTTATTCTATTCCCTCTTCTCGCTTCCTTTTTTTTTCTAACAACGAGTTTTAGTTGCCTCGCCGCAGTTGTCGGTTGTTTGAGCTGGAAATTGAATTTCGTCGAAGGGTGGTCGTTGTCCAAAGGTCGTTGCGCGAGAAGTCTGTCCCCGCGCCTCGAATTGAAAGCGAAAGGAACAAGAGAATTACTGTTCCTTATATTTTCCAAGTACAAATTTCATTTGCCGCCGCTCTGTGTCCAGACGAACCAACCCCCTTTGTCTCACTCGGCTACTATTTCATTATTGATTTCGCGGTGATTGTTGCACCAGACCCGAACGAACGTTTCATTAGCACGAGTAACACATTGTTCATTCTTACGTTCTGTTCTTTGCAGATTCAAATGAATTTGTTTGCTTTCCACGGAAACAAACGTAATCGACGAAGTTTGAGAACTTTGTTTCCAATTTTTCCCTTCTTTTCTAATTGTGTATTATTAACAGACTGCGGATCTTTAGGCAAAATAAAAATGATTTGCATTGATCTTGGACACTAGGAATAATATGAAAATTCAATTCTTTCCTCGACGACTACTTTGTTACATTAAAAGCAACGTCACAACATCGAATTGTTTAAATCATTTACTTGTTTTATATTTCGCCCAACCAATTTCTTCGTAAATGCATAAAGATCTGTTCCCGTTGACAATCACTTTAAGATTAATGGATAAAATACTACTTTTGAAACCTGAAAAAATAATTAACAGGATTTTACAATGAAAAGAAAATAGAAACTTATCTGGACGCTTTAAGTAAATTGATTCGGGAATGACGAACAGAGCGAAAGAGCAATGAAAAACTTGATTGCACTGGTAATCCGATTTATTAATCCCTTTTGTCGAATCGGATCTTAACGTTGCTAATTCTTTTTTTTTATATGAAGAGGGTAACTAAAGATCGATAATCACATTTTTCCGTTATCAGGAAGATACAGCGATGTCGCACAGGGGATAAAAAGTTTCGGATCGAACAGATCCCCTCGAATTGATTGGCAAGAGTGCGGCAGTGTCGCGCGGATACGCTCATCGTCCGCCATGAAAGCCGACCGGGAAACGAAAAAAACTGTGTATCTCGGTCGGTTGGTCACAACAAACCCACAAGAATAACGATTATGACTTCCGCGAAATAAACGCCGTGTAAACGACACGGGAACAATTCAATCCCACCCTTTCGCTCGCCTTATACTTGACGTCGCCCCTTGTTCGATGCGGCACGCGCGTACAACTGCCTTTCCAGCGTGCACGCACGCCGATAAAAGTATCGCCGGATCCATTTCCTTAATTACAAGAGACGGTTTTCAGTGTTTGATTCTCCCAACAATTTTCCTTCCACATTTTATTGTCCTCCCTGTCGAAAAGCGAGTATTATTGTACTATCACAGTAATTTATGGATTAATTAATCCAATGAATCGTATTATTGCAAAACCATGCACTATTTATAAGAGTATTCATTTTTTCATTGAATCTTTGCAAAATTTTAAAATGCAACCACACAGGATTATATGATAATTTTTTCTTTGTTTGTCGTTTTGTATCTTTCTCTTTTTTCTTTTCTTTGTAAATACTTATGTTAAAAAAGTTTCTGCCCGTCTATAATAAATAATAATAATAATATATTCGATAATATCAGCCGCTGTATCTATAGGTGCAGAAATAAATCAGAGATCGAAATAAACAGTTACGTTTCATTTTCAAGGGGATGCACTAGTTATGAACTTTTAATAAATAAATGTTCTTATTTCTTCAAAGATGCTGCATTATGGCGACACTTCGTCTTTTTTGAAATTTTACAAACAATTTCGCCAAGTTGACAATTTGTTTTCCATATATGTTTCAATGTGTTCTTACAAAAGGAATTCTCCACTTTACGATGACACCTTGAACATTGATCTATGAGTTATAATTACGATTTTATTATACTTTAAACAATATAATTCGTGAAGAAAATAAAAACTCAACCTTCTTGCTCTTATTTATAACTAGACAGCGGATGTTTATGCAAAATAGAAAATGTCTTCGTCAATTCCCAGAAATAGAAACCAAAGGAATGATAATTTTAATAGATGAGAAATCATAAATATACATCTTCAGTTTGTAAAATTTCCCTACAATTTTGAATATCATCTACTCAATTTTGCTATAAATGCATAAATATTCGCAGTCTGTTTATAATGAACGGATCTACGGAGAAAAACTGACTTGAGGGCCATCAAAGTAGGTGCTTCACCCTTTAAATCAAGCCTAATTAGAACGTTGTAAGATTTGTGTACATGAAACGAGAGGATATCGAAATTACCAATTTTGTGATGTAGTTTCAATTCAGTCATGCCTCCTCGATACATAATTTTTAAAATTCGTCGTTTTTCTTTTTTTTTTAAGGTACCAAAGTTCGAAAGATGTTTAAGAAATGAATAATCAAAATGCAAAATGTCGCCATTTTACGAGAACTCGTTTTTAGTTATTCTCATCGAATTGTAATCCATGGTCCACTGTTAAATAAATTAAATAGAACCTACTGGAAAGTTTTATAACTCTTTTGTTAAAAGATTTATTAGAAAACAATTACAAGATTTTGATTATCGAAATATTTATCATTAAACATTGTTGTTGTGGTTCAAGGAGATAGTAAGTCAATAGAAATTGTGAATTATTCTAAATAAGTTATTTCTGTTTTTTATTATCAATGAAAATTATTTTTCAACACTGTATGCTATATATTCTATTTTTACCATTGCGAAAATTACACCTTTCAGGTTGTACACATTATGTTTCACCGAGCACGTTAAACGAACAGGATGGAAGGGTTGACTATACTTGAGAAAGATATTACCTAAACAATAAAAAGTTCACGAAAAGTCGCTAAAGATAATGTAATGGAACGTTCACTGTAATGTGGAAAGTATGGAAAGTTATGTACCCAGTGTCATAGCGAATTAAAGGACGTTTATATATAGTATAGCAGTTGTTGGGAACTTTCTTCAACTCTTGAAGTAAATTAAACGCTTCCACCAATCTCTGTTTCACGTGCTCGCTCTGCATTTTGAACACAAACAAAATTAAGCGTCCTTGCATTAATCCCCTGGCTGTTTTTCAATAGATAATCATTATTTATTATTAGACTCCGGATGTGTATGCAAAATAAAAAGTTTCTGCATCAATTGCAAGACGCAGGAGCTAAATATAAATTTATATTCTTCATTAATAATTTTAATGTAGTGAAAATAATATATGAATGATGTTAAAGTCTTTTAATATTTTCATTGTTTTAAATTGCACTTGCTCATTTTTGTTCTAAATGCATACAATCTGGAGTGTATTTATTATCAATTCTTTAGTTAGTAAATAATTGTTGAGAGAGTTTAACATGGACTATTTTAAGCAATTACGTGCACGTTTGAAGATTCTTACATTACATTACGGATTTTTCTTCACGTATTATACGATTTTATTAGACGAATGACTGTTTTAATCACTGTTTATGGTGGGGCGAAACAGTCGTACTTTTGCAAAATATTTTCATTCGATTAATTCGAGTACACTCTCGAAGCTTTGCGTGCGAAAACATAGGATGACCGACGGCGCGTACTAATTTACAATTCATCCTTTGTTTCGAAGAACAATAAAGACGGTGATGACAAGGGTAACAAGGGGTTGTGATTTTGCATAGAAAGTAAGAGATATTTATACACTCGAAGTTTCTGTCTCCTTTAAATGTGAGATGAAATTGGCTTGATCATTATTACAAAAAAAAAAATACGATAACAAGAATATATATCCATATATTATTTAAACTCTTTTCATTTATGAGATACGTAATACGTAATACGTAATCTTTAGAGTAATTGTAAATTGCATTTGTCCTATGTTCGATAATAATTAATCAGAAATATCTTGCAAAATATCCATCGATTGTACTTACTATAGTATTAAAAAAATAAAATTTAAATAATTTGAACTAATATTTTGTGTTAAACAAATTTTTCAATTTATACCGCACTTTGTATGGATTATAAAAAATATGTTCTTTATTTAGGTATACAAGTTTCAAAAACAGAAAGTCTACGAATACCACTGACTATTGTGTCTGATCATCACTGGCTAATTCTACTACGAATACATATTGATGTAGCTCGGTTTGCTGCGCATGAAACTACCCACGTTCAAGTTAATATTACTGTCAATACATATGAATCAACTGCGAATTTTTATGCAAAACAAAAATTTTCTAAGCTGATGCTAAAAGATGGAAGCTAGATGGTAATAATAATGTAACAACTTTCTTCTAACGATTTTACAGTCTGTAAATGATTTTACTCAGAATTGTATAAAATTTGCAATCTACTTATAAACATTGACGTAAATGGAAAAAGTATTTTAATTAATTGCGATACTATATTTCATTAGACATGTTATTCAATTTTAAAATTAGAGTTTGATGAAATAATGTTTGTTTTAAATTATTAATTTATTATATAATATAATATATACCTATTAGTTATTACAGTTTTAAAAAATTTTTAAATTTAGTGTAGTCACCGAAAAAATAAATTTATTTTTCCACAATTATTACACTTATCAGCACATTAGAGTTGTTTTTTTAAATTTTAAATTAGGGTAGTCACCTGGAAAAGGGATCGCAAACTAAACCTGAGAGAGCCCGATTGCTCGAATTCCTTTGAAACGAATATCTCACTAAAACGAAAGTATGCGCTGACCATAAAAACAGTCTAGATTTTAGGTTGGTCATAAATATAAGTCTAGCTGAGCTTTGCTTTTATGCTGTTTCCCTTCCCTTTATTTTTCTGTGGAATGTAAATTAATTTAGTTCTTTCCTTCTTCTTGTGTAACGAAGACGCGTATGATAATTATTTAAATTTCTCTGGCAACAACCGTGGTACGAGGAACGCACTTGTTCTTCGAGCGTGTGCTCGCAGGAATAAGAAGCCTGTGAAATGCTGGGAACTGCGTGGATGGAAGAGACAAGAGAGAGAACCACTGTGCACTGGTCAATTTCCCCTTAGTTTCGTCTCGCGCAGGGAGGATGGACGCTTTCCACCCCGAATACGCTTCCATACGTGGCCGTAAACGAGCACGCCGAGAAAGAGAAATGTGTTCGCACACCCCGTATTTACAAATACACGTACCAGAGCACACGCACTCGTGGGGGCCACGTAGCCGGAGCCACGCCGAGAAAATTCAAACGGTCGGTTCATTTGCATGCTCGTCTTTTTCCGAACCCTCGGAGCCTCCCACCTTTCGGATTCAACCCGGACGACACGTCGCTATGATAACCAGGAAAATTTCTCCTTGTCCAAGTCCCATCGACCTTACGAATTTATTACTGCGTCGGAACTCACCTCGTGTGATCGCGACGCAGTCAGCGAAATTTCCATAGTTCCGCGAAAAATTACATGTATTCTTCGTTAATAGACTGCGGATTTTTATGAAGAAATATCGGCTGCTTGGAAATATAAAACAGTTCAAGATTAGAATAATGTAAGAATATTCTAATATTCTTCTTCATGCAATAAAGTCGTAAAGGGATGAAATTAATTTTTATTTTATTCCTGCTTTTCACAATCAATGCAGTGTTTTTGTTTTCTGGTATCTCTACTTTATTGTATTTAATCATGAATTAAGTCAGGATAATTATAATAATGAGTCTGATGAGTTTGGTCTCCTTAACCCTTTGGGTACATTTGACGACTCACAAATAAGAAATTGAATCAACTATTATAAAGCAACAAATTAAAACAACTATTACAAAAGAACAAATTAAATCAACTACTATAAAACAACAAATTAAAACAATTATTATCAAACAACAAATTAAATCAACTATTATCGAACAACAAATTAAATCAACTATTATCAAACAACAAATTAAATAAACTATTATCGAACAACGAATTAAATCAACTATTATCAAACAACAAATTAAATCAATTATTATAAAGCAACAAATTAAATCAACTATTATAAAGCAACAAATTAAAACAACTATTATAAAAGAACAAATTAAATCAATCATTATCAAACAACAAATTAAATCAACTATTATCAAACATCAAATTAAATCAACTATTATCAAACAACAAATTAAATCAACTATTATAAAAGAACATATTAAATCAACTATTATTAAACAGCAAATTAACTCAACAAAATAATGCAATAAAAATAAGCCGTTGCAAAAATCGGATTTCCTGAATGTCAAAATTTGTGCATGATTAGAAAATGGATAATTTCCGTGCGCGTCGGGTAGATGTTATTCGTGAATCATTTGCGACAACCGCGAAGGTACGGTAAATTTTGCAAGACGTGTTGTTCAATTAAATTTGCACATATCATAGACGAAACGGAATCGCGGTGTTGCGTGTAATTAAGTTTGCATGTGTTCAAAACTCGCTCGGCGTCTCGGCGTTAATTTTGAACCAGATCTTGGCCGCAGTCTCGAAGCAAAATACCATTATTATTTGCAGACAATATTACCTCTCTCTCTTTTTTTTCTATCCGTTTCCTGCGTTCCGTTTAATTATTTTCAACATGGCAGCAGTTTCTACGGTGGCCAATCGGCGCGGCTCGCGTATGGAGGTTTGTGATTTCTTCGGTTGCTGATTTCCGGTCTCCGTCACGGACTGGATGAAAAATTGCACGATTCGACACGAACGTAATTACTGCACTCGCGAAGGTCTCATGAATACAGCGAACCCTCGCTTGTCCAAACACATCATTACACGCACAGTATCGATAATCGAATTTTTCCGGGAATTAAATAACTTCATTCTCGAACGCAGTACATTGGAAGATCACAATTTTTGAAGTATCACAAATACTCATTTCATTTAACAACTTCTTCCGTACTACTTTCGTTTTGATAATTCTTATTCATAGCATTTTTGTTTCAGCACGATGATGATACGTGCGAAGATAAATATTTTTCGATTTTGAGAAGCAATACTTATACTTTTTCAAGCAACTCAATGATATAAAAGTGGTTTTCAAACTTGAAAACCAACTCGGTAAATTTCTTACTAATTAAAAACACTCATTTCATTTAACAACCTCTTTCAATACTTATACTTTTTCAAGCAACTCAATGATATAAAAGTGGTTTTCAACCTTCAAAACCAACTCGGTAAATCTCTTACTAATTAAAAATTACTGGTATCTAAAAATTAATAGCAAGCATAATATTAATTTATGGAGAATTATACACTTGTAATTGTACAATATGTTGTCGAAAATAATCTCCATTAGTCTCTGTACTCCAATATACTTAATCTTATAAACAATTACTGAATGTTCTATTAGATGGATAAACAAATTGGATTTAATATAAAATTGTTTTATATTGACATTGAGGGTTACGAATTAATTTGTACACTTCGTAGAAAGTATAAAAGGATTCAAGGATATTGATAAATTATTTTCAACTTATTAAAATTATTAATGGAAGAAATTATCTTCCATCTAGCTCCTGTTCTAGTAATCATATTTTACAACGAAAATTTGAATTGACCATAACCGAGTTACACACCGATATTTCATTAATACAGTCTTATTCTGATATAAGACGACGACTTTGTTGAGAATGTGCGCGAGGGGTTCGAATGTAGCAACAAACTATAAATCCTTCAGCGATATCTTTTGTTGAAGAGGATAGACGTACCCTCTTGTTCAAACAACTTCAAAAGAAGAAGGGTGGGTAAACCTTACGTTCAGGGGAGGCAGCTCCGATGACCTTGACCTTGACATATGTTATCAAGGACAACATTCTGGACAACTTTTGTCATTACAATTACCCGGTGTTTGGTCTTAGTCTTCGAGATAATTACAAAAAACTGTATTGAATTTTACGTATTTTAAGTTATAAAGTTACAATTAATTGATTTTTATATAGTAAATATTTAATAATATATAATAATAATAAGTTATTTTGTGTATTAGCGTCAATACGAAAATTTTATTTTCACGTTACCACGGAGCGTGGAAAATAAGGAAAATTCAATTTAGTACTAGCAATAGTTTTTTGCAATTATCTCGAAAACTAAAACCGAGCACCGGGTAGTTGTAATGACGAAAGTTGTTCAGAACATTGTCCTTGATAACATATGTCAAGATCAAGGTCATCGGAGCTGCCTCCCCTGAACGTAAAGCTTATCGAAGGGTTGATAGTGATTTTCTTATTTCGAAATAAAAAGCTGTCATCTCGTTAGAATTATTTGAAGGGTAATCCCGCGAATAATGAAAATTCGATATTGTACATTACACAATGTAACTGGACTAATAAATCTGCAAGATAAATGCTCGGATCTTTTCGTAGATCCGCGATACGAGACATGTGAAACAAAGGGAACGAACTTTCTTGTGTGAAAGCAATGCGATCGGTAGGTTATTGCCGGTGCAGCGATATTAATTATCCAGGGTCGCATTTACCGATTCAAGGGGAATTACTGTGTGCTCTATCACAGGCAACCGTAAAATCACAGTGTCATTAATCTCCGCGGTTGACTGTTGGTAGAATGAAAGAAAGAAGAAGAGAAGCGAGACAATAATAGACGTATGTTTCCGTGCCACGCGGAAAATAATAATCTGACGCGACCCTCAATTATAGTCGCGGCAACACGATCGCCGACAGTGTACACATTGCAAAAATTTTGTTACAAACTACCAATCGGGTAACCAGTTATTACCGGCCGATCACGACTCGAGTTACCCAATTAACGACACGATCAACTGGAGCCGAAACGTTCAACCGATAATTCGCGGAACGTGAGCCACTTGCTTTTAACCATCGGACAACGGTAGATTAAAAGAAAAATACTAAACATAATAGACCGATAACAGTGCTAGTGTAGACAGTGTTGAACACTCGATGTAAAATCTATGAATATTTCGGTGTGAACATGTTAGGTGAATATGAAAATGGCGGATTTCAAATTGATCGTAATTTAATTGAGTTTTAAAAGGCTGCGTGACTTTAGAAAAATAATGGATGAAGAATTATATAAATTGTTACATAATAATAATAATATCACAAAAGGAACACACGATTCTTAATATTCCATTGAAAAACCATTAAATTGCAAATAATATGAAATAATTTCGTAATGCACCACCTAACAGATTGTTATGAAATAATATATGTGTTAAAATAATATTAAATATTATTTTATTCATGCGCTATGCACCTTCGTTTGCTATCATTAACTGCGAATATTTGTGCAAAACAAAAATTGTGTGAATAAATTCTGAGACAAGAAAGTTACATAAAAATGTGTATTTCACTTTTGGCACAGTTTAGCTATCACGCGTACTCAGTTCAATCCTCTGATAACGAGATGTCCATTTGGCCCCAGAATTAAAAGGTTTAGATAGTTATATATCCATATTAGGTCTAATAAAAAAGTGTGATCTCAAAGAAACCGGTTGAAAAATATGTAAAAGAATTATTTTACTATTTACTATTTCTAACACTGATTTCATCAGTTATTTTATAAGCGCGTTAGAATTGGTACTCCACAATCGTGTACGAACACTCAGTATCAACGATGACGGAATCACCTTCGAAAAAAGTTCTATCGAAACTGGAAAACATAAGCCGATCAACTGTTAAAATATCCAAGGAATTTCCCGCGGAAATTCCAATTTAATACTTCCGGCGAGCTCGGAGCAATTTAAATTTGTAAGCAGTGAACTTTGCACGCGTTTCGAGAACAAGCGAAACTATACGCAGCTTTGCGAAAGACAGTTCGGCGTGAAACAACCCTAGTAACACAAAATATTGTATACATATTCATATAATATTAAAAAGAGATTCAATCTTTTTTTGATTTTCAAATATACATACAATATTTGTTTTATATTAAGTAACAAATATTTCTTTTTAAAAATATTTTTTTCTAAATATTAAATGAATCTTTATTTCATATTAGAAGTAGAATATTTTTTCCTCATATACAAACAATATTTGTTTCATATTATGAAAAAATATTTCTTTCTCATTATAAAACAAATCTTTGTTTAATAGTAGAAATAGAATATTTCTTCCTAATATACAGATAATGGTTGTCCGTGTACATTGTACTTGTATACAATATTCCGATCCAATATTTTTCTCATATGAAAAAATGTGGCTTAAAAAATATTTTTCTAATATTTAAAAAAAATATTCATTTAATATTTTTGTGCTAGTAGGGAAAGTAGGTCAACTATATCCAACGCAGAAGAATTCGTTGCTGCAGTTTCTGGGCCCGGACGAAAGTGTCTAGTTAACGAGTGGGGAAACCGGCGATACGGGGATGCTTGGTGAAAATGTCCTCCCTTTCTCCGAGGAAATAATTCGGAAAGTTTCTTAGGCTTTCCGGTGGCCGAGAACGGGAGGTTGACCACCACTGTTCACTTTCTCCGTGTAGGAGAACGCCGGCTAAACGAGAGAGAAGTCGCCGAAGGGTGGAGAGGCCGAGTAACAGAGAGGAAGCAACCATTTCGCATCTCACCCCTTCGACTACCCGTCAAGCCAAGTCTCACTCTCGCTCTCGATTCGCTCTCACTCGTGTCCTCCGCAGCCCTCTTCATCTCTCACACCCTTCAGTCAACCCCCAACCCCGCGTGTATCCCCGCCCCCGCCGTCGCAGGTTTCGCGTCTTCTCCCTCCCGGCAAGTGAGAGTGGACCTTGGTCCAGCGCTGAATCGACCCTCTTTACCTTCTGCCTCCCCCCCTCCCTCTACAGCCCTGGCAACCCTCCGCAATTCCAATGATCCAGCCTTCCTTCTTCCACCTACTTCCACCCCCTCGTCGCCACGTTCCTCGAGCTTTTCTCTGGCCTCTGCACGTCGCCGCACCCTAATCCCCCATCTCAAAGATACGTCTACCCTCGAATCCTCGTATCGATTGGCAACTGACTCGCTAGAGTGCGCCACTGAGCTCTACCCAAAGAGTTTTAGAAATTTCGAATTCTTCGACTCTCTGTACGATACTCGCGCCGATTTGGGTCAGCTCTCGAACTATCCCCACGTCTTGGGACTTTCCGTCTATCCAGTGTTTCGCGACGACGAGAAAGACCTGAGCCGCAAACTTCTGCCAATTAGAACTTTCCCGGAGCTGTCTCTAATCGCGCAGTCTGTCGTCCGTGGCATAATTCATCGCTAGATTTAACTCGAGATTTTTGGGATTGCGAAGATGCGTTTATAGAGAATTTAAACGGTACATTTATTCCTTGAGATATAATATTGTATTGTGGTAAAAGTCGCTAAAAGACTGACTGAATAATTTCTTATTTATAGATCTTTCTTAATCATTTTTTAAAGGGAATACAAAGATGCATCGATTAATGCACCAAACATGTAGGGTTCCATTAGTAAAAAAGTATATTCTAATTTTTTTTAATGAAGAGTTTTTTATGATTAGTTGTCTGTCGTCCGTGGCATAATTCACCGCTAGATTTAGCTCGAAATTTTTGGGATTGCAAAGATGCATTTATAGAAAATTTATTCGATACATTTATTCCTTGAAATATAATGTTACGTTATGGTAAAAGTCCCTAAAAGTCTGAATAGATTCTTATTTCTACAAAATAATCCAAAATTGCCACTTTTAGTGAAGCAATAACCCACCCCCAGTAACCTAATCTAATCATTTCGTATATTTTATATTTCCCATAAAAATCCACGGACTGATCAAAAGACGGCGGATTTTATGCATTTGTAACAAAAATGAGTAGGTCTAGAAAACTGTGAAAACATTAGAAGCATTTAAGAATTCTGTTATATTATTTCCAACCTGTTAACCTCATTTAGGAAGAAAAACGTGGTAAAACGAATTTCCATTTCACTACAGTCCTAAATGTTGTTATTTTTATCGATCGTTAAAACATTGTTAAAACAGAAATAGTATTAATGATTTTGGCGCAACGGTTATATCAAATAAACGCTATAAAGCAATTTTACACATTAATTTATGCTTTCAACGTTTCGATCCTTGTGTGGATCATTTTCAAGAAAGAAGAAAACTGCGTCTGAAATTATAACGGAGAAAGACGTTATAATAAAATCAGATTGTACTACGTTGTCAAGGTTCTGTATTGTATTACTCACTTGCTTTATGAAAATTTTATAGTAGAAATTGAAATTCGTAACCCATGTTGTAACTACGTCGTCACAGAAGTTACTGAGCTACAAACATGAGGCCTACAGGGAACAGAACCAATCAGAGATCGATAGATCAACCTAACCAATCGATATTTGCCGGTTATTTCAAACCGTGAAAACATCACCAACCAAAATTTTAACTGTATATCTACCACTGAACACAAAAACCACTGTTTTCTAAATAAAATATACATAAACAATAATGTTAGAAAGTGTTAATTACTTTATAGTGTTTACTTGCTCGAACCGTTGCACTATGGTTTGGAAACCTGTCTTTCGTATCCAAAACTATTTTAGCATTATTTTAAAGTTATAGGTTATAATATGCTAGGTTGTTGAATTCGTGTCGACGCCAGCAATAATATTATAAAGTCAGAAACATATAGTAACGTTAAAAAAATGAACGTGATTCTAATTTTTTATAAACAAATTTTTTTTTTAATTTTTGTACATTGAAATTTATATATACGTAAATACTGACCAACTTTTGTTGGAAACATTTTTGTGGCAGATCGTAGGGAATGCCTCAAAAATCGTATTAACAGTTCAAAACGTTATATCTCAGAAATGAATAATCGTAAATGAATAATAATTTGGATTCAAAAGCTTTAAAGGGTTCTTTCTCTGTTCCCAAAAAAAATTTTCAATATCTTAACCTTGAGAAATTGACTTTTGGCCAGGAAAATGGGGTTTCCAAACCACAGTGCGTTGCGCCGAAATCATTAATACTTTTTCTGTTTTCACTCCAGTTCGTTGCAATTCCAATAGAAAATTTTTATTTTGCATAACGATCCGCTGTCTACTGATCGCAAATGATGACTCATAATCCGAAAACAAGTTACGCACCGTCTGCAACTCGGTCAAATGATGATGACGTGTGCCTGAGGAAGAGAAGTTCAGTAGTCAGTGTTGTCAAACATTGTTGGAACGTTGTTGAACTTTTTGTAAAACGCGCGAACAAATAGTAGTCCACCGAGCTTGATGACTTTGAATCGAAGAGCCTTGCATCAATGACACCCCTTTCGAGAAAGTTTCTCGAGGCCGGAAGTCAGTGACTCCGGGGAACATTACCTGGAGTTGTTGTTACGCGCGAGATACGTGGAATTTACAGAAACTTCGCCCTTTCAGCGTGCAGCATTAAGAACTATCGGATAAGGCGTTTTCTAAAGCAGTCTCCCCCTCGGATGTTACGAACGCGGTGAAAAATACCGGGACATCATCAATCCTCGGACGTCGTCATCAATTTAATTTTTATTGCGTTTCGCGGTTGTTAACGAGTCCTGCAATTAGATTGCGCCCAAACGAATGAATTATTTCAGGTTATATTGCTCGAAAGAGGAGATCGTAAAATGGTACAATGTAATTTCAGAATGCCTATGATGATTTCCTGTTTTCATTCTAGCTTGATGAAAGAAGAAGTGCCGCGTTCTTGAAAGGCTGGCTTCTAACGAGCGCATAAAACGAGTCGCCGCGAACGCCGCGCCGATGGAAATCCTTAAAACAAGAGCTATCTCGAATAATGATCGTGTTCAAATGAAATTAACGTTTCACGATTCGTTTCACATGGGAACGGTGGGTATTTACCTGTTCGACATATTTGTACTGTATTTAATTATCAATTTAACCACCCAGTGCGAGGTGCACTTTTATTGGTCCGTGTGTGAACATTTTTTACTTTGCATAAAGTTGTTTTCTCGTATAAGACGAGCATAAACAAAATTTACTGAGGATTGTTAACATTTATGCAATCGTTGAATTTCAAGCGTTGAAATTTATTTAATGGATAATACGAGTATAAACAAAATTTACTGAGGATTGTTAACATTTATCTAATCGTTGAATTTCAAGCGTGGAAATTTATTTAATGGTTAAGTTTTGAGGGATAATATTTATTTGATCATTAGGTTTTCAGTAGTAATGTCTGTTTAAACGTTTCTGTCATTTGTACAATTGAAATTTGAATAATTAATACATTCGAATTTCTGCAGATAATATAGTCGATATTTGTGAACGTACTATAATATAAAGTATTGCAATTTTTATATTTTAAAGTAAAACTTTTTGGTCGATTTCAGTGCTTGATGGGATTAGTGTTAATATGTGCCAATAATTATGAACGTGTTTAAGTCATATATTTCGAGATATTTAAAAGATACGGATATTAACACTAAATGAATTCAAATATAATGTTGAAACTATCTAACGGTTCATTATTGAACGTATCCTAAAAATTAAATCTAGTTAATTTAGTTTAAAATAATGTGACACTTTCATAATTATGGGCACATGTATCAAAGTTCCTGTAGAAATTTTAAAGTGAAGAAGAAATGAAATAAGAGGAAGAAAGTGGATTACCTTTTTCGGTGTCCTCGATATATTTCAAAGACCATTCCGTCTAATGCCGATTCTAACAAAATCTCCGGGAAGTCGTTACATCGGGCTCGTCGTCTAACGATCCCGCGTTAACCACAATGTAACCGAGTTCCTTGGTTGCCCGGGAACATCGGCCCGCCCCTCCATTAATATTTCAGGCTCAATAACGCAGAACGTTCGATTTTACAGTCGATTCGGCGCAGCTTCCGGCAGGCTTTTTACGATCGATCCGACGTGACAACCGCTCGAAATCCGACGAATTCAGCTCTATCCTACGGAGCCGCGATCAAAAGGTGATCGTAAAAAAAAGCAATTAGCGGTCAACGCATTTAACCGGCACGTAAAATCCGTCGTGCGCTATCCTCCTCGATCTACTACCTCTCACGGATCACCCTTCTTATTCGGAAATCTTTCGGCTTAATCCTGTTTACCGCGTACTTTCGACTGCAGTCCAAGAAAACATCTACACCCCGCTGGCACAATGTTTCCGATCGGAGCCATTGATACCGATTGTCGAGAAAACATTCACAATTTAGAAGTATAAACTATTTCTTCATGGAGTTAAAATTGATAGGAAATGAAAAGGGGCTTATCGAAGAATGAAACACAACAAAATAACATAAGTATTCATTTGTTATAACAAAGAAACGAGCAAATAAACAAAATGTTATACGGAACAAAAGTTTCCGATTAATAGAGCTTTTCGCGCTGATTCCGAATCTGCCCTTAATTTTTTCCCCGGACACACAGTTTTTGAGAAAGTAAATTTGAAAATGAAAATATATTTTTCAATTTTAAACAAACGTTGTCATGTTTGTATACAAGATATTGTATTGTTCTTTGTAACAATTGATTCTGTAGACTTTCCCGAATACAGCAATATCCCATATTAATACATTATGAATCTTTAAACATGTTTAAACAATCGTTAAACATGGAGAGATAACCTTTTTACACCAGTTTGTGAGGATATTTTTCAATTTATCTTAAGACTAACCCAAACCCAATTCTATGAAGTTAACAAGTCGACGTTTTTTTTCGAACTCGAAAGCAAAATATCTTCGCCCGACATGATTTGCCACCAGATACAACGGAATACGGTGCGGCACTCTTAATGAAAGTCTCTTCGAATGGTACAGCCCAGAGTCGCCAGATTAATAAAACCAACATCCAAGTGTAATTGAAAATTTCTACCTTCATATTTTTTTAGTCATCTACTTACTTCCAGATTTTTTTATCTGTTCCCATCGGTACTTAAAGCATAAAGACATTTTCCCAAACATTCTACAGTTCGCGTGTGAAGGCTACTTCACCAGAAGTTATCAAAAGTTTCATAATTTTTTCAATCTTTGAATAAAACAATATTCATATCTGTTAAATCCTGTTCTATATTGACGGCACGAGCCTAACACGATGCTGTGTGTGGGAGCTTAGGAGTCCCTGTTCACAATCGGGCAACGGAACCGACATTGAGCTAGGATACAAAAAAAGAAACGTTATGACGAATTACGGCCACCCTCGCCCTTCTTATTCGAAGGAACAGCCAGCTGAAGAAGACCTACCCCAACCTCAAATGCGTTTCGAAGGCGTTTAATGCGCACCGTTCCAGGATTCGTGGAATACTGTAAACAAAGGCAGTGTTCCATTATTTTACAATTTCTTCATTTTATTTATTTGCTAGCAAATCTGTAGTGGTAGTGGGGAACATCTGCATTGACTACAATGACTTAGATGACAGTAGAAATAAAATAACAATTGTAAAAAATATATATAAAAAAACTTTTTTTTAAAAATCACGCTTATATTGAAATGGATTAAAAAGAAGAAAATAATGTTTTTAGATATTAGTCACTATAAATAAAAGTGTGGGGCGCTAAACTATATTAACGTAATCTTCGTGGGCGCTCCACGCTTCAATTTCAAATCTATAATATCTAAAAAAATTATTTTCTCCCTTTTTGGGCATTTTAATATAAACGTGGTTTTTAAATTATTTTTATTTTCTACTTTACTGCCGAGCGTCTTTAGTAAGAGGCCCGGGTTCGGTTCCCGCTCAGATGATCTCCTGAGATTTTTTATCTCCTAAACGCACAGTTTTATAATTTTGCATTGTCATCCTAAAGGCAGTTTAAAAAAAAACTTAATATTGCATTGTCATCTAGTTCTGCTCTATGTTTGAAGTTTCAAGACTATTGTTTAAGTACTTCACTCAGTGGCGCATCCAGAGGGAGGGTGGGCAGGGAGGAAACAAAACCCTGGAAAATTAGCTAAACTGTACAATAGCTGCTTCCTCTCCGATTTAGATGATTTTTGGATATGTTATATGTAAAACTAAACATTTTAAACAAATTTTCCCTATACATATAAGGCATACCTCACTTAGGTTCCGACATATTTGCAAAAACTGCCGATACTAGACACTGAATTGAATTCTGCCTATTGTTGTGCATCGTTTTTTCTGTTTACAAACAATAGTGCTCCCGCGGTCGTTTTTTTTCTGTTTACAAACAATAGTGCTCCAGCGGTCGATTTTTTCTGTTTACAAACAACAATGCTCCCGCGGTCGTTTTTTTTTTGTTTACAAACAAGAGTGCTCTAGTATCGGCAGTTTTTTGTTTATTGGAAATGATCGCAGAGTCACTTTGGTTACACGTCGCTAAAAAAAAGGTCATTTTTGATTTCATATGACTTCACTATTTGTTTGTTTTATTCACTTGAAGTTCAAAAGAAGTTGACAAGAAAAATCTGAGAATCGTTATTTGTTTCATCAAAAGGGAACAAGTTATAAATAATTGTAGCACACATGATTTTACTTATAACTGCACTCCCTGATACATTCACCGTAGTCGAGAAGAAAATGTCAGTGAAGTCACGTCGAGCGTTAAAATAGACGTGGCTGAATTCTTAACATTCGAAAGTGACTGTCGTCCATGCTGGAATCGGCTAATCGGATGAAGCGACTAGGGTTGACGGTACCTAATAATATTTATCCACAGATCGCATGTAGGACGCGATTTTCCCGGGCCATCGGTTAATCGATAAAGCGATAAACGCGTCCGCAGAACGCGGAAATTGCGAGGCGTGCCGGACCCAATATCACGACCCGTGGCCCAAGCGTAAATTAATTAACCAGCAGTTTTGAAAAGTGGTTAGGCATTATACTGGCCGGTTGGTCGCACGAAAATGGGAAATTACGAAACACATAGGGAAGCGTATCACCGAGCGCATAATTTTCACGAACGACCTGCTCTTTATCTGTCTCTTGCCCTCTCTCGTACACTCCATCTCTCACCGTTCTCTCTCTCTTTTTGTTCGCCTCTTCCCCTTTCGCTGTGATGGTTCGTTCCGGAATTTCCGTGCTCAAAGGACGAAAAACGAGTGGCTGTGGTGGAGGACGAGGCTAAAAGCGGGGTTCGTCTCTCGAGCAGCCGCCACCGATAGAAGTACCTCGGGCCCCGTCTGATGTCTGCGTTAACTCTATTTGAGATTTTAAAATTCAATGAGCCAATCCGATCGAGTATATTGCCGGTTCTGTCTCGGTGCTCTCTTTCTCTTTTTGCGGGATGGTTCGCGGGAGCCTCTACGGAGAAAAAGGGGAGCCCGGGAGGGCCTTTGTGATACGGTTAACGGCTCCCTTCGGCCTTTTCGGATTCTCGATGGATCAAAAGCATCGACCAACCACGGCTTCGTCAACACCGACGCAGCGCCTCTACGCCCGCCTTTTCTCTCTCGTCCACGCTGACATCCTCGTTGCCGTAGCCGTCGTCGCACAGTGGGGTATTCCCCCGAAAAAGTGGAAAAAAGTCAATTTCTAAATTTCTGCGTATGGCAGAAAATTTTTGTTAGGTTCGTTGTAGTTAAAGGTCTGAAGAATAAGGCTGCAATATGTTCTTCTAATATACATCGATTTACTAAAAAGTTTCGTGATTCACATATGCTGCATGAAATAATAGTTTACATCATTTCAATATAATTTATATTCAAAAATAATTCTTTTCAGTTTTTCGGTGCAAATATTGCACTATTGTCACGGTCTTTTATGGGTTCTTGATAATCTGACAAAAAAATGTTTCGGACAAAAGAAGAAGAGTAATCAGACGTCTACAAATTTCAATAAATGAAAGTTGGAAAAAAATTTTTAAGGTACGGCATAAAATTTTTGTTGTTTGTTGTAATTAAAGGTCTGAAGAATAAAGCTGCGATATGTTCTTCTAATATACATTTATCTACTAAAAAGTTTCGTGATTCAAATATTGTCACGGTCTTTTATGGGTTCTTGATAATCTGACAAAAGAATGTTTCAAACAAAAAAGAACAGTATTCAGACGTCTACAAATGTTGATGTATGAAAGTTGGAAAAAAATTTTTCTTTCAAAATAATTGAGGTGAATTTGATTTTTTAAATGCTAAAATGTATTTTGGATTTCATAATATTGTAGCTGATCTCAAGACGAATCCAACGATATATAATATTATAACTTTGAGCTTTGTGAATAACGCTACAATAATTTTTTCCACGTTTTCAGGCCAAATACCCCACACTGTGGCGTCGTAGCCGTTATCCGTCGTCGTAGAGCCCTAGCCCATAGCCTCGTAGTACACTCATAGTCGTCGTCGTCGACTGTTCGGGGATGGGCTTTTCTGTTGCGCGAAAACTTTTGCCAAGGCTCGCCCGCACGCTCGCTGGCACGTGAAATTTCCGGCGAGGGTTTAATAATCATACAACCAGCGCCTCTCGCTTTGTCACGTATAAAGCGAATTGATTTGTTTTAGAAATTGGGGTAGGTCTGTTTGCTTCGCTAACTTTCGGAGGATAACCGGACACACGGAGGGACGTTTTCTATCCATGCTTTTTAGGGGTGGTTGGGACGAATTTTAAAAAGCGGGAACACGACCGTCGCGCGCCTACCGTGTGCATTCATTGGCGATTTGAAAGTTTGTTCACGGAATAACGTACTCCCGTCCCGAAAAATCACGCACGAAATACCGAATTTAATACTGCTATTTCGAACGATCTACCCTAGTAGCGCAAAAATATTAGATGGATATTTTTTTCAAATAGTGGAAAAATATTTTTTAAACCACATTCTTTCACGAGAAAAATATTGGATCTGAATATTGTATGTATGTACAAGAATAAAGATTATCTGTATATTAAGAAAAACTAATCAATTTCTAATATTAAATGAAAATCTGTTTCATAATGAGAAAAAATTTTTTTTTTCATAATATGAAATAAATATTATCTGTATATTAGGAAAAAATATACTACTTCTAATATGAAATAAAGATTCATTTAATATTTAGAAGAAAAAAATTATGTAGGGTCTTTAAAGTATATAGCACATTTTGAAACCAAAAATATTAACAACTTACCTTGAGGAGTGAAATAATCGCCACAATAAACAATATGTCAAACAATAGTAATTAAATAAACAATACTAGACAAAGAACAAAAACTATCAAATGTACTAACAATCAAACACGACAACAGTTAAACAATAACAATTCAAAACTATAATAATTTAATAAGTAACAATCAAAGTGCAGGTTTACGAACAAGTTCTTCTTACTCGGATGAATTGTGTTAGACGACTGCGCGAGGTGACTGCGTAAGTTTGTGGAAAACAAATGACAAACCCCAAGGACGCAGACCAACGCAGAATTTGTTTTCATAGCCGATTAGACAATACATAAATGTATACATACTATATAGTTTAAAATCCATATTCGCCGTATAACTTGCCTATTTTAGGTGCCCACCCTGTATATCTAGTTGCATTTCTGAGGGAGATGTATAATGAATACATAATTGTCATATAACTATTATAAATCAATTTTTATGTACCGGAACGTGAACTGAGAACAAGAGTGGGTTTTCAAACACTTACAGTGAAATCTACTTATGGATTAATTAATCCAATGAATCGCATTATTATTAATTTTAAAATGCAACCACGCAGGATTATATGATAATACTTTTTTTCTTTCTTATTAGATAAGTAGTCTTGTATCTTTCTCTTTTCTTTTTTGTAAATACTTATGTAAAAAGGGCTCCTGCCCGTCTATGAAAATAAAAATAATAATAATAATAATAAAACAATGAACTTGAAGAACCATGAAAGTGATGTGTGTCAGATTTGTGTGGCACGGTTTTCGCCGACACATATTTCCCCAACACCAGATTTGACCGACGACTACTTTGGCCGACAACGAATCTGAAATCGTTGTCGGCCAAAGTAGTTTTCGGTCAAATCTCTGGAGTCGGTGAAATGTCGGTGATTTCCATGGAACCCTTGTAATAAACGTTTCCAGTGGCGCACCCAGGATTTAATCTTCGGGGGGGTTGATCAAAATGACCTGTTTTTTAGTGACGTGTAATCAAAGTGACTCTGCGATCATTGCCAATAAACAAAAAACTGCCGATACTAGAGCACTATTGTTTGTAAACAGAAAAAACAATCGCGGGAACAATATTGTTTGTAAACAGAAAAATAACGGCCGCGGGAGCAAGCAGCTATTGTACAGTTTAGCTAATTTTCCAGGGTTTTGTTTCCTTTTTCTTGGGGGCGGGAACTTGCCCCCACTGGGTGCGCCACGTTTCCCCATTTCTTGTCGGATGTTTTGCGACGAAAATCCGAAACCAAGATGGTTAATTAGAAATCTATCAAATGGAAGAGTTTTTTCCTGTTTCCACCCTCGACGAATCACGTGGCTGCGTAGAAAATTATCCCAAGTAATCGTTACATAAGCGCCATCCCCTTCGGCACGCAGTAAATTCTTGAGAACCGTCCAAGGTGTCGGCCGATAATGACCGACCGTTTACGGGCGTATAAATGAAAAAGCGAGACGTTCCGCTTACCACGGTTCGAAGCCCGTAATTCTAGAGCACCCTCCACCTTCTAATAAATGCCCTGTACCGTTCAGCCCTTTGTAGATATAATTCAGTCTTGATTATATACAATATATCCAGCCGTACGTGCTCTTATACCATTATCATGACTAATTAAGTGATTCCACTCGGTCCTTACACTATTGGCGCACTACTGCTAACAGTGTTAATTTTCTTAAACCATCCACTCTGAAAAACTTTATTTATTCCAATTACTATCATCCGAATAGTTCTGGTCGAGTTTAAACGTCAACGCTGTTATACTTTTTTTTAATTCTCTTTAATTCTAATAAATGTTAAACGAGAGACGTGATGAGTGATTAGATTGATATAAAGATTCGTAACCTGCTAATTAGATTATGTAAATTGTGGATAGCAACTCATTCCTAGGAAAAGAAACAAATAAGAAATAAAATGTCACATTTGCTAAATAACATAATAAACAAGAAACACTACATTTTTATTCCGTCATAATAACGTTTATTATATCATAATAATTTCATGATCAACCAATCATTGTGAAACATGTAAACTGAAGTAATTAATTTTTTCAAAATGTAGTTAGTTTAAGAAAAAAAAACTATAAAAATGTTATACATATGCAGTATTTCAAATAAATTCATATGAGACAATTGGACTTATACAGATTGGCTTCTAAGACCTTCATATATTTAAACGTGAGCTGGTGCCTTGTTTGTAACTTCATCAATAATTTGAATATGTTCGTTGAATTTCAATTATTTCTTTGACGTATGGCTGCATGAAAGTACATGTCTGAAATCAGGAAATAACAGAGTGAACGAAAAAATGTTTAAGGTTGTACAGGAGATCGTAGGGCAGAGAAGCTGTGTTATTAGAACAGGAATGTCGAGGGAGAGAGAAAAGAGGGTGGAGACACGCTGATAACAAGACTCTGCTCGCCACGTGACTTCAATACAAATCTAAGAAAGGGGACGATATCGATACTACAAGGAGAATGAGCACGCTTCTCAATTGCGGAGAAATAGTTGTACCCGAGTTAAGTCGTTTTTTTTATTCCTCTTCTTATAAAATTTATCTTCTCCGATTTCTTTTAACACGTACTCTCGCTTAATTCACTTTGCGTTAATATTTATCTATGTAATTCGAGAAGAAGATTCAGAAAAATAATCATTTCATTGAAATTTTACCCCTAAGCATTTAACATTTAATCCCTTTTACATGAATATTTATCTATGTAACTCGGTACGGGTACAATTGGCAAATTTTGTAAAATAAACGATTCGAAAAAAATCGTATAATTCAAACTTTAAGCATTTAATAATTTTTTTATTATTGAATTATTGTTCGCATTGACGTTTTTATTATATGGAAATAATGAAATCGACGGTTTATTTAATAGTTACACTCTGCTTCAGTCTTCTCATTGTAAAATTTATCTTTTCAAACAGTGTATAATTTAACCATTACAAATGTTATGATTAGAAAAAAACTGTCCTAACAAGATTCAGAAAAATCACCGTGTATTTTAAACTTGATATACATTCAACAATTTCTGAAACCATTTGTAGCTAAATATGTACACAGTTTCACATTATCTCTTAGACATTATTTGAATGATTAAAATCGTCGTTTATATTGCCACGTTTTTATCAAATGGTGATTTTCAAATGATGATGGTAACAGTATTTAACTGACTTGTTTTGAAAAAAAATGAAAATTTTCTAGTTCATAAAACATAGACAACATAAAAGTTTATATATTTTATAATAATTTCAATTAGGTGAAAATAATCATTGAAGTTCTTAAACTCTTTTAATCCTGTTAGCGTGTCAAGATTCATTTATTCATACTTTTTATAAATATGAAATCCGCAGTCTAATAACAAATACTATAGATTAATTTCTCTTTCCTTGACACTTTAAAATGTAAATATCCTTTTTCCAGATTACGGTATAAATGCTTAACAATATAATACGCGTTTTAAAATTGAATTATACCTAAATGGAATAAGACATACATATATGTACTTTACTATGTATTATTTATAGAACATTCGGATGTGAGAGGTTTTAAAAATATTTAAAACGAGTTTCTTATTTCTGCATAATGAGCAGCATATTTCACCGATGACCTTAATAAACTGTAATTGATGTGGAAACAAATCATCCATTATTTCTCGCCCGAGTCGTTTAGCAATATCATAATGTTTATCCGCTGCCGGCGGGAGCAATAATAAACCGAGAAATCTAGTTATTTATTTTGCTTTGGTATAGGCGAAAAAGACGTTTCGGTATAGGAACGCCGATTATGGCGAATAATTCAGTTGCTGGGGGAAACGGACATTCCTCGGTCTGGTTCTACGCGGTGATCGTTTTGTATGCGATAATTGCCGGTGTTATTAAAAACAGTTTATGTCAGGCAGATCAGTCGGTGTTCGTTAGTAGAACACGTTCCGAGAAGCAGTTTTTAATAGGCGAGTAGTTTCCCGTGAAACGTTCCGAGTCAACGAAAACGATTTTACGACTGCTCGTTCGAGCCTTTTGGTACCGTACCGGCAAATAAGATGAATGGTTCTGTGCGCCGTTTAAGAGACTCGGCCGAATAATTAAAATTGATGTGACAGTAATATTAGCGTGTACGTGTAAATCAGATGCTGCGTTGAACAGGTGACCCAACGCTTCAAACCTGTGAATCTGTTTCAAGTTTTTCGGCAAGAAACTTTTCTTTTCGTCAATCTTCGGATCGATTATTTTCTGGGCAATATGACGCTCTCAAGAATTTCAAGCATATTACGATTTTAAAACTAAGGTAACTGTAACGATTACTGAGGTATCATAATTCGATCGTACAATATTAAAAATATTGCTCCTAATTTATCATGGAATAAGAATGTGTTCTAAATACAAAAACAAAAAGGTGGTTCTCAAAACACGATACAACATAAGGTAATATTAAAAAATAAAATCGATAACATTTTGAACGTATTACTGCGGACGACATAGAGCCATGTATCAATTACTGCGGATTAGAATTCGAAATGTACGAATCTACGGAAATAAACTGCGTATCTAGGTATTAATTTAAATAAACATTTTGTACGTATTACTGGGGATGAAATAGAGCCATGTACCAATTACTGCGTACTCATTACTGCGGATTAGAACTCGAAATATACGAGTTTACGGTAATAAACTACGAATTTAGGTATTAATTTAAATAAACATTTTGTACGTATTATTGCGGATGAAATAGAGCCATGTATCAATTACTGCGGATTAGAATTCGAAATGTACGAATCTACGGAAATAAACTGCGTATCCAGGTATTAATGTAAATAAACATTTTGTACGTATTATTGCAGACGAAATAGAGCCATGTATCAATTACTGCGTACCCATTACTGCGGATTAGAATTCGAAATATACGAGTATATGGAAATAAACTACGTATCTAGGCATTAGTTTAAATAAACTCTGACTTTGGATAAACGTATCCATATATTTTTTAAAATAGTAAGCATAATGCATCCAATTAACAATTGATTCAAAATATTAATATTTTATTTTTGAGTACCCTGCATTATAACTTGCAGAATTAACTGTACTCGTAATCTCGATTTATTAAAATTTTTTTATTGCGAATATAATGTTTTCAGAACAATATAATGTTGTTTGGAATATTAAAAATCGATAATATCTGTTTACTAATTATATTAAATATATCTAGCAAACTTTGTTGTAATTTATATTTGTTTCTGACTTATATTATATAAGTAATAAAGGAAGAAGCAAATACACACTCGACACAGGAGTGCAAAGAGTTAAGGAAAACATAAATACCGAGGTTCTGAAAAAAATTGTTTCATTGATTCAATTTTGCGGTAGACTGTATCTCCGCGAGTGGGAACACAGCTTAAGATAGCCGTATAGCGCGCGATTAACACCACGAAACATATATGAAGTCATTCCGAAATCACAACGTTAAATACGCATCGTTCAGCCCTTCAACGAGTCATTTAACCTTTCCGCTGCACTCGTACGTTCGGGGCCGGTACATAAAATGCGCACGCTGAAGTGTGTAAAGACCGAGCGTACAAGACTCTTGACATCCGTGACACTTTAACGACGCCGGTTAAGCCATGAGCGATCAACGGAGGCCCTTTCTCTGGAGTTCTGTCGCGTGTATGGTGTACACTGTGTATAGTGTATGTATGTACAGCGCCGGGGTCCCGAGAGTTCGCGTCACGATCGAATTTTTCGCTCTTTTGTTACGGTCGACGAGCACGCGATTCGGCGTGGCGAATTCGAGAGAAGCGAGCAGCCGATCTCCGCTGAATTTGTTCGAGAAACGACACTCGTCTCTGGCGATCGCGCCCGATTTCGTTCTCGTGATTTACGAACACCCTGGACCTTGTTTCAACGATAATCCGACGGTGTTCTAATGACGCCGCTAAAACCGACATCTGAACTTGTTATTAATCGCCCAATATACGGGAACCAATCGTAAACCTCAACGCGATTTAATTTACGATTTGTCTTCCCCTGACACGTGGTTAGTCATCGGTCGTTTCCAAAAGCTATTTTCGTTAACCTTACGTTTAGCGAAGGCAGCTCCGATGACCTTGACCTTCACATATCTTGTCAAGGACAACAATCTCAACAACTTTTGTCATTACAACTAACCGGTGCTTGGTCTTAATTTTCGAGATAATTGCAAAAAATTATTGCTAGTATTAAATTGAATTTTCCGTAGTCGCGCACGCTCCGTGACAATGTAAGTCTGCCCCGACGCAGCGTCAGTTTACCGTTTTTGTAAAAACTATTACGTAGATTTCAACAATTATATAGAAAAATTATTTTATAGTTATTATCGTTCATGTGAAACACTTAGTATATATAACGTTCAGTGTTTTTCAGATATTTCATTCAAATAATAATTATAAAATTGTATACAAAAATTATTTTATAGTTATTATTGATCATGTGAAACACTTAGTATAACGTTTAGTGTTTTTCAGACGTTTCATTCAAATAATAATTATAAAATTATTCACAAAAATGATTTTATAGTTATTATTGATCATGTGAAACACTTAGTACAACATTCGGTATGTTTCAGACATTTCATTAAAATAATAACTATAAAATTATATAGAAAAATTATTTTATAGTTATTATTGATGATGTGATCAAAATTTCTCTTGAAGATGATCCAGAATCGGATCGAAACGTTGAGGAAAATTTTATAAATTGCAAAATTGCTTTGTTTTGATTTCTGATCGAACCTGTGCGCCGATATCAGTAATTTCTATAAACTTTTTTTTGTACTTCGACCCTGAATTATAGCACGTTTATTAATTTACATGTTGATCTAGATATGAAATCAGTAGCTCTGTACGATACGGGACACCCTGTACACTCGTTGAAGTTTGAATTTCCTGAAAAAGGTGTATACACTTAACACCACGACCACTCTCGTCTCTTTTCCTCGTAAAAAGCGCGTTTGAAAATAATGAAATTCAGGTTGCGGCGCTTCTCGTGCCAGGCTCTAGTTTTTGAAGCCTGTTATTGTCAGTAGAATGAGCAGTCATGAACGAGCTACGTGAGTGATGGACGAGGAAAAAGCTCGCGAGCGAGCCTGAGAGAATCCACGTGTACTCACTTACGTTCCAAAGCGAGTAGGGAAAAGAGATCGAGGGAGAGAAGCCGACAAAACGAGAGGGCGAAAGAGAGAGAGAGAATAAGAGTGTTTGCCAGTTCGCGAGCAATTATCGCGCGTGAATCGCGCCACTTGCCGGTACGTAAATTGGCCCGTGTTGGTTATATCGATCTTGTTCAGCAATTTAGACCGAGTTAAACTTCGTGCCTCGATCGATGATAACACGGTATCTGACACACTGAGACCTTTCCCTTGCTCTGCCTTTTAGCTTCGGACAATTTTCGATGCCACCAAGATTGAGCCAATTAAAACCGAAACTGCCAAGCAAGTTGCGATTGTTATTACTAGACTGCGGACCTTTATGCAAAAGGAAACTTTTCTGTGTCAATGTCGATTCAAAATAGAAGGTACGTGGTTTTATCTATTCTTTTAATCGTGTTAACACGTTCATCGACCGATCAACGACCAAAAAAAATGTACAGAATTGAAACAATTTATTTAATGAAGATTTAAAGAAGATTTATAAATGTTATTCGTAGGATTGTTAAAAACAAAAGATATATTTTCCTTTGCGCCGAAAATATCAATACATCTTTTGTTAAGATTAATGTTTTGAATTGCTCTAACCATACTTTCATAGTTTGGAGACTAAGAAAATTTAGCATGTTCAAAAAAATTGTACAGAATCGAAGCAATTTATTTAATAAAGATAAGATTTATAAATGTTATTCCGGTTATCGATCGTAGGATTGTTAAAAACAAGAGATGTACCGAAAAGATGTATTTCCCTTTGCGTCGAGAACATAAATACATCTTTTGATAAGATTTATGTTTTGCATTGCTCCAATCATACTCTCATATTTTCGAGAATAAGAAAATTTAGCACATTCTATCTGTAATTGGAGAAATTAGATTTCAGGTCTACCAAGTATAGTAATAAAGCCTTGATCTAATTTGCTAATAGATAATGTAAGAATTTCAAAGGAATGCCTGACCCGTTTAATTATGTCGTGTCTAATTATGAACATAATTATGAACAAACAAGAAGAAATAAAAACATTTAAAGAAGTAGAAGTGAATTTATGCGAATAGAAAATAATATGAAGTTTGTAAACGTTTTCGTAACAGTCTTGATTAGTATTAAAGGCCTGTGTTATTATGTTCTCGCAGTTCGTTACTTATATTACTACTTTGCACATTCTATTCGTTCGAGTTTCACAATTTTCCTGATAGTTCGCTTCAATTAGGTTCAGTACTACTTTATTTACATGAACCTATCATGAACACGCAGTTCGTACAACTGGGTCGTTCATAGAGCAAAAGCTATCTACGATAGTCCCCATTCATCACCATGTTTCGTTCAAGTAATTGGATTCTATCAAATCTAATAATGTTTTCAACTATGTTAATTTCAGGAAATAAGTTTTCTTATTATGCAATATCTATACAGTGTCCGTGAAATGTTGCGATATAAAAAGTTAAATCAATTAGTAGTTTATGAAGGGTCGAATGTTAAATTAACAAAAATCTGTTTTAATATGCAGTACTTATTTCAACATAATGATAAATAATTACTTTTGGCAATAAAAATATCGAAAGTATTTGATTAAATATTGTGCACACGCGCACCGAAATTTTCTTTTGTTTATCTTAGTTCATATAATAGAAGTGATACTCGATAATTATACCGTGTTATACGTCTGGAATAATTCGAGTGACGCGAATAGCTATTATTCTGTCTACGAGTGTACCCTACGGTGTCTTCACCTGAAAAGGAGACTACAGTTAAGGAGATATTTCTATTAGAAGGGGTGGAATAATAGGGTTTTTTGTTTTGTATTTTCTGACAATGCAATACTATGAACATTTATTGCAAAAATTTATGCGCGAATTAATTGAAATGACAAATTTACGATTATTCTCAGACAACCAGACAAACAGACAGCCTCGATTTCTCAATAAGCAAATGGTACGACAGCCATTTTGTCGAAAAATTTAGTCAAAAAATGTTTTTACTTACAGAAATATGCATATAATAATTCTTGTAATAATAAGAATAATTATACAAAAATTCTATTTTATGATCCAATAGCATGAATAAAACTTCTTTTCCAAAAACCCTCTTAATCAGAGAAGTAAAATTTTATTCACATTAAATATATCAATGGATTTGCATCACCTAGTATATTCAGTTATATTCCAGCTATTCCTGGTAAAAAATATTCGATCAAATCATGAATACAATTCTTGAATGAATTATTTCAGTGTAATATTAACCCTTTGTATCCGAATATATTTTGACTCCAGAAATCGGACGGTAGGTGTACGCAAAAATGATAAAGAAATTGTTGTGGCATCACGATGTAATGTAATACTTTTTAATATTTTTAACGATGGAGATATGAGAAAATGTTCTGAACGCATGGGGATGATTAATCCTCCCTTAAATCAGTTTCGAATTTGCTCATTCTGTACATTACAGAAAAGCAAACATATGATATGATTTTGCATATGACCTGTTTTGTCTTTATTTTAAATGAAAAAATTTTGCACATAGACAATATGATTAATGACCGTGGATTTTATGAATTTATGTAAAAAATGAATAGATGTAATCTAAGAGGAATTGAAAAATACTGTAACATTATTTTCCACCTGTTAAACATATTACGAAAGAAAACAAATTTCTATTTCACTTCAGTTTATTGTAATTCTGAACATTTTTATTTTGCATAAAGATGCGCTGTCTGGTAATGACAATAATAGACGAATTTGATCGGATACTTTTTGACAGGAGTAGTAGCATGACGGAGCGTTAAAAATCCTGAAACCCGTGGACTAATAAAATTCTTGCGAAGAGTATAAGTAAAATGGATGTGGTTTCAAGTGAAAAATGTCTGAGGACGACCAATTAATACTCTCCATTTGAACGTACCGTAACAATAGGTCGTCGCGGGAGTATGTTAGGACCCCACGACAACGTAGTGTCCCATCGAGGACCCTTAAAATTTCGCGAGCGCCAGGATGCGCGCGGTACCGTGTCATAATCGTAATTAATCCCGTCGTCCTTTCTAACAAATATGCATCAAGGTAAAAACGTACTTTAGCGTAACGTGACTCTCGTTTTACCGGCGCTGCCGGTTCATCTTAACTTTATAAACAGACGTGCGGGACAATAGTTGCCCTCCAGTTTTCGGAATTACAACGTCTACCGGGTCCGGGTATCATAATATCGTATATACATATACATATATAATACCCTGCCCGACAGCCGTACAAGGACCTACACTTCGCGAACACGGAACAACCCCCGTCCTCCCCCGTGCACAATGCCGCCTCCGCATACTTAGACGACTCGGCAGATGAAATCTTAACGAGAGACGCCGCCGACCGCTTCAAAACGGGATCAACGTCGATGACAACCGCGTGACTTGACCTTTTTCTTTTTACCGTATCCACCGGAAAAAGTCTCCTTACCCTTTTATATCTTTATAAATCACCGTTTACCCTGTCGAGAGGTTATTCTAGTCTGGTACACGATATTTTCAGCTAACTTCACAATTTCCTTTTTTTTTGTAACAAAAAAAAACTACCGACCCTTTCGTTATTAAGCTGCCGCGTACGGTTTCATTATACCCTTATTAACATACAGAGCTTTTTTCGGGAAAGTCAAAATTGAGATTGTTACAATGAGCTGCGGATCTCCGTGCAAAATAAAAATTGGCTGCGTCAATAGTGAGAGACAGGCTTTCAGCGAACACAGTTCGTGAGCCAAACAGTATTGTCATTGTTTAAACAGCTTCGCAAGATGCGAATAATATTTTTCATTTCTTCTCTACTCGTTTCAGTTACGAATGCAGAAAATTGAAGTGGTTACCGCTATTGTGATAATTCTCCAAAACTTTATGCTTGTAGAATTTTATGGAATTTTTGTGGAAACATTTTTATCTTGGAATTAAGAATTGAAGTAATAGTGTCCGATTGTGGGAGTTTTTAAATATACTTTTAAATAATCAATTAACCCAAAGATCATATAACAAAGTTATTTATTATGAACACAATTACGTCACATAGATACGTCTGAACGTTGAATATTATATAAGAGGGATGAGCTGTTTAATCAATATTGACGCAAAGGAACGATTCTCTTTTTTTATTAACATCTTGTTTCAATGTACTGCATGATCAAATTTAAATAGATCAAATCAGTCCATACCGATGGGGATACAGATCAATTTTATGATATTTGTAGATGTTACGTAGAGGATAGTTAAATGAATCATAGTTAGTCAGTGGTTCTTTATGCAAAATATAAATATTTGTACCCCAATTGCAACAAACTGGAGTGAAATAGAAATTCATTTTCTTTCTTTAGATATTTAACACTAACATGGAATTATTACATTTTTTTCTATAAATAAATTGTTAATAAGTTGAAGATAATATAACAGTGTTTTCAAATTCATCTAATGCCTTTACCGTTTCAAAATACACCCACTCATTTTTATCACAAATGCATAAGATATGCTGTCTAATCATACTCGGTCATCAACGTGAAAGGCTGAGTAATTTATATTGTAAATGATATGGCAAAATGATATTGAAATGGGAGAAAAATAAAGAATATATTCGGCAAAGAAAGTTCCGTGGGGCACAAGTGAAATTGAGTTATGTTCCATGGTAATTAGCGATTCCGAGGGACAATTTGCCGAGATTTTTGGTGCGTTGTAGCGACAGCCTAGGATCCAACAAGCTCTTTCCGTTAGGCCATTCGCTAAAAGCTCTGTAAATTATTGCTCAAAGTTTACGACGACACGGCAAGGCGCAGACGCGGTCGCTACGCCCCTAATTGCACTAATTATTATCGTTTTGAGGAGGGAGGAGTAGGATGGAAGGGGAAGTCACCACCCTTAACTTTCGCGATGTCGCACGGACGCTTTACGGTCGACGACACGGGACGATCGTCGACGCACAATTCTTGAGGAAACCAATTACCACGCGACGATTCCTCCGTCGCGTCGGCCGCGAGGAAATCGAGGTGCCTAACATTATTCTATATCATGTTCCTTTGTTGTACAATTTAAAAACGCGTATTGACAAATATACGAGTTAATCCAGTTAGCACAATTTTTAACCAAATTATCTAATGACCTACACATGCGCATGTAAATTTACATTATCTAAGACTAATTTATTAAAAAAAGTAGAATCTAATTTTGAGTACCTAGTCATATGTGAAATGTCTATTTATGATTATAGCCGAAATTGTTCGTACTACGAACAATCAAGTAAACCAAAGGAATAGTTTACATAATATATTATGCAACCTCTGTAATCGAAAGCGAATTTATATAAAATTTTCAGAACATTATGCAAAAAATGAATAATTATATATAAAAGGTCTGCGTATTCTGATTTTGATGAAATTTTAATATGTTATAGATTTCGAAGGATGCAAATTTCTAGTATCAGTGTACACGTTACTTTACTATGGACGATTAAAAAAGAAAATTAAAACTTGCAAACAGATTGTGTCTATTAATTGCGATGATACGAAAAATATCTTTTACGTATTTTGCAAATTAGTTAAATATACGTCCTCATAGAATGCGTACTCCGATTTTGATGAAATTTTAGTATGTTATGCAGCAACACATTCTGAACAACTTTTTCCTTTTCCAATATAGGGGCGTCGCTTTTAGTTTTCAAGGTATTTGCAAAAGACTATCGCTAATACTGATGTTGCCGCGGAGCGTGCAGGAATACGAAAAATTCAATACAGTATTCGCGATAGTTTTTTGCAAATAACTCGAAAACTAAAAGCGACCCCCCGATATTGGAACAGGAAAAAGTTGTTCAGAATGTGTTGCTGCATAACATATTAAAATTTCATCAAAATCGGAGTACACATTCTATGAGTACGTACATTTAACTAATTTGGAAAACACAAGATATTTTTCGTGTCATCGCAATTAATAGACACAATCTGTTTGAAATTTTTAATTTTCTTTTTTAATCGTCCATAGTAAAGTAACGTGTACACTGTTTGATACTAAAAATTTGCACGGTGCAGCAAAGCTTGCAATGACAACAGAAATTACTTCTGGTTGCGATTTAATAAACTAAAGTTTCTGGCCAAGGAATATTTTCCGAGTGAAGCGCTACCGAACAAAGAACCCCTTGTGTCGCATATTTTTCGCTGTTAATGTACACGGTGCATATTATAGGCATAAATAGTATGAACGGTTCGTAACGTGTATTTGTGTAGAAGATAGTGCACAAATATGTCGGAGTGCTCGCAGGTGTGCACACACGAAACTCTCCGTAATAGCAACCCCCGCGATGGGTAGTCGCGAGCTAAAGGTAAAGCACGTCAGTTCGTGCTGAGACGTGAATCGAGTCGCAACCCCCGTTTTTTATCAGCTGTATGAATTGCTTTCTGTTACGGTGTAGCCCAATATTTTTCCTACGCATGTACGAGACAGGTACGTGATTTATATCTTACATCGGTTTTTTAGCCAATCTCTGGTGAACTAGATTTACATGAAACTAGTGGGTGATGTGTGTCAGATTTAAATTTAGTGGAATTAATTTTGTGTGTAGATATGTGTAGCTAAATAGAAATTTGTAACGTTAATTTTAAAGATTCAAGGGATGGTTCGATCCAGTCTGACGAATTTAATAATGAATATTGTCAATGGTTGCTTGCAGTTCAGATAAATATATATTTTTCATACAATCTTTAACCCTCATACGTTCCTCAGGTTGAAAATTCAGCCATTCAATATTTTCACATACTGTAAAATTATTTATGCTTTTATGTCTTCATCGTGAGACGTATTTCTTTAAAATTCGACACTATAAATGAAACATCATGTGTTGCTTTAATATTTAAAATACAAAATGGGAGAATTGTTATCCTAGTCTCTTTGTGCAACTATTTTTGAAGAGCGTATGGGGGTTAATGGCATAGATTAATTTGAAACTGGTGTGTTTTTAAATTTAGAGAAATTAATTTGTAGAAATTAATAGAAATTAATTAATTTAGTCTGACGAATTTAATAATTAAACATTATACTACATTATACATACACTTTTTTATAATACCTTTAATTAAATAGAATCGCAATAGATCGTATTTAAATTGAATTTAATCAACCCTCAGACATTGAACAATTCTTGCAACTGTAATCGAAAAACAATTGTTGCTTAACATGTTCGTTCACTAAGCTCTTGAATTGTTGTAATAAAACGCTATGAACACGTGCTTCGACGATGTCTTCGCTCAACTCGGCTCTAAAATTGCATAAGTGTACCGTGAAAGACAAAAGGGAGCACAAAAGGATGGAGATGATGGCCAGTTCGCCAGTAATTCGACAGAATTTGTAGATCAAGCAGGAACAATAATTCTCTCCAGACGCGTAAAATTTCGGCTTGTTCCTTAGAGGGCTGACCACGCGATTCATCATTTGAAACGTGTCTGGCCCCGTAAATTGCGACGTCTCCGGATTCGTTTCGCTTCGATTCGATTCGATTTCGCCGCGAAATTTCGGCTGGGGACCGAGAAACGGGAATGAGGCTTCGCGGTCTGAAATAAATTAAAAGTCGACGAAACCCGGCTGTGCCTCAGGTTGGAACAAAGGCTCCGCTCTGCTCTGTTCCGCTCCGCTCCGGCCCGAAGCGACGTAGAAATATCGGGACAAATCGCGTTGCGTAAGTCGGCCAGCGTCGTCGGCGTCTCCGTCGCGTCGGCCGCCTCCTTTTTATTTCCCGGAAATTTCGCCATCAAATTTATTCGGCTAGCAGCGCCACGGGCGAAAGGATGACAGAAGCTGGCGTGCACGCTAGTTCGTGGTCGACGTGAATTTTTATCGGGGCAATTACTGCTTCGTACAGGGTGTCGATTTAAAAACCATAACTAATAACCATAACTAATATAAAAAAAATCTATTTCTCATTTTCTGATGACGACGGTAATTTCCCTAATTCCTATTATTCCATATATTTTTTGCTATTACATAGATTCGGCAATAAATTCTTTTAATATTAACCCTTTGCACTCCAATGTCGCCTTTAATGAAACATCAACTTCAAATTATTAAAAAACATAAAATGTTTATTTTGTTGAAGATTTATAAACTTACTATTACATAGAGTCGGTAAAAATTTCATTTAATATTAACCCTTTGCACTCCACTGTCGCCTTTAATGAAACATCAACTTCAAATTATTAAAAAACATAAAATGTTTATTTTGTTGAAGATTTATAAACTTGCAATTACATAAAGTCGGTAATAAATTCTTTTAATATTAATCCTTTGCACTCCAATGTCGCCTTTAATGAAACATCAACTTCAAATTATTAAAAAACATAAAATGTTTATTTTGTTGAAGATTTATAAACTTGCAATTACATAAAGTCGGCAATAAATTCTTTTAATATTAACCCTTTGCACTCCAATGTCGCCTATAATGAAATATCAACTTCAAATTATTAAAAAACATAAAAAGTTTATTTTGTTGAAGATTTATGAACTTCAACTTGTAACCGTAGTTTTTTATTATGTATATGTACTTATACACTTGTAACTAGTTCGTGGTCGACGTGAATTTTTATTGGGACAATTCATACAAGGCGTCGATTTGAAAAGCATAACCACAAGAAAAGCCGTTTCTCCTTTTCTGGTGACGATGGTAATTTTCCAAATTTCTATTATTCCATATATTTTTTGCAAATTTAATTTAGCTATGATAACCTATAAATATTTAAACTTGATCGATTTTAAACAATTTTGACAGGTAAGGGCACTGCCATGTTGGTATGTACTCTGACATTGTCCAATACAAAAAAAAACACAATTTTTAAATTCCTCATTTTTTTCTTGTGTTATAAGCCGGAAAACATGAAAAGAAATAATCAAGATTTTTAATTTTCTTTGCGTCATACTGATTAATACATACTTATATCACTTCATTTTTTTGTATACGATCAGAAAGAGTGGAATCGTCAACCCTCATTTTTCCAAACGTACTCTGTAAATAAATATGTAACTCTTATGCAATTTTTATTAAAAAATCGTGCAGAAACAGTCTCGAAATAGATCCTTAAGGGTTACAAAAAAGATGAAAAGAAAAATTGATTTCTAAAAAGTTCAAAACCAGTCTTGAAGAAAGTGGGGTTTCTGGCTATCTAACTTCTCCATAAAACATTTGGAATTTCCTCGTTAATCTTTTTCATCGTAACGTAATTATCTCATACGGGGTTGCCAGGTAATTACAATGCGATTCAGTTTCAGTAATCGATCGGCCACAAATTACCGAATAATCAGGTTAAATGCATCTGTATGTGTGTGAAAAGTCGGCCAGTTTCTTGACAAGGTCATACAGAGGGGGGGGGGGGGGGGGGG
>CM052336.1:22707288-22718755 GCA_028455595.1 Lasioglossum vierecki | reverse complement strand
GGGGGGGGGGGGACAGAATACATTGTAATTCCGTAGTGTCGAGGAAAGTTAATCGATTCCAAATGGTCGGACGTAATTCATCGGCTCGAGGATAATTTTGTCGAATTCCGATGCGATGGTCCGCGGCCGATTTTCGTCCGGGCCCGATCGATGCCCTTCGGCCTCGTGCCCGAGAAATTTCATTCCCGATTCGAGATACTTTTCGGGACCAACTATGTAATTTTGATTCGTTATTCCGCGAAACTCGAGGAACTCCACGGTAATTGGCCAAATTGCCAATCCTGCCAATCAATCGTTAAATATCAAGGATAACCTGGTCCCGTTCCCGTGTGCTCGCGTCTGGTTAGTCACCTGCGTCGCTCTTGTATCTGTTCTCTGCTCACGTGTGTACAAAGCAGACAATTATGCGGTTGTAACAAGATGGTGCTTGGACTCGCGTGTGCGTTTTAAACGACAAGATAAAAATTGACACCCCGTGACAGCTGATATTCTACTAAAAGGGGATTCGCGATGATAGAGTACAAAAAACGAGCATTAAATATCGGATTGGTGTGATCAACGCCGAGACTTTTTCCCGTTGCATTACGGTTTTTATCTCCATTAATTATGACATTGTTTAATTTCTATCTTGTTACCGAGGAATCTAAGCCGTGCAACTTTAATGATATACAGTTGCCTCAGATAGCGAGATAACGATCGCAATTTGTGGGGAAATTAATATAATTATATTTAATATCAGGTTGTTGCCAATGTTATGAAGAGTTTTGATCGGGAAACACTGTTACAATCTTCCAGCTTAATATACAGGGTGCCCCAAAAATGCTGTGACCATTTCTTCCTTTGCGACAATGTTCTTTGAGGCTTCGAAGAGTTACTTGAAATCACTCTGTATACCGATAGCTATTAAAAATAAGTAATTAATTAAAGTTTCTCCCTGTTGGTATTCATTCTTAAAAAATCGATTACGAACTTTTGCAATGAATGAAATTATTCTTTAGGGACATTTGTGTATATCTTTTGTACCGTTTGAGATATTGACATGAGGTTTGAACTAAAATATATTATAAAATAATCTCTTTTTTTTTCGAATAATACATGTTAGAATATATTTTTTGTTTAATTTGTTAGTTAGTTATTTTTATAATTTTTTATGTAGTTGTTGAATCAGTTGCTTTCGATCACCCAGTTTGTTGTTCCAGTTCATCTCCCAGGAAATACGAAATTTCATTTCATCGGGAATGACGGGTGGTTGATGGTTCGTTTTACAAATCAGCATGATCATTGCCACAATTATGCGGCTGTTCGAATTGAACCCGACGAGATCGAAGAGTCCACGGGAACGGCGTCTGCGAAAAGTTCCGAGGAAGCCCATTTCGACTTAGCAATCTCGCCCGGGCAATTTCCACTTTTCCAATTCTTTTCTCTAGCCGCATCGCCGGTGTTTCCCCGCGTGGTCGTGACTTTTCCACGCAACTCGAAGTCGTAAAGTCGCCCGGCCATAGGCGAAGCCAGGGCTCGCTATCGATTTCGTGTGTTTCCTTTCGGAAATTACCTTGTTTTTTTTCCGCTCCCCTAACGTGTTTCGAGCCACGGGAAAGATCGATACGATATCGTGATACCTCCTGATCACGCTGGGTGGCCTCCGCGACCTGCCACGCTCTACGAATCTGCCTTAATTCGCTACCTCTCTATCGGTTTTAAATCTCAACAGTTTGATGAACGGCGCGCACTACGAAAACCTTTTTTTGTACGAGCATTTTCTCCACAATTTTCTATTCGACTGCAAGTTTTTACAAATAGATAATTTCATAATGTCAGTTTCGTAAAAGGTAGAGTTGGCCACGTAAGGAGGCTTGACACGTCAAGATTCGAGCTGTGACTTATGAGATACCCGAGTGCCCGGGTTACCCGTGAGATACCCGGGTAAACAAAAATTACTCGGGTACCCGGGTATCTCATGAATACACTGTGGATCTTTATGAAAAATAAAAATCGTTTGCATCAATAGGAAAAAGAACTCTTGAACGATTTTAATAAATTTAAAGTAATATATCAATGTTCTTTTAATTTCATTATTGTTTTAAATTGAACCAAATTATTTATGACTTATGTCTTATGAGATACCCGGGTAAACAAAAATTAATCGGGTACCCGAGTACCCGGGTATCTCATGAATACACTGCGGATCTTTATGCAAAATAAAAATCGTTTGCATCAATAGGAACGAGCAGACGATATATTACGATTACTTATTCTCTTGAACGATTTTAATAAATTTAAAGTAATATATCAACGTGTTCTTTTAATTTCATTATTGTTTTAAATTGCACAAAATCATTTATGACTTATGTCTCATGAGATACCCGAGTACCCGGGTAAACAAAAATTACTCGGGTACCCGGGTACTCGGGTAAACAACATTACCCGGATACCCGGATATTCGTGTAAACAAAAATTACAGCGATCATTCCGCAAAACGCGATCTACTTCGTACGGCCCTTTAAAACGTGGTACTAATTTCGGTGATACACCGGGTGAATTATCATAACTTTATCTCCTACTTTATATTTCCTCGTGGTCTTATGTCTAGTATCAAAAATTCGTTTGTTGATTTTTCGATTTTTTATCATTTGATTTTCTGCATTTTTCCGACATTTCTCTAGATTGCGATTTACAGTAATTTTTCCTTCTAATTCTAAAACCCTCCACCTATTCATTAGAGGAGACCGAGGCTAAAAGTTCCCGGGTTACGTTGTTCTGATCATTATTTATAGAAAAGGAGAACGCGTGATTCGATTTCGGTTGCTTCTTTTTATAGAAGTGGGTAAAGACACTCTGTCGTTCATTTTTGTGGCGTTCGCGGCAGCGAGCGTCTGTTTTTAACGAAGTCTTAATTACTTACCGGATATGTAAATATTATTCGATCCCTACTTTTTAGTCCACTTCAATTAAAAATATATTCGTTATATAATAGTTACTTTTTCATTCAGCTTTATAATAGGTTTTATATTATTTAATTCATTACTGTAATTAAAATATTGTTGTGGACTTGCACATATATCAATTGGGGCAAGTTGTTACTGTGACAAAACGTTAAAAATTTTTCTTATTACATTATCTTCTATTTGTCAAGCTTGTATGGTTTTCACTAGACTGTGGAGTTAAAGCATTTATGATAAAAATTTACATTTAACAATGTTGCATTTCTTTTTTATCTGCTTACAATTATTCAGAAAAGAAATAAATCTATGTGTAGCTTCTGTGTGTTGCAATTAATATAAAAAATGTTTACTTTGCATAAAGATCTGCACAGTTTAGTTCTCTTATATCTTCTAACGAAACACAGAAAGTGATATTTTCGCCGAAAGGTTATTCTAAAATACCATGCTATATTTTATAACTTTAAATAATGACAGGTGTGGAAATAATTCGATTTCTTTAGGGGAAGTAGAAAATCATGGTGTTGTCACTGATATTACGCGACACCTGGTAGCAATCCTGTTAACAACTTATGTTGGAACAACATATCTCACACATGATAGTCACATTGGTTCAAAAGCGAATTGCTTGTTTCCTGTTCATGGTTCGACGTTTTTATTTTGATAAAGGTCTTACGTACTTCTTACAGTAATCATTCATCAGTTGTCATTGAAATTTTGGATTATTTCACTTATAACTAGACACCGTGTCTTTATGCGGAATAACAATTTTCTTCCTGAATTGCATCAAATTGGTGTAAAACAGGAATTTATATTCTTTTTTTAATATCTTTAATAGAAGTTGAAAATCTATCTATATAAATTAAAATCAAAGTGCTTCTTTGAAAATATTTTTCTTTCTGGTTCGAAAAAAACGTTGACTTGTCAACTTCAAAGGGTTGGGGTTGGGTTAATCTCAAGAAAGTCTTCTCTATCGCGTGATATAGTCCGATTTATCACTGCACCCTTATTTTTTAAGATAAACTGAAAAATATCCTCACAAACTGGTGTAAAAAGGTTGTCTCTCCATCTTTAACGATTGCTTAAACATGTTTAAAGATTCATAATCTATTAATATTGGGCATCACTGTATTCGGGAAAGTCTGCAGAATCAATTGTTACAAAGAACAATGCAATATCTTGTATAATAACTAGACAATATTTGTTTAAAATTCAAAAATATATTTCAAATAGAAAATATTAAGAGCCGATTCGGAATCAGTGCAAAAAACTCTATAGCAGTAATCCAAGTGCAATTGTTGAAGAAATTTGATGTTGGACAGTGTAAATCGAATCAGAAACTATTTTCCAGCAGTTCTATTAATCGGAAACTTTTGTTCCGTATAACATCTTGTATATTTGCTCGTTTCTTTGTTATAATAATGAATTCTTATGTTATTTAATTGCATTTCATTCTTCGATAAGCTCCTTTTCATTTCCCAATGGCTCCGATCGGAAACATTGTGCCACGCGGTGTATTATTTTCAAATTCTAACCCTAACTACGTAATAGAATCGTGCATTGCGCATCAACACCCTAGCCGGACCCGTCTGTCATTCTAACTCGTGGTCACTTTTGCAGAGTGAGTGGGTCGTTCGGAAAAAGAGGAAAATCTTGTGGATCTGGAAAGAACGAGGAAGGGAATGGAAAGAGGAACGACGAGAGAGTAACGCTTTAAATCGCTCGGCAGGGACGAGAGGACACGAGCGGAGGCGAGGTCTAGCTCGCCTCGTAATCCAGACAGATGGGACTCGTTAATGGGACGCGCGAGTAATTTGCAAGAAATCTAATAACACCGTGGATGTCTCTCTCGCTCTCTCTTTCTTTTACTCTCCCCTTTCTATTCTTCTGTTCCTCTCTTGTTCCCTTTCTCGGCCCATAATTCGTGGCTTGACTTTTCCCCCTTGCTGGTCGTCGTTGCCCTCTCTCTAATGACAATACACGGCGAGAGCACCCCGCTCGTGAAAATTAAAATTCGCCCTGAAGCACTGCTAGATCGCACGCACTCGCGCAACCAAGCCACCACACAAGCTGGACATCCTCCGCGTGATAGTTATCCGATGAAGGAACACGAGACTGTATGCGTGCGTGAACTAACTGCAGTTAATGATGGGCATTCGGTTCATTCTTTCGCGAGAATCTCAGCGATTCAGTTGCGAAGTACTATTAAATATCAATCATGAGCTGGAAAAGTACACTTGTGGAACGGATAGGCAGTTGTACGAAAGAGTTTAAGGATGTTCTGGAGGTAATTAAAAACGCAAAAAATTATTGAAAATTTCACAAGATATAATTCTTACTAAATTAATGCAATTACCAAAGTTTGGGTTCAATTCACTGTACCGTTTAATATTTATAACAACTTAAAGATGTCCTGAAGGTAATTAAAAACGCAAAAAAAATTTTGAAAATTTCACAAGATGTAATTCTTACTAAATTAACGCAATTACCGAAGTTTGGGTTCAATTCACTGTACCGTTTAATATTTATAACAATTTAAAGATGTCCTGGAGGTAATTAAAAACGCAAAAAAGTTTTGAAAATTTCACAAGATGTAATTCTTACTAAATTAATGCAATTACCAAAGTTTGGGTTCAATTCACTTTACCGTTTAATATTTATAACAACTTAAAGATGTTCTGGAGGTAATTAAAAACGCAAAAAAATTTTTGAAAATTTTACAAGATGTAATTCTTACTAAATTAATGCAATTATACCAAAGTTTGGGTTCAATTCACTGTACCGTTTAATATTTATAACAACTTAAAGATGTCCTGAAGGTAATTAAAAACGCAAAAAAAATTTTGAAAATTTCACAAGATGTAATTCTTACTAAATTAACGCAATTACCGAAGTTTGGGTTCAATGCACCGTTTAATATTTATACCAACTTAAAGTTTGCACATTTAAACACGTCTTCTTATGGAAAATTCATAAAATTTCACTTCAAACCCTATTTAAACCTTGACAAAACGCAACTAGAAACTCTTATTTTATGTATATATAGTAAAAATTGTGTAATTAATTACGTTGAAAATTAGGATTCACTAAACAGTTACAGAGTAAAAAATTATAAACTGATACAAAACATCTTTGGACAGGGCAACGTTTGTCGGATCACCTAGTAAATGCATAAAATCCGAAGTCTAGTAATGAGTAAATTGATTTGAAATCCAGATAATTAGGATTTAAAGGCTTAGAAACAACACGTGCTTATACATCTTATTCTGTCTCTAATTTTTTCATAAAGCAGGTTGCTAATTTTATTACTGTATTTAAATCCGTTGTTCAGTACATTAATACTGAAATTTCTATTTAAATTTACAGACGCAGTTGTTTGCTCTTTCTTGAAAAGGATCCATATTAGGATCGAAACGTAGAAAGTTTAATCAAACCAGCAAAATTGTTTTAATTTATTCTCTGATCGAACCTTTGCGCCGAGATCATCAATACATCTTATTATTAACAATCTTACGATCGAATAAAAATGTGTAATATCTTGAAGATAAATTACGATCGATAACCAATTAATTAATTAATCTTACGATCGATAATCAAAACACATTTAAAGATTCCATTCATGTTACTACGATTGTGATTGCAGTATACTCGAGTGAATTTTGTTTGTCTCCGGTTCCACTCGAATCCATCGCCGTTCGGGGACCGGGCTGCCGTGTGGGTGCATGCGATGCAACTTTCGTGGCACCGCATAGAAGCGAAAAGGTGCGCGGTCGGGGGTAAAAGGAGCAGGACTCGTTAAGCAGTTTGCAGTTCGTCCCGGCCTTTTTTTCAAGGCGCGCCTTTAATGTAAACATATTCCGCGAAGAGATCGGCATCTTCTTCTGTTTCGCCTCCTTTCTCTGTTTTCTACCCGCTCCGCTCTCCTGGTTCTTTTTCCCGCCAGTAGAACTATTCTATTTTTGCTCTCTGTCCTCGTTCCTCCCGCGTTCCCCCTTTTTTTTTCTCCCGTACGGACTCGCACATTTTGTTTCGCGCGTCTCTGTTCTTTTGGAGAATCAGCTTTGCGGCCCCTATGGTCCACCCACGAAGATCGATCTGCGGATCGATGCTCGACCGCACGGTGATCCTCCGAAATGGCGTCCAACGACGCATTCTCGTTTGAGAATTGTTTCCTGGTTTGCGGTAGTAGCCTACCAACTGTTTGGCATTAGTATTCGATTAAACAAATCAAATGATGAGCAGTGTAATTATTTATATACGGTCGACGAATGAATTAGTACAGCAACAATATGATAAATAATAAATATATTTATTGTACATACGGTGGATGATGTTATTTACAATAATAATAAATAATTGCTTATGACTTGCAAATATCAAACTTAATAAAAATGGTAAATATTGGAATCATCCACTGATGCATATGAATTTGATTATTCTATTTGATGAGAAAATTTTGTTCATTCACGCATTCACATGTAGCGTTTCGAAAAATATTTTTTTAGACAATTGTTACATTCCAGTGAACCTTGTAATTTTACCTAAGAGGAAAACTAAAAATTAATTATTACTAGACAGCGGATCTTTATTCTTTATGAAGAATAAACATTTTCTACCTGCTTGCAACAAACTCGAATGAAATATATTTGTTTTCTTAACTATTACAATTTCTGTAGTTATGCCAACATTTCCACAAAATTGTGTTCAATAGTGTAATAATTTCAATAATTTCAATAATTATAAAATTAAAAATTTGAGACCGCTCATTTGACCGACAGAGGTAGATTTAGTGTTAAAACGATGACAACAGTCAGACCTATAAAGAATAAATAAGAAAAATAACTTTTTCGCGAGTTTCGATAGTTGCTGGTATCGTCCCTTGATCAAAAAATTAGGATAGCTCCACAACGATAGATTTCTCAGCCTTTGAGTAACATTCTTCGTCAAATATCCTTGGGCAGTTTCACGCCAGCTACGCCCTCGTTTATTCCTTGATCCGCGGCAAAACAATGTATTGCGAAAAGCGAAAGGAACAAACAATCCAGAAACGTAACGGCCGGCTCATGGAGATTAAGTGCCGATTAAAATTCATGGCGTGTCAGCCGGTATAATTCCATTTCGTAGGTGTTCGTGCAGATCGAGTTACCCGAGGCGGATTTCTTTTTCCACGGAGACGAGGGGCTCGGAACGGAACAGTCAGGAACCGTCGGACCGTTGACTCGCGGAGACAAACTTTTGACGTCGATTAAAATTGAAACGTGGCTCATTATCGATTCGTCACGCTAATCGAGCGTGAGGAGCACGACTTACGGATTCCGCTTGTATCGTGTTACGCCGCGATCCGCTTGTTTCCTTGGACCAAGGACGGCCAGGACGATGATAATAATGCAAGACGATCGTTCCGACGATGCAGACTCGGGAGAACTCTTCAAAATTCGTTCGAGTTATCTGATTACTGGTGAAACAGTACTGCGAGCTGGATTAATCCTCAGCTTAAGTTTCTCGTTACTGGGAATCGTGACGAGTGTGACGTTTCGATCATTTAGGGTCGTTTAATTCTCAATGATATCGTTTCTTTCTTTTATCATGTATTTTGCTAATACTACTGAAAATGTGATGATTTTTAATCACTTTATTTTTGTTGAAAATACGTATTTTAACTCTTGCAAATTACTGTGTGAATGGGAAAATTTTTTTATATGAAATTTATATAGAAAATTTAATATTATTGAGAGGTCATAACCTATTAGTTAAAAATAAAAAAAATCTTCTCAACCCTAGTTTAAAAAAATATTTTATTTACAAAAAATGTATTCTTTAATGAATAGATGAATTTAAAAAATTTTAATAAATAAATTTTTTTTGTACCTTTTGTATCAGGGTTAATTCATTTAAATGATATAAGGAAGTTGCGGACACGGTCTTACGTAAATATTTTCAATAAACAATGAAAAATGCTCCCCAATTTTTGTATGGTAATCGTTTGATACTAGTCATAAATTATGTAGGTACTCTAAAGTATATACCACATTTTGAAACCAAAAATATTGAAAACTTACCTTAAGGAGTGAAATAATCGCCGAAATAAACAATATGTCAAATAATAATAATTAAATAAATAATACTAAACAAAGAAGAAAAATTATCAAATGCAATAACAATTTTTGAAGTGTTAGCGAAATATGTTTAACACGTTTACTGTCAAATTACAACCCCAAAATGTCGTAGCATTATTGTTTTATGGGAAGAACAGAAAATCTTATTAAATATAGTATATTAGTTTTCTAAAACAGAAAATGTTTGATTCTAGTAAATCTAGTAAAATTCTAGTAAAATGACAAAAAAATCAAAGTCGTTTTATACCATCTGGTTACAATTTCATCATTATTTAAATACCCATCAAAACTTTTGTATTTGCATAATAATTCCTGCGACACCCGCATTTTTCCCTGTCAAATTTTGCATAAGCTGCGTATACGACTCCGACAGAATATTTTATAGAAATATAGACAAATATAAACGAGCGGAAGACATTCGTTTCGAGATATTTGTCCAGATAACTGCACCTCCCAGCTCTCTTAATTAATAAAGTTAGCTTTTGTGACAACCACATTAATTCTCGTAACGTTCTGCGTTGACTATGCACGCCGCGATCGTAATCGATGGAAACAATCTTGTATCTCTAGTGAACAAACTGTTTCCATTTGTAGCATTGTAAATTACGTTTAGATCAAATAAACACAATAAAATGTCTATATCAAAAAGCTTTTCGAAACAGATGGAACGTTAAATTTGGCATGTTACATTTATATATAAATATGAGATATTTGTTAACTAGTTCAGTATATTTTCAGCCTTAACAGCCCTGTATAGTAGCTATTGCTCTGCTTATATAATTAAATATAATACATAATTAACATAAATTAATATATAATTATTATAAATTAAATATAAAATTAATATAAATAATTAAATTTCACTAAAAATTTAGAAACTTATATAATTTATGAAATACTTATTTGTAGATTGCAAGTGTTCATGTAAAATAGAAATTGTTTGTTACTTCTCCTGATAATTATAATAAGATTAATCAGCATAATAATATTCAATAAAAAATCCATAAAATTCAAATCAGTATTAATAGTATCTATGGATAAAAATTGAATAGGATTAGTTAAATTGCTCAAATTACCTTAAATTTTTCAGCTTTTTGTGAAAGCAAGACTAAGTCCATAAGAGATATAGACACCAAAACTGTTCAATAGCATTTTTCATTTGCGAGAGAATATGAACTCATCGCAAGCGTATCGTAATTAAAAGCTGAACGTATTTGTCGATCCGATATTAGCAAGCGTTCGTCACCATGACACGTTACTCACTCTTGAAGCCATTAATATGTCTCGCGGCGTTCGTGTTAATCACCAATTTTATCGTCATTAACGCTTCTTCGTCGATTAACTCGAGCTGCCGCACATTTTCAACACAGACGCTGAACACTCGTGCACGAAACGTCGCGTCGTTGCAAATTAATGGTCATTTCGGTAGAACGTACTTGCGGTCCAGCGCAACAGCAAATGACAATTAACTTTCGACTTTAGTTATCGTTAAATTATCCAACTGTATCTAATTACTATCTGGAAAATCATAAAAATATTATAAAGCGCAGGTGAATCGAAGTTCATTTCTTTTATAAATAATTTTAATAAGTTGAAAACAGTTTAACAGAATTTCTTTAATTTTTCTGAGATTTTATTTTCACTTACATTATCTTAAATTAATTGAAAATTAATCATTTAACAATTTATATTGTAGTGCACTTACTGTGTAGCTCAATTTTAAATCTGGCAATGAGAATTGATCACACACTTTGTTTATACTTTTTTTTTATTGGAAATAGAATGAATTTCTACAATATATCTTATTACTTTTCGTTTTTTATTATATTAATTTCGATATATTTGTTATCGACAATTTTTTATGTTAAACGAAGCTGGTTTATGAACGTCTAATATTTAACTTGATGTTACAAAAAGTATACATAAAGTATTTCTTGTTTCGACAATACGAAATTTGTCTTTCACAGCACTGTCTAGCTTCTTCAACCCAGATTTCTAAGTCTCGTCTAACAAGTTGACTCACCACTTAACCAACAGTTGTTAATATTAGGTTCAATCAGAAGACCGGCATATTTCGGAGAAATACGTGATGAAATATAATACATTAAGATAGGGAAAAAAGCACGAGATGCTGCGCTCGAAAAAAAATTGTATATCAATTTTCATGGTACCGTTGTAAAGGAAAGACTTTAATCTTCGAATCCGAGGAAGATGCATTACAGAAAAATAAAAATAAATTTTTAAAAATACCACGTTTTTAAAAACGGACTAAAAAGTATAAAATAATTTTTCCTAGTGCCATACAGATTCCTAACCTCGTACAGATAGTCCTGAAAATTTGTGATTGTGAATTTTGAATAGCTGTGAAAATACTTGTGAGATTTAAAACGAAAAACGTGGGGCGCATGCGAT
>CM052336.1:22675296-22707188 GCA_028455595.1 Lasioglossum vierecki | reverse complement strand
GATTCTGAACATCGACAATAAGAAAACATTGACTATTTTTATTGTCTATTTTGACCGAAAGTATCAAAACTATCATGACAAATTAATTTAACGAACATTCAATTGAAAACAATAGAAACATTATTATATGTCCATAAGAGTTATACCTTCAAAAATATGTAAAAAGAGTTTGACAAAACAATGCATCATTCTGAACATTAACAATAATCAAACATTCATTATTTTTATTGTCTATTTTGACCGAAACTATCAAAATTCTTATGACGAATTAATTTAACGAACATTGCATTAAAAACAATAGAAACATTAATATGTTCATAAGAATTATATCTTCAAAAATATGTAAAAAGAGTTTGACAAAACAGAGCACAATTCTGAACATCAACAATAAGAATGTTCCGCCGTCCGAGGATTAGGGCACTGACAATAAATTATAAGTAAAAAGCTGTTTGACAAAAATCTGCGTCGAGTGTTTGATCGTGTCAGCAAGAATTTGCAGCGAGTTTTTCCGCAACAAGGAGTGCATCCTGCGATCATTTAACGCATAATACACTTGCTTTTTTTTTTAACCGAGCACTTGCATTTCACCCATTCCTCGCGGTTGTACGGTGAGTCTTGTTAGCGATAGCAACAATCTCCCGGCAAATAGTTCTCGTTGCGCAAACAAGCTGGCATGATCAGCACGCGATTAACCCTACCGTTCCACGATTTAGTAGTATAATTTAATCGGGCCATGTGCAATTACCTAGGTACCCCGAGGCTGACCCCGAGGAATTGCAAAACGGCACGGCACGCTACCCGATGATCTGCAACATATGATCTCGTCGGATCGTGGCGGGAATCGAGAAAACAAGGAACTCGTTACACGACTGCCGTCGGAGCTGTTTGCAACTATGTTACCCATCAGGGGAACGATGTTGGAAGAGGGATCCCGTCGACGTTGAGCCTCTCAGGATCACGGTTCAAGGTCACCGATCGAGTTCACAGCCCACCATCCTCTGGTGAAAATAAAAAGAAAAAGAGAAAGAGAGAGAGGAAAAAAGAGGAAGATAGGAAGTGAAAGAAAGACGAGAACCATGGCGGATGATCGATGGTGAGAATCGGTTGGACCAGTCACTGTGGCTTCGTACAGGAGAAGACATCAGCTCGCGGAGGAGGTGCCAGGGCTCTATATTCGGCGCCTCACGCTCGAGGACCCCAGGAGAGCGCGGGAACCCTCGAGTTCAAGGTCACAGTCACCGGCACGCCATATCTGTCATCCTGCCGCCGGTTACGTACCCTCCTCCAGAAGATCCTCGAGGTATTTTCTCTCACTCCCACTCTCTCTCTCTCTCTCTCTGTCTCTAACCAAGAACACGTGAGCTCTCGCCGAGTTCTATCGCGTACTTAGAAACCTTTAACAGATCGCGTTCTGTTCGATCCTATCTGTTTCGTTCAACAAGCCACGAGAGTCAATTAACAACTAAGTCAGTAATTTAAGTTCTACTTGAATTATCTGTGTAACTATTATTCGTGGAATTTTCTTGAGAATTTTCTCGATTAAAAATTAACATATTAGCCATTGAATTCTTCAAATATTAGTTGATTCGATTGAACTCGAATGGGAAAATTTTACTGTCGAATCAATTATAAATAAACATATTAGCTATACAATTCTTCCAAGACAAGATTTCTTCTATTCAGAAATTATTTTTAGTATTTTACGTGTCGACAACAAACTCATACATAAAAGTAATATTTGAATGTGGATGAACAGATCAATTTGAAATGAACGGGAAATTTTTGAGATGTATATTTCTTATTAATCGGTTCCTAGATTAGGCCTCAGAAACTGGAGATCAGAATTTGCCAGATGAGGGGAAAAAGTTACCATCTCTCTGCCAGTACCGGCGGAAACATGTGGAATAGTGTCGGAGAAGGGGAAGATAGAGTGGGGATGCAAGTCTTCATCTGGCGACACTAGGCTCGGATGCCACAATCGACTTGCTCCCTACTCTTGTGTCCTCCCCACCCAACTCGAAGAAATAGTGGAGGAACCGGTACATTAGTAGTGGCCTGGACAATACTCTCTCTCTCTCTGTGTCTTCGTATACGTCAGCGTAGAAACCCATAATTAAACGCACTAAAATTTCACTGTCGGCACAAAAGGTACGATCAGCCGCGCTCGATTTAATAAAGCCACGACAGCGAATCGTGTCTTCGCAGCCCGTATTATGACGTTATTAAAGCAGTTATCACATCGAAAACACGAGAGAGTATTTAGACGCTATTATCATCGACGGTTTTCGTTCTCCTCTACCTCGCGCCAGCATTTATTCATTGTTCTTTGCCTACACCGCCTCCCATTGGAATTCGTCTTATTCTGCACTCCACTGCGACGTTCCAGACGCGAGTGTAGTATTATATTTCGAGGCTGACCTCTGAGCCCAAGATCCGGGCAAGGTTACCAAGTTTATTGCGAGTTTAAAACGTGCTCTCTCTCTTCTCATTTCTCGTGAATCCACCACCAAGAGGATCGGTCGGCTCTCAAAAAGAATCCTTCCTTCCTCGCTCTGTGCTTCCTTCCCGTTTCACTCGAACGCTATCGCCCGCCCATTTGTCCACTCCCCCTACTCTTTAATGCATTTCTATCTACCACTTAACGAACGTTCCCGAGACTTCTGTATCGGAGTCGACGCGCTTCCTATCTCCTCCAGCCCGGAAACGTAATCAATTGCATTATCTCACTCTCGGCTGAGATTTAAAAGACACGCGACTTTTATTAGCTCTGTCAAGCTATCGATCTGCCTCGCTTTTGCGCTTCTCCTGGTCGAGACAAGTCGTCGAGTGATAAGCTCCAGTCAGTTTGGCACTTTGACTAATGGTATCGTTGGTAACACACAGCTCTTGAAACATTAATTTGTGTAGTGGATATATTATTCGAGTACAACGTGTGCTACAAGATCGATAACACAATAGTCATCAAATAAATCCTATTTTTGTGAAATAAAGTACATCAATTTTGTACAAGTTTTTTGAACATCAAAATGTACTTCACGATTTTATCGAATCAGTCCTGTAGAACAGACCTGGCCAACTAGTGCTCCTGAAGTTGATGACTTAAAATCGGCTACCCGACTCTCGGAGCACTAGTTGCACAAGGCTGTTGTCGAATACTCCCCAATTTTATTTGACATGTTTTTGAATCTGCTTCTTTGAAATTCAAACTGATCTTCTTATTAGACCTAATTCAAAAATTAGAATTTAGATGGAACAGTTTGAATTCCATTTGAATTCAGAAGTAAACCCAAGTCTCATCATCAGAAAATTCAGGTATTAAACGCAATAATTATAGTGTATTATTCAGTTTAGTTTTCTTACTTAAATCACATTATTGTTTTTTTTTAATAATATGATCCTTATTAATTTTAATATTATTTTTTTGTATGCAATTCTTCTTCACGTATCCTAGCCTTTACAGTCTGATAGATCGTTGTAATTATTTTTTATTCCGAATACAGTTTTACAGAATCAACACCAGCAATTATGTGAATATAATGGGATGGTCAATTGTCTCAACTGTTTCCTTGCCATTTTAGTTGAACTTTCAGTTACGCGTTCTACCAAGGTTGACTTCGGTGTTAATTTTCATTTATGATACATTCAGTAACGATCTCAATCGTTCGAAAGATGTGCAACAATTTTTGTAGCAAATTGGATTACACTCGTACAAGGCCGTTAAAAATAGATTTCAAGCCGTTAACCTTGTATGAACCCTGAGATACTGGACTTTGTGTTAGAAAGAGAATAGAACTACTATGTTTAAATCCAGCATATTACCCTACTTTAAAGTTAAATCGAATTATCGTTTCTAACATTGTAAACTATTTTTCCTGTAAGTTAGAAGAACTGGATTATTCAGATTCGTAAAAATTTAGCACACTGTTTCTATTCTCGTAATTGCTAAAGATTTCCCATATATATAACTATGCTAATTTTAATTATTTAAACGATACTTCTAAACATTTCGTTCCTTCATTTATACACTCTACATTTTTCACTTTACATATCTATTTAAACAAGATTTTCCAGAGCAGATTATTCCGACTTCCATTCTTATTTTGGGTATAATAATTCTTATTTTAAAAATTCCTTTCTTTATTTTAAGAGTGTCAGGAGGAAGTGTTTTATAATCCTGTACAAAAAGTAGAGATGTTACACTTAAAAATAAATTCAGGTATATTGTTGTACTTAAAATCTCTTCTGTAGCAAAAACATGTTTTACACAGTTTCTCAAATTCTTGAAAAATAGATATTTCTCGGTCATCAGACACTTTGATTTTGAATTTAAAGTGCGAGAACCTTAAAAAATGAGCGATAACGCATCTTCTACTTCTAGGTAATTGCACGTACATTACAATTTTACAGATCACCTCCAAGATTACATGCTTCCCTTCAATCTTCCAAGACCAGTTTATCTGCACAGATAATTTCACGTTGTTTTTCAACAGGTATCTTTGAAAAATGCACAGAGAAAACTATTTCCCAGGCAATACTCTTTGGAAAATCGATATTTTCCAACCATCAAATGTATCCCTTTGAATTGGAAGTGTGACACCTGTGAAAAAGGAATGGCGTAGCGCGTTTTCTACGTAATTGCACGTATTACATTTTTACAAATCTTCACCAAGATTACATGCTTCCCTTCAATCTCTTCCTACACCAGTTTGTCTGCGAAGATAATTTCAGGCTGTTTTTCAACAGGTATCTTTGATCATGTCTACAGTTGACAAATATTTTCCCATGCGAGGCCTGACGTTCTCCAAGTTCGTGTTGCTGAATCCTTTCTTCGAGTTGCCTCATCATCGATAGTTGGTTCTTAGACATCCTCTAATTTTCGTTTCTTGTCGAAGTAACATTGCATGCGACATTTTCTACCTTTCCTTTAAGAGTTCTACTTCTTCGTTCGGGGTTTCCATGTTGGCAGCTCTGTTCGTGTCGGTCGACGTATCGAAGTGGCTCGGACAGTGTCAATTACATTCGGTCGTTTGTTTCTTCTAGTCCGGAGAACAAGAATATTAGTTTTGCCCGTTATTAAACGGCGTCTTCTTCGTTCGCGAGACTCGTGAAGAGAGATCCACTGGGAAGTGAACGCGAAAACCGTAGCTTCTTTCCTAGAAATCCCACCACGGTTCCGTGACACGGTGTTCAACTTGTTTTCGCTTCCCTTTCCTCTCCTTCTTTTGTTCTCCTTGCTAAAGATACCGTGAGAAGCAATGGCTGCAGTCAGGAACAATACTCACCCTGATAAAAGGTTCCTCCTATTTTAACCTAAGCGTAAAAAATCGCCTTTCTATTACGTTTTCCTATAATTTTATATATCAACAATTTATCTACCTAATGTCCTCATAGTTTGTCTAAAGTCGATGCTCAGTTGTTGACGGTTTCTTCGTGTATTATCCAAAAGCGCCAGCAGTTTTGTTGATCTTTATGCAAAATAAAAACTGTTCAAGTTAATTTTACAAAGCAGAAATTAAATGAAATTATATTTTCTTGTTTAATCATTTTAATGTGTTGGAAATAATGCAATGGTACCCTTAAATTTTTCTAATGTTTTTACAGTTTTGTATTGGACCTATTCTATTATTATATTATTATACAACAGAAAATTATTGAGCTTCTCTTAGATACAGCTCAGTCATTAGAAAGTCTGTTGTAGGGTTTTTGTGAGTAATAAAAATTTTCTGAAATCATTGCATCAAGTAGGAATTGAATAAAAATTAGTACTCCGCACTCATATGCGTAAATGGAACGTTTGTTTAAATTTTCGAGTGTAAACAATTATTCTGGCATACAACGAATGCTCTTTAAAAATTGTTACCGTTGTTTAAAATATATATAATTAAAGTTTTTCAATTTTGTAAATGTAATACTGAAATGATTCTGAAACGTCGTATAAACCAAATGATTATCGTACTACGTTTTGCAATGCAGTAATTGAAATTTTTAAACCAATGGCCATGAAACCTGTTTAAAAATTAAAAAGCGTTCTTTTAAACTAATTTTTACAAACGCTTTTTCAGTATTGCACTTTTTATGATAGTATTGATTTTTTCATTGAATCTTTACAAAATTTTAAAATGCCTATCGATATAATACTTATCGATTGTATCAGTATTATTATTTTTCTTTGTCTTTGTGCGCATGTCCCTTTTTTCTTATTAGATAAGTAGTCTTATATTTTTCTCTTTTTTTCTTTTCTTTGTAAATACTTATGTAAAAAGGGCTTCTGCCCGTATAAAAATACAAAAATATTTTAATATTTTTTTAGTATTCTAAGCTAACGAACATGGCCGTATTTTGTTTGATCTCACAACTTTTTACTGCCATAGACAACTCGGCTTCTATTTACAGGATGTTTTTCTTGGGATCGAAGATAACTGTAACAATTCGCAACGAAAATATCAAATAGTATAACGGTAATCTGGGCAGTCGGGAGCGGGTTAAACTAAATTTATCGGTAACAGTAAACCACGCTCGGAGCCATCATCCCCGAGGCAGAAATCAATTTTCCAGTTGGAGGACTCGTCTAATTCACGTGTCCCCCCGACGTAATTGTGATCGTGTACGAAACAGTTATAGATCTTGGCTGGAGAGGATCCGGAAGGACAGACCACCGTTCCTGACGATCGTTTCGCTGGAGCTTCCAGACTCCCCAATCCCTTTGATCGAATCACAGGCGAACTCACGGTCGAAGTCCGAGGAGACGAGCGAATCCGCCGAACCCAAGGACGACATCCTGGCCGAGCTTCTGGAGAAGGTCACGGCAAACACCGAAAGGAGAAAGAAGGAATCCCATGGTGGAAGGAAGAGGTCCTCGAGGAAGTCTCGGAGTGAACGCGAAAGGGGCGAGGAGCTCCTGGAATGTACGAAAGGAGTTCCAACCCTCGAAGAATGCACGAAGAACATTGTCGAAGGTCAATACAAACTCCACCGTTTTGGCGAACGTTTACTCATTGGCATTCCTGGTATTCATGAAAGCGTAAGGGAACCTACTTTACCAGGCAAAACCGTTGTTTATAGAGCTCCTTTGAGACCCTTGGTCATCACCAGACTACTTCTTAATGAATCAACTTGGGATTCAATCAATTTTCTTTGTAGGGATCTATCTCCTTCATTTTTTTTATTATGGGTTTTTTTGTTAACCTTTTATGTTCGATTAATGGTTAACCTTCCGCGTATCTCACAGATGCGTTGCTCGTGCTCAATGTTTGACAAAAACATCAAATGAAAGACGCAAAGTGTAATTATTATTATTTATTACAGACGGGCAGAAGCCCTTTTTACATAAGTATTTACAAAGAAAAGAAAATAATAGAAAAAGATACAAGACTACTTATCTAATAAAAAAGAAAGGACATGTGCACAAAGACAAAGAAAAAACAAAATAATACTGGTACAATCGATAAGTATTATCATATAATCCTGCGTAGTTGGATTTAGTAAAATTTTGATGCGTAGTAAAATTTTGCAAAGATTCAATGAAAAAATCAAATACTGTTATAAATAGTGCATGGTTCTGCAATAATGCGATTCATCGGATTAATTAAACCAATAAATAAAATTGTAAAACAGTAAAGTAATGTATGTTTCAATAAAAAGTAATGTGTAATTGGCTTATTTATTAAATTGATAGTGTAAAAATATGACTCGACACTCTAAACATATTGCTTTGCTTTTCTGATTAAACATATGTGTATCTGAGAGATACCGGAAGATTAAGCCTTCCAGTGTTTTATTTTGAAAACGCGTATAGGCGAGCAATAACTTATCCCAGGGTTTCCAGAACCACTCTTACTTTAAACATTCACTAATTTTATTTACAGATATTTAAATGTTAAGAATTTTACTTTAATTATTGGAATAATTAAGTGTTTCGTTTGTTTTGTTCATGGAATTTGAATCGGAGACCAGAAATACAGGTATACATACATTTGTAACTTAAGTAAGTTATTCGGAAATAATTAACTAAATGTATTTTTATCAATATCATGGTACTGATTTCAACTTGTTTATAATTTATTTACTATTTATTGTGTCTAAACTGCATTGATTCTATAGCATTACTATCGAGTAAGACTGAGTAGGTCACAATTGAAAAGTTTGTTCTTTGGCACCGAATTGTACTTCTCTTATTACATTGAGGTTGCACAGGTTGCTTGCACACAGGTGCTCGAACATTGCCCCTATTCAATGCAACCCATAAGACACTTTTCAAAATATATTTACTGAGTTCGTATATGTATAGTGTGTTTCAGTGTGAAGAATTTATGTGCATACATATGGAGTGCTCGACAGCTGCAATAATTAATAATATCGATTAGGTAATAATTGGACTCCGGGTGTTTTTGCAATATAAAAAGTTTGCGCATCAATTGTGAGACACAGGAGCTAAATATCAATCTGTATTCTCCATTAATAATTTTTATATTGGAATCATAACGGTAATAACTTCTAAATAACAAAGTTCGTTATTTCATATTTCGTTATTCATATGTTTCTTCCGTAACACAAGAAGTTGCCTCGAAATGGCAAAAAGGTAATAGAACAGAAAGGAAAATATGTTATTGAATAAATCTATGAATAAATATCTAAATTTCAGCTTTCAATTTTAATTTACAAACGAACTTTCATTTAAACCCAAATACAATAAAAAATAATTTTAAATGCAGTGACAATTATTTTTAGGGCAGTTTCAAGTATAGAATGAAATGAATAACTAATATCATAACTACACGCGGAACTTTATGAATTTATGAAGAAATTAACTGGGTGACATATGAAACAGTGAAAGATATAGAAAATATAAGAATATTGTTATGTTGTTCTCAACGTGAAGAGGCTATTAAGGGATAAAATGAATTTTTTATTTATCTACTGCTTGCCACAATCGACTAATAATACAATACCACCAATAATACAATTGAATAATATAACAGTTTCAAATATAAAATTAGATAATTGAACAATACAGCCATTTATAGTAAAAAATGAAATAAATGAATAATAAGAAAAACCTGAAATTACCACAATATAATTGAACTGCCCCAAAATTTCCAATTAAATCATCCACTCGATTTACCGTTTCAGGTCCGAATCGTCGGCGATTGTCGGATCTCGATCTCCACGGTATCGCGGACTGCATCTGTTCGGAAATGTTGGAAAATTGCCGGCTTCGAATCAATAAGAAACGGGAGTCGCGTGATTCGCGATCTCCGAGCCCGGAAATGACTAGCATCATTCGGATCGCGATGAACTATCACGATCAGTTGAGTTGCGGGATCCGAGACGAGGAGGAACCGAAAGCGAACGGAAGATCGAAACCGGAAACGAGTCGGACAGACGGTCAGGTGAAAAAGCAGGTACTCAAGGAGGAGGGTTGTTGCGGCAATGTGAACGACGCCTTAGATTTCACGCTGAATTGCTGCAGCGTGCAATTGACATCCCGTGGCACAAACGCGAAGGCTCTAGTGGGTGGTGAAACGCAACAGGCACCGGGATCGCGGACTTACTCTGCCCCCGTTTTGTCCATAAAACCCTTTAGCCGTAAATTTTAACAGGTTAGTCAACTCGTTTATATTATCCTTCTTATCGGAAAATAATACTTGCTGGTATGTTGACCTTTTCTGCTTTACTGTGTACTTGTAGCAAGGTTAAATACAAATTGATTTCAGATTGATTTATGCATTTATGACAAATTTGAATACGTAGGATTTGAAATGGTAAAAAGATTAGGAGGATCGAACACATTATTATAACAGTCGAGGACTAAGAATTTTTTAACCGTAAATTTTAACAGGTTGGTCAGCTTGTTTATATTATCCTTCTTATCGACAAATAATACTTGTCGGTATGTTGATTTTTTATGCTTTACAGATTGATTACTAGATTGTGGATTTTATGCATTTATAACAACTTTGAATAGGTAAGATTTGAAACAGTAAAAAGAAGTATCGAACACATTATTATAATAGTGGAGGACTAAGAATTTTTTAACTGATCCTTCAACAGCATTAATAATTTCAATCGTGAACCAACAACTTCCAGCAACGTAAAATAAATCAATCGTTTCATTTGGATTCATTATGTCAGGCAAGAAGCTTCTTTTGCTATAATACAATTATTAAAAATTGTATCGATAGGCTTCCAGTAAAAGAACATCATATTTAAGTTATTTACAAAAGTAATATTACAAGAAAAGTAATTACAATGTTTATTTTGCGTAAAGATCTGTAGGCTATTAATTACTAGACCAGACGAATTAACGACTACAATTTTTATCGTAATTACAATTACAATTTTTCCAGAATTTCCGTTGCACGCTGTCTAGTGCCAATTCTTAAGTTATGCTAGTTCAAAGTGTGTGCTATCAATTAGATGACTGACTGTAAATAAATAAAGTAAATAAAGCAAGAACAACACTTTTGTTGCAAAAGAACTGCATTCTGAGTAGAGTAGGGAAACGAAAGGTTCTTTATACAAAAAGTAGAACGACATAATAAAAAAAAATTCATAAGGTCGCAGATGTGGGTGATTAATCAACATTTTTGCATCTATTTGCTGTCTAAATCTACAGATAGATGAATTAGAATCTTACAATACCCAGATTGAGTAAATCTATACAGAAGACGGTAGTGAAAACGAAGGCTTTGCTTGTATCTGTAAAACATTTAGATTATGGCTTTCTGAAAGCATAAAGATTCATATAAAATATTGTACTGTTGTACCAAAAAAATATTCTAGCAATAGGCTTTGCGTATTTAGCCATCGTCGTGGTATTTCCTCCCTTAATAAACTAGATAAATCCTTTCCTACTTGCAGCCATTTTATGCTATGCATATCGACAACCTTATATAGTCAAAAATAGCTGCATTTATAAATAAATATATGTATACAGAAAAGACAGGATCCCTCGGTCCGCATGCTTGCACTAAAGAGAGCTCTGCTCATCCGTGCGTTGCACGGTTGACCATTTTGCTTTACCGAAAAAACTTTCGAAAGTTTTTCGAAAATCATTGCTGTGAATGCAGAAAAATTCACGGTGAATTTATCAGAGCTTAGCTGATGCACAGTGGCTCGAGAGATAGGAACTAGCTGGACAAATTAACATTTTTTAATATATTATTTACTCTATAAAATCGAAATTATTATTATTATTACATACATGTTAATTTAGTATATACTTTTAGTTAACATTTGAATAGTTTACATATTTAGCTATGTATGTATGCATAACTTTATTGTTCCCCTTAGGGTTACAATCTCCTTACATTTTCTCCACATCCTTAACCTCTACTTTTCCCGTTCCTTGTTTACCTAAAATAACTTATAGTCTACTTTATATCTATGCTTACAACTAAAGTGTATAGAGAAAGAGAGAAAAAATACTATATACAAAAGACATATCTAGCTATGTTTTAGTTATCTTTAAATTAGCTGTCTTTCGAATTACTTTAACCATACAAATCACCTAATCTAACAAAACTTTTGTCTGATGGGACATGCTTATTTCGAAGGTAATTTCTCTATTAGAAAGTCCTGCATCTTTATAAGTCTTAGTCTCCTCCTTGTTCAATAACTCACGTCGTTACATTAGAATAATTTCAAGTATATATAAATTATTTGCACATTATACAATATCTACAAGAAGTCACGATTACATGTCGGCTATGGTAATTTCGCTAACGTTTTTGATGCAATGTTAGCAATTAAGTGAAACTGGAAACGCTGAGACGGTGAATACTTATACACGTGTCTAATTATTTCATGCATCACTATACAGAAGAATATCATTAGCACTTTTGCAACTTACATTTGAAGGTTTAATGAATCCAGCATCCACCTCTTTGGAAGGCAGCGTGGATCCATCGCGTCGGTTGGCATGGTATCGGGCACTCGAATTCGGCCGCAGGATCGATCTCTCATCGCGGGAACATCCGAATTAAAGGAATTCCGGCGCGGTGGCCGCGGATACTCTCTCTCTCTCTCTCTCTCTCTCTCTCTCTCTCTCTCTATCTGGCTTCGCATTCTATTCCGGCCTGGCGTGGAAAAAAGACGCGGCCCCTTGCTTTCAAGCCGGGAAGACGCGCTCGGCAGACGAGCACGGAATCATGAATCTCTCGCGCGGCAATAAATCGCAAATCGTTGCTTCGATTTCCACGAAACCGCACACCGACGTGCCACCAACACGTTGCCGGCCGCGCCCAGTTAGCCTATTAATTAGCTCGCCTAATAAATCGCGACTGACTCTGAGACCGGGATGGCGGTGGAGAGCGACTAAAAGAGAGGAAGATTCAGAGAGAGAAAGAGATCGCTAACGCGGCGTTAGCCATCGTTCGTCAGTGTAGAAGAAAGAAAAAGGCGGCGAGGAATGAACGAAGAAGAGAAGCATCGTACGAGTTTTCGTCTCGCGGTGGACCAACACAAGAGATGAGAATCGTGAGTCTAGGCTGGCCCCTTGGAAGGCCAAGCCAGCCCAAACCGGGTGAGAGAAGTTGGCCGGGTTCTCTCATCTTCGTCCCTCTTTTTCTCTTCCCTCTTCTCCTGCTTCTCTCCCTGTTGCTCGTTTCCTCCCTCACGCCCCCATCCTCCCCTCCTCCTTCTACCCATCGTGGAATTTTTATTTTGTCTGTGCTGTGTGCGCTGCTCCTTCGTAGGGCGAAAATGGTTCATGGCCGTTTCTAACCGCCGATTTCGCCGCGAATCCTCCTGCCAGGAGCATCGAGCTCTGTTCTCGTTTCTAGCTTTAATTTTCTTCCTTCCCAGGAAACCTTCCCTTTATTTCGAGATCCTACGATTCAATAGTGTGTATCCCGCGATTGATTTTACATTTCCAGTCGACGGCTACTGTTTCTATTATCGGGTGATTAGGCTTTCTAAGGACAGAACAGTCCGGCTTGAATAGACTGTGGCGTCTAGCTACGAAAATCTGGATCACCGTTGCAGACAGTTTTCCCTTTCCCGGGATAAGTTATACTTTCTACTGAAATGATTCACTGTGATTGCGATTCATATTAGCATGAGGTCAAAGCAGGATTATTCACAAGTTTCTTCTTGTAATCTAGGATCAAATTAATGACAATTTTTGGAAAAATTGTAATTGGTCAGTGAAGAAACTGATTGTAATGTGTCTGTAATGAAAAATTAAAAATTTCGTTTTGCAGTTCTTCTTTCTGGCCAAAAGTTGAGAGGAATTTCGTAATCGTTGACTCAACCATTTAGGACTCATAATGATTTTAACCAGATTACAAAAACCAGGATGAGGAACAAATTCAATATATCAACTAGGATATTTCTTATGATAAGAATACAGTGTTTTCTGGTATTTGAAAAATGTATAAACTATAAATGCATGAAGATCCGCAATCTAGTTACAACCGATACAAATCTACTAAAGTTCTTTTCTAAATTTTCAATAGAGAGAAAAATAAAGTTGAAACAGTTATTCACTTTCATAGTAGTTCGAATATTAATGTGTACAACATCGTACGAATTGGGGCTTGTTTCCTTATCAGTGTATTAATTCTAGTTCAATATAGTTTAAAAAATATTCAACCTAAGTATTGAATTGAATATTGACTTTATATATGACTTTCAACTTATCAGGCATAAATATTGAATACTATTAGATTAGATTGTTGTGAACACGAACATCCACATCGTGTCAGTTCATGCAACACTAACTCTCATCAATTATTCATGTATCTAATATGCAATCTATATTCTGTGAAATGTTAATTTCAAGCTAATAATCTACTATCTTTCGTAAATCCGATCAATACCGAATCGAACATAATCAGAATCACAATTCAAAATCCTAGCTCCATCCTTCTTCAAGTTCACGCCAATATTTGATATTTAAAGCCTTCGGAAACCTATGGAATTGAGATTGGAAAAATTCTACACTTAGACTCCAGATTGTGTAAATATTTATTACTATATTCTCAATGAAATAATTAGCAAATTCAATTATTTATCGTTTTATTCCGTTTGATATTTAAAGCCTTCGGAAACCTATGGAATCGAGACTGGAAAAATTCTAGACCTTGATGCCAGATTGTATAAATATTTATTAGTATATTCTCAATGAAATAATTAGCAACTTTAATTATTTATCATTTCATTCTGTTTGATTATTCCGTTTGACACACGAGTGACACGTTATAGCTGCGAAAATGTGGAACGGATGTATGTTAAACTGTTAAATTCGTGGTCACACATTTTCTTCTTGTCGATTCATTCCGGGTCGGAATAATTACTCCCCTTCTTGTCAGGATTCCTTTATTTCTCCCTCGTCACTCGATCTATATTTCTTTATCGGCTTCGCGTCACCCCTCCTCAATTTTCTTCTCCTTCATTCCCTTTACTTCATCCACGAAATCGATTAACGTGTCTACTCGATCGAGACGCGCGGCTTGGGGACGCGCGAATGCTGACGAAGTCCGATCTCGCGGTCTCAGAAAACAAAGAGGACTTTGTGCGCCGATCACTGATGAGACCGCGGCGCGTTCTACCGCCTCTTTTCTTCGCTTATTTTTTTCTTCTTATCCGTGCGGATACACCACCAAACCGGCTAGTGGAGTATAAAAGAGACACGAGAAGGCAGAGTACCGTGCGGATAGGAAATTGGTATGTTGATTGCCGCGTTGAATTGATGAAAAGGGGATGCAAGGTCTGTTGTGTGTGTTTAGTGTGGTCGCGAAGCCATCAAGCTTCACTCGTTAATTTCATCTATTTTTTTCTTATAAACAAATCTTTTTCTTTCTCACGAATACCTATAGTCTATTGAGAAAAGTCACCTAGCACTAGATAACAGTCGATGGAGGACACTAGAATATTATTAACTGTACCGAGCTTTTGTTCTTTATAAAAATGACCAGACAGAATTTATTTAGATCTCTAGCATTTGCACAAGAAAGCGGATTCACATCAAAATTGAGTGCTCCTCTTAATAATTAATTTTTTTATTTAATGCAATTAGAATCTCAAAGTAGAGATTATTTTGTCATGCTTTTTTATACTTTATATAATACAATACAAATTACATATAAATAATCGTTGGCTGGTAAACAAGCAGTTTTTTTATATAAACTATACAATTTTCTTAAATATTTAACTCACAGGCATTCTGAAACGATTAGGTTATTTTAACAGATTGTAAATCATGTGCCAGTACTATTAAAGTACCTTCTTCTATTTTGTGCTTTGTAAAGTTTATAGAATTCTATTAATAATTTCTAACGTATGTTGGTAATTTAAACAATTATAATAGAAAACCTGTGAAATCGATTATTATTAAACGATCGAACGTGCGAGTTGCACGAGCAAAAGCTTCGCATGAGCGAAGAATCCAATGAGACTAACGAGTCACAAAATGACCAAAATCTTGCACTGGATTAAAGGTGGGAGGTTAAGTATAATCAAGCGAACGCAAAAGTGCCCGAGGCCCTCTGATCACCAGGCTCGCGGCACTGTAAATCAACGTGAAATCACCCGAAGAAAGGAGAGCAAAAGTGGTTTCGCATCAGGAACAGGAACATCGAAAAAATGTCAAACGCAAATTGAAGCGGCTAACCGGTTATTGACACGAGAGTTAAACGAACGTAAACGAGACGAGCGCACGTAAATCTGCTTGAACGCAAATTGCTAGGTTTTTTATAAATAAGGTATTACGTTTACTTGTGTTCTTTTTGCGATGGTTAATGACCGAAAGGTGGACACTTTCAAATAAAAAAGAAGGAGGGGGAGAATACGGTGAAGTCCTCAGCGACGCGTTTTAATTTGGTCCCAGGGCGATCGAATGAAATGTCTCGGAAATGTCAGGACGACGACGACGTTCCAACTTTCACGGGCCAGGTTCCACTTTTCGTATCGGGACTCTTTCCCTTTACGGGCCATTAGAATCGCTCGAAGCTCCAATAAAACCCGACGAGATTGCGCTTACGGTCCCGCAGACGATCGGGGAACGGGCGCGTTCCCTACGCCGGAATTCATTATTCCGTTCCGATATGAAATTAAAGATCCGTGCGGCCCGTTTTTAGCGCTTCGTCGCTTCGCGCCGCGTCGCCTTCGGGCCCGGTCTTCACCGTGCGGCCCGATTTCTGTCGACGGACGAGGAACGCTCCACGCGACAACGCTGTTCGAAATTAAGATATCGAGCATATTCGCCGTCCCCTAAGTGGCGATCTCGCTCGGGGATCCGGACCGTGAACGAGCTACTGATTAGCCCCGACAGACCGATTAATTCCACCGATTCTTTGAAACGCCAGCGACTCGTCGATGTGAACAACCTCTTGCCACGAACCGTTCCTCATGCAACCTATGCAACATGTTCGTTTCATTTCGAATTCTAACCCTTCTACTGCAAACAACAATCTGACGTCCTCCGTTGTTGTTGCGAAATTCTTCTAGTCTAATTTACAGAAACAAAAGATGTATCGATGTTCTTTCTTTACAAGAAACAACACGTGTTTATATATCTCAATTTCGTTTTTAAAATTTGCATAAAGCAGGTTAGTAATTTTTGACATTTTATTTAATTCCGTTGTTATTACAATAATACTGCATTTTCTATTAACATTTACAGCCGCAGTTTTCTTCTTTCTTGAAAAAGAACCATATTAGTATTTAATCAAACTAGCAAAATTCCTTTAATGTGTATTCCTGATCGAACCTTTAGAGCCGGGAACATCAATACATTTTTTGTTTTTAACAATCCTACGATCGATAACTGGAATAACAATTCCAATTTATAGATTTCTAATTAGTAGACAGCGGAGCGTATACATTTATGAGAAAATTGAGTAGGCGTAATCTAAAACAGTAAAAAAGCATTAAAACTTAAAAATACTACTATATTATTTTTGAACCTGAAGTATATTTCTATTTCACTCCAGTTTTTATTTTGCACGAAGATCCACTGTCTAATTATTATATTATATTAAAATTGCTACGTTAGTCTAATTTATGGATTGACTCAGCATTTTTCATTAACACTAAATGGACGCTAAAAGGATTACACCCGATTAGAAACAACAAAAAATATGTGTATTGCTAAATTTGTTAGATGGATATAGATAATGATACAGAAGGTTATGCTGCTGATTTTTATGTACACTAAAAGTTGTTAACATCAGTAACAAGATTCTGGGTAATTTTAATGTTTTTACTGTTGCGCATTTGTTCTACTCATTTTTGTCATAACTGCATAAAACTCATTGTCTAGTGATGAGTTATGATATTTACAAAGGATGAAGTGAATCTCGATAATGTTCAGTTTCTGTCTATAGAGCATTTATATGTTCAATATCATAAAATTAATTTTTCCACTCATCTATACATTCGTCGTTTTATAACATCATTGTTTTAATTAACGTTAACAGAATAATTAGAAAGTAAAATTCTTCACGATCGAAAATGTAATATATAATAAATTTTGTGGTTTCGGCGCACTGTTCGATCAATTATAGAAAACAGTAAATTTGCAATTATTTAAACATTCATCTCAACGTTTCGATCCCTATATGGGTCATTCTCAAGAGAGACATTTTTGCGTCTGAAAAATAATACATACATAATATAGATTGAAAAGATATTGCGACACAATATTAATTAGACCGTGGATTTTACGCACTTATGACAAAAATGGTAACGTACAATTTAAAGAAACGGACGAATTAAAAAGAGTTAAGGACATCGGTTTATTAATTTCACTTAAGAAGACAGTTAAAAGCAAACCGAATTCTCTATTTGGCTCCTGTGTCTTGCAACCAATGCAACCAGTTTTTATTTTGCAGAAAGATCTGACGTCTAATAATAATACATACATAATATAGTAATACACTTTTAAAATTTATTACACGAGATTAGTCTCGACTGGCACACGAGTCTGAATCATCACCAAATTATATTGACCCCCGTAACATCACAGTATCGAGCTACACGGAAAGAGTCTCTAGCCTTATTCCTGAAGGATTAACGTCATAGAAGCTGGTCAGTCATGAACGACTGCGTCGCCACGGATAGACAAGCGTCTATTTATCGTGTTAGCATTTGCGAGCGATCTAATCACGATTACAATTAACATGGCCGGGGGTGACCGCAGGGGCACGTATTCAAACGAATCGGCGCGAAATGGATGGTGAACAGATTTCGTTCCGCAACGTTTAATTATCGTTCCCGATACAATGGCCGGCCTCGTAACAAACCGGACACTAGCCCGTGAAAACAAAAAGTATCCGTCTATCATTAAAAACGGACTCAGTCCTGGGTGAAAATAAAACTAACCAAGTACGGAAATCGAAATAAAAGAGACGAACGAAAAGAGGATGGAACGGCAAAGCCGCGATACCTTAAAATGATCATCGCTTTAAAGGATCAGCCGACTGGTGGGGGCAAGAATAGAGGAGATAAAAGAAGTAGTAGGTATATCCTTGATGAGCGATCGTTATCACGATGAAAATGCAGTCTCGGATCGATCCGCTGCAGTCGATTCCTCCCAGGCTTCTTTTATTAGACTGCCAATTTCGTGGCGCCTTCTCGCTCCCTCTCCCTTCTCTGCCACTTCTCTGTCCCTCTCCCTCTCTTTAGCTCTCTCCAGCTCCCCTTCTTTCTCTCTCACTTTATTTTTCTCTTTCTCTCTCATTCCTCCACTCCACTCCTCGTTTCGCTATCTCTACGTTTCACAGGTCCACAGTCTCTCTCCGTCCTCTTCGTCTCCTTCGCCGAGTCCTCGTTCTCCTACGCTTCATTTTTCTTCGCTCGCACGAAATCGCGCTGACTCGTTCCTTCGCCAGAAATTCCTCCTCTAATCTCGCGGCCGCTTTCCGGCGTTTATCTCGACCATGACGTCACACCCGCGCACATGTTCCAACCCGTATGAAGAATAATTCGATTATATACGGGACGGAATCATGAATTTCACAGGGAGCCCTTTTGTCGTTCCTACTCCGCCCGACCCGGCCACGGCGCTTCGTTTTCTTCGTTCGACGATTATACATTTTTACTGGTGACCTCGCCGCCGACCCGACCACCCGGTATATCAAACGGATTTCGTCGATGGGAAACGCGAGTTGAATGGAACTGCTTCAGGCCGCGTCTTATCTCGCAGAAATGGAAACAATACGAGAGATCCGAGTCGAAAGTTGCGTTCGAGATGATCGGAGGCTTTTGGAACGATTGCAAAATTTATTCGACGGAGCAGACAACAAACAGTCCTGATTATTGTGCTGCATCAATGATGCAGGACTTAAATAAAAATCAATTTCACATCTTAATTGTGTTTCTCTAATCTTACACTGTTTTATATTTCATCTAATCATTTCTCAATTTTGTCTAATTATTATAAATGTTTGTTGAATAACATTTTAATTTGAACGTTTGATGTGTGTGTGACAAAATTCTGTGTTGTAATAAAGTTTATGCAATAAAAAGACCGATTAGACTGCAGAGTTTTCTGCAAAATAAAAATTGCCTATATGATTTCCTACATGATGTTTTTAAATTCTTTAAATATTTTTATTTATTAGTTTGCACTTGATCTACTCATTGGTTAGCACCATATGATCATTCGGTTATCTTCAATATTCTTCCTTCATTTTTTTAACAAAGGAGAGAATTAAAATTATAGAAATTAAAATTGTATTTTATTATAAATTGTAATTCAATTACAGTTATCTGCATTGGCAATTGCAAATCACTGATCACCAATCACTCCCAACTAAATCGTTCGAATTATAATATATTTGCAACTGAATGTATTTATATTACAACCCAATAATTCAAGTAGAACATTTTCATTTTGCTTTAAAGATCATTAATATCCGTGAAAAACCCTTTTATCATTTCAATAATTGTAGAATGAATAATCCGAAAACAATTATTCTAACAAAATTTGTTATTCCTAATCTACTGTAATGAAAATTCATAATTCGACCCAAACGGAAAATCATGTCATTCAAATATGGATGTTATGGTAGCCATGTATTAATAGAGTAATTCATATTAGAAAGTATTCTAATTTTGGATCAAGCGATGCATTCATTCAAATGAAAGGTTCTTGATTCCATTTAGGTTCTTAGTTCCATTTATGTTCACATTGGATCATAAAATTATCGTTCATTCATACTAATTCGTGAATGAAATATTCAGATAAATAGCATATCGATATCTATGCCATGTTTAAAGACTAGACGAACGAAAAATGTTGTTATACTGTTTTTGACTTATTAAAATTATTGATGGTATTAATCCATTGTCGTCCAACTTCCATATCTTACGATTGAGTAGAATATTGTTATTTTATTTAATGTGCCACAGTTATTTGAATATAGAGAAAAATTTTCAATTAATTGTATTCGTTATACATTTGCTATTTTATTATTTTTCTCTTTTATCTATTCATATTCGTTTATATTTCATATCCAATTATATTCCAAAAATATCCTCTAGTCTAACTGAAAGCGTTCCTCTTACTTTTATTTTGAAACATCTGCTTAACAACTCGTTCATTTATTAGGAAGATTTGTGCAGCAATAAGCTATATCGAGCGAATGCAAGCACACGGAAATATTTCTGCAACTCAGACTCCATTTTGTTCTATACGTATATATTCTTTCAAGGTGGGGCAGAAGGTGGAGGATTTCAATTTTCCTGTCACCGAGCCCCGTTCCATCAATCTCGGCGACTGTGTCACCGAAGTGGAAAACGAACTCGATGATTTCTCGTAGGAAAACCGTTTCTCTGAATTGCAGTACTTCTTTGCGAAACTATTTCGAACAATTTGAACAATTCCGGCCGAATATTTAAAAAAGTATACACCAATTCTTTCACACCGTTACAATCAATTACTAATTGTCTCTTTATATAAAAATATTTGTTGGACGTGCACACATTCGGAAAAGTTTAATTCACTAAAATTTATAACCAACATTCTTCTGTGTTAATCTCACGGTTATATTTTTTCTTCCGAGAAATATCATGCTAACAATTCTATTTAGACACGAAACATTTTATTTGACGAACATTATTATAATTATTCTATTGCGAATGCAACAATAATTCTAGCCAACCTGTCTGTCAATAAAGTCCTGATATTATAATAATAATCTGAATTATTGTACAGTAAAATTTTCAAATTCCAAGTCACCATTCCATAAATTAATGTTTCCTATGATAAGCATAGCAAAACTCAAACGAACTGCGAAGAGTCATTAAATTTTTTCGCTGCAGTTATAAACATATTCGTATAATTTCAAATATGATTCTTTTCACTCGACTTCCAATTATGAAATAATTGTCAGTAATAAAGAAGTAAGTAGTCCCTTTTTTCTATCTCGAAAGGAATTTTTCGCTATCAAATCCGGGATCCTTTTGCATCATTGGTTCAATCCAGGAGGCCGTCGAACATCCAACCCCTAGAGCAATTTCCATTCGTCCCAATGATTTCCCTGCTCATCCCAGAGTTCGAGTTAATGAGAATATAATCTCAGTTGTGCGTGGTCTCGCTCAATCCATGTCGGCAATACTCTAGCCATTTGGCGTTCCGTGTCTCTTCCTTTCCAGCCGTTCTCTCTCCGAACCGCATCCGGCCCTTCCTTCCGCCAATTACTCTTGTCTCGACATCGTCGCGCGGAATTATTGTCGTCGGATTTTTCCATTTTTCACGAATTTCGCCGCGAACGACGTTTTCATTCCAACGAACTCCGCTCGGGCGACCGTGGGCCACGGGAAATGTGCTTTATGATCACGGAAAATTCCCGACGGTCGATGCGACTCGCAAGTTTACGATTGCTCGCAGGGAAACATATTTTACTTCCGCAATTTTCGTTACACTTGCGCGAGAAACGGTTCTTAAAAAAGATACACGACACATAGGATAATTGATTTGTTTTATCTCGGTTTGTTAGCTCTCTTTCTTAGCTGTCTGTCTGTCTGTTCGGTACAAATCTAGGGATTGATTTTAAATTAACATAGAGCTAGAGCTTTAAAAAGAAAACTGTTTAAGACTATTCCTACGAGTAAGATTTTACGTTTAGGTAACCTTACGTATATTGGAGGCAACTCCGATGACCTTGACCTTGACATGTGTTGTCAAGGACAACGTTCTGAACAACTTTTTATTCGCGGCGCAAAGGTTCGATCATTTACAACAACAATTAGCCATATTTGTGAGATACTAAACGTTGGATTCGGATTTGAATTTCACAAATATGGCTAATTGTTGTTGTAAATAGCTAACGTGGTTCTTGAACCTGAAGATTCAAATCCGAATCCAGCGTTTAGTATTCACAAAAATAGCTAATTGTTGTTGTAAATGATCGAACCTTTGCGCCGCGAATAAAAATTTGTAATATCCTGAAGATAAATTACGAACGATAACCAATTAATTAATTATTACGAACAACTTTTTTCATTACAACTGCTCGGTGCTCGGTCTTAGTTTTCGAGATAATTGCAAAAAACTATTACTAGTACTAAATTGAACCTCCACCCCCACCTCCATGACCTAACCACACCTCACTCTGTTCGTATTACTTTTCCAGTACTAGTTCAAACTCTGGATGACAACTATGATTTGAAAAATATCACTATTTAACTCATTCTTAAAATGAAAATGTTGTACACATTTACACTCTGTAAAACACACTGTTCTACACTCTTCCAGAGTCTGATTGCCAAAGTCACGCGATGCGAATATCTTGTACACGAAAGTTTGCTTAACTAAAGAAGCACAAACTGTAATTACTCAACTGTAATACATCAACAACGACAATATTCGTAATTTTCAATGATGAATATTTACCACAAAAATATTCAGTTATGATTATTGATTACTTATGTAATCAAATGGTTCCCTTAATTATTTAACCTTCTACAGCAGAATCTAAGCACATAAGAAATTGATTTCATATACATGAGTCTATAAAAATATACTTATAAGATGCAGCGAAGAATATGTATCTAATATATTACGTGAGAAGTATAAACGACTGTTACGACCCTGACTTTGTGAAACACAATAATAATAAACTGTTATCTCGGGGATAATGAATATGCGCATACGTACCGGGATATGAAATTGAAATTTCCTTTTTTCCAAAGGCAATGAAATAATTATGGAATTAGACATGCCGTTTGTATGAATAAATAATCGTGCGAAAACGAATAAGAAATCGCAGTGTCCGTTTCAATCTGAATTCAATAAACTCGGGAAATAATTAAGACGCGAAACAAAGTTGATTTTCTCACGGGAGGAGAGCAAAGTAGCGCGTTCCGTCGCCCATTCTATTTAATAGAAAAAGCAGCAATGAACAGATAAATCAACGCCGCTACATCGTGAACAGCGCGGCGCGCGCAATGCCTTTAATTAAGACAAGCTAATCGACTTTCTTGCTGAGAATGACGCACGCCGAGGCAACCGGCGAATCGACGCCACCGTCGAATTTTATTATTGTCGCCAATTGAGATACAATTTGAAAGACGCTGCCGATTATTAAACGGTGCATCACAGTTACACAATGGCCCACCAACGACCGCACAGGAAGGCTTCTATCACCGCTGATTTAGCTTCATTACTATTTTTATTAATAATTTCGCTAATTGCTCGGTTTGCCGAATTAATTGGACGCGTCTGGGAACCACAGCACGCCCTCGTACATTTCCTTTTTTCCATCTGCGATTGCATCGATGCCGGAGTTCCAAACTGCAGTTTCACTTTGGCATTGCTTATCAGTTGAAGTTCTGCGATCGCGTTTGTTAGCTTGTTGTAAGCGTTTTCATCGGGAAATACTGTTACTAATCTACAGGTTTATTTTATGGCGTGTTCACTTTTTGTTCCATTTTGTGCGAGCAATGTAAGGGTGTCTGTAATTTCTTAAATCTCAATTTTTGCAATTTATCAAATGGAATGCTATGCAGTTTCTTGTATCAAATGATAACGTGTGACAAAACGAATTTAAATCTCAATGTAATAATTGAATGATATTAATTTTCGATCACGAATAAATTTTTCCGTTAAATCTCAATATTTCAATTTCAATTTTTTTAATGGAATGCTATTAGGAATGGTATATATTTACCACGGTTGTAAATCAAATGACAGCGTGTGACAAAACGAATTTAAATATCAATTTTTCAATTTCAACTTTTTTAATGGAATGCTATTAGGAATGGTATATATTTACCACGTTTTTTAAATCAAATGATAGCGTGTGACAAAACGAATTTAAATATCAATTTTTCAATTTCAATTTTTTTAATGGAATGCTATTAGGAATGGTACATATTTACCACGTTTTTTTAAATCAAATGATAGCGTGTGACAAAACGAATTCATTCATATACGGCATTAATGATGTTCAAGGTTACACGAGGTCAGAAGATTATTTCTGTTTTATGGAGTTTTTATAATTGTCAAGCCGACAGTGAACGTCTCAATAAAAGAAGTTATATTTCCAAGGAATTTTTGCCCGTCAATTACTCGGCCTTATCGAGCACGAAATATGTGGCTTCCGAGAAATTTATTATGAATGTTATCTACAGGAGCTGAACGTACAGAATTATCAGCAGCGTAACTTGGAAATACGTTCATTCACGTCGAAAAATAAAGAGTGAATGTAGAATCTGAAGAAGTCGACGATACTCGGGGTGCATATATGTATCTTTAAACAGAGTATACGTATAAGACTAGTGTAGATGACGTAAATTTTTGTTTAGAAGAAGAGCCTAATTGTTATGATTGTGTGAAAATATCTGTTTAATATGGTTCCTTCATGTATTCAATAGCTAACGCGTTAATTTCTTCTAATATTATAATATTTAATATTATTATGTAATATAATATTTTTATGTAATTCCTCTTTCTCACGGTCGTCTTCGTAAATTATTTCTCTTGCATAATAATTCACAGTGTAGTTTACGAAGCGTTCCTTATTTAAAACGATTGAAAATAAACACTTCTTCTTCTAATATTATAAAATTTAATATAATATTTTTATGTAATTCCTCTTTCTTGTGGTTGTCTTCGGAAATTATTTCTCTTGCTTAATAATTCACAGTGTGGTTTACGAAGCGTTCCTTATTTAAGACGATTGGAAATAAACAGTTCTTCTTCTAATATTATAAAATTCAATATTATTATTTAATATAATATTTTTATGTAATTCCTCTTTCTCACGGTTGTCTTCGTAAATTATTTCTCTTGCATAATAATTCACAGTTTCCTTATTTAAAACAATTGGAAATAAACACTAACACTAAATTAAATGAACCTAAATAATTTAACCTGTCTAATTGACCAAATATAATAGAAAAACAATGATCTTCTTTGCGTGTAATATAAATCGTTCGAAGTATAAGGATTGTTCATATTTATATAAAAAAAGATCATTGCAACAAAATATGAAAAAAGTCACTTCGGCCTGGTTAGTCGATCCACGGAGAGTAAAGAAAGAATGGAGTTTTCTGGGCGAAAAATTTCGGCGAATCTATTGTTAGTCAGAACTAACGACTATTTACCAGTGAGCAGCTGCAACTGAAATCGATGGAATGCCGTTCTCCAGGTTGCACCGAAACTCGGCTGGTAACCCGGCCCGATCAACGCACCGATAAACCACGTCGCGACGGTGGTTAAAATAAACTTTTATCATTTTTTTTATTCGCACTAAATTAATCACTGGTTCCCGAGGAATATTTCACCGCAACACGAGATGTTTTATTATACGATAACGCTGCGCTCGAAATGCGGCCCGTCCGGGAGAATATTCCAAATTAATTGATTTGATAAACGAGTCGCGTTCATTGATATACTGTTATTCCTTAAAATGCCTCGCCGAGAAGAACGACGAATCGCTGGGGAATATTTATGTTCACAAATAAAGCATCCTTTAACTGACGAAAATGGAAATAACGCTTCAATACCTCTCAATATTCTTCAACCTGATCGAACCGTTCGACACGATTATGCGAACTGCTGCGATTATCTTGTTCATCCGATCGACAACGATATTCTCGATTATGTTAATGGAAACGTGTCAATCAAGTAGCTGATACTATTTTCGGTTACCAAAAAAATTTGGCAAAAAATACAGTGCAGATGAAGAAGTAGTAAACTGGTTTCGGGCATGAAGACCTACCTGAAATAATTTATCTAGGTGCACGGTAATGCACCATCCAAGTTCTCGCACTACCTCCTTTTACATGAAACAACTTAGCCATTTTTTAGAGGTTTATAACTCGGAACTTGAGGCAGATGGGAGGGATGTAATTTCGTACACTTGTTAAATGCTACCATGTCTCAATATTGACAAAACATTAATCTTCCAACATTAGTAGGTTCCGAGATACAGGACTTGAAAAATTGCTAAATTTTTCACTGACTGACTGACTGACTAACAGACCATCAAAACTTTTTGGGTATTTCCCATTGACCTACAAGCTTGAAATTTGGTACATCGGTCCACCATAAGAAACACTCAAAGGAATAGTTATCAAAGTTTGAAATCTTACACATTAAAAGGGTTGTATTGTAGAGTAGTTGTAAATTAAAAAATAATTAATTAAGAAATAGAAGAGCGTTGAAAATAAGACTTACACATGTTTATTAAAATAGGTAGTATACTCTCGAGAATAAAAGTGTTTAGCAACATTGGTATAAATTTTATTTTGGAAAACCCTGTTAACTGAAAAATTTGTATAAGCATAAAATATCGAAGTGTATAACATTTTGACTTTCGAATGTTAAAACCAAAGATACTGTTTTTTGAGTAGGTGTTTAAGCCCGTCGATTTTGATAAAACTAAACTAACGTTTTGTATATATATATATATATATATATATATATATATATATATATATATATACAAATTAATTGGGAATGTCAATATTGAATGTTTTTACTTTTTTGATATTATCTTCTTATTTATTGTACGTCGCTCTCAACTCTTTACTGAGGTTATTTCGCGACGGGACCTATAGTTTATTAAGACGGGTTCCGAATTGTTTAATATTAATAGCCATAGTTAAACTGTTAAACCAGGGATTTAAGTCTCCGATGAAAGAAAGTTTCATCGTGAACCGTGGAAAGATGAAAATTCGTGACGTAGCATTATTGATAACCCTGAAAACTTTGGAACAGAACCACTTTATGCATAAAAAAGTTCCCGGTTCTAAAGAAGATAACTACATCCAGAAAATCTTCAAGTACCGTCGAAAGCTGTGAAGATACGAACCATCAAATAACAGAGGTTCGGTCACTCGAGAGTCAAGTGGCTCTATAAACTCGAGAGTTTAGAACGTTTTACAGATTTTAGAGATTTGGGTAAGATTTTCCACATAAATGAAACGCCTCATATACATATGCTCTTATACTTGTCTTCACTTTAGTTTTCGATTGATTTCAAATTTTTTTATTTAGTCAACCATAAAGATTCTTGCGTTAAATTAGAATCTCACCTTGCATTGCGATGTAAATGAATGTAGTAACGAATCTCTGTATTAATTTTCAGAAAATATTACATTTAAATTACTAAATGACAGTTTTATTAATTAATCGTCTTCCAACGTTTTTGTGAAAACTGCTTTTTCTTCAAAGGTCTTTGAAAATCTTTTGCAGTCGTCCGATAGTTCCTATTAAAAGATCTCATCATGAATCTGACAGAATATTGCATACTCCAAGGGGCTAACCCCTAGGACTATTTACCTTGTGATAAAATCTCTTTCATAAATACACAAAATCCGAAATTCTTTATCGTTCAGAACTTCCTAGAAAAAAGAAAGTAAATATTTATTGTATGCCTATGTTGTCACCAAACGCTAGATATCGACCACAATAAAATAGAATTCTATTTCGGTTTGAAGGAAACGAGTAACATACATATTAATCAGACTCTGTTCGAGTCTGACTCGAAATTGTAGGGCAAGGGGTTAAGCGCATAAGGGTGATTGGTTGAATGTAGGAAGAAATCACAGAAACATCCCCTAATTGCAAGTTAGCTGAGAATAAACGTGGGGGGAGTCGCGAGAATGCTAGCTAATCGTTGCGGAAAAGAATCATCGAAGAGAGACTTCGTGGATGAAGGTTGCCGATGAAGTGTAATTCGATTTGCGAATTGCTCGGCTGGCGACGAACGATGTCCCCGCACCCTCGGCCACGGTTGATGCCTCAACAAGTTGTATACATGTAATCTGACCCAGATCCTGAGGTCTAAGTGAGGTCTAACACGAGGGAGAAAAGGGAAAGAGGAGGATGAGGTGGTGAAGGAACTGGAGGAGGAGGAGGTGGGAGCAGAAGCAGGTGGAGGAAGGAGGTCCGGAGGGTTCCTCGGAAGCAGACAAACAAAATATAACAGCGCGAGTTACAAGGAAGGATCCCGAGAAGATGAAGGGTCTCTGACTCTATCTGTCTCTCACTCTCTCTTTCTCTCTCTCTATCTCTCTCTCTCTCTCGCTCTCCTCCATCTCTCGATCCCGGTGTCTCTTTCTTGCTCGTTCTCTCCCTCTCGATCCTCTGCGATCTCCTTCAAGAAGTCTGAGGAGAAGGAGGAGGGTATACCCTCTTGAAGCATGAATGGATTACGAAGAGCCGTGTTCATTCATTCGCTCCTTAGCGGCCTAGAAACCCATAAAAAGTGTATCTCTCCGGCAGCCAACCAGTGCCGTAGACTATGACCGCGGACCTCCGACTATCGTCTTTTTGCCCGGAATTGATCTTGCCCCCTTTGAGGACCGATCAACAGTCAACCCCCACGGTGACATTAATCGGGGTACTATTAATTGCCAGATGGGGGGAAGATGGATCAATCTCCTCGATAACCGATACGGTTAACCCTTGGACAGTGGACCGCCTTCACGACCGAACGGGACAGACTTCGGGTCCGCTTCAGACCCACGTCCAACTTTCTCTTATGTTTACTTTTTGCAAGGTTACTGATCTTTGCATTTCTGCCACTCTGCGGATCTTTATGCAGAATCGAAATTGTTTGCATCAATTTTAAGACGTGGAAAGTGGTTTTATTGAATTGTATGAAATATATTCTTTACTCTTCTATTGTTTATAATTATACCCACCATACAATCCGCAGTCTTCAATTATTCCTTGAATAATTAAGGTACTCTTCTATGATTTTGATGAAATTTAAATATGTTATGCGGCTACACATTTTGAACAACTTTTTTAAATTTTGAGACGTGGTTTTATTGAATTCTATTGTTTATAATTATACCCACCATACAATCCGCAGTCTTTAATTATTCCTTGAATAATTGAGGCACTCCTCTACGATTCTGATGAAATTTAAATATGTCATGCGACTACACATTTTGAACAACTTTTTCCATACAATATTATTTATACCGTTCAAAGCTGAATTGACAAAGTAGAATACTTTGACGACCGTGCAGGTTGTACGTAGACAATATTTTACAAAGAAATAAAAATATCAACGTCAATTTTTATACGTTTGAGAGTAGCCTAAAAAATATCTTATTATGGTTAACGGAATGCGAATGCGGTTGGATTGTTAAGAACGCTAGGAACGCAGTAGGGTTAAAAAGCACGGATTAAATGGTTTAAGATTAAGACACCGAAACGAGCATGAGTAACTTTAAATTATGGTATCTGACCGTGGTCCTCTCAGGCGCTCAGGTCCTTCATGACACGCACGAGAACAGAAACTCCGTGGCTCGGTTAATGCCTGTTGACCCAGGTCGGTTTTCAGTAGAGATTAAAGTCATGGGATTAGGGACCCGGCACTTCGTCAAATCCAACCGATCCTTGGTTTGTTCCGCCATCGTCGTTAGCTTAAAGTAGTTTACGAATGTGCAACGCGTTCGTCAAATACTGACCAATATGCTTACCCCTTTTATTTAAAATAATAATCGAAATTTGGATTAACCAGGTTCTTATCAAAATCACATATTGACCATTATGTGATGTTTGGTCGTAATATGTTAATTAATCGCTGCATTATTCATCGATGATGAAGATGATTACAATATTGACTATTATGTGATGTTTGGTCGTAATGTATTGTTTAATCACTGCATTCATCGATGGCGAAGAGCACAATATGGAGAATTTTTTAATCGAATAATGTGACCGACCAAAAAGTTTAATTAATTTAAAAAGTAGTTAAAAGTGTCCGAGTATCAGACGGAATAGTTTGGGATTTTTATGCCGTTCGTTCGCGATTTTATGCAGGGTGTCTGAAAATTGCTTCAATATTCGGAAATTAGAGGTTCTCGAGTTCATTTGAAACAACATTTTCCTTCGCAAAAACAGCGTCCGCGGCTTCGTTATGGAGTTATTAACGAAAACACACAGACCAATCAGAGCGCGACCTAGACGCGTGTTGGAACAGTCGGCCCGGCGCGCCACCTGTCAATTGGCCGGCTATGCCAACACGCGTTTGGGTCGTGCTCTGATTGGTCCGTATTTTTTGTTAATAACTCCTTAACAAATAATTAATTAATTAGTTATCGATCGTAATTTATCTTCAGGATATTACAAATTTTTATTCGCGGCACAAAGGTTCGATCATTTACAACACCAATCAGCTATTTTTGTAAATATTAAACGCTGGATTCGGATTTGAATCTTCAGGTTCAAGAACCACGTTAGCTATTAAAATGTTAGAAAAGTGTTTCGTCCTAGACCCGCTAGAGGACTCATTAGTAAGGCTATCTAGCGGGCCCTGCCTTATACACGGGATGTTCAAAGGCAATTTGAGAAACGTATTTATGCTGAATGGTAACAGACCAGTAACTGCGTTTAGTATTCACAAAAATAGCTAATTGTTGTTGTAAATGATCGAACCTTTACTCCTTAACAAAGCTGCGGATGCTATTTTCACAAAGGAAAAAGTTGCTTCAAATGATCTCAAGAACCTCCACTTTCCAGATGTTGAAGAAATTTTCAGACATCCTGCAGATGGCAACCCTATCCAGGAGTCGCGAATGATTTCGTAGGATACGGAGGGTTGTTGTTGTTAATGTTAACAAGAACAACCTAATAGATATACATATTGCAAGTGCCTTAATAATTGCAGCAGCCACAATGAAATTGAAATGACGGATTTCACAAAGCGAGCAACCGCAAGTAAGAAGGATGATGTACCGAAGGAAGCAGACTAAAGCGGAACATCTTCTCTAACGCTGAAATGGCGCGAAGGTTTAGCAGGTCGTAGCGCGTCGTCGTTAAACAGAAAGGGAAGTCGAAGCCACGAGTTTGACCGACCTTTCTTAAACTTAGGGACCCATCGAGGAAGCAAGCGCCAAGGGTCTTTTAATGTCGGCGAGGGGCCGAGGGAAGGAAGGAAAAGGGAGAAGTGGAAGGAAGAGACACGATTTCGCGGAGGGTCGTTTGCTTTTTGCCCGGGCTGAGATGTCGCCGGCAAATGTGCGAAGAAGGCTCTTCTTCACGCGCCGTTTTGCGCCTAATTGAAAGCGACAGTGACCCACTTATACCACCTATGCCACAGATTTTTCTTCTTATTGCGTCTGCCAGCTTGCCGGCTTATGTAGAGAGCCCCCCGCCGACAACTATGTATTTTATTCCTGGCATTCGTCTGGCTTTCCGACTTTTTTCGCGACCCATGTGCAATTCGAGTGTACAGTGAGTCACGGTCAAAATCGTGTACTACATATAATGATAGATTTCTTGAAAAGTTTACAGATGATTTGGGAGTATATTAGGGAGGATATTAGGAGAATATTTCTTCTAACAAACAGTAGTTACAATTTATTCAACTTATAATTTTCATATAATATGGATTTGGAAGAAGAAATATCTTTGTCTGAAATATATTTTTTGGTAATTATTTACATTAGGGGCTTCCACACCGATTTTGATAACCTTG
>CM052336.1:22585850-22675196 GCA_028455595.1 Lasioglossum vierecki | reverse complement strand
ACGTGTTCCAATGATTGTACGATTTTTAAATGAACTGACAAAAACTTCTAATTTGAATAATAATTATTTATGAACTTTATCGTAGCGTAATTAAAGAGATTGCGTGTATGAAAACCAGAAACAGAATTAATGAAAGAACAGAAAAACATAATAACATTATTATAAAAAAGAAATCGGTGGACCGGGGTTCGAATCCCGACGGGGTAAGAAATTATTTTTCTCCGTTCATTCTCAGTTTAAATTTTCGCGCTCGACTTTTGACTTCCTCAACATCAGAAAATTGTTACCCTCAACAAAGAAGTTTCACTTCAAATGAACGCTATTACATAGCAACGCAAAATCAATAAAATATAAAAGTGGAAACAGAAAGATTGATCTTAAGAAAAACAAATAGAGGAGGGCGATCGCGGTCGTAAAATTTGTGTCCTCCTTCTTGAAGCGCCGGAAATGCCAAGGCGGTTCATGGACGAGACAGCGTGCCACTGAGACGCCACCATACATATTGATCTTTGAAAATTGAAGGTAACCTTGCATTTTTATTGCATAAACATAGTTTTTAAAAATTATACCGACGCAAAATAGATGAACGATGACAAAATGAAACTGCGATTTAAAAAAACAAACTGTATAAAAATCTAATAGTTCGAGATTAAAGTAATGTAAACAGTTACGCAATTATTACCAAAGTGATTTGATGAAATTGAATAAAATAAAATAATCAAAAAAAGAGATATATATATCTTTTTTTGATTATTGAAGTACTATCTTCGACACATGAAAATTACTAATGAAAAAAATGTCTACGTGGCTTCTGTTCCTTACTACAATTGTCTATTTTGCATAAAAGTTACGACCAGGTCCGGTTATCTATCTATATAAATAAAAATTAAATTTTGTTCGTTGGTAAGCGCATCACTTGAGTACTGCTGGACATATTTGACTAATGTTCGTAATAGTCCGAATAAGATTTTAGGGAAAGAAAAATTTGAAAAAAATGAAAGTGCTTTTGTGATGGTCACAATCGTTAATAGATACAATCATTACTCAGAAATATGTTTCTTTTTTCTCGTTTTTACTTTGTTTACAAATTTCCAATAGTTCCTCAGAAATTCAAGAAACGATCACAAACATCCGACTCTGTCGAGTCAGTTAGTAAGATAATAAACATTGAAGCACAAAAGAATAAGAAGTGACTTATCTCGAGCGGCAAATCTACAGTGATCGAAGAACGAAGTTCGAAATCGGTTCTTGGAATACCATTATTCAACCGGGTCCGACTGATCACATGTATTCGCGAAATCATTTTTAACGTCCTCGGTTGCAACAAGATCGGAGGGGGGTTTAGTTGGCGGAACGGCGTATTCGTCGGCGAATTTGAGGAGTAAAAACATCAATTTCGATCTCGGGGGCATACATACAACGCCGGAACGTAAAAAAGAAAAATCCTGAAACGGACGTAGATCTCTACGTGCGATCAGGTATATCCTGGTACAGGCCAGGAGCTATCCGTCTCGGCCCTCTGCAGAATGGTGGAAGATATATTATACTCGAAGAGGGTGGTAACACTTGTTTGATTCAATTCCAGGAACACGCTCCGAGGCGCCTGATCAATTTTTCTTCCGCCAGGGAACTCCTGCCGCCGTCGCTCCGCGTTGCGCATGTATACGTGCACACCTTCGTTCCTGGCTTATGACATGAATTCGAAGTCATTACAGAGATTTTTATACGAATATATACGACTTCTGACGGATATTGTAGATCCTCAAACTATCGATTCATCTTGATTATAGGGAACAATCAATTCTCTGTATTGCCACTCCGGTGAAAGCAACCCTGCTTACCGAGTTTCACAGGGTCTTTCGTTAATAACTTTTAAAATAATTATGTAAATAAAAATAATATTTGTAAAAATGCCACGTTTTTAAAAACGGATTAAAAAGTATAAAATAATTTTTCCTAGTCGCATACCGATTCCTAACCTCGTACAGAGAGTGGTGAAAATTTGTGATTGTAAATTTCAAATTGCTATAAAACGTGGTAAAAACGCTGTTTTTTACAATTTACTGCAATTCGAGGCAACTCTTAGAATTGAAAGTTTGTCGTGTTGAAATGTGACACGAGGTCTTCTAGTTTTTCCAGCTTTCTCATAACCTCTTAGATTTCTAGCATATTGTATATGTATATGTGTATGTGTGTGTGTGACACAGCAAATTCTACTCAGTAATGTAGCAACTTTTGCTAATATTCTAATGCTTTTACCGCAGTAAAATGATTCAGTCGACTTCACTTTTATCCAACGTGTTTCTTTAATTTATTACTTAACTCTTCGTACTCCAATTTTTCTTCCATTTTGTTCCCAACAACAATCATTTCAAGTGTTCACCGAAAAAATCTGCGAAGGGAATTAATTCCTATACAGAAATTAATACGACAGAAAATAATGAAAAATTAAGCAAATCTCTAGCCAAACGTATAATTTCCGTGATAAAAAATATAGTAGTTTAAGAATTATTCTCCAATTTTTCTTTCCCTGAAAACCTTATTCGGACTATTACGAACATTTTTTTTTTTAATTAGCCAAATCGGTGCAGCCGTTCTCAAGTGACATACTTACCAACAAACAGCATTTAATTTTCATTTACATAGATTAAAAAATTATAAAGGATCGTTCTACATTCTTGTCCTTGACTGTTCAAACACGGAACATCCGACGAAGCCTACACCTTGACTCTGACAGCGTTGAAGCCGATCGGAGTTCAAATTACCGGGGTCAATAAACAGTGGATGCAACCTGTTGCGATAAACTTCCTGTGCCATTCGGGTCGACCCGACAGGACTCGGGGCGGGTAGGTCGAGCAGAAATAAAGTCATCGGGTGGCGAAGGAACACGATTCCGCAATATGATGTCTGGTGACAGAGGAGAGTCGCATCCCGACGGGGCCAAGAAAAAGAGAGAAAGGTGATGGGGGTCTGGTAAAAAAAGGACGGTCCGGAAAGCAGATCAATGGGTCAACCTGTCGCAATAAAAGTCTGATGGCTACCTGGGTAAACTGTAAGAGCGACCGGCTCTCCGGTCCCGGGGTAGATGGAAGCGCTTCGGGATGTTGCGGATGGTCCATGTGGCATAATCAGGATTCTAGGCTACCTGAACCCGATGGTTCCTCGCTGCACAAGGGAATAGTAGCGAGGCGAGACTCGATGAAAGGGTTCGAGCAGAAATAAAGTCATCCGGTGGCGAAGAAACACGATTCCGCAATATGATGTCTGGTGACAGAGGAGAGTCGACGGGGCCAAGAAAAAGAGAGTAGGAGGAAGAGAGAAAGGTGATGGGGGTGTGATAAAAAAGGACGGTCCGGAAAGCAGATCAATGGGTCAACCTGTCGCAATAAAAGTCTGATGGCTACCTGGGTAAACTGTAAGAGCGACCGGCTCTCCGGTCCCGGGGTAGGTGGAAGCGCTTCGGGATGTTGCGGATGGTCCATGTGGCATAATCAGGATTCTAGGCTACCTGGACCCGATGGTTCCTCGCTGCACAAGGGAGTAGTAGCGAGGAGAGACTCGATGAAAGGGGGCGAACAGAGGTGGTAGAAAGAGAAGAATAAGAAACGCGTGATGTCCGCAAGAAAGTGGGGCGAAAGGTGTCGCGGTGGGCCGGTACACGCAGCCTGTCCACGACCGTGGGCATGGGTACGGGGGCACGCGTTAGACCCCGATTGTGTCCCGGAAGGATAGGAAAAAAAATCAGTCGAAGAACTCTCGCCGGAGACGGAGACGGAGAAAAAGGGCGGCTGGTTGGAAAGGAAAAGAGAACGAAACGTGACCACCGGACGAACCCTTCCCTGCGGACTTTAATTCCTGCTATTATTGAAAAACGCGACCGCCACGTGCCACCGGGCGACTCCTTAACTGCCTTCAACGCCGTCTTCTCAACTACGGGAACTGAGGGTTCTGCACGCGAAAATCGGGACACACACGTGGAATGTGAGCTTCGCCCGGAGAGACTCTGGTCCTGGAATAGTCCCCGTTTCCGCGACAAGAACCGAAATCTTCTCGGATCCGGTCTGGAATCCTGGACGCGAGGTTTTTCAAGTGAAAACTTCTTTAGGCGCGTACACAATTGCTGGACAGTGAACGAGTTTGACCCGTCACGCTTCGAGGTGAAACGCTATTTGGGTAAACTTGAGGAGCCGAGTTACAGACAGACCGAACGAGAAACAGACAGGTGTGCTCACTTTTCGCTGTGCAGTGAATGAGTCTGATCCGTCATGCTTCGAGGTGAAACACTATTAGCTGAACGAGAGAGAAACAGATATATGCAATAGCCATAGAAGTTTTCAGTAGTGAAACATACAAAGAAGAACGCAAGAGTACAATTATTTTTTAAAACAAAACTTTACCATTTATGGTTCATAATAATTCATTGTAATGCGTTAAAAAAATACACAAATTGGGTAAATAGGATACAAAAGATTACAGTTTCTTTTGAATATACCTACACAATTTATAATTCAATAGGTTATAAAATTAATACATATTTAAATCGATTCATATCTATTAGTGTATATTACTATTTATATACATTATTATTTTTCTTAAATACATATTATTATAATCATAAATTAAATACAGATAAATACATATATATTATTATATACACACGCAATATATATTACAATGAAATTACTATAAATTACAATGAAAAGATAATACAATATATAGTATATGCTAAACAGAAATATTGTTTCTCACGAGTTTACTTTGTGGAGCACACGTTAAGCCTTGAGTGACCTTTTACAATGTTATATTTCACAAGATTAATATTTCTATCTTGTTTCGAGCCGGACAGGATAATCCGTACAACAAACAGGCGAGGTGCATTAATGTTCCTTTTGCGTTTTCGGTCTCTCTGTCGATAACGGTAATGACAAATATTATCGTGCAAGTTTATCAATGCAAACACGCGTCGCCGCAAACACTAGATTAGATTCACTGCGCCGAGTATGCGTCGGTGAAGGCTCTCTCTCTCTGTCTCTTTCTGTCAGGTAGAAATGGTAAAATGATCTCGATAATCGACTGGTTTGGTGGCGAGCAAAAAATTTGAACGAAGCTGCTAATTACCGTAATCGTTAAAAGGAAGACTGCACGTGAGAATGGTTTACACTGTGTCGACGATTAAATCGCATTCGACCGGCCCCATGAGCTTGTTTTGAGCGAGTGCAACTGCAGATCCCTGATAAACACGATCCAGCCATAGCTCGGTGTCATAATATTACAGTCATTATGGTAACACCGTTTCCCTTGCAGCTACGTACACCGGACACTTATGCACCGTGATCAGCAATCTCGTCTTGTATAAACGCTCGTAAACATCATTGTGCACGGCGGACAACAAAGTTTCATCGTAACGACGGCTCATGGCGATCAACCTATTCATAATGCAGCTATTAGTGCATTAATTGCGTCAAATGCGAGTAATTACGTTTACCATCGCAACAACAATTCTCCTATTCCATGAATATTCTAAAACTATCCCTGCTCTAGAATACACTGGAATCTCCATTATAGGAACTGAGTAGGTGATAAAAGAAAATTTTCATATATTAGTGTTCAAGCAGTTGATGGAATTATCAATGGTTTATAAACCTTTGATACCCCCTATCACAATATAACCATTAACTGTAACACTCGCCACAAGTAACATGTAAAACAATTTTGATTGTAAATTGTGGTCATTAATGACCTAGCTGTCAATGCAACCACATTAAAATAAACAATAAAGAAATACTGCGATGTTCAATTAACGACTGATTGATATTCAAACAAACATTTCTTCATGCACACCCATTTCTTTATTTCACACTACCAAATTCATTTAATACATTTTTACCTTTCACTCATTATGTTCCTTCTTTATTCTCACCACACGTCCACACAAATAGATGCATTTAATATTCGGATTATACTATACATACAGGGTGACCCAAGAATGTCGGTGAACCTTCAAAGGGGTGGTTCCTTAAATGTCGTGGAGTGAAAATTTCCGCATCGGCTTTATTTAGTAATTATTTTCGCTAAGTGAAAAATTCTCCGACACCCATTTTCAATTCAACAAATAGCAAATTTATTGTGGATTTTTATATTCTCGGATGATCACAGATTAACTTATATTTGAGCTATAAAGATATGCATCGAAACTATTATTTTAACATTATTGAATATCGTAAGAAATTGTGGTTGTTAACATGAGAGTTGAACAACAGAGTGCATAAAAAGAATTTTACTATATTCTACTAAACTGGGTTCAAAAATATGTTAAATAACAAAATGGATACCATCTAACATTTCAATTTCCTTCCACTCTTTCATTACATTTCCGGTTTTGTATAATTGAGAATTACATTGTTTCTAAATTCTAATGGATCATTGTTTAAGAAAATTATAAATTTTCAGATCTTTTATATCAGGTTTACATAAGAAGGAACTAATACAAAGAGGAAAACAAAACTTGTCTTTGAAGAACTTTGTTTCTAATTTATTACGTATAAATAATAAAAAAAATTAATAAAAATTTAAATCGCCCAATATAAATATCTCCTATTATATAATCAATGTAATAATACTGTACTTACTATATAAATCACTTGGTTTAAAGCAATAAATAAATAAATAAATAATTGATCTATCAATGGTTATTTATTTCTTTTCTTTATTATTATAACCACTGAAGTAACGTTCAAATAATTGGAACGAAAATCTTTGATAAGCTATAAATTACCAACTAATAAACGGAGAAACGGGAAGAGGAAATAACGGAGTATGTAAGCTGTTTCGATCGTGTAGCTGCTAAACTTAGCTTCATCCAAACAATTTTCACAATGGAAGAAAAAAAACACTACCTGCTGAGAAATCGTGCGAAAGTTTCACGGAGATGGTATAAACAAGTCGTTACGGATTACAAGGAGGTAACAATTCCATGAGTATCCTGCCTAATCGTGAGATGTTCCACGTAATTCATGAATAAAATATACGGGCGCCGGCCACTCGGCGCTATGAGTATCCGGGCTAAGTGCCCTTCTAGGAGAAGACTAATAACTGATACATCATAAACTGTCGTTTATGACGACACCGGCCTATTATTCACGAGATCGCGCGTTCGAACAATGGCGTAATATTTAGCGCGAGTAATGAATACCTTTAATGAATCTTCCGTCTGATGTTTATGATAATATGCACCCGAATACTCTGTTCAAAAGAATGCAACAGCTGACATTTATGAATACGTTCAAACTTTTATTGAAAGTTTTGAACTAATGTCCAAAATCGTATTGTTTTAGAACTATTACAAAATATATATTAAATCAAAATGAATTATAAATTTTTTTTACAAAATACAAATCGAATGAAAATGAATTATAATTGAAAATTCTGTCTTGTATAACTATTACAAAATATATATCGAATGAAAATGAATTATAATTTTTTTTACAAAATAGTAATCGAATGAAAATGAATTATAATTTAAAATTCTATGTTGTATAACTATTGCAAAATATATGTTGAATGAAAATGAATTATAATCTTTTTTACAAAATAGTAATCGAATGAAAATGAATTATAATTTAAAATTCTATGTTGTATAACTATTGCAAAGTATATATTGAATGAAAATGAATTATAATTTTTTTTACAAAATAGGAATCGAATGAAAATGAATTATAATCTAAAATTCTGTATTGTATTTGGTCTAAAACAATACGAAAATTTCAACCTTCCAACCTTTAAAAATTATTAAAGATAGAAATTCTCAAATGTCATCTGTTTTCTGCAATTGATACAGACAATACTTAGTTTGCATAAACATCTAGAGCTCGATTACAAAGGTAAATGTCGTGTGGATTCTCGTTAAAAAATGTAGAAGAGATAAAGTAACTGTAAAGTTTTATCTTATACAATGACTTTGTATAAGGCACCGTGTGCTGATTTTCATGAATATGAAATTACTCCACGTGATAACCAGACTGTAGATCATTATGCAAAATGAACGTTGTGCGCTTCAAAGCCAAAGAACGGGTATTAAACACTCTATATATTACTCCTTTTATTAACTTTGCCAATTTAAACGCTTTTTTTTATTTTTTAAGGAGCACCTATCAAACTCCCATGATGTCTTTTCATTCAGGGTTGAATAAAACGACCAAGAAATCAGCTTTTTGGAGGATCATTGTAAAGGGTAAGCTTCAATCTTCAAATTTATGCTAAATTCAGTAATAAAAAAAATTTACAATGTTTCTCCACAACCAGTGCACCGGTTCCCCCACTACCAACTATTTCATAATCTATCCTCCGTTCTCCTACCCTCCACAGGAGTTTGGTGGGGAGAACCTAAGAGTAGGGAGAGGAGCTGCAAGTTGCCCAGACCTGTTTTACATCATGCAAAAAGTTCTAAAAAAAACAATAAACGATGGATTACGAAAGTGGAGGCTTGAAGCTTTGAAACGAGTCGAATTTTATTGTCGTGCAATTACTTTATAACAATTTATACATAAATAATTATCTAAAAATTGACAATTTAAAGTTCAAACACATCTTGGACCCTGCGTGGACTCCACTGTGAGAGAGTTAATAAATCGAATATGGAAGGATACTGTGTAACATATTTCGAGAATTACCCTAATAGAAGCCGTTTAAGATGAAAAGCGAAGATAAGCCAGCGTTTCATGATTACAAGTTGAATACGTTTAACAAGTACGATAAATAAAAGCTTACATGGTTAACAGGCTGAAAGTGCGGTACGTTTTCTACTGGTTTGAACGTGTAGCGTGTTAGTAATTCAAAAGAATCGCAAACACGAAAAGCTAAATTACAGGAATGGTAAACGGCGCTTCCGCGCGACTATGTAACGTTTCCAGCCTCGATTCGTAACGTAACAAAGTCTCTGTAATGACTACCCGCCGGACGATACGTATGCCAGACTCAAAACTCTAAATTACAGAGTGTCGGCCAATATTTCGTTATTACCGTGACATAGAACTGACGCGGTGTATTACAAAGTAAGTGAAAATAACAATGATTAATATGCGCAACAGGCGTACAGATAAGAAATACCGTGGATGCGTTGCATAGGTGCACGACGCGCCGTTTGATTGTTGCTGCGGGCAAATGAGTAACTCTAGAGACAGTTACATCGTCCGTAGGGTAAGGTAAACATCCCGACGATCCACTATTGCTATTACTGGGGCCGTGCTGTTATTATGCCCATGATAACATGTAACAAATGAAAGAAAACGACCGCGCCATTATCGATAATTTCCCTTCAGGTGCACCGTACCCTCGATGTCCCTGCTTAGGCCGTTTTCTAATATCTACGTAAAATGTTGGGCCCCTGACTATCTCGGAAATCGAATTAGCTTCGAAATACGGTAGAACCTCGCTCGTTGCACGAAACGGTATCGAGAATAGGTGCAAAAATTAAAGTTCTGCAACGATGGAGGTATCTACGAGTAGCCCTCGTAGGGTCAATCTAGGTGCACGGTAGTGCACTAGCCAAGTTCTCGCACTACCACCTTTTACACGAATCAAAACGTCAATGATTATTTGATAATCTGCAAAATTGTTTTTTGATTTCTCAATAGTAATTGATCGAACTGTAGCGCCGAGAACATTCAACATTTAGTATTGCTAAAAGCTTGTCAAATATAGAGACAGGCTTCACTGTTAATAAAACTAGTACAGTATTTTATCGATATAAGTCTCCAGCACGGGTCTACCGAGGGACATTTATACGTCAGGGACAGTATTATTTGACTTTTGCCGAACGTAGAGGACAGCCGAGCTGCCTCGAGAGGCCTCGATCGTCGAGAAATGTAAACATAGCTAAGTGCGTTGTTATAGTAGAGCGGCAAGCATCGATGATAGCGAAAAAAAACAATGTATTGGACCGCTCCACTATATACATATATACAGTTGCATTTCATTATATTATATTGTTTTCGCCGCGCTGCTATCATCGGTGCTTGCCGCTTCACTATAATCACACCCTAATCCAAATTTACAATTTCATTATTTTTCATTATTTTTTGATGGAACTTCGATGACCACATTCGTGGCATTTTTCTAATGCAAAATCATACCAAATATGATATAATTATGATGGTTTTTGCTTGTGTAATAAACAATTAAAGTTTCGGGCGCGAGGAAGGATAGCGTATGGGAAAGAAAGGCACGCAGAGACTCTACTTCCTCGCGCCCGAAAGTTTAATTGTCTATTACACTAGTAAATGTTATCGGAATTGTATCATGTTTGGTATTATTTTGCACTAGAAAATGCCACGAATATGTTGGTGACGGTTCCATAAAAAAATAATGGAAAATAAAGAAGTTAGAAATTCGGAATAGGTGATCTCACCGATATACCCAATGCGCATGATGTCATTTTCAAATCATTTTGAGACATTTATGGATAAAATACTGTATTGCACAAATTGTGTCCTGAGGACATGGTAAAAATGTAATAAATGGCGAGCTTTACTATTTCAAGAAATAGTACCTAGCAGGTACTACCTACACTATGAAACACTTTGAAGTATTATAAAGGAACCTCGTGTACCTTTATTTTTTCAACCACTGATAGGGATCGCTAGTGTAAAACGATCTAAAATACTGTGCAACGAATTCTCTTTTGATCGCGCGGGATAGGATTCGCATGATCTTTGATAGATTCTCGACAGTGAATAATCAAGACGCTCGAATATCTATTTGAATAACAAATTATACCTTGTCTCGCGTGGAAGAAAGTAATAAATAAGTAAAAACCTGTGGATTTCCCTCTGTGGAGTAGTGTTTCGTCGGCTTTTTTTGTGCCCCATCATCATCACCATATCACGGGGCCGGTTGACAGTAGGCGGGTCTACACTGTTTTCGAGGAGGAGAGAGAGAGAGAGAGAGACAGAAAGAGAGGAGTAAAAACAGGAACAAGCTGCCGTAGACTCAAAAAAGTTGGAATAATAAAAAAATATAAAAACATGTTTACTGCCGTATTAGTGCTCATAACCATTACACGTAATTAGAATTACTTATACAGTGATAATATGATAATAGAAAAGGGGTAAGATTACTTTTGTGACCTTCTTCTACCTTGTAGATCCTAACAAAGTTTGGTTTATTTAATATATTGTAACAAAAATTAATTTTTAAGTTTGAGTAGAAAATAGGATCAAAAAAGTTTCCAAAAAAAAGTGGACCACTTTAGTTTTTTCAAGAACTTTATGTATGTAATTAACATGTAGAATACATCAACAAAATATGTTTGTAGCGAAGTATGAAATTATTTTCAACGTTAAAAAGTAATGAGGAATTTTGGATGTCCAAACTAATTTTATAAAGCTTTATAAAAAATTGAGTTTGTAAATTTTATAATGCACTATTATTCCAATTGGACTCTTTAATTATATTTTAAATCAATAATATTCAACAATTAATTAGATTCCTTGAAAGTCCATTAACAACGTTGTGATTCATGCATGAAAATTAATTTTTATATATTAATTATTAAAACGTTGTAGAAAATGCGAAGCTTATTTGAAATAAGCAGACTGGTTCTCCATTATACATTGAATTTAATGTACCGCAGCGATGATTGCAATCCTCTTACAAAAATATCCGCATATTGCTCGGATATATTGAACGGTAAATACCACTTCGATTAATGCAGAAAAACGAGATACTACTCCGATATTTATTAATACTACCAGTTAAAGATCAGTTCGCAGAGTAAAATGGGCGAATGATAAGTTGAGAAGATAATGTACTTTAATACTCCTTCGAGTGTAATTAGTATTACGGTCTGGAAGCCAAAACTGGTTTTGCTTTCAATTAGCAACAATTCTGTTAATTGGACCTTCACGTTGCTCCGACTGGAGATTTCTCGTAATTGCTGTTCACGCCATATGAAACGGTTGTACACTTAATTTTATGGGTGCTTTACTTCCGGACTCGCTCGACACACGTATTTACGAGTAAGAATTTAATACAAGACACACATGCGTGATTACCACTTTATTTTAAATTAATCTTACAATTTTTTGAACGCAGAATCAGATACATCGACCGAACCACGAAAACGAACACGCCTGATCGTGTGTAGAATTTTATTCAGTGTAACTAGACTGCGGAACTTTATGAGTAATATTAATTATCTACATTGATCGAAAAGAGCACGTACTAAATGAAAAATTGCTTTCCATTTCGCTGAAAAGAAAATAGGAAATATTGCTACTCGCTAGAAATTATTTCTGCTCTGTACAATTTTCATGTATATCTCTATAATTTAATGATTTCTTCTCGTTCTAATTTTAATACGTTGAAGATAAAATAGAAATCATTACTAATACTTACTACAATTTTAATACGTTGAAGATAATATAGAAATTATTTCTACTTTTAATTGGTCATTTTTATACGTCAAAAACAAAATAGAAATGATTCTACTCAATATAATTTGAATACTTTGGAAATAAAATAGAAAGTATTTTTACTCTCTATATTTTTAATACGACGTAAACAAAGTAAGATTGATTTCTGCTTTCAATCATTTTCATACGTTGGAAGCAAAATAAAAATGATCTGAAAATGTTATTTCTATAAAACATGTTTCTAGAAAATGTTATATAAATTCTATAGTCATTTATATAGTTCTTTTCTAATTATAGAAAAGAATGGTGACTATACATGTAATTGATTGATAAAGCTGTATCATTTAAAATTTAACTGCAGAATTTTATTTTCAAATTGGCCACGAACTTGTGCAGTCATCTGATATTTTATACTACGAACTGTTGATTATCACTCACTTCAAACCACACACAAGGATTTTTGAATACACCAAAAAGTGTAGTTGATTAAGTAGAAGGGGTTTCGAAGAAAGTGGAATGAGCTAAAAGGGTAACGGGACTCAGGACTCTATTTCGGCTCACTCCCACGATGTGGGGCCAAGATTCACGTTGTGAACCATAACGGGGAGCCATTCAACAAATAGAGAATGCACGTAAAAGAAAAGTCGATGGATAAGAGGTGAACGCGCGCCAATAGACGTGAAACTCGAACTTGCTCGTGGAAGATAGGGCTCCATTCGACGAGTCGCTCATTTCCCAGAGCAAATTCGAACAAGTTTCGTCCGGTATCCAGTTACCGGACTCTGGCATCGGGATGATTCACCGTTAGCTCGTGAAATGAATATTGCCCTTGAATAGAAATTTCTTTAGGCAATATCTACGAGAAATAGACCATCGGCCCTTACAAACTAATTTTTTAAAATGTTTATTTCGCGTGATCCGCAAGTATATTCCTGTAGTTCTTTTTTAAAAATATTTAAAATCGTCCACATTAGTTGCAAAAGATTTAGCTAAATTTATTTCTTTTCTTAACACGTTGAGTGCCAGGTTTTATAGCGACTTTCCCGTCAGGCCGCGCGCGCAGGTATCGTAAGTACCACGACAGTACGTCAAAGCTCGGTGTCAGTCACCTGTGACTGACGTGGCACTCAACGTGTTAACCATCTCGAGTAAAATCGCCAAATTCTGACCCCACTCTATCTTGTCCTTCTGTGACGCTCTATTCTCCACGCTTTTGTTACGACTTGGCCACGTGACGTCTAGTGTTGGCAGAGAGGGGGTAACTTTTTCCCCTTATATTCGTGCACCCTCCCCTCATCTGGTGACTCTGAACGCAGCTTGTTCGTATAAAACAAGAAGAGAAGGTTGCACACAATTATTCTTATTCTCTCCGGCAATATTGTATTTAAGCAAGCATTATTGTATATAATGATATAGTTATAAGATGATAAAGTTTTTCTAGTTATAACTTAGTAATTAGCTTTGGTAATTTATTTTGATAATTATTACTAATAGGTAATTATTATATACCTATATATATATTATATATATAATTACTTATATAAAACTTTTTTATAATTTTATTAATAATATTAATATAACAAATTTTACAAATATATAAAATATAAATTATATATAAATTTACTAAAATATTATTATATACCTATATACTGTATATAATATATATTATATATTATATAATAATAAGTATAGTAAGCTTAGTAACAAAGCTTATACCAAAAATCTGACAAAAATTACAAAAATTTGATAAGTCTGACGCTTTCAATACAGAAACTAACTTTTTTCAACTGAAAGATTGGACGCTTACACGAATTGAAAAACTATTATAATAGAAACGTGAAAAAGTACCATAATAGAATATCCTAGAGAAACGTGTAAAGAACAAAATAATTATTCGTTGAACATTGGCTAGTTTGAAAGTATAGCTTCGAGAGAAACGCATATAGTACTATATTAAATTTCCGGTTCTTGAGAAATTGTTAATAATATATCAACCACAATAATTTATTAAAAAGTAGAAATAGATTTCGGATGCGCTGGTACGTGGAACGATAGTTTCTCCCGTTACATAAGATTACAACTATCATTCAGGTACCATCCGGTGAAAAACGTTCTTTGTTTTTGCGCTGATTGCAAAAGAACACATCTGAAGTCGATCTTTTTACCTAGCTCGAAAATTGTGTTGCTAAAACGTCTTTGAATATCGATCGTAATGTTGCTAATAATAAATGTTGAATGTTCTCGGCGCTACGGTTCGATCAATTACTACTGAGAAATCAGAAAACAATTTTGCAGATTATCAAATAATCATCGACGTTTCGATTCTAGTTTGAATCCGTTTTAAGATGTATTTGCATTGCGTCTTGATATTTTTTCGAAATCTTATATTTAGTATTGAAATAGATTTCGGATGCGCTGGTACGTGGAACGATGGTTTCTCCCATTACATAAGATTACAACTATCATTCAGAATATTGAAATTCGACGTAACGCAAGAGCATACCATCCGGTGAAAAACGTTCTTTGTTTTTGCGCCGATTCCACAGCAATTTTGTTGTCTGCAAAGCAGATCCAATTTCGCGCAAAGCATTTCTTATTGTTCCAGCTTCGTCGATGCTTGAAAATTGCAGGAACCATTATGACGGGTACCCTATATAATTTCTTTGAGTGCGTTATCGTTACGGCGATCAGCAAACAACTGTTGCAGCAACTACTTTATGCAAGCAACGCGGCAGCAGCGGTGTTCCCGTCCCGAAGTCACAATTATTTTCCTGCCGCGACGGAGTTCACACGAAAACAGGAGCAAATAAGCAGTCACGGTATCTTACCTTTAGTGAATTATAATTGTGGCAATTTCATGGAAGAAAAAGCAGCCGGTCCCACCGGCGCGGGGCAGTGGAGCGCAGTTGGGCCCAGTGCGGCGCGGTTGTGCTGTGCGCGGCGCAGCGATCGTCTCGATATTGAAATCGTAATTGCACGAAGCACGGTACACGTCTATCGGCCATCGAACTTGACAGGCTTCGACACTTTAACGAGTGGAAACGCGGTCGCGTTATTAGTACTGTTTCCTTTTATTTACCTCCCACCTTTCCTTGTCAGTCGGCGGCGGCGGTTACGAAAAATTTTTCGACCAACGAGCGAGTCTCCGCCGCGTTCCTGCCGGCCCGTCATTATAGACGGTGACTCAGAGAGCGAAACCAGTTTTCGTCGTGCTTGTGCCCTTCGTTTTTTTTTCGCGACACGCGGTATATGACGTTATACAGGGAGTCACCGATTGCAGTCGGGCCCCAATGGAATTCGACGGGCCCCGTGTGCATTCGTTCACTCTCCCTCTCTCTCTCTCTCTCTCTCTCTCTTGCTCCTCTTCTTCCCAAGTTATTTATTTATGTAAACAGGACGGGACCCTTTAAAGAAATGCATGAATAGGACAACAGTTATTGGATAATCGTTCCGTCGGCTGGCCCTCCGACAGGTGCGCAATAATTCTATCGAACGGATTCAAGCGTGAAACGTGATTTAACTGGGTCTGGGAAATACTTCAAATAGTTTATGACGAGATACCGAAAAGTGTTGGGTCGATGCATGAATTACCGAATTTTGTTTTTTCGAATGAGATTAAATTACATAAAAATAAATATCTTGCCTCGAATAAATTTATACCATTCAATGGGATTTTATAAAATAAGTAAAAATAAGACCATGATTGTACATTTTTTATACTGCTTTGAATTGTAAAGGGAGAAGTTTTATTACTGTCTAGATACCTAGTTCGATAAAATAAAAATATAACTACAACATTACGTACGTTAAAGTGAAGAAAGAGCTCTTTTCTGCCGCACAAAAATCACTAGGATGTCCCTAATACTGCGGTGTGAATTAGATACCTATTCGATACAAGTAAGTAGTTAGGACACGATTCTAGATAAAAAGTAAGAAGATATGACAAAAATGAAATCGGAAAGTAATGGGAAAAAACGGTATCAGAAACCAAAAGCAAAGTATATTTTTAATTATACGCAAAAATCTACTCATGGGACTGAAAACTTAAAATAGAAAAGAAAGAAGAATAGAAAAAGACAGAGAAGTTTACATTGTAAATGTCGTAACCTTCACAATGTTCTTAATTTAAAATAGCTGCAAATATATTTAATTTAAAACAGCTGCGAATAATACTAAAATAAAGTACCTACGAAGAAAACATTTTATTTGTCGAGGTTTCACAATCGATCAATAAATATTTCAACCTAACCAATTATTTATACGTTACCAACAAGTTTTATTCCCGGACAGATTACGGAGACACAGTGCGGCGCCTCGAATGCGTCCGGTTAAAAATTTGTGCGAAATAATCTCTCATCGGGGCTACATTAGATTTCGATTATCTCTCTTCGAGCCTGTTCCGTTCACCTTGCACTTTTTCTTCCTCTGCGAGGCGAGTATCGAACACGCCGCGAGTCGGGAACACGTTCCTGGAACGCCTATTCATCGTGCTGGATTTTTCGACGATCAAAAAGCAAACAAGACCGCGAATCCTCCAATCAGTGCCGATTCAAATTTCCAGCACGCTGTTGGTCCCCGAATCGTTGCTTTTCCATCGGATCGTTTCTGCACCCGGCCGCTTCATTAATAAAGACATCGGCCGCAGTTTATACCATCGCTGCTGACTACCGACACGCTGCGCCACGAAAATCCCTAAACGACCTGGATCTCAGCCAGTGAAAGTGAAGTCCCCTTACGGTCAATAGAAGAACGAAACCGAGTTTTGAGACTGTCCGCTCCGAGTGAAAGTAATTCGATTGAAGTAGATGGACGCAACTTTCCCTGAGGAAATTCTGGGTAACAGGTAGTCCATTTTTAACCTAAACCCTGTTGTTCCTCGGAACGCCTTGCCTGTTTCAATGCTTATTAACTCGACCACGTTCCTTAATTTCATTCTACACAGCTTACCCCGAAAGTTTGTTATGCAATGTGCATATTTAATAGTTAATACGAGCACGTGCAGGGTGTTCATGCTGACACTAGCTAGTGTTTCTTTCTCGCAAGTAGTGAACATTAGAAACGAATGAAAGAGGAAAAAATGTTATGGTAACTATTGTATTTTTTAGCTGCATTAGTTTTTTTTTAGAAATGAAGCTAAGATCTAGCTTTTGAATGAAAGATTGAATCGAGCATGAAAGTGTTTACAAAAACGAATTCATTCGTGTACGACATGGCAATCTTCAAGGTCATACAAGGTCACAAATGCAAAAAACATTTTAAAGTATATTCAACGTATTTCTTTCATTTCTGACCTTGTGTAACCTTAAAGGTCATTATACAGGGTGTCCCAAAATTCGTGTACTTCCCGGAAATGGGAGGTTCCTTGGGTCATTTAAAGCGACATTTTCCTTTACAAAAATCACGTCGGCGGCTTTGTTTAGGAGTTATTAACGAAAAACACGGACCAATCAGAGCGCGGCTACAGCGGATTGATTCTGGCTCGGCCAATGGCGCCACCACGCTTAGCGGGACCTGTCGCTGAGTCGGACTCCGTTCGCTATAGCCACACTCAGATTAGTCCGTGTTTTTCGTTAATAACTCCTAAACAAAGCCGCTGGCATCATTTTTGTAAAGAAAAATGTCGCTTCAAATGACCCAAGGAACCTCCCATTTCCGGGAAGTACACGAATTTTGGGACACCCTGTATATGGTATAAATTTGTTTTGGTACACGTTTTCATACGATACAAGAAACAACATAGCATTATTCTATTTAAAAAATTGAAGGTCACTGAAAGCTTAATTTGTCACATTTAAAACATTATAAGTAACATTCACACATACTTTGACAAATGTTTTTCTTCCGTTACAATTGCTATTGTACAATCAACAAATGTTCGTGTGACAGTATATGACTTTTTATTTTAGACATCTCCTTGATCGAATAGTTTTGCTATAACGTATTATACGTAAATAACAAAACGTGAAAGAGACGGAAACGTCCTTTGAAAGCGTTCCGATTTATTGCGCGTTCCACACCTGCTTTCAGAACGAGAAAAAGATCTACGAAAGCAAGGGAAGAAACGAAATGAAAAAAATCGAATTTCGTGGTAGAGCCTCAGTAAGTGAAGCTGGCAAATCTTTGGAATTCCAGTAAACCGGAATGAAGGAATAGAGGAATAAGGGAATTATGGTTCTTCAGGGGTGAAGCGAGACTTCCATGGCGAATACAATTCACTGGCACTTTTATTCGAATACGTATTTTAAAGCTACAAACATGTTTAGCAACAAAATTATGGCACTGTGCTGTCTATAATAATGTGTCATAATTAGACGACGGATCTTTGTGTGAAATAAAATGTTTATACATCCTTTGCATGGAAATTAAGCTAAATAAAGATTTGTTTACTGTGTAACTAATTTTAATTGATTGAAAGTAACGTCTCCGTATTACAGTTTTAAAATGTTTATGACGTTTTAAGTTTGTCTTAAATTTGTTAAATTATCAAATTAAAAAACTGTGCGAGTCTTTTCGTGCAATTATTTGTTTGTTACCAATGGTCAAAATTTTCCATTCCGAATCTATATATATTTTTTACAATAATAAAATCCGCAGTTTTCTTATGTCCATTTTTATACGGACATTTTCTTCGAGTTTTATCAGTGTATGAGCTTGTGAAAAGAAACTTGATTCATTTCATTGAATACTTTCCGCCAGTGGCAGCGTGAGAACACAGAAGCTAGGAAAATTTACCAAATTTCCAGCTGAACAAATCGCGCAGGAAACTTTCTACGAGGAACAGGCTGTGGCGCCTAATTTCTTGTGAAAATTCTCGAGAACAAAAGTAAATCCCAAAACGGAGTTCACCCTTTCCGCGGGGGATTATATCTCGGTCCCGGGTGTAGTACGATTTTTTAACTCATCCAAACATTTCCCAGATCATATCTAAGAATGAATCACCATTCAGGAAGATGCGATTCTGGTTCGTGCCGATTGTTCCGAGCGAGGGACAGAGAGTCGTTGTGGGTGAGGGCATGCTTCGCAATCACGCCGTTTCTGTCTTCTCTACCGGAAATGGAGAAGCGACCTCTGCGATTCGTGTCGCCGAAAAAATGTTGCTGGTGGATTCGCGACGGTTCGGTCGATTTCTATAGTTAACACTTAAACGACTATTTTCATAAACCTTTTTAAAATGAAACATTGTTTTATACAGAGTGCTTCAGACATATCGGAGAACCTTGGAAGGAATGGTTCCTGAGATCATTTGCAGTTAGAGTTGTGAATTATTAACGAAAAACACGGACCAATCAGAGCGCGGTTACAGCGGACGGCTTCTAGTTCAGCCAATAGCAACAGTACGCTTAGTGGGTCATGTCTCTGCTCTGATTGGCCCGTGTTTTTCACTGATAACTCCTTGTGAAGGAAGAAGTTACTTCAAATGACCTTAGGAAGTACAATATTTTTGGGACAGCCCGTATATTATATTATTTGAGTGGCCACACTCGAGAATATGGCGTTGGTGAGTGCTCCTGTTCTTCTGGAAAAAGCCCGTATATTATTTCAAAGACGATAGTATACCTTTAATTCGAAGTTCAATAAATAGATTAAAAAAATCCTAGATCAAATGTTAAGCACTCGTTGTAAAAGAGAGACTTCGTTAGACCTACATTGTTTCAACATTTCAAGTTGTAACATTTTTAACTACAAAGTGTCCTCGGTTTCAGAGGCCCTTCAAGCTTCAGAAGATTTAATTTAAACTTAAGAATGAGTCTAATTGCCGTAGTTTTTTTTTTAAATAAAATGATGATTCTTCGCGCTAGTCACTGATCTGTCACCAATCAGTACGTTCCTCAAACGCCTTCGAACATCCGGTGTCTAAGGCAGGGCTTGCTAGATAGCCTAACTGATGAGTCCTCTAGGGGGTCCAGGACGAAACACCACCTTCTTCTCCTCTACTATTAAACGTTTTTAATAGCAAACGTGGTCTCGAACCAAATGTTTCAAATCCGAATCGAAACGTTTGGGTATTCTTACAAATTAGCTATTGTGTGTAGAATTTGATCGAACCGTTGCACTGTGGTCTGAAAGTTATTTCTAGCGCGAATTAATTATTATGCGAGGAAAAAATTGACATTTTGTGTAAAAATTACTTTCAAATATTTGAGTAAAGTAAATAAAACATTATTTACAATACCGACTACTTGTTTATTAATATAATAATTAAGTGTTACAAATACAGTATAGAAGATTATGATTCACTGTCGGAGTCATTCCTTTCGATAAAAGTAGCCTGTAGCAATCCATGAACGCAATCCTTTCATTTCAAATCCTTCTATTTGAACCATTCTTCGAACAATTCTAAGCGGGTGATCGTAGATACGTTTACTAAAATATTAAAATAAAATGGTAATGGGGTTGCGGGCGTTCGCGTTTTCTGTTTGCCGTTAATGGAGATGAAGTAAGCTTTCAAATTTTGTAGAACTTACGACATTCTAATAATTTTTCTTAAAAAGTATCAGTTCATAAAATATATCATAAAATGTGTGAAGGAAACGTAAACCTATCATTTCCAGTTACAGCCATACTGATAATATCACATATAACAAGATACTAACAAAATTTATACACACTTCAAGAAAAAACTCGATATTTTGAAGTTATAATTTGCGACGATTCAGCAACGCAGGAAAATAAAATGTGCTTACTGGAATGTTGACAATCTTGCCAACAATAATACGATGATGTGATTTACTAATTTTGCTTTTGTTATTGTAGTATACATATCAAACTGTCATACAAGTATAAATTTTAATAGATTTACGTTAGTTGGTTTTTTTTTAATTTATTCGCCCTAGAACTGACTTTCAGACCACAGTGCGTTGCGCCGATAAAATCATTTCCAATTATTATGAAATGATGATAGTTTAAGAATTGGATATTCAGTGTTGAAATAGTTTTCGGATCCAGTGTATATATCGAAGCCATTGCTGTAGTTGGTGGCCGCGTAGGAGGTAAGATTAGCGTGGACCATTATCGTGGCTGGGCTAGGATGCCGAAAACGGACAGGAGGAAAACGAGGAACAAGGTGGAAGGCCGGCACACACCGTGGAGGAACAAGACGAAGGCGAGGTTAAAAAAGAGAAGTCGATGCACGAATCGAGATGCAATTTGATCCCCTGACCAGGTTCCTCTTCTGCCACTACGGAGCGACGACGACGGGGCTGAAGTTGGTAGTCCTCGAGCTCACTTGACGTGAATGAGGTGACAGGCATTGTCCCACATGTTCTCGTGTACTCGCGTCTCTTGCCCTCTTTGATCGCATACATAATGCGTTCCCCGCGTGCACGCGGCACCTTTTGGAGATTTCTCTCCTTCCCACTCCTTTTCCCTCCGCTTCTTCATCGTCTCTCGACTCTCTTTCTTCCTCCCTCTATCTTGCTCTTCCACTTCGTTCAACTTCATTTTCTGCTGCTTCGTCTTCTCTTCGTTCTCGTCGTCGTAGTCTTCTTCTTCAGCCGCTTCCACTTATGTCCACGGAAATTGACAACAATTCGTGCATTTATCGTCGCTTCGATGAACATCCACGAGTGGGTTTTAGGTTCCTGGCTCGCTGAGCAGGATTATTCCTGACAGTGATTTTACTGCAGACTTAACTTTCGTTTTACGAGTCTCGAGAGCAGGAAAGAAATGATATTGATGCTTTGCATAGCTATGCTAACAGTGGACAGTACGGTGGCCGAGATGCTCGCGAGTCACGGTCAATGAGACGTCGACGTTGTACAGCGTTTGTGTCAGCTGATCGAAAAGTAGGTCTTCATTGTTTAGAAATGTAACACAGTGAACCATTCGCATAAAGGCGAGCTTATGCTTCGTCACTTTTGATGCACAGTAGACCACAGTCATATTCGAACACTTTTTATTTTTGTAATTATCCCCTTGCCTTGCGATCCTTTTTTACGGTTTCAGTGACTAGGACTTTGGTAATTATGTAGGAAAGGTCTGCGTACTCCGATTTTGATGAAATTTTAATATGTTATGCAGCAACACATTCTGAACAACTTTTTCCTTTTACGATATAAGGGGGTCGCTTTTAGTTTTTGAGATATTTGAAAAAACAATTGCGAGTACTGTATTGAATTTTTCGTATTCCTGCACGCTCCGTTTACATTTTGACGCTGTAGAGATGAGAGAGAAAACAGGGGAGCGGAAAGGGTCGATCTGACACCACACACACTCCCACCCAGTGTTTCACACGCACTCCGTGTTTCCGCGGAGCATGCAGGAATACGAAAAATTCAATACAGTATTAGCGATAATCTTTTGCAAATATCTCGAAAACTAAAAGCGACTCCCCGATATTGGAAAAGGAAAAAGCTGTTCAAAATGGCGAAATCTATAACATATTAAAATTTCATAAAAATCTGAGTACGCAGACCTTTTCTATATAATTACCAAAACTTATTTTCTAGATCGTAATTTCCTAAGAAAGGAGAATGTTGATATAAATTGTATGCCTCTATGTTCTCCAATAGCTGCACATTAACAAAATGAGAATAGAATTTTATTTCGGTTTAAAGGAAATTATTAACATACATTTTTCACAGTTAATTTATAGAAAACGCACAGAATTAATTTTTGCACACGCATACGCAATGGATAATATACGAAATCTGTTTCTTTCTTCGTGTCTTAATTTGACAGTGTTAAATGTTACGTATGCATCATTCAACAAAGTCGATACGAGGAAAGTCATGTTAAAATGTTCATCTTAATTGTTAGTCGAATCATGGAACGTCGTGGGAGCATCCCACGAAGGATTTTCGGAACGCAAGCATGCACCGTGTGTTACACAAGCTCTCACGTTCTTCGGGCCGAGTTCCATCTCTCTGAGTCAGTCGTAGCCAACAGCGATTAAAATCTCGGTATGACTCCACGAAATCCTAAGACTCTCGGGCCATTTCGTCGAAAATTTTTCACCGAATTCCGGAAGTTTGAATTTGCATGGAAATTTTTTTTTAGTTTAAATTTCAAGAAAATTAATTTCTAATTACTTTAGTCGTGTCTATTGATAAAATAAAAACAACCAGGACTTTTTATCCCATATACTTCAACCATATTTTGCAACTTCATTTTTGTTAATTGTTACGAAATGCATACACCAATTTCTGGTTTCACATGAAAGAGCACATTCCAGAATGGTACCTTCTAAAAATTCACCAATATATCGCATCTATGGAAAAATGGAAGAACTAACAAATTAGCAAATATGATGCAAGAAACCATGTGAAAATTCAGGTTAGAAATTATAAATATCACTAATTTATGAATTTGATTCACTAATTATTATTTAATTCATTATTCGCTGTTACTATTTGAAATGGTTCCGAATCTTTCCTTTCACAATTACATCTTCATTGAAGCATATATTACAACAAAAATTGAACGAAGTCTACATAAGACTTTATTCAAGTGCATTTCTTACTTGGTAGTTGCAGTGCGAATAAAATTAATAAATTAATATGTACACAAATTGTATTTCAATTTTTATCAAATTCTTTAAACATCAAACAGCAGAGAGATACGTTTCACTTTCAACGTCGAACTCAAAATGCAGACGAAACAAATTCCGTATTGAGGTCATATAATTCGGTTAATCTCCGCGAAGAGAAATTGTGAATGTAACGAGCACAATTAGGTAAAAGCCCGACCAATTGTGAGGTTACGTGGAGCGATTCTGGAGTTGCGAGACGTGTAATTCAGAAAAATATTTTTTCAGAATGTGGGTCAAATTTTAAATCAAATCGTGTAAAAAAAGAATTAAAGTTTTCTTTTAATAAAATGGTAAACATAGATGAATTGGATGTGCGTATTCCTGTCTGATTTTTTAAATATAATAAAAAATTTTTAATGGAGAATCTTCAGACTCTGTATTAAATTAATAATCTATTTGTATTCGAGTAAGTATACGAGGTAAATCTCTATAATACAAGGTAAACTACTCTCTTCGCGAGCTTCAATATTACATGCTTGAATTTTTTCACGTCGATAACATCAACTTATACTTCCCCCACCATATTAAATTAGAAGTTTTCTCTTTCAATTACTGTAAAAACCACCTGATGTTCCACGTGTCCACTTTATCATATTTTTATTAGATTCCACGTATGAGCGTACTCATAATTAGCAGCAATATAAACAGGTTTCGAAGCGCAGAGAAATATCATAAAAGGAAATGAACAGCGAATATGTTGCCAGTGTAAAACACTTTGCTGCATCAACCCTTCGTTGACGGTGCCGTTATAAGTATGTATTACCCAGAAGAAGATTTTCTCTTATATGAATTGTTCATATAAATTTTACAATGACATATTGTTCATTACATAATATATGAATATAATAATAAATAATTGTTAAACAATAAAATTTAAGAATATCAATATATTATTTTCATCTCCTTAGAATGATTAAAAAAAGAAATACACTTATATTTAGCTCCTGTCTCATGCAATTGATACAGACAATTTTTATTTTCCATAAAGATCCTAATTTAATAATAAAAGTCATTAAAATATTTTATATTAATATTAAAGATTAAAATTAATATTAATTTTAAATAATTAATATTAATATTAAATTTTAAGAGCGAGGATTTTCTCCAAAAATATATTATTTATTGAAGTTAGTCTATTTATTACTACCTAATTTAAATGTGGCCTCTAATGGTAAAAAGGTTTCCCACCTCTAGTACTCGCGTCTTCACCAGAAAAATCAGTGATCGAAACTTTGAACGGCAATATCTCGAAAGTGGTGGGCTACCTAGAAACTTTGTCACTTTTGCCAATAGATGCCGTTCCAACCATTACAATTTAAATGCCTCGTTAGCCAGAGTAAAATTTATTACAGACAGCACTTGTGAGTGTGGAGCTGAATCCCAAGATCTTGATCACGTCATTTGGCAATGCCCAAAATATGAAGATGAACGTGATACAATACTTTTAACTTTATTCCGACACAAGTACTGTCTTCCGATCTGTATAAGATGCTTCCTATGTGGTCCAGATATTAACCCTTAGCACTCTGGTGGCGCCTCTGAGGCGTCACTAAAAATTTCTGCCCTATTATTGAAAATATTGTTTACATTATTAGATACCATATTATACCAAAGTTATATCTATCAAACTTAAAACCTCATAGAGAGTGTAAATATTCTCGATCAGAAGAAACTTTGATTTTTGAGTTAAAATAGCTCCGAGAGCAAAGGGTTAAAGGACTGCTAACCATTTTCGACTTTATTAAGCGTTGTGCACTAAACATTTATTTTCATTGAATTAATTTTTTGAATAAAAAATTACTGTTAAGTTAAGCTAAGAGGCGCTATTATGTAATATTCTAATGGAATTCCTGTATTGAAAATAAATAATAATAATATATTGAAAGTGAAAAGTACCACTATTATACGGGAAGGTCTAAGCCATGGTTTAAAGACGAACGTCTTTCAAGAGAATTTATCGTAACTATTAATCGATGCAGAGCTGATCATTATGGTCTTAAAGCATCTTTACTTCGGGTAGAAATTGTTAGTGCGGTCACAACAGTCCGGACATCAATTATATTGTTTGGCAATGTAGCCGATTCGATTTACAACGAGCTAAGTTAACTCAAAAATTGCGAAAAATTAAACTTCACTTACCCTTATGTTTAGAAATGATAGTTGCCCGACCCAATATTAAGGCTTGTTTTCTTATTTTCAATTTCCTAAAAGAATGTAAACTGTGAGTATAATTTGTTTCAATATTGTCTTTGTATGTATGAATATGTATTTACCTTTGTGCAGCAGAAATAGATCTCAGTTGAGATCTGAAATGCTTAATAAAAAAAAGTGAGAAGTATGTGACATGCGGCGTTCTTGAACTGCAGATATTTCGTACCCGTGTTCGACGTGATCGTAGAGTGAGCTTCTCAATTTATTGTAGAAAGAACGAAAGCGCAAGGCAAAGATGAAACGAAAAGAGAACGAGTTGCGGGACCCCGTCCCCGACGAAGCTTAATAACTCCATCGGGTGCAACATTCGCGGCGCGGCGACTCGAATGTAATCGACGCCCGGTTGAGGAAACATCGCCAGTAAACGCGCAATAAAAATGGTAATGCTTGTTGCCGTGGGAGAGGCGTCGCGCTAGACGCTGTGCTTAAACTGTTAACGACACCCGACGACGCGCGCATTTCGCGTTATTACCGCACATTTACGACATCTTTACACCGGGGTACCTGCAACAGGTTGCACCCGGCACCCCCAGTGCATTTATTACGTATGCAGTAAACCGAATAAGTCCTGCTTTGTTAAACGAGCCGGCTCCCCATGGGAACAGAATCATTTCACCAAGTTAGTCACTGTGCTTTGTTACATGGATCCTATCCCGCCGACCGTTTTATTAAATTAAGAAGCCGCGAGAAATTAGCTGAAACTCGAATATTTATCCGCGAAACGCAGAAACGTGTACAGTGCGAGTCACAACAATACTTGGACACTGTTTGAAATTTAATAACATCTTTGACAGTGCTCCAAACAACTTGGATTTTGCTGAGAACAAAATTTGGAACAGATTTCAATTGCTTTCTGTAACTTCTTTCTGGCAGTCTATATTGAAATTAGGAATAATATGTTTCGTATCAATTATACATATTCTGAAAATTCAATTTAATACGTATATTATAAAGGAATTAACTTGAACGTAAAATGAAAAGATTATTAATAAATTCTAGCTTTATCAAAATAACCAATTTGTTATGATACTTTAAAATGTCGAATAAAATTTTGCATTTATGACAAAATTGAGAGTTAGTAAATTTAGGAATGGCAATATTATATTATTGTTAATCTGTTAAATTTATTAACACTTTCTATTTGTTTTCTATTCCTTGCAATTAATGCAGAAAGTTTTTATTTTGCATAGAAATTCAGACTTTTAATTATACCGTGATTGGCAGTAAATATCACATTTTGTACTTACCGAATTAAATCAATAACAATGGTTCAATTAAATGTTCTCGGAATCAGTCAGACTGTTAAATTATTCTAGACTTGTTCTTACAACACAGACACAATAAATTCCCGTCCGATTAGGCGGTATCAAGCTTCGTCATCTTTTACAATTCCCCAGTAGCTCGGGCACAAAACTCTCGTCTGTCCATGCATCTTAAATTCCCATTCTTCTCGCTTGCTTTCCCGCAGGAAACTCGTGTAAAGCTTAAGGAATCGTGGAATACTTTTTCTTGGGGAACTTCGTGGTCTTTACAAGGCGAAAGAGAAAAGAACACTTTTTCGAGCCATACGGAGAGTACCGGGCGAATCTTTGAATTTAATTTTCTTAAGTCTACCGTGTTGAAATATGCATTATACCACGCTCAAGTGCGATTCATTTCCATAACAATATTTAAAATCGTGCAATGGTGTTAATAAATAAAATTACGTAAATCATACTCAATCAAAGAAAAATAAATTGAAAACATTGCCGAATAACGATTTTTTAGGTAAATTGTAAGGAATACAATAAAAAGTATCGTATTTCACTTATTCATTTTTACCGTAAAATCCATAGTCTGGGTCTCACTCATAATAAATGTAAGTTGCAGTTAATTTTACAATGCTAATAAAACTAAATCTTTTAATGAAATGTCTCGACATTTTATATGTAGATTCACATACTTGTTGATATAATGATATGATATAAATGACTACGAATATTTATGCAAATCTGAATTGATATAGATAGCACATATTTTACTAATGAATTCAGTAAAGTGAAATTAATATGGTATACACATTTTATTAACACAGTAGAACAGTTTTAAAATTATTTATTTACAGCATACATTACAACATACAGAAATATATATATATATATATATATATATATATATATATATATATATATATAATACATAATATAAAATATAATAAAATATAATATAAAATAAAAGATTTTTTTTTAACCACCGAAGACTACCCTTCCGAAATCTTTTATTCACTGGTTCGGATAATTGAGGTTCTACTGTACTTTTCAGAAGATTTACTACGATAAATGTTTGTCTTTAATTTAAAGAAGGCATGCGAGCCATGCAAGTAGAGGAATATTTAATGGCATGAGTTTCTAATTCCAATTTGGAACAACACGTTCTCGGGTAATTTTCGGAAATTCATTTTCCCCCGGCGGAACCTGCTTTGCGGGAGATGTCGGTCGGGAAACACAAAAGGAAATACATTGCCTCTAGTTGTCACTTGAAAGCTGCAATTTTCTAAGGAGAGCCGTTCGGTTCGTTTTCGAATTGAATTCCGCCGCGGCGAGTGGCGGGCTGCGACAGCAGGGGTGGTTTTACAACGTTAAACCCTATTGTTGAATATTGCGAGCACTGTAACAGTTTTTCATTGTTATCGTTTCGAACGAAGTAACCGAAGAACTTCGTCGGCAATTTCTGTTTCAGCTGGGAGAACAATCGAATCTGGATTTTCGGGAGACAATAGTTGAAGACTTCAAACTGGTAAGTAACAAACCTTAAAATTAATTACAACTTTTAACATTTTAATAATTTAGCACGTAGTTAGAATTTGTCATAGATGCAAGAATCATGCATAATAATAATTGTGGAAAATACTTGCAACTTTGCAAAACACAAAATACATTAAGTGACCTTGATTGATATTCCCATTTTATTTTCGAAGATCATATAGCAATATTGTATCTCCAATTATTTAAACCAAAAATGAACTATTTCGCTGTTCCTTTTATTTATTTGCAGAACATATACGACATCATACGTTGGAACCATTGCATAACTTTAAAAATTATTGCTACATTTGACTACAAAATTGGTCAAGGGTTAATTGCAGTCAAAATGGTAATCTAAATAGGAATTACCATTTCGCTTCATGCATTGTAAAGTGCAACACTTATTGCACTTGGCAAAAAGTGTTCGTTATATGCCTACAACTATATCATAGTATAGCTTTTAATTAAACACGCGGTTATCCAAAGTTAAACGACAAAAATTTTGTGTTCTAGTGAACAATGAAAAAAGTCTTAACAGTATCGTTATATTATTTTCCCTTCTACATTTTAAAAGTATTAGTGAAAAATATAAATTTATGTTTAACTTCTTTTCGACCACTGGTTTCCGAGATATGTCAAAAGATATAGTTTTGGCCCCCAACTTTAAGGGTTGTTTTCACCCCATCAGAGTGGATGGTTGCCGATAAAAAAACGTCTGAAATATTTTTCGAAGAATAGGTTTCCTTGTTAGGCTTGCGATTCAAGAAAGAGAAAATGGTTGGTACTTGTAATCTTTACACACTCGTTTCAGAACTAGTCTAGTCTTCTATTTATAGGTGCTCTATCCTTTCTTTTAGACGCGATTATTGACGTCGCAATAAAGGGAAGAAACGAGATGACGAACTGGAAGTTTAGTTTCCGTGCACTCTAATTGGTCCGGTGCGGTGCACTTCGACGGGGGCCCCCATTAATGTTGTGAATTCTTGCATCACAACAAAATATTTGCTTTTCAGCGGGGCCTGTTTGTATAGGTGCACGCGGGCCTTCCAAGGTCTCTCCGGTTCTTTCTTTCTTTCAATACTTTTGCCCTCTCGTTTCCTGCCAGAGGATCTTTCATCTTCTTTTCTTCGGCTCGGCCGGCTCTACTAACCAATCCGAAAACGTTTCCTCGCAAACAACACGTAGTAACTACAATTTATGTTCGCCTTTGCCCTTCTCCGTTTTCAGCTTCTCAATGATTGTACAATCTGCAAAAAAAAGAGAACGTAAATGCTCGTGTTGCTCGATCAATTTTGCAATTCTAGTTGTCTCTTCAAATTTTACGTTGCCCTTCTAAAGAAAATAACAAATTTTCTACTCGAATTGCAAGAAACCGGAGTGAAATAGAAATCTATTTCGTTTCTTAACATGTTTAATAAGTGGAAAATAATATGACAGTATTTTTAAATTGTTCTAATGTTTTTACTGTTTAAAGTCACAGCTACTCGTTCATCTACAAAATCTACAATACAAAACCGGAAACACTTAAAAGTGTTCAGCTTGGTTAATGTGACACAGACTAGAAGAACCTCGGAGTTATTTTTCCATCCAAGGTAATAGAAATTAATTGTTTTATTTGAGATTCCTAAAAGTTACAAAGTTCGCTTGTATTGTATTAATATTAATTCTACCAAGCACTGAAACTGACTGATTATATATGTTCGATTTATTTAAAACTTTGAAGAAGGGTTGTTTAACCCTTTGCACTTCTTTGACGAGTGTGACTCGACATCAAAGAAAGAGAAACATAAATAAAACAGGATTTTATATGCACTTTGTTCTTCCTTTATTTAATTACATTAGTTTTTAAATAAAAACAAATATAGGTTTCAAAAATATAAATCACAACAAAGTCCGAGTAATATTTAATACAATTAGTAAAACAAAATTGTTTCAAATAAGTAGGAATCAAGGACCTGTCCTTTGAAATAAATATCAAACGAAACACTTAAAATACTAGGGAGTTATTGGAAAGGAAATTAAAAAATAAATTCAGAGTGCGAGGAGTTAATGTTAATGGCCGGTGTAATTTCTTGTTCTTGATGTTTCTGTGAGAATTTTACAAGAATCTGAAGCAGCAAGGGAGAACGGGCAAGAGGTTGTCTCGCATTTGACTCGAGATCCAGGGAATTACGAAAAAGGGGCAGAATTTTCGAATTCCGGAAGTCGTCTTGTTAGACAAATTGCCAGGACGGCGCCAAATGGACACGTCCCCGTCATTTATCCCGGTGAACGTTTCACGACGGACATGTCACTTGTTTCCTCGTTGAAAAATACCTCGCACCGGCATAGCAAGAACGGTGTTTCCTCGACGGCACACCGATTTAAAATGTGATTCCCGACGAATCTATATTACCACGAATAATAATTACGAATTACCCTCGATAATCACTAATTTCGCATAATGGCCGCGGCTTATCTCGCAACGGCGAGGCTCACGCTCGAAATCAAGCCATTCGCGTTGCATTACGATCGCATTATGATTACCCGCACAGTAATTTGCGAGCGGCCGTAATGCCTCCTCATGCGCCGCAACGTTTTGCAACTTGAATTGCACTTATCTGTTGCTCTCTATCATTGCTCTTTGTGCCTGGAGGGATCATCAATGCTTTTTGCAACAGGGAACAGTAAATGGACCTTACTCGGCCATTTCTCTCTTCGTTTCTCGTATTTCTCGTGCGCTGCCCGCTGTTGCTGTTTCGACGTTTCTTTCGGCCCGTGAATCGTGCTTGACCCGTTCGATCAAGGTTGCCTAATTGACACACCGCGCCATTGCAAAATCGAGGCCAACCGCGCCAAACGCTTTAACTTTTCCGTGCGATCTCCGATTCGAGTATTATGCGATTTTCGAGACTGAAACGAACCTACTCCCACAACGGGATACTGTAAAATCTTCATTCAAACAATTTTTTCATTTACAGCTTTAAGTCCAATCATCTAGGTCATTAGCTGCGTCATTAAGTAAGTCGGAATAAATTTGTTTGACAAGTTTGATTAACTTGATGAAATTCAGTTTGTCATTTATCGTTTTATCGCTAATTCTATCAACTATTCAGTTGAAGTTATTTAGCTGCGTCATAAAATAAGTCAGGATAGATTTTTTTGACAAGGTTGACTTCCTTGATGAAATTCAGTTCGTCATTTATTGTTTTATCGCTAATTGTACGAATTATTCGGTTGTAGTTATTTAGCTGCGTCATAAAATAAGTCAGGATAAAATTGTTTAACAGGTTTGATTTCCTTGATGAAATTCAGTACGTCATTTATTGTTTTATTGCTAATTCTATGAACTATTCAGTTGGTTTAAACATTCGTACCGTTTTGTCACAAAAGTCAGTTTTATAATATTTATATTACAATCCACGATTTAGTCTCCATTATTTATTGCTTCTCTATTGAACCCCTTAGTCGATAACCGGGTGCCCATTAAAAATTTCTTTTTAAAATTCTTTTAATATTTATATTGACGAATGGCAAAATTATTGTAGAGTTTCATTTTATTGGATGATCACGGATTAATTTGCATTTGAAGTATAAAAATACGTATTAACACTGGAAAGTGTGTCTAATCATTAAATATCGTAGAAAATATTGCAATTGACATTCTGAATATGATATTTATTTGCGATATTCTTTTTTTTGTTTCTTTTACCGAAGTTTTTTTTAGCAAACGTTCTAAATAAACTGTTTCCGTGGAACTTTTCTTACACAAGTGGGGGTAGAAATCTGAGATAGGGATCCACCAAAGATTTGACCAACGCACAAGTTTGAACAGCATTTGTTGATCAACAAAACATTTCATAGAACGAATCTGGATGAAATGCTTCATAAAATTTCCAAGCATCAATCACGTCCTCCAAAAATGACCACAGTTCCAAGACCACAGAGCGCGTTCCTCTGTAACACCGAAATCTCGGTTCCCGAGGCCGAGGTGAGAGCGTCGACGCGGAGCATTGAAGTCTCCGGCACGATTAAATTTCAAAGCTGCCCCAAAATTACGAGCGTCGAGCGATTCGCGTTTCCCCGGCGGCCGACAAAGCGGGCCGTCAAAAGAGGAAACGCAACAGTTGCGCGCCCCGTCGACAGGCGAAGAAGGAAAAGGGTTCGCGCGCGCTCGACCCTCGGGAGCAGCGCCGGAAGAAAAGAAGAAAAAGAAAAATATAGAAACTCATCGTCGCATAATTTGCGGCGCGCGTTTCCACCCCGCCGGGGGCCCGGTATTCGATTAAACGCGGAACGTGTAATTTCTTCGCCCCTTTCGATTCCCAGGTTGCGGTCGTTTTCGTCAATGTAAAGCCGCAATAATTTTCTTTTCTTAGCAGTTCTCTTCGACCACCCTCCCATCCACGCCCGTGTCGCGAAAGAGTCCATCGAACCAGGAAAAACCCGTGGAACGGTCTCGTGTTACCCGAAACGGGAACCCGGGAACGGATGTGACTGAGGAGGTGGCCGGATGCCGAACAGCCGGAAGTAAATATTATTCCCGTAGGTGCATCGAGAGAGCTCCGGCATCTCTCCCAGGGACGTTACAATGAGGCGATTGTATGCGCTCTACGTCCATTCATCCACGGGAACGCTGGGCTTCGCTTGGCAACGCACAGTCCTCGCCCGAAAATTCGTTCTGTTATCCTGTCGATGCTGAAACGACCAGCTTAAGGCGGGAGGGGGGTAGCAGGCTATTTTTCAAATTTCCCGGTACTGATCGGAGATCCTCCTACGGCACACTGTATACGCCTTTTGTCGAGACGTCCACTCGGATTCTCCTCGCGAAACGGTTCACTGGAGGACAACGATTACCGGCGCTTTCTTCCGCCACGGTATCGCACGCTCATCTTCTCGGCTCTTTTAACGACACGCTCAGTTTCGCCGTGACTCGTAATAGCGATCAGACGTTCTCGATGACAACCGAGCAGCCGGATTCCGATTGTTTTCTTTCCTTTTATTCGTCAACTTCGGCGTCCTGACGTTCGCTGTTACTGTCCAGCTGATTCCCCGGACGTTCTTCCCATGCTCGAGCTGGAAAGTTTTTCGTTTAGCCTGTTATTAGAAGTTTCGGTCTACTTGGCCAACTATATTTTTTTTTTCTAACAAACGTACACAGGATGCTCGGATTATTATTGTCCACGTTCTTTTTTTCTAGGACATGGTGAATATAAGGTGCATCATGAATTTTGTATTTAAATTTGTTTTTCAGTACATTAATATTGAAAACTATTTTAAAACTTTACAGACGCAGTTGTTTCCTCTTTCTTGAAAAGGAAGCAAAATTGCTTTAATTTAATTTCTGATCGAACCTTTGCGCCGAGATCATCAATACTTCTTGTTATAAGGTGCAACGTTTGGTATTAGTAAAAAAAAGTAAAAATTATTTTTTTAAAAATACCACGATTTTAAAAACGGACTAAAAAGTATAAAATATAAGTATAAAACTTGCGATTGTGAATTTTAAATTGCTACGAAAATATTTGTAAGATTTCAAACGAAAAACGTATGTAATTTCAAGTCTCTAGCTCATCAGGAAGTTAGATTAAAATCAATTGCAAAATTTGTCACCGAACAGACAAACAAACAAACAAGCAAGAAAGCTAGCTAATAAAAACGTGGTAATAAATTGCTGTAATTGAAAACAGTAAAAACGTTAAAATTAAGAAAAAGTTATGTACGATTTTGTTGATTATGCCAAACGGTACACCTACTTTTTGACTGTGTCGATAAAAGCTGGGGATTCCACGTCAGCTATCTCAGTATTGCAAATGTTGTTAATTCTAATTCAAGCAATCTTTAAAAATAAAAACAGAAATATACAACTTAAATATTTTATTATAGATTTATATAAATTCCTCAAATTATTTGGTTCTTAACGTAGTATGAGTCCTGCGTGGTTAGGGCTTTATCGAACCACTGACATATACATTAATGTATTATATACATCATAACATATAAAGGATTTTTGTGATTTCGATCGATTATTTCGATAATTAATAGCTAATTTGACGAAACACCACCGTCTTTTCCTCGACTATTAAACATTTTAATAGCAAACGTTGGTCTCCAGCCAGATGATTCCACTATGAATCTAAAGTAGAAGTGTAGAATATGACCAAACCTTGCGCCGATAAAATCATTCTCATGTATTATCATAACATACACATTGGCATAAACATCACACATATACAAAATAAAATTGATGTAATAAACAAAAAATAGGTGTAACGGGCAAATTACGACAACAATAAAGCATGGAAAAAGTGAACATTTAAACTGATGAATTTAATGGTCCGTAGGACTCTAAAGGCCTGGACAGCCAACGTGTTCATTTCCGTTTCGCCGAACAAATTATTCGAATTCCGTGAAATTTTTATGGGAGTCCAGTGGTTAATGAATTATCAGAGATCGAGAAGAACGATGGTCGTAAAGGTAACAGGATCGACGGGTTACGATTTCAAATAGATTTTAGTCGGCTAGTGGAACCAGAGCAAAAGCAGGCACATCGAATGGCGTAGGGGGGGAACGATGGCAAGAGGGATGAAGAGGGATGAAGAGGAGTGGAGTTAGCTTATACTGGACACCCCTGCTGGACGAGTCCATTTTCTTCGACGCGGGGGTGTCGACTCGTTATGCGTACTCGGTCCCAGGACTAGATTCCCGAAGTCTACGTGGAATTCTTGGAAGGGAAGATTTATTTTTCTGAGGAGAACGCCTAATGGCGCGCCACGAACCGAGAAACTCTAGTGGCTGAGTTACGACCTTGTAACGGAGGCTTCCACAACGTCGGCGTCGATTCACTTTTCCTTCCTTTTCTCCCCTCTCCCTGTCGCTTCTTTTTCATCCTTTCTTACACCACCGGTTTCCCAAAAATTTCGTCCAAAGGGGTGCATCCTTTACTGCCGTCCTGCTGGGTGCGAAAATGCGGGACGGGCGGTCTTCACACTTCACGAGTGCATCTAGAACGGCAAAAAAAACAGGATCGTTATCGGTTTTTATCTTGCTGGAAAAACTCGCGCTTCGGAAAAGTTCCCGGAACGATTATGACTTATTCATAGGTTCGCAGATTGTTCTAACACGGAGGGTGGCCATTGAAATTTAGTTTTCACAATGCTTAGAATTGTTTACTTATATCTCATTCGTTCTCTTTGACCGTGAGAGACTGCTTTTCATTTTTAAGCAAGACGTTTCTAATTTGCGGTAGAAAAAATAGTGTGTTGTTTCTAGATATATCTACTATATTAAATCTTGAGTAAAGATTTAATATAAATATTGGAATTCATATTGGTGTTATATTATAATATGTGGCCAGAGAATAATTTATTTAATACGGTTAAACTACAGATTTTGTGTATAATACAGTATTTATACATGTATTTATTTATTATATATATATACTTAATAATTATATACATAATTATATATATATATAAGATTAATATATATTTATGTGTAATAAATAAAACCTAAGGTCTACGTCCACACCGAAGCAACGTCCGCAACTTTTTGTCGGCTCTTGTTGCCTTCTTCTTCTTTCATTCGGTAAAAAAGTCAGAGAGCAACAAGAGACTATAAAAAGCTGCTCGATGTTGCTTCAGTGTGGGCGCAGCTTTAGATCATAAATCATAACAGTAATTTCAATTCGTTTACACTTCGTTAACTCTTATTTTCACTACCTGTCCACATATTTTTGTTCTGGACTGCATGCTTTGAACTTGTTTTCTTCAACTTAATTAGTCGCGATTGTTAAAATTGCCCAAATATTAATAATTTAGAAATATTGAATATGTAAGACCCATTCTAAAAATTCGGAAAATTTCGTTAGACACAATCTTGTTATTTTTATAAAGTATATAATATTATATCGTTCTTTTTATGGTTAGGATTGACACATGAACTCTACCCTATTGCGTTGCTCTGTAGACAAAGATTTTTTATTTTACGACATTAAAAGTTATTATTTAAGATTCAGCTTGCTTCTGTTTTCTTTTACTCTCTCCATCTACGGGGTAAGACGGTCACTACTCTAATAAACTTAAAGAAATATATTTTCTTCGCAAGTAATATAAAATAGTCACTTCTAGTTAGAGTTGCCAACTTTTGAGGCAATTCCGGGACATACGTATTGCCCAAAACTGAATGTATATTGGTAAGTTCACAAAATTCTCCATTACGGAAAGCCACATAAAAAATATTGCTCCAGTTTTCTCATTTTTTTTATTAAACTTAACTATTATTCGTGCCTAATGGTACTCTTACACGTACATACTAATAAAAATAAATAGCTTTATCTGAAATTCCGGGAGAATTCCAGCCAATCGAAGAGGTTGGCAACCCTAATTCTAATGCTCCGTAAAGCTACTGTTAAAAATATAAAAATACGTTTCTAATATTTACGAATCCTCGGAGGCTCGACAAAATGGGTCGCCAAGGTGATATTCCAGTGAAACGATTTTACCCCGAGAGCCGTACGGAAGATCATGATTTTCCGCTGCAATCCATCCGTACAGCAGCGCCGGGGAATTTCAAAAGCTGTCGAGGGTGTAGCGGGGACGGAGGGTGGAAGGTATAAGGGACCGTGGAAGTTCGAAACGGCTCGGGGGCGTGGAAGGTGGGGGAGGAGGGTTTTGGCAACAGGTTTCAGCCCCGTGGAAAGCAGCCATCTTTCGTTCGGGTTCGAGCTTTTCGAAAAACGTTCGCTTTTCCAGCACGTGCAGGACGCGGCTTGGTTTCCATCTCTCTGTCATTCCTCCACCCCTCCTCTCCTTTTTTCTATCTTTGTTTCTCTCGTTTTTCTCCGGGGGTCTCCTCGCAGTGGATGAACGGGGAGAGGCTCGTTTCTGTGTTTTGCTGGAAACCGGTTTCTTTCCTACGTTAAATTACAAGACGGCTCTTCAACTTTTCTTCCCCGGCTCGTTATTTCAACTTCTTCCGAAGTTTATTGGAGGCAACGTTTTATTTACATTGTACCGCGCCGCGCCGGGTGCCTCGAAATCGAGAGTCGCCTGTGGAAACAGGATCGTAAACATACGCGGCTGCTAATATCGTTCCGACTTTCGCGAAATGTAATTGTCTTATTTCGCTGCTACGGCAACGCGCGCGCGCGCACGCGTGTGTGCTGTTCCTTTTTTCTTTCGTTTCTCTCGTTTTTTCATTCCGGTTTCGGTTACGGATAATTCGCCGCGCGAGGATTTCATGGGACACCCAAAGCGTGGAACGTTTGCGCCCGTTCATAGGGAAAAAAGATCTCTCTCCGAGTCGATGAAATACTCGAAACTCGTTCTCGAAGTTCGATGACCGTTTTCGTTAAAAGCATTTCGTACACGCCACGCGAAAAATGCGAAATGATTCGAACATGACCTCGATGTGAATGAAAATTCCACCACAGCGATACAGTGCTCTGCTCTTCGGATATTGCGCGCGAGATTCGAATGCAAATTAAATCATTATCGCAGCGTGTGGCCACTCCGGTATCTCAGAAGTGAAATTCCAAATTAAATTCGAGTTCTTTAATTACGTGTATCGTAACCTCGATAGTAACCGAGTAGCCAATTGAATGGCATTCTTCGGTCCATTAAATTTTATTTAACTGATTAATTAAGTAAGTTTCGTTATTGTTGCACTCTTTTCAGTGGAGAGACTATCTGATATTCTTCGGTTCATTAAGTTTTATTTAACCGATTAATTAGTAAGTTTTGTTATCGTTTCACTCTTTTCAGTGGAGAGACTCCATCAATCAAATGGCTAATTACATATGCTTATGTCCACACTGTGAACATTAACTTATTCATTTGCTCTATTTAAAGAAAATGGACTTGTCAATACCGACTGTAAGATATACACATATAATTGTTGCTTAAGACTTTAGGGACATACTTATCGAACCTCATTATAATTATTTCATTTATTTTACATTATCTAGCTTCATTTGCAACTTTTGTTAGTTTATTTTCTGCTGTTTATTTATTAATCTGAACCTTCGATTTTTGTTTATTGTGTAAATTCGTTTTCAGTATTTTTTGGTCGAATCACGGAAAGCTACTATCAGCCTAATTTATTAATATCGTTATTATCGAGCTTAGGAGAAATAAAAAGGCAAGAGGTAACGTATATGTAGATAAATAAATATTATTTTATCAGTTCCCTTTAACCTCTTCGTGTACAAAGATATTGTACTGTTACGATAAAGTCAAATATTGTTTAATATTAATGGCAAATATTATCATGTCTATCATTATTTCATTAACACATATTTGTTTCGAATTGATACAAACATTCATTGAGTATGCAGGTCCAAATTCACATTTTTGAAAAATGTTAGGAAATTATTGATATCTATTTTAATTACTATTATTAGTATTATTATCATTTATTATGAGTAGACATCTGAGAATAGACAAACTGGAGTGAAACAGATATTTATTTTCTTTCTTAATAAGTTTAATAAGTTGAAAATAATATTTTTTTTTAATGTTTCCAATAAATTTACTGTTTCAAATTACACCTATTTATTTTTGTCATAAATGTAGGAAATCCGACGTCTAATTATTACTAACTTAATTGATGTTTTCGGCGCAAAAATTCGATCCTATATTAATAACTAAGCAATTTTGAAAATAACTATAACTTTTTTCAACGTTTCGGTCCAGTTTAAGGCCATTAGCGAGAAAAACTTTTTATATATAATTGCGTCTGTAAAAATTAAAGCACTGTAATTTATGTAGTTCAAGTTAACCTCCGTGTCAAAAAACAAAAAGTAAAAGGAAAGAAAAAAACGAAAAATTATTAGCTATTACGAAAATTGTTTAATTATTATGCTTTGCAAAAAATATGTTTAAATATTCACTGTAAATATCGAAGAGCTAATATTCATAAATATCTGAAAGGTATGCACAGTCAATTAATAACCATTATTTCGGTCACATTGAATTTCGCATGTCAAGGGGTGAAATCAAGAAATTTATTTTACTCGAATAAACTACCCACAATTTATTATATCGAAATGCCATACAAACATTACATTTAACCTAAATTAAAAGAATGAGTAATTTAAATAATTTCAAAAATAATGCGGGAATTCGTACGAAATCGAATCCGAGTTACGAGACAAGTAAAAAGAAACGCCACAGTATAAAAGCACATTTCATCCGGAACGTTTAATATGGTCCCGTAGCCGAGCAGTTTAACAGTTTTCTTAAGGTCATCAAGTTAGATGAGCGAGCCCCGCATAGTTTCCCAACTCGCCGGGGGAATTTCAATGTAAATTAACTCCACTCGATTTACAACATATTAAAAGATCATCGTGGAAATCATTTAAATTTAAATAATATGTAGACCCGTTTCAAAGAACACCGAAACTCGCGCGGCCGTTCGATAAACGCACGGAACGGGATATAGCAACACGCAAACACGGAGCCGATAGGCAGAGATAAATTCCTGGACGCGTGAATTTCGTCTCGAATCTCGCGGCATTCCAGGAGCAGGCACAGAGAAAACGAAATGGAAAAGAGAAGAAAAAGGATACGAAAAGAAAAGGCAAAGAGCCCAGATCCTGCGCGTTCACTCGCTCGCAGGGTTCTAACGGCGCGCAAAGAGGGAAGCAATTAAGCTTTCTTCTGATTTATTTCGGGCATAAATAATTTTGTAGGAGTGCTAATTATCGCCGGCTTTGAATCTATATCTCTTCCCTCGCCATCGGCCGCCACTCTCTATTCCTCTAGTTCCTTCTCTCTCACTCTCTCTATCTCTCACACACTCGCCCCTACCCTTCACCCCCGTTCTTCGCTCTCTCAAGATGAAAGCACCCGCTTTTGCGTGGCCAAACTTCCCGTGAAGCGATAAATTTCTAGAAACAATAGGAAACTCCGAGGTAGACAATAGAAGAAATATATGTATGTACCGCCTAGGATCCTGCTCCCCGTAGACGGAAGCGCGCGACTTCGAGTTTATTTTCGGGAAAAAAAGAGGGCGCCGCTCTCGACGGGGACCGAGGGGGTGGAAAAGAAGCGGTCCAATTCTGTTTCTGGCGTTTCTCTACCGACAGCCGACCAGCGAACCTGTAGATTCACCGGGAAGATTGCGGACTCTTAGCCAAACACCGTTGGAAAATAAAAACTGTATGGTCTTTACTACCCCGTCGTCGTACCGTCGACAGAAATTTGGCGGTAGTCAAACGGAAAGAGTTTCCCCGAAGGAATTTCGTAGTACGGAGTGTAATTTTGTAGTTATGATCTAATCAGGCACAAAAATCAGAGCATAGAAATAATCATCTTGCAATGGGAAATTATTGAACCCATGGATTCAAAAAATTATGTTTTTTTCGTGAAATACTCGAACCTTCAAAAGATTTTGATATATTTTTTCAGAGAGAACAACAAAGGATATTTAAAAAAAAAAAGTTAAACCGGAAATTACATAGAAAAATGCGTGAAAAATATTTTTAAATCCAAACAAATTTTAAGAAAAATTGTTTTACATAGTTTAGTAGATATAATAAAGCCACACAATTTTTATATATTTTTTTTTTAAATATCACTTAAATTAAATAATATAATTTAAATGTTCTTGAAATATTTCAAGAAAAATTCGTCTAGCGAAGGTTAAGCAACTTCATGATTAGATCGTGTCGCTTTATCGAATATGAAAGTGCAAGAAAATATGCAGACAAGGGAATGAAAAAGAAAGGGTCCAATTCTGGTGTTTCTTTCGACAGCAGACTTGTAGATTCACCAAGAAGATTGCGAACTCTTCGCCAAACACCGTTGGAAAATAAAAACTATGGTTTTTACTATATCTAACTAATTTGGCGGTAGTCAGGAGGACGAATTTTCCCAGAGGAATCTTGCAATGAAAAGCGTAACGAGGACGTTTATTACCTGAGCAGTTGGGATTCTCCTTGTAGAATTAAGCGACTTGGTCGTGATTAGATTGTGAATCGTCAAACTAGAGACAGTTCAAGGAAATGTGTAAACAGGATGAATCGTCTGATAATTTTAAAATTATTCGCAAGAAACATTTTTTCATAATATGAAACAAATCTAATTGGATATTAGGAAAAAATATTCTACATCTAATATGAAATAAAGATTCATTTAGTATTTAGAAAAAAGATATTTTTCTCGTAACATGAAATAGATATTTCCTGCATATTTAAAAAGGAATATTTGTTACTTAATATAAAACAAATATTGTATGTATATTTGAATATTAAAAAAGATTGAATCTCTTTTTAATATTATATGAATGCGATTAAAAGTATTTAGTACTGAAACTGTTAATTTAAAATGCTAATGTAAAGCTAATATAAATCTTGTTCGACAAATCTGGATCTGTTGTAATAAAGGTGACGTCGCCTGTTCGAATAAATTGATTAGATACTTCTCGAACGTTGAAAGTGACGTGTACCCGAAAGGCGGGCACATCAGAAGTGTTGTCGGCACGCCATTTAGATCTTCCCACGAATTTCCGAGAAAATATTAGTGTGTACAACGATGAAAGTCTTACATTTCACGGGGGCCAAAGGATTTCGTGGAAGCGACGTATTCGCCGGACAACGCGTTGCTCCGGAGATTCGTCGATTTTCTACTATTCAAAATAATGGGAAACGTCTGTTGAACGTCAGTCAATGTCAGTCGACGTGGCTCCACCCCCGTTGGCCCATAGACAGCTCAAAAAAGGTACAACAAGACACGGAAATTGTCTATTTTTGGCCGGGCGCGGAGCTCCGTTCCGACAATGGGAGCCGAATTAGTCTGGAACGTTAATTACACCGTGTTGTCGGATGACATGTTGGCCGTCGATAAATAACGGGAGAAACAAAGCTCTGGTTTCGTTCGTTTTTATCGAGACCGCAATTAGGACAGCTAGATCTACTTTCGTTATTAACACTCACGAATGAAACTTCCCCCACTGCTTTCCAACGAGATATTAATTCCGGGGATATTCAGATATCCTTGAAACCGGATTGATGCATAAGATGTATGATACTGTTTCGAAGAATTCAATTTTTAATACGGCAGGATGATTTAATATAGTCACGATGAAATAAAAATAGTTCTGAAATAATAAATATAATTATTCCTATTTTTAATAGTTTTAATACATTGAAGGTATGACATCCTTGTACTTCAATAATATTTTTCAATATAAACTTCAATGATATTAAATTTCATATACAAAAATTTTTTATATGAAAATTCAGATCGTTTTTTTTTCTTTAGAATTATCGACATTATAAACTCGTGAAAAATGGTTCAGTGAATTTCTTTATTCAAGCACATGTTGTAACAAAGATTGTGCAATATTTAGATAAATCTTCTCATTTGTATGATGATTTATAACGCAGTTTAACGAGTCAGACTCGTCATGGAGATTTTAAGAAAATGTTACGCCTTTCTTTTTGGATGAAATAAAATTTGATTCGTTTGTAATTAATATTTACGCATTAAAATAAACGTAGCCATACAAAAAATACACGTTCTTCTTTCTCTTAATTAGGTTAGATTAGACTAGAAGAATAGGTGGAATATAGAGCTGTAAAATCATTAGTAGAATTCAAGTATTATTGTTTCATCATTTTCGACTTAAAACAAATTATCGAATTTAAAAATACATCTTTAATTAATGCTTTTTTCAATCACCGTGGAAAATATTTACTTTCCGCGAAGATCCACAGCTCAACGATAAACATTGAATAACCATATTTTTTATGATTAAGATTAAGAACAGTAAATAATGGACACAATTTAATTGAAGAGAAGCGATAATAATACATACAATTTCTCAAACAAAAAAAATATTGTATTTATAAGAAAGACGATATATATATAAACCGTATTGTTTGAATAATCACGGAGATTGGTAACCTTTGACCCGAGGCTCACCTTATAGAATTTCCCGTATCAACATTCATCTTGTGCGTACCGATGTCGGGATGTTAAAGAGGAATGTTGAAGAAACGGAATCGTAATAAAGGAGAAAGCTGTTTTTCCAACGACCCTAACGACCATGGCGGAAGACAAATGGAAGAAGACGTTAATTACAAGAGGTCCCTGAAAATGAATTTAACCAGGTCGGGATATCTGCAAGCGAGATCTGTTAAAGAGGGGAAGAGGCGTGCCCGCTTCTTGCATTACTCGCAGAGTCCCGGAGAATCTCCTGCTGAGAACATTGCCACGCCACGTTTTGCCAAATAGTTTCTCGAAAAACGTCGTGCACTTGCTTTTGTGAACCTAAGAGAATAGGCAGACGGATGGACCGAAGACGGACACCGAGACCGAACGAGCATCTCACCTGTCTAGGATTTTTCCTTCCCTTGCGGATGGACGGATGATCGATCACCGAAAATGAGGGTGCACGTTGAACGTTAACGAATCGCCACGAGATTTATGCTTTGAACAATAACCCAAAGTTCCAAGTGAACAGCTACCTTTATTTCAAAAATTATGGAATTCTTATGGAATTTTTATAAAAAAAAATATTGCTTGCAGGAACTCTTTTAACATTATATTTACGGAGCACAAAAAGTTGAAAGGCTATTTTACATTAATTTATAAAAATAACGAGGAAATTGGCGAACCAATAACAAGAATTTGTGTATTTAAATTTTTAGCAACTTTTCGAAGAGTAAACCAAAGTTCCAAGTGAACAGCTACCTTTATTTCAAAAATTATGGAATTCTTATGGAATTTTTATAAAAAAAAATATTGCTTGCAGGAACTCTTTTAACATTAGATTTACGGAGCACTAAAAATTAAAAGGCTATTTTACATTAATTTATAAAAATAACGAAGATATTGGCGAATCAATAACAAGAATTTGTCTATTTAAATTTTGAGCAACTTTTCATATGGATACCCAGAGAAATAGATTGAATAATTTCTTATAAATACATGTTTACAATCTCGATAGTCGTAACTTAAAAATATTAGAACCTCTCGATTATTTACATAAATATTGCCAATAACGAATTCAGAACATACAACGAACAAAACATTTGTTTCTGTTGAAGAAGCCTTTTCATTGTTATAGTTGGTAAGTTTTATTCAAACTAAAAAGATTTGCTTTCAAGAATTTTATTTTATCTGTTCTTATCTAAACCTCCAATGTGTATATATATATATATATATATATATATATATATATATATATATATAACACATGAGTGTATGTATATAATACATGTCATATTTTCTTTTCTTACTTAATTGTCTAATAATTTCTCGTTAATAACTCGTTCATATAAATTGTTTTTGTACTAGTAAAAATCGTATGCGAGGAAGCAATAACTATATCATGAAAAAAGGACTTATTTATTAATAAAACTACGTGCAAGATATTATTGAGCTCCTTGGACCTTCACCCGTGCACTGGAGGGTTAAATCGCAAGTAAATGTAAAACTGGGTAAAGGTACAAGTAAAAATGATTATACAGAAAAGAGAAAGAAAAGAGAAGAAAATAATATATTATCTTGATGTCCGTTTTAAATTTATAATAACAATTTTAGTGAATGGAATTTGCATTCACCTTGCATAGTGTAATTCATGCAAGAGTACAATATTGTATAATGATTGAAATACCTCGAAAAGAACAAAACTTGATTTAAAATATAGCAAAACAGCTAATATAATTATTAAGAACACTGTAAACAATTACCAAATCAAACCTAATCCTTTTTTTTCAATTGTTGGTAGTCTTATCAACTGAATATGACATGGCTGTACAAATGTTATAACAATAAAACAAATTTTTCTTAATAATGTTTACGCTGTACAAGATTTGTATAAAACTCACTGCGTATAATAATTAATGGAAAACCGTCTTTATCTTATAAGAAATTTAGTAAATGAGTTTATTTGCGCATTTACTGTCGATGTTTATTAGTAGAAATTAGAGTGATAACTTGGGTACACAGTATTCATTGTAGCGTCTATAAATCTGTTAGAAGTATTGGATGACTAGTTATTTACTCTATGATTAATTTCTTTTCTGCAGTCTCTACCAAACGAGCATCAAATCTTCCAAAATTAGTCACCCAAAAACACATCAGACTGTGACACATCACAATAGTTATTCTAGCCTCCAGTTCTCTATCATTTCTTTTAATTATTAGCACAGAAATTTGAAAAACAAATGCTTCAGACTAACATTTTTAATAAAACTAATATATTGAAGTTTTCAGTTTCTAATTTTTATTTCGATACGCCTAATTTTCAATGTTTGTAAAAATTAGTCGGGAAAAGTTGGTATACGCTCAGTATAGTAAACTAATTAAGCATATTTCTTATTTGACAAAAGTTTATCGATTCCATCGACTGAATTCCGATAAATTACGAATCACTTAAACTATTTAGCAAAAACAGAATTTAGCACGTGCCTTTTCATAAGTTTTACTTTATATATTGTTAAAATTGCGCTTAGAATATGGCAGTGGCCACTGATAATAAATGGTAACCTTATCGTAGTGATACATATTGTAGTGATAACTAGTAACCTTACGCTTACGATGTAGTTAATGCCAGAAGAAGGCATTTACCGCGCAAGTTAATAATATACGTAAAGTAAAAACTGTCATTTAAAATGATTATTGATAAACAGAATATCATGAATGTTTGAATAATTTTATCATCTGGAAATCTTTTTCAAAAACATTTTAAAAATAACCGATATTGAACCTCGACTTTGAAGCAAGGCACGTGTTCGTTGAAAAAATGAGAAGCTTACTATTTCAGTCGAAATAAACTAATAACCACAAAAAGAATACTAATTTAAATCGTATTCGTATCGATTCGTATAATTCGTATTGATTTTTTCATTGAATCTTTGCAAAATTTATATTATTATATTATTATAAAAATTTATTATTTTTTCTTTTTGTGCATATCCCTTTCTTATTATTTTCTCTTTTTTTTGTAAAAACTTGTGTAAAAGGGTTTCAATTCGTCTATAATAAATGATTATTCGCAATCAGAATATTAAAAATGATTATTTTTCAATCTTTTTATTTTTTTAAGGTTGTTAACTGGCATTCAAAAACATATTAAAAATAAGTTATCGGGCCTCGGATTTAAAGCGAGCCACGTGGCATTTACCAAACTGTGTAGCTCGCTATTTCAGTGGAAATAAAAGTAGGAATGGATTAAAGAACATAGGTCTGAACAATCGAATCAATTCCATGCGATCGTACCTTCTTCCTGGCGGTTCTCCTGTTCGGCCATTGAATCGCCGCTGTTAACTAATGAGTGATCAGTGCAGAAAACACGTGCAACGAGTCCGTATCTGGCGACTTTGTCTTTGGTTTCGATAGTCCCTCATTACTCGACGAGTTCGAGTAACGACCTCGACGAGAGATCTCGGAATGGTTTTTTGTATCACGGGGTCGAAGTCTCTTGCCGCTGATCAGAATCGCACGATAACGTTCTCTCGGTACATCGACGTCGTAAATTATGGCGATCGAGTTCGGCGCTGCTGGCTCGCTCGTTTCTTCAGGATTCGAAGGTGAATATCTGCGGAGGATCCTTCCATCCTTGAGACGACCGGATCGAGCTTTGCGAGAGCCTGCGAGTCTGAGAGAACTGCGAGGCTTCACTTCCCCGCCGCTGCCGGGATACCAAGTAAATCCGCGTTGATATCTCTTTATCCGTCGCCCTCCTTTTTACTTGTTCGCGCCGATCCTGAAACAGAATAATTCCTCGCCGGGTCAATCGAGGACATTTAAGCTGCCGATAATAAAACTTGTAAACCCGGTAACGAATGACCCCGATACTTCTCTTCCTGCGCCGATCGAAATTTATAACGAAATTCGAGACTACCTAGTGTCGAATGTCGAACACTCGAGTTCCCAGTTCACTTCTACTCTTTCTCTGTTTCGTGGTGTCAGCAGATCGTGTCCGAGTTTCTTCGTAGCTTACAAAATTGATTTTCTTACTACATTTGTAGAACAATTTATCTGAAACTTTGTGAATTTTAATATTTTTTTTGTGCGAAATATATTTAGTACTAGCTCTTCCCCGCGGCTTCGCTCGCGCAGGAAACTGATTAATACTATCGAAAATTGATATTGTTTTTCCATAAAACCTTTTTACTCTCCATTCACCCCATTCAGATTGTATCAATGAGCATTAAGACCAAGTATAATGTAAATCAGACCACGAATAATATATAAGTCCTCGTACAAACGTTGCAACCCCATTTCACCCGCTTAGGGGATGAATTTTTTTAAAATGACGAAATAGGTGTTTGATTAATTATATCAAAGAACATTATAAGACCAAGTTTCCAGCAAATCAGACCATGAACACAATATTCCTTGTACAAATGTTGCAACCTCTTTTTACCCGCTTAGGGGATGAATTTTTTAAAATGACGAAATAGGTGTTTGATTAATTATATCAAAGAGCATTAAAACTAAGTTTTGAGCAACTCTGACCACAAATAAAATATTCCTCATACAAATGTTTCAACCCATTTTCACCCCATTAGGGGTTGAATTTCGAAATATCCTTTCTTATACCTTGTATAGTTCATAAAGGAAACCTCTGTGCAAAATTTCAGCTTTCTAGGGCCAAGGGATTAGCCTGGGCGTTGATGAGTGAGTGAATGAGTCAGGACTTCGTTTTTATATTGTATAAAGATTGAAAAATTACTATTATTGTTTAAGGATGTTCTGGAGGTAATTAAAAACGCAACAAAATTTTTGAAAATTGGAAAAGATATAATTCTTACTAAATTACAATACTACCAACTCTTAAATACAAAAATAAAGCTGAGTACAGTGTTGTCACAGTTTTTGTTATTATCAGAACATAATTTTACGTAAATTTTACATGTTTATTTTCAATAATAACCATGAATATTGTTTTCTGAGGTATTTTCAATTTATTTAAATATTTATTTTTAACTTATTATTGCGTAATTATATACGAAGACAATTTATTATAATACGAAGACAATTTGATTAAAAAATAAATATAACGTGAAATTCACTAATTAAACGAAAGCTTTTTAAATTAATCTATTTTTTAATGCAAAATATACTCATGAATGGCTTTCATTGCCAATAAATTAATAGAAAAAAATTTCTTGTAATTTTGTCTCCCATTGTACCTCCAGAACATCCTTAAATCTGGCCACATATCATTCTCACGGTTTTTCAAGTTCTTTGATAGCATTGTTTTGTAATTGTTAAACAATTATGCATTTATTATACTACCTCTTCAGAATTGTACCAAGACTCCATACCCCGTTTTAGTATATTCTGGACAACATTAATTTTTGTAATAGTATTTATTCTATGTGAAAGTCCAAGAAGAATTGAAAAGTTAGGACGAGTGGGCGAATGTAGTTTCTCTGGCTAACTTCTTTGGTAACTGGAAACTTTGTCTAACACTGTCTAAACTAAATATTTAGATACTTTTGCTTTCACTTCACTTTGCAGTTACCTTAATAAAGAAGACGAACCACAGAAAGAAAGAAAGACTTCACGTCTAATGGAGTTTCTTTAATGAGTGTTTTCTTTGCGTTGGTCAAACAACCGGCTCGGACATCTGCTCGCTAAAAGCTGAGCCGTGAGATAAATAAATTCTGAATTTTGGCGACTAGATAACTTAGGGCTGGAAAGGGTGCATCAAGATTTCATTCATCTTCAAATAATTACCGAATCACTGATCCTCGGTTGCATTAAATATTACAGACGTTATAATATCTGTCAAACGATATCGTACTCGGGTTCTCAAGATAGCAATTATTCAGTTTAAGTTTATAACGAACCACTACTTACTGAAACATATGAATATTTACGTCGTTCAACAGCATTTTCACTTCTTCCTTATTAAAATTTCAAATGTCAAATGAATTCTTACAACTAGTTCATAATGAAAATTACAAATCTTTAACGAAGGATTATATTTTCACCTTAGATGAACAAATTTCAATCAGTTTATGATTGTGGTTCAGAAAACTTTTGTATAAAGTGCATTATTTCAAAGATAAGCATACCCCCAAGGACTTCTGTACATTTCACGTGTTACTGAATACATATTACGACCGATGTGTCGTGAATAAATAAATATGAAACTGTAGACATCAAACATTTATATACCTACCACCTCAAGTAGTCTTCTTTTATAATAGCTTTTAAAGATAGAAAATTGATAAGAATATGTACTACAACAAAAATGATACAACTATAAAATATTAGTTACTTCTTATATTATTGTTACAATACATTATTCTTTATTCGAATAATTTTCTTCTTATCGAAAAATAATATCAGTCCTATCAAAAACGTTGGACAATCAAATCAATCATCGACTTTGAAAAGGAAATTGATAAGAATATGTAATTACAATGCATTGTTCTTCATTCGAATAATTTTCTCCTCATCGAGAAATATCAGTCCTATCAAAAAATATTGGACAATCAAATCAATCCTCGATTTCCCACACTGATTATTTACAATCTCCAGACAATAAGATACTGACAGGCCTGGATAAAAAATATTTCAACTAAGACATACAAATATTTGCAAATACTATTTCTGACAACTGTGCTACATATGTTTCATCTGAAACAGTAATTTATTATTATTGTCATTTCAAATGAAACATATGTAACAGTTGTTAGAAATAGTATTTGTAAATAGTTGTATTTCTTAGTTGAAATATTTTTCACCCAACTCTGGATACCAATTATAAAATTAATTAACACGTTGACTGTCGTGCTAATTTGATGCATTTCATAAAATTGTGTTATATCTTACTCATTTATACTCATTACTATAATGCAGTTCAAACAGAAAAAGTATTAATGATTTCGGTGCAATGGTTTGATCAAATAAAGTAAACTATAAAGCAATTATACAAATTAATTTAAACTTTCAACTTTTCGATTCTTGTGTGGATCATTTTGAAAGTTTAAATTAATTTGTAAAAATTGCTTTATAGTGTTTCTCAGGAAATCATTAATACTTTTTCTGTTTTAACAATCATACGATCGATAACAATAACAACATTTATAATGCAGTTAATTTTAGTATAAATAAATTGATGATTATTTAGTATAAATAAATGACCACCATCGTTAGATTAGATTAGACGAACAATTGCGAATAATTTTTCAAAAGAACGCAGTCAAAAGACAGGATCGGTATCCTGACGAGCATTGTTTAAAAATTTAAATGAGCACTGAAAGTTTGGCAGGAGTACAGTAACAAAACAGACGCGACAGGCTTCCGTAAGCAAATGCAGTGACCGGCCTGCAGACTGCTTTGGGAATAATTTACTCGTAACACGGGATCTGTAAAAGTTGGTGCATTTCGAAGATTGAACTGTCTGAAATCCTATAGTTTTATCCGAAGCGGTGTCGCCGTCGAAACTAAATAAGGGACGTTGGCTAGCGATGAAAGTTTTAGGCGAAAGGACTGCATAGCAGCGCGACTTGTCGGTTGCCACGGTTGTCCAGGGAGGAATTGGCACACTGACACAGTGGCGCACTGCATTATTAAACCGGCAAGAGCACACCCAAGGACGCGGCCGGAATTGGCCCCAAGCAAAAATTAGCCGGTTGTCGCTCAGCCGTGGTATTAGCCCGCGAGCAATGTCGGCCTTCGAGCACCGGCTCTTCAGCGCGCAGCGCGGCCGACGAGCGCGGGATCGAGTCGCGCCGCATCAATCGGTCGTAATTGTCGGAAGATCAATGATTCCGCAGCTAGCATTCACACAATCGCCGGCTTCGTTACAGTTGTCGCTTACAGTTTGCCAACGACAATATTACACTACACCATTCACGTACTCCTTACTTTCCTGCTTGCAATCAGGAAGGTAGAACACACTACTAATTTATTCATTTTTATTCAGTAGATAACGTAACCGCAATTTCCTATGCGAACATCGTTTTATGCTGTTACTGTTTAAACGATTCAGTTGGTAAAACGAAAATGTTGCTCCGCATTAATTTATCTATAACGTGATCTAATAATATCCTCCCCATTTAATGATTTCAGGTTTCTTTTGATGCAGCACAATTATTAAAAATCCTATTAATAGGGCACCCTATTAATTTATTAATTTTTGTTTATATCTATACGTTACTTATATCTATACGTACAGCGTTTTATGCTGTTACTGTTTAATCGGCTCAGTTGGTAAAACGAAAATGTTGCTCCGCCTGAATTTATCTATAACATGATTTAACATGATCTAATAATTTCCTTCTCATTTAATGATTTCATATTCCTTTTGATACAGCACAATTATTAAAAATCCTACTGATAGGCATCTGGTAGAGTCTGAGACAAAATGATACGGCACCCTATTAATTTATTCATGTTTGTTGAGTACATAACAAAAACGCAATTTTTTGTACGTGCCTACATCGTTTTACGCTGTTTTTGTTCATTTGTCTGGCTTAGTAAAACTAAAATGTTCCTTTACAAAAAAATGTGACAAAATGATACGTGTGAACGAAAGGTTGCAAAAAGAATTGTTTCGCATAATAGTCAATATTTTGTAAAGCCTCCTAAATTTTTTACAGAAATTATTCGTTTGGAATGTTTGTTTAATTTTTCTAATTGTTGTCCGCTTTAATTGGCGTGATTCATGCTCAGTGCGCCATTTTAATTCGCAACCTAAGCCAAACCTTTTTACAGATCTTCATCGATCCGAAGATGTAGAATCAAAAATTTCTTTACACTCTGTACCACGTTTATTTTATGACGTATACGCAGAATATTTTATATTTTTTCAGTCAATAATAAAGTTGGATAGCACGCAAACAATTACATAAGAAGGCGGAAGGCATTGTCATTATACGGTGTTATGCACATGAACAATTGAAAAAAGGTTAAACTTTTATATACACAAGATAAAACAAAATCTCCTTTAAAATTGAGCCACACACAACACAACACCGAGAATTTGGGAGAATTAAAATAAATAGATAACCTACTATGGTATCAATTACTAAACTAACGATTCTTTAAAGAAATTAAACAAAAATGTTCTCGTTGGATAAAACATTCGTCCGCTCCAAAAATTAATTCCAAGCTACTCTTTTACTGCAATATAAATTAGAACTCGAACGCTATTTGTTCGTTTTTTCTTATGCAAATCGAGTTTCGTATCTCCGAGTTGCAGACGAATGAATTAGCCGACGTAACGGAAGCATCGGAGAGTTAAGAGCAGAAAGATTGAAAGTTCGACTTTGTAAGATCGATTTATAATATTTCATAAGACGAACGATGTTCCCATGAATATCCTGTAGGTTAATGAATAGGTATATACTCCAGAATTTCCGGTATTAGAGTGGAAAACGTTAAATCTCATTAGAAATACCGTTTGCAGTAATAGCACGATTCGTGCACGAAACTACAAGAAAGTATGGTGAAACTAAAGTTAGTTAAATCGTGAACAACAAGCTATCTTTTGTACGTCGTTAATAGTATCTAAAAGTGACTTCGCAAAGCCAATGTAAATTAGCAGGCTATAAATAACTTAATGACTGCTGCAAAAAATGTTGTAGTAATTGTTGCTTACGAAGCTTCGTGTTTTTGCAAATTCCATGTTTCACGTAATACAAACATAAATCATACATAGCACTATTAACGACGTTGCACACGTAGTACAGTAAGCATTGGAAAACATTTGTATATCATCGCAATTGTAATTTGAAATTAACATAAAGTCAGAAATTTCCAACTTCTATTAACAGATCAAAGTTGCCAAAGAACAGCTTTTAATTAGCAATTAGATTGGGGACTTTATGCATTTATAACTCGAATGAACGACTTATTAAAATTATTAACGAAAAAAGTGCATTGTTATTTACCCTCTGGTTCTTACAATTATTTTGGAAACTTCCTATTTCGTACAAAACCCCGCAGTTTAATAATAATTATTGAAATATCACAATTTTCGCCTGTTAAATTACCAGAAATATTATTATATTTTATACTAAAATATAGTAAGGGGTTGAAGAGGACAAAGGAAAAAATGTTTAAAAACTGTAACCCTAAAGGGAATCAATGAAGTTAATATACTAAAATATACGATGTACAAACAATGTAAAAACAATGTGTGTCTCTCTCACATGCAGAATTCTTATGAGAAAGAAATGTAGCTGTATTTCTGATTCTATTAATGACAATAATTTATTATTTTCTTTACCATCGTAAAAATTCAGTGCAACACCACAGTTAATTAATGTAACAAACTATTTCAAAAGATCGCATATGTTATGACTTCTGTCCCCACTCTACCTTCCCCTTCTACGTCACGCGACATTATTGGCAGAGTCAGGGTAACTTTTTCCCCTCAATTCGAGCTCCCTCCCCTCACCTGCCGTGGCATCGATTGCACTATCGATGTAATTCGAATGCTAACTACGAGTGAACAGTTACAGAGGGAATGGGACAGAGAAAAGCCTACTTCACAGGACGATATTAGTCCCATTTCGTTACCCATCTTTCCGTCTCTTCTCCTTTTTACCTCCTCTTTACCCCCTTTACCACCTCACCTCTATCTTCCACACTCTCTTTTCTCTAATTCGTTTCCGTTACATCGCGTTCGCTTTCCTCTTTGTCTCTTTCCCCGCGCACCCTTTACTTTTCCACTTTTCCCGTGCTTTACCCTCTTTTTCCTTCTCTCCCCCCTCTCTCCTCCCGTTTTCCGTATCGTCTTCCGTTCCACTGTCTCGTGTTTCCTCCTTGCTTCCATATCCATCCAGCTTCTTCACCCTTCTGTGGCACAGTACCACCCTTCACTGGCACCCTCGCGAACCATTCCAGCTAACCAACCCCCTTTGGATATCTCCATACGCCACTTACCGGGCTCAGGATGTTCTCCGTACGTACGTGCGTAGAATCTCTGCTCGCTGATAAGGTGCCGCGATTATATTCCGAGTTTATTTGCATTACCATTGTAATTCCGTGAATCTTTGTCCGATTGCCAGTCGCGACGATCTTCGACGAAGAGGTGGAGATTTTTGTACGATTTCTTATAGATTTTATTAATGTATTCGTAAAGCCTTGGAAAACCTTTTTAATGATCAGACTGTTCACAATTTAAGATCGAATACCAACGAAGTTTTACACCTAAAATATTTTGCAACGTTAACTTCAACTCCGTTGTTTAAATCTAAGATTTAGTGCATGATGTTAGTAACTGATAAGTAGTAGCAAGATTGCTTCGATTAAATTTAAGATGGTATCTTTGATGTAAAGCACTATGAAACACAACAATTTTAACAGTCGATAGTTGCTGAAAATAGGGAAACAAAAAACTTATAATTTACAGAAATGCGGTTATCGTTTGGACTGAAAGAAACAATAAGGTGTAAAAAGAAAATTTTTATTTCAACTTTACAACTGTTACTTTGGACAATAATGGAATGTTTACGTAAGACATCAATTATGATGAATTAATCGGATGATTGGTATTTGAGATATCACGACTATTTTACGATTTTTTCTATAATAATTTAAGATTACATATTTTTAAATATAACCCTGTAAGAAACTGCAACGGAAGTTCAATTTTTTAAGCCATCCAGGCAAGAAGACACTTTGCAAGGGTATTCTAGTGTAAACAGCGTATTTTTATGTCTTTTAGGGGATTCTTCACAAAGAAACTATGTCACGTTTTGTATATAAAATTTCGGTATACAATTATGTACATTTCAATAATATTTATAACCATTTTATTGACGAATAAATAAAATTAATTAATGGCTGCGCATGCTCTTGTGCGTAATCGCGTATAAAACAGGTCGTCTCGTGGCGACCATGATCTCAGCCATTTTGCTTATGGAGAATGAAAGAACCAAGAGGAATCTTAAGCATTAAAATAATTGTAGCCATACAACAAATATAAATTTTCTTTTACCTTCTACGACATATTTCTTTATACCAAAGAAAGTGATACGGTAATCTAAATTTCCAACTTATTTATTTTTCATTATTTTTTTATGGGACTTCGATGACCATATTTGTACCATTTTCTTAATAAAAATCATACCAAATACGATATAATTCCGATGATATTTACTTGTGTAATATACCATTAAAGTTTCGGGTGCGAGGAAGGATAGCTTATTTCCTTGCGCCCGAAACTTTAATCGTCCATTACACAAGTAAATATCATCGGAATTATATCATATTTGGTATGATTTTTTTTAGAAAAATGCCATCAATGTGATCGTCGAGGTCCCATAAAAAAATAATGGAAAATAGAGAAGTTGGAGATTCCGATAAGGCGGGCTCAGCGATATACTCGAGCCGGATGGTGTCATATTTTTCGGCGACCGAGGCATCTCGCGCTTCACCCTCCTCAAGGGTGTACACCCCGCAGTAGTGGGGATAGATTTGGGCCATTTACAAGTCAGACATTTGGGACATTTATGGATAAAATACTGTAAATTGAAAACATATTCCGACATCGGTGTCTAAGAAAAGTGAACCGCAGGTTGGCTGGCGGCGCGGCGTAACGCCCCAGGCGTATCCAGCCAAGCATCAACGCCTCCTTGGTGTTGCCGCGGGTTCCACGCGCGGGTTCCAACCCGTGTCAAGTAATTAAAAGCAATAAAGCCGAAGTAATCCCGTGGGGAGGCCGGTAACGCGGAAAGAAAAAGACACGGCGATAAAAAAAGAAAGATTCCTTATTACGATCGGGCGATCGGTAGCGCGAGCTTGAGCGTCACTGTCCTCGGTCCATTCTCTCGGAAGGGGTGGTCACCCTCGTCGTCGGGCTACAGAATGTTGTCGCTGGAGGCGGCAGCTAGGATGGTCAGAGAAAACGGAGAGACAGGGAGAGAGCACACGACGGAGGGAAAAAGAGCGAGAAATATGGGGTGGCCGGTCGGACGGCTAGCTAAGGGGGTGGACTTTAGAGTCCACCCCAAAGGGAGCGAGCGACTAGATGCTGGAGGAGACCAGGACAGAGAATTTACGCCCGGCAGTGAATTCCTACAGGACCTCATATCACACGCACCACCAACATCGCACACGTGTGCGTGCACGCATTCGTGCGTGTTTACCTATCTCTCTTTCTCTCACTTTCTCTCGCCTTTCGCGTATGTAGATGGACGCACATGCGCGCGATACTGTACAGCCTGGAAAAATTCTCGCCCGTTCGTGAATTGTGCCCGAGCCTACCAAAGGGAATCCATAAATTCGGTAACACATGGACCAAGCGAATTTCTTCAGGTTCTTATGATTTGCGCCAAGGTTATTAAAGGCTGTACCGGTTTGGTCTATACAGACGTGCAACACGAACCTGCCATCGAGATTCTAAACAATAATATCGCGTACATTCTCAGATGAAATCATATATAATTTCATGCTATTTTCAATTCCTCCAAGATTATATTGAATTTCGGAATTAATTAAGAAATTCAATATGATCTTCGAGAAATTCAAAATAGCTTGAACTTGCAGCTGAAAGATTTGAATTCTGTAATATGGATAATAACGTATGGATCGAATTCGTTCGAGTTCTCATGATTTGCAGTTATTAACACGTTCCCTGCCGTATGGGGCGCATTTGGTATAATCCACTCGCTTGTCATAATAATACTGTTCAGCTAGTTATTTGTTAAACTAATTCCTAGAAAAATAAATTTATTGGTTTGTTGTGTTATGCATGTTAAACTATACAACCTTTCCTTGATAAATATGATTTTTGCACTATTTTAATTATTGTAAGGCATACGCCAGAAACAAAATAATACAAATGTAAAGCGAGGGGCGCATACGCCCCACGCGGCTTGAACGGGAAGTCTTCAAGAAACGGTCTGGCAGGAAACGTGTTAACATTATTATTATTATTATTAACTAGTGATTATAAGTATTTATAAATTTTTTTTAAAGAAATAAGTGATTATAAGTAATTATAAAATTACATTATTAATATTATTCGCATGTAGTAGTTACAATCTGAAAACTTTAAAATTAATGTTCCGAGCGTAAACAAAAGTGTGGACTACATAGTAAATATTTATTCTGCATTTAAGTAGTTGTTGTATTGAATAAAAATTTATGTATGTTGAAGTCGTATGAAATTCCATGTTACCAGTTATATAGCAAGTAATGCGCGAGTAACTGAAGGCTATTGGTTTGGTTGATGTTGACGGCCGTTACCAGAATCTAGCACAATATTCGGGATTGTAAACAATGTCGCGTGCGTCTGATGAGTTACGCATGATTGCTTGACAATTATACACATATTGCTTCAGTGATTTTCCCCGTTTCTGCAATTATACACACTCTGGAATATTGAATGGCTATAAGGAATTTTGAAAGTATATATCAGCTGTTTGAAGGAAAATTTTAATATTTCTGTGACATCTTTTACACATCAGCTTGAAGTTAATTATAGTATCGTCTATTTTCTTATATTTAGAAACGGGGTTTATTGATTTCTCAATTATCTATATTTCGGTGTGTTTCATATTTTAATTTAACTTGATACTTTTTACTGGAATAGAATTAGTAATACCCTGTTGCATTTGTATTTTCTACTAAATTGCTACAAACGGAGAAACACATATCTATTGAATAAAACTTGAAATCTTCGCAACGTATTTGATAAAATTTTATACTGTAATATATAATCATAATCTTACAATATACAACAATTTTTATTTCCATGAGCGCAGATATTTATTCTTCTATTTCTGCTAAATTTAGTACGCGTTCTTATTACAAACAGCTATTTGAAACTATTTTACAAAATTTTAGTAGATTGTGAAGAAAGCACTTGTCCTATTATAATTTCAATTCATAATTATTTAAGACTTAAATGAACTACTATCTTACTGCGTTTCCAAAATTGAAAAATAAAATTGAGTTTCATTTACCAATTCAGTAGAAACGAATATTAAATAAAGGAGAAGGTACGAATATGGAATACCCATTTTATTTCTTGATGTGGAGAGTTTCAGAATAGTCGTAACTTGAAAAATCAAATGTAGAAGTTTGAAGAATTTTACGTCGAATGTGGTTTTACGTGAAAATAGAACTTTAGACACTTTCCTTTCTGTAAATGCAGGTAAATTGAAACTAATAGAATTTACTATTAGAAATTTTAGAAAATTGTAAAATTGAGATGTAGAGTTAATAATAATGTTACACGAAGAATTAGTTTTATTTTGCAATAATGTGCTTTCTGGGCGTGCAAAATCGAGCATTCACAAAACATTAGCAGTACGCATGTTAGTTTGAACAAGACCAACATAAACGAAGCAGGAAAATTTCCTAAGCATATCATACAAGTGAATCAAATTATTGTTGGATACGATATTTAACCGGATCTCTGACTGAAACGAACGCAACACCTGCTTCCGAGGATGGACGCCTTAAGGAGGAGACACCTTTTTTGAGTAATCCTGTAACAACGTCAGCTCTGCATACGCTCGTTACCGAAGTTAAATGTCAATAAACAGTCACGTAGACAGAAATGCCAAGGCACCTTGACGTTGGACCAAACAGAAGCGGCAAAGCAAGGCGCCAATCACGCGCGAAGACAAACAGCGGCTGCGGACCATCGTTGATTGCCGAGGAAGTCCTTCCAGGACCTCGTATTCCTGCTGGTAGGCAGTGCTCTACGCCATGGAGACAACATACCCTGAATACGAAATCAAAAGGCGTCCAAGTACGCGCAAGTTCTGCCTCTGTAGTTCAAATAGTCGCTCGAACACGAACACTGCGCCGTTTAGAGTTAACCTTGCGATTATTGAACGCATTCTTTCAATTTTTTCCAATAAACAAATACTCGATCATCGATATTCCAAATTTTCCACGAACGCGTTTCATATGATGCTAATAACTAGATCACGCATTTGATCTACAGACCATTGAACACATCAAAAGAGTTTAATAATATTGCGTTATTGAAACAATTAAATTAGGAAATACATTTTAACACAGAAAGATTTTATTTTGCATAAAGAGATCCGCAGTGTATTTATTAACCTTCTTGACAGCGGATTATTCTTGTAGCTATAGGGTGTCCCAGAAATATCGATAAACCTTTGGGAATGGTTCCGGAGGTTATTTGAAACAACTTTTTCCTTTATGAAAATGTTTTGTTAAGGAGTTATTCAGAGCGCGGTTACAGCGAATGGACTACGTCTCGGCGACAGGTCTCGCTGGTAGCGTTGCTATTGGTCGAGCCAGAATCTCGCGCTTTCATTGGTCCGTATTTTTCATTAATAACTCCTTAACGAATCCAGGAAGAGCATTTTCGTAAAAGAAAACGTTACTTCAAATAACTTCAGGTACTTCAGGGTAGTACAAAATTTTTGCGACATCCATTAAATCTCCATAAGGTTCATGTTTTTTTATTAAGAACTCCTTAACAAATCCAGGAAGAGCATTTTCGTAAAAGAAAACGTTACTTCAAATAACTTCAGGTACTTCAGGGAAGTACAAAATTTTTATGACACATCCATTAAATCTCCATAAGGGATTCATCATCAATTTGACGTACAGCGCATGCCTCCCTGCAGGTAAAAACGTTGCAATGGACTGTCTGAAATTCTAAACGAAGAAGGTGCATCACAGAGGGTGCAAAGACTTGTGCGAGAGGCCAGAGGCAAGGGAGAAAGTTCGGCAGGCTGTTTATACGGCGATTCGCTCAGGAAAAATCGTAGAAACGCACCCTGCGGAACGGCTCGGACTCAGGGTGAACGACCAGAAACAATATTTCGTTATTTCCGTTGGCGAATCCTACCATCAGGCGGACCGGGGATTCATTATACGCATCCACGCGGCGAGAACGATTCAGGACGTCAGGAATCAACTTAGCCGATCTTCGCCAGCCGATTTGATTTTAGGGCGTGACGTTGAAAGAAGCAGATATCGAGGGACGTGTTTCGCTTGTCCAAGCCACGGCCTCGTGAATATTCCAAGTTCTAAAAGCTTCTCTTCCCCCTTTCTGCCCGGTCTACTTGCCCAGATGTACGACGAACGAGGGGTCCATCACGTCCATAACAAGCTCCCCTCTCTCCCTCTCTCTCTTTCTCTCGTTCCCGCTATCCCGTTCTATCTTTCTTCATCCAAGGCATCCCTCTACTCTCCGCTCGGCAGTCTTCATCTCCTCTCTTTGCTCCCTCGTCCGGGAGGCCTCTCCCTCGCACCCAGCCTCTCTAGGCCTCCTCGAGGAGAGCTCTCAAAGGGTCCAGAGCTATGGAGACGTTTGCACCAGGGGAGTGAACCAGCGCGCGCTCCAGAGAAGGCAAGAGAACGGAAGAGAGGAACGCGCGGAGGTGAGACAAAGGGAAACGGAGAGAGACGGGCAGAGGAACAAGAGGAAGAGAGGCTACCTACCGCGCCTACGTTAGGTAAATTCGATGTAACTCGAGGGGATGAGGATGAGAGGAGCTCACTGTCGAGGGAAGCGGGGAAGATCGAGAGAGAGCGAAAGAGAGGAGAGAGTGAGGGAAAGACCGCCACAGGGAGACGGAGAGAGAATTTACTAGGAGGAGACCATCGCCCACAGGGGTGGACCAGTGATCGATAGCCACACACTTCGTCCGCCACCACCTTCAGACTCTGGACTCTTCCCGCGGTGGATAACTCTGCAAGCTTCCAGCCGGCGAAAGCCTTCCTCGTCATTGGAAAATCTCGATTTCAAAATTGCCAGATCCCCACAGCTCCAATCGTCGCTCCATCATCGCGTATGAAATCCCGGTTATTTTCTTTGACCAATGTTCGAGCAATTCTCAAAGCGGCGAAATCAGCCAGCGAGGCTTTTATTAGCAAGGTGCAACGATCCCTCTTTATTGCGAATTAACAGAGCCAGGGTTGTCACTCGACCGCGGCCGCAACATCTCCATGGTCTCCGTTAGACCACGTTCAAGAAATTCCATCGAATCATTAGTCTTCTTTGACAGGGACCGGCCGAACCATCGGCGACTGGTGTTTGTTCAGGTGGCAGCGCGGATTAGAGCTCAGTTCATCGAGCTCCGATCCAGATTTTCCATGCGCTACGACCTTTCCAAAGTCGTGCGACATTAGCATCGACTGGCGTTGAGCCGATCTAATTGGGAATTTCCCAGAGGGACTAGAATGACCAGCGCCGGAAAAGCACTGAATTCACGTAACGCGCTGCCTCCGGAGAAGCATTATGCGAAATCCTGATCGTCGTAGGAGAGGACTAGCGCCAGTTTTTCTTTCTAAACTGCGTTAGACACTTTGAAATGTAATCAGAATTTTTCACTGTTAAGTGGACTTTCAATATGCAACGACTTAGTTAATATTAGGTGCTCTAGGTTTTAGGAAACCCTGTAGATGACGATAAAGATAAATCTATTTGAGACGTTTAAAAAGTTAGGACACTAATAACAAAAATTTATATTTAACACTCTCTCTCTCTCTCTCTCTCTCTCTCTCTCTCTTACATTCTTTTAGAAAATTTTTATTTTGAGTAAGTATTTATTCATGATAAAATCGTGTGGACCAAACTCCATTGGAATTCCCATTATGGTCATTAATCCCAGTGATAAGCGTTTACTCTCCAGTTTCCATTACAATGGCAAAATTATTTAGTTATTGTTGGATTTTTTAGATGATTGTGCGGCTGTCTACTGCGTGTTAATTGTAGGATCATGAATTAATCTGTAATTGTTTGAAAGCTTTCAAACTGTTCGTAAAAACATCACTTGTACATTACATTAGGGATTAAAATAAAAACCTTAATTTTAAAAACTCAAACAAAAAAAAATTAAATCAGACATTCATGAAAATCGTCTGTGTTAATTGTAGTGACTGACCCACTCTCGATTTCTTAAATATCTTTGTCGACAAGCAGCAAGATCATTGTTCCATATTATGCATTCACTGATAAGAATGAGTACGTGACCTATAAAACAATGGAAGGACTAAAAGAATGAAATTATCCATGCGTCCATTTAACATTGAATATTTTTATTCTGCCTACAGCTTTAGAATCTATCTAAAATTAATTTACATTTGCGCCATAAGAATATGCGTTAAAACTGTAAAACGTACCGTTGCGATTGATCATCGAGGGTTAACAAGACACATTAATCCGCCACGTAGCTCGCCAATAAAAACCACGAGCGCTGTTTAGGAAGAAAGGAATAAAATGATGTTAGAGAGGCAAAATTGAAAGGCAGCGTAACTGCCGTACCTGCGAGAAGCTGACCAGCGGGATTTATCTTTGACCAGAATTTTTTACAATGGCTTGGCCGCGCGCTGCAACGAAATGCACTTTTCCCGCGAAGAGGCTTTACTTCCCGCCATTACGAAGCAAAGATTAACAGCGGCTTCCTGCTCGTCCGCCGCGTTCGCTCGGCGTTCTCCTTTTTGGCGGTCCGTCGCAACTAATTGCGACGATGCAGGCATATTTCTGCCCGCGCGAGAGGGTGAGAAAAATGGTGGCCGGCCACTACCCTTCCACCCCCCTCTATCCTGCCTTAACTGTGATGCAGTTTTTTCCCCAACGTATGCGAACCCGTGAACGGGGTAGGTATTGTGCGCGGGAGGTCTCGCTTCAGCCGCAACGAGGACGCGTTTCAGCGAACACGTGCAACCACCGTGTGCACCGTCTCTTCTCCGTCTTTCTTCCGCCAACTATATCTCACCCCTCAACTCTATCTGGCTTGCACGTTTCTCCCTTCTTGCTCCGTTTCGCCCTTACCCCCCAGTGCACATTGTGCTTGTCTATTCTCGCGCGTTCCGTCGGCTTTTATTGCGGCGAGTTTTCTCGCATTTGCGGCGGGACGGGCTTTCCCGAAATCGCGATTAGCACCGGGACTCCGCGCAACCACGTGCTGCCCTGTATGTGATTTACTTTTATTACCTCGCAAGAGTCGCTACGGACCCACTGCATCTCTCTCTCTCTCTCTCTCTCTCTCTCTCATTATCGTCGTTAGGTTATTATGAAGTCCTTGCGACGTCTTCCAGCTACCCCACAACACTCGAATGTGGACACAGTCTTAAAACTCTATGAAATTTTGTTTATGTGCAGTGACATATGCGTACAGACCGCGAAATTACCATAATTACATGTGCCCTAGTAGCACAAAATATTGTATATGCATTCATATAATATTAAAAAGCGATTCAATCTTTTTTAATATTCAAATGTACATACAATATTTATTTTATATTAAGTAGCAAATTTATTTTAAATATGCAGAAAATGTTTATTTCATGTTACGAGAAAAATATTTTTTTCTAACTTTTTCTTCTTTTTAATTAAATGTTATTTAAATATTGAATTTATATTTTTCAAATATTTATTTTACATTTTTTGTAACATTTACTTTATAGTTTTTTAAATATCTAGTTTATATTCTCGGAATATTCACATTTCTTAAACATGCTACAATAGTTAGATCCAATATTTATCTCATATGAAAAAGTGTGGCTTAAAAAATATTTTTCCAATATTTAAAAAAGATATTTATCTGATATTTTTGTGCTACTCGGGTGTAATTTTTTCGTGATTTTAAGGATATTTTGGAGGCACAATGGAAGACAAGCGTACAAGAAATTCGAAATCCATCAATGTATTGGCAATGAGGGTCATTCATAAAAAATAGAATAATTTGAAAAGCTTTCGTTTAATTAGTGAATTTCATGTTTCATCAATAATTCCCTGCTATTTGAAGTGTTTCGATTGAAATTTACTTCAAAGACCAGCTCCTTGACTACCACTTATTTTAAATAATTTTATTTACTAACTATATTAAACGTAGCTCTCAAACTTTATTGTAATTTATATTTGTGGAATTTATTTGTTTATTATATTTTTACGTACTCAATGTGAAAAATATCTTTACAGGTTTAAAACGATTACAAACATATCTGAATCGTTTACAAATTCAGATTCCTAAATGGCATATTTTAAATTTTCAATATAAGCTCCGATATAAAATATCTTGACCTTCACTTTTTCTTGTCTGCAATCTTAATCAATAACGATTGTGAAATAATTTTCTACATATTAGCTACAAAACTAATTTATCTAATATCTTTAAAAAATTCAAGTAATTCGATCCCGACCTAAAAGAGGTCTTCTCTTTCAAGGAATATGCGAATACGTTTGTTCAATACTGTGAAGATACATTACTATTTTTATATTTGTTTCTTTTTTAAAAAAAACGACATGATTCAACTATCATGCTGTTATTGTATAGAAAAATGATGCATTCGTTGCTAATGGGAAAGGCAGAAATAGTTTCTTCCTAATAATAATATTGAATTATAATTATACAATACATTTTAAACAAATTTGTAAAAAATTGTCACGTTTTACATCATCCCAAGTATAAGGCGGGAACGGTACAGGAATATTAATTATATAATTATCCTAAAGCTTAACATAGGTACATGTTTGCAGTGTCTATTTGACTTTTACTAGTTTCTCTTTAATTAAATTAGTAAACACTTTATACCAATTAGTAATATGAGCAGGGTAAGGGTTGGCAAGACATGCGACGTTTGATTAACAGACTATTATTTAAATAAGAAAGTTTAGAATTATTATTTAAATATTTCTCATTGAAAAAATTACATAGATACGGTGACATTGATATTTCTAAACGCGAATTTTCACATCGAATTTGTCATTATCTATGGAGGCATTAGCATCGCTGACAGGTTCTCATAAATTACTACGGTGGACATAATGAATACCCACTTCGAATGTAAATGGGTTAACAACAAAATAATTGTTGCGAGTTCAGTCGTGAACTAAATAGAATAACGAAATGTGGACACTCGGTATTTTTCGAACGAGTTAGACGAATATTTTTCAAGACTATCTATTGGAATGTGTACAGAATTATTTATGCTGTGTCCAGGCTCAACGAGATTTGAATTCTAAAAAAAAAGGAAGAGAAAATAGGGAACTGAAATCGCCGTGTATATGGATAAAAATAAGGGACGACGTCCCAGGAGTACTACAATCCCAGGATTTGTTTGCTACCACCTACCCCCGTAAACGTGCTTTCATCTAACGGAGTCAATTCCGATGGGGAAACGCGAAGGATTCACGTTTTGTGTCCTGACGAATATGGTCAGGACTCGAATTAATATTTACGAACGTCGAAGGACACCCTCCGGTCCGCGTTGCCGTGCCTCTGTTACCATTTTTCAAGCCCGACCTACGTCAGTGAGTTATGCTTTTAACCCTTTACTAAATCTATGTTTTATCAGCCTGAAAGGATTTAGTCGGCAGAGGAGGACGTGAGAAATGGCGGAAAATAGTATTCGATCATTGACAATAAGTAAAAATGAATATAAATATTCTAAGGAGATTATGTGTGGATTTATGAGAAAAATAGAAGGAATATAAAATACTAAAAGAAGAAGGTTAACACAGAAGCTTAAGCCACATTTTTTTCAATTTATTCAAATCATCAAGAATTGAAGCTATATTTAACTTTCTTTATTTATTAATTAATAAATATTTTTATTTTAAATAAAGATCCTCGGTTTAATTCTGGATATTTTAAATGACGATGTTAGAATTGGACGTACTGTAAATAATATTATAATAGGAGAGTTACCAAATTTGATATTACTATTCTTAAATCTTTTCCATGAGAATTACATAAACTCAAAGTAATTAATTCAGTGAAGTATAAGAAGTAAAAATTTAAAGCTGATCAAAAACTAATTCTTTTCTTATTTATTTGTCCGGGTTTTTATGCAAGTATAATTTTTTATGTTACAAACATTGCGAACAAGAAAAAATTTGATTTTCAATTAGATATTATATATGTTCCATATGAAAATCTAATTATGCTGTACTTAACAATCCCAATGTTGCTATAAATGCATAACTATAGATATGTTAGCACAAAAAGAATCTTTAATTACACTTGGCTCTTCATAATTTTCCATCGTGTCTCAAAATTGTTCTGCAGTTCCGTTCTTCACTCTCACTTATATTCACGTGGAGTTCAGATGGAAGAAATGTGTTGGACCTACTATGTACATGCAATTCGGGATTCCCCGTCATTAGTCACCTTTAAGAAGGTCCTCTTCTAAGCAGTTGAACACGTGCTGACTCATTTTTAAATGCGGGAAATGCCTTCGTAGGCCATTTTGAAAATACTGTGAAATTCCTGATACAATCTTTCGTAAAACAATGCGTGAACAAATAGAATAAATATCTCGTAAACTAAAAGCGACCCTCCTATATTGTAAAAGGAAAAAGTTGTTCAGAATATGTTGCTGCGTAACCTACTAAAGTTTCATGAAAATCGGAGTACGCATACCTTTTTTATATAATTACTATATTAACAATCGCAGATGACCAGGGGTAGATTCTCGTGTAGCAATCGGCATAGATCCGTTTCCGAGAAAATGACTGCGCATCATAATTAGAAATCTGGTGCAGCGTGAACGTGGTTCACGTGACTCGACAAAAGCAGAGAAGGAAAAGAAACGCATCGATTCTTACTTGTTGAACCGTGGAGGGTACCCTCGTGCAATTCCCGTAGGTGCAGCAGCAGCATCGTAGCTGGACGAGTAGAGGGTGCGAGGGAGGTAGGGAGAGAGGAGGGTGAAAGATGCGGAAAGACAGATAGAGGAAAACGTAGCTGGATGAAAGCAGCCGGTAGATTCGGCATGGATTTCCAGCGACGGTAAAACCGTCACGATTTCCGTGCGATTGTCGCCGTGAACGGTCGGACAAGCATTGTCCGTGAAGCAAGACCGGAGGGGCAGGGGGGGGGGGGGGGAAGGCACAGCGGGTGGCAAACGTTAGAAAATTCGCCTTGTGGAGGGGCTGCGGGGAGAGGTCAGGGGAGGGTGGTAAAAGGCTAAGCCGAAACCTTTTTCAAGGATGAAGGGCTCTCACTTCCTCGCTTACCACCTACTGCATTGTGTCCATCGGTGTTTCTCTTTCCTCTCTCGGCACCCCCGGTGTCTCTCTTGCTCCCCCGAACTTCCTTGCGAACTTGCCTCTCTTTCTTCTTTCTCGCCGCAAGCACAAGTATATACGTTTTCGTAATGCGCTTCCTCGCCACCATTTTCTCTCGCTTCTTCGTGTTTTGTCCGCACGCGCGCTGCACGATTGCTTCAACGTATGTATCTTTGTCGCAGAGACTCTCCGTTCTGTTTTGTTTACTCTGCCGTGCGTTTCTTCTCCCCGGAACGACTACTCAAGCTTCACTTTCATCCCCCTCTTCTCAGTTTTGTCTGTCTTCTTATTTAACCGATGAACCGCCAACCTTCTTTCAGAAATGTATTTTCATAACGTATTGAGAACCGCGTTCGTGGCCTAACCCCGTGGTCACTGAAAGATGGCTACGTCATTTAAAGGAAATAAATCTTTTTATAGTCCCAGAGAAAATCTGGAGGTACAGGAATGGTAATAGTTTGGAGATTTTAGGCTTTTATTGGTATCATACGATTTTTACTGTTGAGGATTTATGTTGACGTCGGTAGCAGTGTCCTTAGGAACCTTGGCGAAGCTACCTGCAGTGCTTGCGAAACGTTGGGGAAACAATTTTAGTAATACACGAAAGCAAAAACTGTAGTAATCATTTTTTTCATAATTATTTAATGTCGGTTTCAAATCTTTGCTGAGGTTATTTCGCAACGGGACCTACAGTTTATTAAGTAGTTTTGATATTTTTTACAACCATCGTCCATACTAATATCTGATGTTCTCTAATAAATTTTTATACAGGGTGTTCGATAAGTCTGGAAACTTTTATGGTTTCGCAAGGGCTGTAAGATGGTGCCATTGGTTTGACTTTGACGAATCATTTGGAGGTCAGGAGGAGAAAACTCTTATGTCTGACCTTGGACTGCTTAGTTAACTACAGGGAACTTGCCTAGATGGCACCACGATCACAGCACATCACGTGACTAACTATGATTGGACATAACAGGACTGAGTTCCTTGGCGCTATTGGACGCAATTTGGCGCTAATATTTGACTATTGCTGACTTTTAGTCGCTATTTTTAGTCGCTACAATAATTAAATTATTTGGCTGCAACTCGAAGAGTTAAATAGCCTTACTAAATTGCCAATATTCGAAGGGTTGAAATATATAAATATTAACACACATATGAATACAGCCGTAGAAATATTTTAAGAAATTTCCTCAAAATTACTTTGCGCAAAAAATAAAAATATACTTTCGTCGTTACAATAATTAAATTATTTGGCTGTAACTTTAGGACTTAAATAGCCTTGCTAAATTGCCAATATGTGAAGTGTTGAAATAGCTAATAATTATATTAATCAGAGTCGCAAAATTGGAATATTTTCAGCTGTTTTTGGCCAGGTCGGAAAGTTGGAATGCGATAGGAGGAACGAAGGGAAAGAACGAGAGGCGAGTACTTGGTCGCATCGGAAGACAAACGTCGTGGCCGCGCGCGTGTCAATGGCCCCGCGCCAAAATTGCAGAAACACCGTCGAAGCCGGTGATGGCTTTTCGGTCCTTTTGCTTGATTTTTGGTAATTACGCTGCACGGAAGGCTAGCAATCTCGTAGCTCGGCCGAGCTGCCTCCGCGAAACTTCTCCCGATGATAGCTCGGCAAATAACAGAGACGGCCGAGACGAAGCGAGGTGGATGGCAACAGTTGCCAGTGGACTCTCCTCTCCTTGGACGTTCATCTTCGTCGTCGATTGTTCCACGTCGATCGTCGTGGATCGTGTAATTGGATCTGTACTTACGTGGCAGAGTCCGACGAAATTCGTTTTCGCAATCGCGAACCCGAGAATATAACCAGAAGACTAACAATTTCCGAAACGAGACCGTTTTCGCGTTAATACGCTCTTGAAATTTATACAATGTAGCATCGTCAAGAACGAAACACGTACTCGGTAGACATGTTGAATTTATAGAACGATACTTGCGGAAAAAAATATTTGCTATTTACGTAAACTAAATCCGAATGACTCCTATTGTAACGAAAGAAACTTCGTTTATAAAGAAACTGAGAGCATGAATTAAGAAAAATAAGATTCGAGTAGAAATATAGTTTATTAATAATTTTAATAGGTTGAACATGACACAACAGTATTTGCACTTTCTTTCGATAAAATTCTCAGTTTAACCACGAAGTATTTTTCCAATGGTTAATTATTTATATCAAAATACTACGTGTTATTTTATAATACATTACGTTATTTTAGAATACACAAGCAAAATAACTTATTAGTAAACTGCAAATATGCATTTATTAACAAATGATTGCATGCAATACAAAACCATGAAAATGTCACATAAATTTAAGATTTAAGAAATTAAGATTTTAGATTATTGTTAACTCATTGAAATTAGCAAAGGAATAAGTACATTGCCATTTTGCATTAAATTCTGCGATCTGCTGAGTATCAGAATATCAAAACGATTTTGATATACCACAATGATAATGACTTCGACAACAACCATATTCTATTTTGTAATTTTTATATTCTGTTTTGCATGTGGTGTATTTCGTTTTTGTAATTATGTTGGAATAAATCTCATATGAGATTTTCTATTTAAAAAAAAACCATAATAATAATGATAACGAAAGCAATAACTACGCCAACAAGTACAATACTCCGCATAGCGTTGCATAAAATACGAATTTAACGTATTAAGCGAATTCCTCCACAGATGAGTTTTTCAATTACCCCGAGAATCTTTTGTTCCTTTCATTCCAAGCACAGCTGCAACACTCTGGCCTGGCGACTTAATTAGTTAGAATTTTCTTTCTTCCGCAAGAAAGAACACCGGCTGTTCACAGGGGATCTACCATTTGCTCGGCTTAATTCGTGACAAGTGATAATTGTCAGACAGTCGGGAGAGCCTTTCGTAAATCTATCGGCGCACGTTTCAGTATGCAAAAGGACACCCGAAAGGCTCTCTTCCGTTAGGTTTCGAAGTTCCAAGGAGATTCTGGAATCGCGCTGTTCTCAAAGCGGCACGTCGTCGTTCGGAGAAAGTCTGAGCAGGAAAAGGTAATCTCCGTTTCAGGAAGAGTCTCTGGTGTGAGAGTATCCATCAGCGTTATCTTGAAATCTTTAAGGACTCGGTATGGATTCATTAAGGGAAAGCTTCATTAGTATCCCGCCCGGAGACACTGCGTACATAACCGTTTCTTTCTACCCTTCCATCACGATTTCTGCAAGTAATCGTCCTTCCCACCCATTTATTTTTCTATTTGTTAAACATTTCTCTCATAGCTGTGCCTTTTACAATAGAAAATCATATTATTTTAAATCCACTAGGTTATACAATAACCTCATGCAGAAATCTTTTACTTTGCATGAAGATGTGCAGTCTACTTATAATAATGATAATAACAAATAATAATCATGATTAAAATATTAAACAGGATCATGTGAATGTTATCCATCCAGACTTCCTTTTAAATTCAAATAAAATTCCACGTTCCTTTCAAAATTTAAACATTAATGTAAATGCAGACATGAGAAACATTGTGTTCTAAACAACCTAATTTTATGTATTCTTTCCTGTTTAAGTTATAAATGGTCCCTTTATTCATACTTATCACATGAAAAAAATTGTTGACTTTAATCTTGAAATTAATTCATCATTTATACCATTTCTTTGCGCTACACATAACGAAGTAAAATATAGTCTGACATTAATACCAAACATTACCAGCAACAATTTATTCGCAAGATCTTTGTAAAACTTACACGCACAATTACATTGAATAATAAATGGTATACTTGGTCACATCGAATTTAATTCGCACGTCAAAGAGTTAAGAAAATAAATTATTACTCGACTGTGTTTCTTGAAATTTTATCAGAAAAGTTACACGAAGTTCTTCAGTCTACTTATGCACGTTTCTCGAATCTTACTTCTTCGAAGCATTCCTCGCGCAAGCAGTAAAAGAAACTGCATCATACTTCATCGTATCGTTACTTCGACAATCTTCCTAGCTCTCTTCGCCCTCGCTCGATGTAAACTTCAGCTGGGGGGAGCATCGATGATCTCGTGTCGTGCCCGAGTCCTCCACGAGATCATAAATACTTCAAGATCTCGATCGTCGAGGCAACCTCTGCACCATTGTTCTACGCACCACGGGAGGTTCTTCGCTAGTTTATCCTAGATTCTAGATCGTCTCTCTGCCGGCTTAAAGCCATCCTCGTGTTCGCCATGCACATTCATAGAAATTCTAGCTGTGTGCACGGAATTTTTCAAACATTTACACTTCGGTCTGCTCGTTCTATTGTGCACCTCTCGCTGCGATGCACGAAAACTGTGGATTTCAAATAATAATCATTCCACCAGAAATTTTACGAATTTGTGGTACGTACAAATATGGAATCGTAAACAGTATTTCAATTTTTAATTCAATGCTCAAGACTTATTTTATGCTAAAAACTTATTGAATGCTCGATTTATCATAAACAGTATTTCAATTTTTAATTGAATGCTGAAGACTTCCTTCGAGAGTGTGTAAGGAATTTTTTAAATGTTTACTTTGCTATTTTGAGTGCTGTAGCTTTCTTAACATTCGACGAAATATTTCACGAATTTTTAGTATAAATATAGAGTTGTATGAAATACGATTCACTAAATCATATTAGAATGTTTAATAGGAAGTTAAAAAAAAAACAAACTAAAAAGTAGTTACTAATCTACATGTTTTATAATATTCATAGCAATGAAAGACTTTCTAAAATACAATCAACTTACTGGTTTGCTGTTCCAGTTATCGATCGTAAGATTGTTAAAAACAAAAGATCTATTGATGTTCTCGGTGCAAAGGTTCAATCAAGAATATACATTAAAGCAATTTTGCTTAAGGAAGAAGACTGGTCTGTAAATTTTAATAGAAATTTCAGTGTTATTGTAATAACAACGGATTTAAATACAACGTCAAAATACAGTAATAAGTTACCCACTTGCTTTATGAAAATTTTAAAGACGAAACTGTTTTTTTCTTTCTTGAGAAAGATCCATATTAGGATCGAAACGGTGAAAGTTTAATCAAACTAGCAAACTTGCTTTAATGTACATTCTTGGTCGAACCTTTGCGCCGAGAACATCAATACAACTTATTACTTTGTTTGAAGTCTAACAGGATCTTCAACACGTACTCGTTCAAGCCGTTCAACGATTTTATTGATAGCTACAACAATTAAACCTCAATGCTTAAATTAGTTACAAAAATTAAGCAGATTTTGATTGAACTGCTACGAGTCTAACCGGTTATTATAAGCAAGGTGTTAATATTCTAGTTCATGTCACCTTGTTTGAAAGTTCAAGAGAATTTGTTTGAAGTCTAACAGGATCTTCAACACGTACTCGTTCAAGCCGTTCAACGATTTTATTGATAGCTACAATAATTAAACCTCAATGCTTAAATTAGTTACAAAAATTAAGCAGATTTTGATTGAATTGCTACGAGTCTAACCGGTTATTATAAACAAGGGGTGAATATTCTACTTTATGTCACCTTGTTTGAAGTCTAACTGGATCTTCAACACGTACTCGTTCAAGCCGTTCAATGATTTTATTGATAGCTACAATAATTAAAACTCAATGCTTAAATTAATTACAAAAATTAAGCAGATTTTGATTGAACTGCTACGAGTATAACCGGTTATTATAAGCAAGGGGTTAATACTCTACTTTACGTCACCTTGCTTGAAAGATCAAGAGAATAATGTTTGAATAATTATTAATTCGCGAACGCAACTGCCAACGTAAAACAAAATTGTTTATACTCGTGCATCCTTCAGCGTTTTATAGGTCCGTAAAAGGAATGAGAGAAATGTCATTCGCACATATATTACCCTGTATATTATATCTAGACGGTCGACAATTAACAGATACTCATGTATTTATAGGGCAGAGTTTTGAGACGTTAATTATACTCCATCATAAAATAACAATTTCACGGATAAGTGGCTGGCAGATAATCTGACACGCGTATTAAGCGTTAACGAGAATGAAACCTGATATCGAGCTTACGGTTAAGCAATTTCGTTCTCAAAGACCGTTGTTTTATAAATATCAACTGGTAAACGAATTTCGCAGCGAAAACTTCGTTAAAAAGCTCGCAAACGTCGCCGACCGCATCATCAAACTTCCATCCACCGCGCCGGGGTTAAGGCGCAACGATTTTGCAAGCGATAATTCCCGGAGAAGCGTTTAGCACGCCTAATTAACGCTCGGATACGCTAGGAAAGCGGTTTATTCCCAAACGTCCGATCGATCCGACCGCCTTAATCCGTAAATGACATTAACACCGGTTAATCCGTAAAACAATGCGCACCCGAGGAAAGTAGTAGCCCCTTTTCCGAAAGAATAACATTCGCAGAAATATTAACCGTTATGCCAGAAGAACAAACTGTGCGTTTCGGGCAACGCCTCTCACTTTGCGCTCGCGACTAATCGCATTACCGGTTTCCCTGGAACCTCGTGTCTAGCTCGGACGCGAGACTCACAAAATCCCACAGGTAGACAGCCGTGTCTATTGTTCAGACCCTTCGAAAATCTTTATTGTTTCAGCAGAAATATTATTTCAGGCACCGGTTCGCGAAGCTGCAAGCCGTACACTACGGGACCCCATAAATTCTTCAGTTGCTCCAAGAACTCTGTGAACACGTGTTTCACGCTTCCGACGTCTTTAGTTTTGTGTCGTATACAGGCTTAGAATCCCGCCTGTGCAAAGAGCAACACTCTTAAATCTATGGTCCAGCTGATAAACGAAAAGTTCGAAATTCATTTTCCGTCACGGTTTTATTGTTGTAGCGGATGAAACGTAGAAACTGTGTACGTACTTAGGAGTAAGGGATGGGCAAAGGTTGGAGCTTGTTTGAACAATAAGTAAGAAAGATACTAACTAATTTTGTTTATTATTACCAAGCTTATATTAGCTTGCCGAAGAAACTCGAAAATTTAAACATAGCTCACAACTGGATCACAATGCAATATTAACACAATTCTTTTTTAAACTGTGCGTTTAGGAGATAAAAAAATCTCACCGGGAATCGAACCTGGGCTTTACAAAATACGCTCAGTACTAAAGACTAAAAAGTATATTAAAAAAAACTTTAAAATCCACGCTTATATTAAAATGCACTAAAAAGGAGGAAATAATTTTTTTAGATATTAGTGACTATAAATAAAAGTGTGGAGAGCCCACGAAGATTACGTTAATATAGTTTAAGCGTTTCGCGCTTTTATTTATAGTCACTAATATCTAAAAAAAATTATTTCCTATTTTTTAGTGCATTTTAACATAAGCGTAGTTTTTAAAAAGTTTTTTTTATAAATAGTGTCCCAATAAGAGTACTGGATTTAAATTTCGCGCCAAGCTTTTTATATAAAGTTGGCGTCTCTAAAATTATCACGTGTTTCGTTTGTCACCGTCGCGACTAGTAAATAACAATGCGTTAGTATTGTTAAAGCTCATTATAAAAATAGAAAAAAATATTAAGCTTCAGCAAGATCATGTGACTTCTTTTTATGGGGTTTTTTAAGTCGCATATGTATGCCAATAAACCAGGAACAATTGGTCAGCTTAAAACGCAGATTTTAATTTTTAGTAAATGAATTTAATTTGTAGTAAATGAATTAAAATAATTTCAAAGTACATGTATTATTTTCCACAGATTCTTGCAGTGGGCGTAGGAATCTTTTAATATAAAGTATTTTTTAAACTATCTTGGTAAACTTCTACCGGATTTTAAAAATTCCACGATACGTTGAGAATTACAGTATATAATTTAATTTGTATTAAACGAATTAAAATAATTTCAAGGTACACGTATAATTTTACACAGATTCTTGCAATCTGCGTAGGAATTTTTTAATTTGCAAAAAACTCCTCGGTGTACTTCTGTCGTTAAATGGTTTCAAAATAAGTTGCATGTAATAGCAGCCGTGATTTTCGGATGAACTACCGGAAAAATGGTTTCTCGAAGATTCGGTTTCCGATGAAAGAGACGAAATGAGCCACAGCGAATGCGTGGTCGTCGCCGCACCGGTGAAAACTTGGATTGTTCCCCCGCAGGAGACGAAGGAGTCCAGATGAGAGAAGAAATCTGTTCTCGAAGAAAGGAGCGAGGGGGTCGGATGATTATCCGAAGTTCATCGGTCCTCTTCACGAACTTGTGAGCCTGCTAAGCCACGCATTAGAAACATCCGGGCGGAGTTATTCAGGTCGCGCGACTCGTTTTCTCTTGGTCCGCGTGCGCCGATTTCTCCTGGACCATGCGCGACTGTGTGTGCCCCCGTCTGATCGTGAATGCTCCTCGAGGATTATGGGGTGCGCGCGTGTGACAAGCCTCAGGTCCTCCAGGACTCTCCTCTTCTTCTTTCTCTTCCTCCTCCTCCTCGTTCACCTCCTCCTACTTCTTCTTCTCATTCTCTGCCACCATCCAGGTCGACTCTCTTACGACCATCGGTTACGCGAACATTGTGCCACCAAAGGGATTATCCCTGCTCCTTTTTTCCCGTTAGGACAGAAGGGGTTACATGATTTCGCATCGAACGAATCATGAGTCGCGCAATCTATTCAAAACAAGGGTCTTCTTCCCAGGATAGACTCATGACTTTACGGAGTAGTCCACTCCGTCGCACACTGGGGAAAACTGATTTTTCTCGATTCAAAAAGAAATAACTTTCGATAGAAATGAGGTAGAGCGATGAATTTTTTTAAAATGAAAGCTAAATCTTTACAGAATATGGGAAAATAGGGAGATCAGGGTACGAACGGTTTTTAATCTTTAGAAAATTCGTCAGTTGCACAATTTTACGAAAAAGTCGTTTTTACGTTACCACGAGACGAAAAAAATTATTTTTTAACATACTATGTGTCACTTCTCGTAGATTTTTTCACGCTAATTTCAAATCTGGTCTTAAAATTTGTCTACAACCTCAAGATTTCTCAAAAAATCGAATTATAGTTAATATTTATATATATATATATATATATATATATATATATATATAAATAGAATAAAGTAACAATTTCTGTAAGGTATAGTATTAGTAGATATTCGATTTCTTTGAAAAGTTTTAATCAATTGAAATCAATTCGTTAGATCTCCTAATATACCAATTAATTTTTTACGAAATTGTTATTTTCGCAAAAAGATTCACCGAATCGTTTACAAAAATGTAGTAATGTCAATAGACATCACTTTGATTTATTATAATGAATTTATTGTAACGATACGATTTATTATACAATTATTATACAATTATACAATTATACAATTATACAATTATACAATTATACAATTATACAATTATGCAATTATACAATTATACAATTATACAATTATACAATTATACAATTAGTATACAATTTATTATACAATTTATTATATACAATTTATTGTATACAATTTATTGCATACAATTTATTATAACGAAATAATTCTATCTTCGTTAATCTTTCAATTATAATTATAATTTTAATATTTTCATCCATTACTCGACTATTAATATAAATATTTATTACTTAAAATTAGCCAAAGGTGACAGAAGGTCGATGGATTTGTTTTGACCTTAACTATCTTAAATAAAGCGTTACAACTTCGATATTAAAGATAAAATTAGTTTGAAACAATTTAGAGTTATTTAGGATGTTGGATTTAATTTTGATTTTATTTTGATTTTATTTTATTATGTTATGAACAAATCATGAATATTACATTTGTGTGTATTAAACTTTTATATTAAAAGTTCAAGTAATATCTGTAAGTATCATGCGTTGTAAATAATTGAATACGCGTTTAAATTTTTATTTTAAATACTCTGAAACTGGTAAATGTTTCAAAGTGGTTTAGACTGAACGTAGTTTATTATTATATTAATATTATGCAATAGAAACAACACGTACTTATACATCTTATTCTGTCTCTAATTTTTTCATAAAGCAGGTTGCTAATTTTATTACTGTATTTTGTGTATATAAGTCCGTTGTTCAATATATTAATACTGAAATTTCTATTTAAATCTCCAGACGCAGTTGTTTTCTCTTTCTTGAAAAGGATCCATATTAGGATCGAAACGTAGAAAGTTTAATCAAACTAGCAAAATTGCTGTAATTTATTCTCTGATCGAACCTTTGCGCGGAGATCATCAATACATCTGGTTATTATACAATAATACTTAATATCGTGCAATATTATTTAATATGTATAATCAATAAATGATATTGGCGGTCGACAATAAATTGATAATCGCCAATATCATTTATTGATTATATTATTTTGCGATCACGAATAAATTTTTCCGTTAATATTATTTAGTGTTATGTAATATTATTTAATATTATGTAATATTATTAATATTATTTAATATTAATGTACCTCCCATATCTAAATACTTGAATACGATCATTTTCGAGCAGAATAGCAGCGACTAAATAGAAACATATTCCGTTGGAATTGTTCGTGACTGATCGGCGCGCCATAAAGCGAAAATATCGTTAGTCGATTCCGATGGGTAATCCGGGGACGGCGGTAGCGATTTATTTTCATCAGGAAATCGCGTCGCCTCGGAGCGTCGCGAGAAACGTTATGCTAACAAACGTTAATTTGTGCCCTCACGGTCGATGTATGGAATTATTGTGGGTTTCGAGAGATCTCCCCCTGGCCGTACACTTTAGGCCAATCGTGAATCAAATCGCATTAGCCTCGCAGATGCATATTCATGGGAAACGTATGGCAGATTACACAGGTTTCACTGCACCCCGCCTACCGGAGGGGTGTTTTGCATCCCTCGAAAAGGGGTTCCGAGCACATTTATCGAGGTAAAACGACGTCGTAAGCGCTCACGATATTCTACCCCTCCTCTCCCCCCTTCTTTTCGTTACTTCGTTCCCCGCGTGTTACGTCTTATGATTTTTAACTCTGCATCGCTCCATCCCTCTCCACCCTACGAACTCTTTCTGTTCTTCGATCCCCATTCGCGTTTCAACGGTTACAATTTGATCGATAGGTGTACGTGCCTATAATTGTGAATAGACTGCGGACGTTTATGCAATTTTCATTTTTTTATAGGGAAATGTTTCAGAAAATTATATAAATGAAATATTATTTTCATTGGTGGACTCCGGATTTCATGCATTTGTAACTAAAATAAGCGAGTGCAATTTAAAACAGTGATAATATTAAAAGACATTATTAATTTTTCACCACATTAAAATTATTAACGAAATATATAAAATCGACTCCCTTCATTTACCATGGGATATGATACACAATTTTTCAATTTTCCTCTAGAAGATCTCCTGCAACAGGTGGTCCCATTAAAATGAATGTAATTCTCTATTAAGCATTCCAGAAATTCTCCCAAAATTTGATATCATAAGTAATTCTAACCGGGCGCTCTGTATTTAATTAAAAATTAACTCGTCGTCTGTATATAAAAGTTACAATCATTATATTTCCGACAGCTTCAACCCCTTAACTTCCCCTATAATATCGTGTTTCGTTCACTACGAATTTTTCTAAAAGAATTTACAAAATACGAATGTTATACAGAGTTAGACCTCCGTCACAACACACAGCATTAACCAAACATTCAATAGAGTTTGACCATGCATTTGATTTTGAGAATGTTAAAATACTTGACAAGGAATCTAATTTACAAAGAAGATTATTACTAGAAACTATACATATGATTAAACAGCAAAGCGTTAATCTTAGGTATGAAACACCTAAGATTCATGACTATTACGCTACATTACTGAACCAGTAATGTCCTGTATGATGTAGTTTCTAATCAATTGTAATTTTCTATATAAAACATTTACTGTAACACCGATTCTGATTCATTCTGACTTTCTCAGACAAATGTCAATTTATGTCAACTTTAATATTTGTCTATCTTAATAATGTTTAGACACATATGTTTGCTTTTTGAGATACTTCACATTCAAATTTACCGCCATTTATTGATTTGCGCGCATAGATCTGTGTTTTCTGGTTGAATTATATACCTATGTCCATAATACATCACTGTTTACATTGTAACCTTCAACAAGGATCAGTCTAGTATCCACCAGCATGAAATAACGCAGTTTCATCAACCGTTAAATTTACTCTTTATAACACGTGGGAAAAATATTTCATTTCAGATTTGAAAACATATTTTTAAATTTGGGTATTCTTAAAAATTATTTTTCATTGCAGACGCAAAAATCTCTTGAGAATGATCCTAATCAGGATCGAAACGTCGAGATCTTAATTGCAAAAGTGATATAAATTTATAGTTAATATTGATCGAACCTGTGCGCCGAAATCATCTCTCTTATGTTATACAGAGTGTCCCAAAATTCGTGTACTTCCCGGAAATGGGAGTTTCTTTGGGTCATTTGAAGTGACATTTTCCTTTACACAAATCCCAAGTAGCACCGTACATCCGTGGGATGTCCTTTCATGTCCATTTTACGTCCATACGTCCCACGTCCGTTACGGACGTCCCTCGGACATTCATTGGACCTAAATTTCGGATGTCCCTAGGATCGCACCTTATTCGGACATTCCTGGGACTTATATCGGACATGTAGGACGTATATCGGACATATGGACATGATTCGGATGTCCTTGGGACATACGAAGGTCCAATACGGACGTACATTGGACGTACATCGGACGTCCGGGTGCTACTTGGGATGACGCCAGCGGCTTTGTTTAGGAGTTATTAACAAAGACCAATCAGAGCGCTGCTACAGCGGATTGATTCTGGCTCAGCCAATGGTGCCGCCAATCCGGACTCCGTATGCTCCAGCCGCGCTCTGTTTGGTCTGTGTTTTTTTTTTTTTTAATAACTCCTAAACAAAGCCGTTGGCGTCATTTTTGTAAAGGAAAATGTCGCTTCAAATGACCCAAGGAAACTCCCATTTCCGGGAAGTACACGAATTTTGGGACACCCTGTATAATTATTAGTGGTAGACATATTTACAAGTTCTCTGCATAGCCAATAAATTACAACGTTCTGAGCGACGAACGCCCCTGCCGAAAAATCCATTCTGCGTTCGTTTCCAAAGTAAATTTACTACGGACTGGAGTTTACGTTAAGCTCGGGACGCTTAGCAACTTTCAATAAATCACCAAGGATAATTAGCAATTGCTCACGCTCATATCCCGTTAGGTCAGGTGTCACTACCTTCCGGTCGGAAAGATTCATTCAGCATTCGTTTACAATCCGCTGCCACTACGCTTTTCCAATAATATTTTTCTCTTCCGTCGAAAATTCGAAACTGCAGTCGGACAATGTCCCGGGGGTGCGAAGGACGATGAGCAGAGAAGATTTTAATTGCTTTATTGCCTCCGGAATTTCCGAGAAGCCCCGCTGTACGTCAATAAAGCCGATTTTACTCGGCCCCTCGTAAACTTTATGCCACTGTGCCCGTCAAGTAACATTGGGTTTTCACTGCCGAGAAGGAAACTCCCTCAATTTGTGGATTTTCAGGGAAAAGCGTGACGGGGCGCGGGGAAATACGAAACTCGTTTTAGAGGAGTCCGGGGGCGGGGAGGAAGGAAGTGAAAAGGGGAAGGTGTATACCGACTCACCTGTTTGCCTGCGAGCAAGATCGCCCATAAACTATACTCTTTCTTTTTATTCTTTAATAATTCTCCTGACGCTTCCCTTCGCCATTTGTCTCTCTCCGTCGCTCTTCCAGTCGCAAATGGAGAGGACAAGTGTAAGCAACTACCGAGAGTTATTAACGGGGTTGGTCTTATGGCCTCGCAGATCGTTGTCTTTCTGGAATTTCTGGCAGTGACTGCGCACTGCCACGCTCTCACAATAAGCATTGTCGCTCAGCGAATAAAACAGAAACTTGGACGAGCACCTTGCACCTGTAACTGCGCCCTTTTTCGAGTAATTTAGCAACACCTGTGTACATTACGCGTTTGATCGAGCCACCACGGTTCATGATTGATCTACTGATTTTATCTTACGGTTGACTAACTATCATCTTTACGATGCAATAAAAATGGGACGACGACGCTGATGGGGATTATTCGAAACGTTACCGCACGGTTTACTTCCGTCATTATTTAACCAGCATTGTTTTCAATCGCGGACATTTTAAGGGGCAGGTACTTCTGTACTTCAATGAATCGCTTTTACAAATAGACAACGATAAATTAAATTCTTTATCCGATACAATGGTTATTGTGTTTCTATTTTTATAATTATTATGTTTTTTTCTTGTGTATCGAGTCTTGATTGTTGCACTTAGTTTATTTCGGTCAAGCATATTGCGCAACATTATTGACCGTGAATGCTAGTGATTGACTAATTAATACAATATTTTGGATAGACCTCATGCTGCACACTAAGGCTCTCTGTCCACGGAGCGTAGCGTAATCGTCGCGTAATTGTCTATACTCGAAGCGTGTACCAAACTTCACGTTATTACTAAAAGAAAACAAAGATGTCGAGTGACGAGGAGACTTTGATTTTTTATAATTATATTCGACGGAGAAGAAGAAGAATAAGAAAATTGAAAAAATAATAACAATTAACAATAATTAAATATTAACTGAATAAATAATAAAAATGTATAATATGTTGAAATAATAACTAATTGAGGTGTAGGCGAAAAGCAATTGAAACCCGCTCATGAAGCCATATCTCGGTATTGGTCGCAAACTTCATTCATCATGACGTTTGCCGTACGACAGTGTCGTACGCTAGGCGTTATAACGCCGTATACTATACACATATATGTATGTATACAGTGAGCCACGAAAGTATTCGAACGCCACTTAAAACAAAATAATGTTTTTATAATTGAACCAAACAACCTGATTTTTTATAATCAATTCGAAGCATGCGTTTATGAAATTATATACAAAAAATATTTTCCAAAACTTTTAATTTACAAGCTTACACGCAAAAATAAAAAAGTCATTTTTTAAACTTTTTTTTAATTTAATATATTTTCAATTTTTATAATTACATTCGACGGAGTAGAAGAAGCACAAGAAAATTCTGGGTGTATTCTTACATTTGCAATAATATTAACTGCAGAATATTTGTGGCTACAAGAGAGTTAGCAGAAAACGATGTTAAATTTCAAGCATCTTCTCCGTCGAATATAATTATAAAAAATCAAAGTCTCCTCGTCACTCGACATCTTTGTTTTCTTTTAGTAATAACGTGAAGTTTGGTACACGCTTCGAGTATAGACAATTACGCGACGATTACGCTACGCTCCGTGGACAAAGAGCCTAATTGTTGCGCAATATGCTTGATCGCGAATAGGTCATTTTATTCATTTGTTCGTTATTACTCCAAAGTGTGTTCAAATTACGAAAATGTTTATTTTACCCAATTACAGTCAAGCATATTGCGCAACATTACTGACCGTGAATACTAGTGATTGACTAATTAATACAATATAAATTTGGATGGACATCATGCTGCACACTAATCGTTGCGCAATATGCTTGATCGCGAATAGACACTTCTATTCATTTGTTCATTATTACTCCAAAGTGTGTTCAAATTACGAAAATGTTTGTTTTACCCAATTTTTACTTTTCCTTTACGATGAAAGTAGCATTTTCAATCTATCTCTGATTAAGAATAGCACGAATGAAAAGTGAAATAAAAATATTGTAAATATCATCAAAATTAAAATGCGCTTGTTTTTAAAAGTAATCTATGTGAATAGACTACCCGGAACATGGTACAGTCAAACAAAGTTTGTAACAGAGTACAAAATCATGCATAGAAATTTCTGGCAAGAAAATGTATCTAATAAAAGTTGATCGACATTCACATTTCTACGAACTTTCAAGAAATTAGCTTGTTCGTGTAAAATGAAGGTCATTTTGATTATATAAATATTAATATACGTTTTTCAGTTCTCTCATAATTTCTTTTTTTTCTCTGTCTGTCTATACTAAATAATAATAATATCCAAGCTGGTGTCGAGACAAATTCAACGACCTATTACTATACGACAATATTAGCGACAAAGTTTTAATTTAAAAATGAATCCATGTATATCTCATTAAAATTATTCTACTCAAGATAAACATGACTCACTCGTAGAATTTTTATTACCTGCTGTAAAATACTCTAAAATTTACACGAAACTTCTATCAACGCCTGTTTGAAAGAAAATGTCGGCGTAAAATATTGTTTAGATATTAAATATGTCGGTATCTAAACAATTAATAAACATTGAAGTATTGTACGAGGTATTACATCAATTTCAATTCATTCAGAAAAAAAAATCCCAGGTCAGAATAAACGATTTGATATCCGAGTTAAAATAGCTCCGAGTGCAAAGGGTTAATAAACTGAATGTTTGCTTCTACCCAGTAAAACAATTTCGAGGATAGAAAACGGGTTTCCAGATCACCGTTGCGTCGGACACAGTGTATAATCCCACCAGGTGGGGAAGGGTTAAAGAACAAAGATCGCAGGGGTCCGGCGGAAGATTGGCCGGCGCTTTTTCGCAGAAAACCGGAAGACACCTGCGGCTCCGATCATTTCCTGTATCGTCCCCCAGGGGTAACCAGGTTAATCCCCGATTGACCCTCCTCTGCACGCAGGTTGGACCTGTCCACGACGACGGGGCAGGGTAAAAGAGAAGGACCGATGCTGCGGAAGGAAGAGAGACGGATTCCGGTCCGGCACGCGACCAGAACTGCACCGCGGTGACAAAAAGGTTGGCCCCGACGTCGTCACACATGCTCGTCTCTCTCTCTCTCTCTCTCTCTTTCTCTCCTTTCTCGGTGTGCGGTTCCTTCGGGTCGGGTGAGGTTGAACGAGGTCGTCCGTTCGCCTCCTTAACATAAGCCTTCGGACCTTGCACACGGACCTTCCCGTGAGCGACCATCAACTGGAAGAAGGGCTTCCCTTTGCCCTTGGGCGCCATGCCCTCCCCTCTGTCCCTAAACCGACAGGTTGTCATAAACTTCGACCATGCCGAACGGACCAACGACGACGTCTAACGAACTCGCGAATCTCTCGACGTGCTGCAGAGAGAGCGTGTGTAACAAGGTAGGGTTTGATTAATCGACGTAAACGAGCGGCCCGGAAAGCTGTCGCAACTTCTCCACCGACGTCTTTCTTCGATGTTAAGGGCTGAACGTCGTCCTGCATTGTTCTACAACGTTTTCCCCGGATAAAGAGATTTGATTGAACCCCTGAGAGAAGAGATGGACTTTGAACTCTGTCAAATGATGCGTGCATTCACGTGAAGCTTTTACATTGTGGAAGTATATTATTTGAAAAATTATTCTTCACACTTTACCTGCCAGAAGCCTGTTAATAGGATTTTCGATAATTGTGCTGGAGTAGAAGAAAGCAGATTCTTGGTAATTTTATAGAAAAGGTCTGCGTACTCCGATTTTGATGAAAATTTAATATGTTATAGGTTTTGACGTTTTGGGCAACTTTTTTCTTTTCCAATATCGGGGGGTCGCTTTTAGTTTTCGAGATATTTGCAAAATATATTTGTTGCTGCAGAGCGTCTAGGAGTAAGAAAAATTCAATACAATATTCGCGATAGTTTTTTGCAAATATCTCGAAAACTAAAAGCGACCCTACTACATTGGAACAGGAAAAGTTGTTCAGAATGTGTTGCTGCATAACATATTAAAATTTAATTAAAATCGGAGTACGTAGACCTTCTCTATATAATTACCATTTTACATTTCAGTCTTAAATCAAACTATTTGGTGACATTGATGAGGGTAACTTGTTAGTTCACAATGAAAATTGCTGAATATCAAATGCTTAATAGCATTCATTACAACATATCATTTTCAGTCTAACGAAACCACACGTTGAAGAAATATAATGGTTATTTAATTTCAGTTCCCTACAATTTGTCCGTAACAATATGAAATAACGTGATGCATTCTGACGTATTAACACTACAACTACCGGACCAGTCAAAATGACTGGTGCAAACTTTTTTCGATTAGAAATATTAAACGTATAAATATGTTTCTTTGAGAAATTTTTTTAGTGAACTTCTCTATTATAGTACATATTTAAATATCGCCTGTACGAAATCTAAATAAATAAAATATTGTCATTATTAAAAGGCAATGTATGCAAACTGCGTTTAGTGCTCGGTAGTTCTAGTGTTAAAAACATAGCTAAATCAAAATTGAAGTGAATAAACTTCATTGCTGCATTGAAACACGTTCGATACTCTTCCAATAATAAATAAAAACTTCATTAATAAAATGAAAGATTCAGGACTCTTTTAATAATAATAGACAAAGTAAAGAATTTTCTTTTCTTTTGCAATAAATGATAGTACAGTAGTTTTCTTTTAATAAACTTGCAGTATATTATTGGGAAGCTACCCGGTATTAATTATTTATGCAAATTACGCAAGGATAACGTTAATTCAGATTGCAATTTAGCCAGAAAACTTGAACAAAATTCTAACATACGTGTAGGGCTTCATAGAAACACTACTTCGGGTAAGGTAGAACAGAAAAGGGCATGCACTTTCGACGTCATTTTCACGTAGGGCGACAGGTTGTCGATAAAGCACGGCTCTGTACGAACCACGTTTACGTACACTTTGTATTATAGATCGGTCTTCTCACTTTGAAAGCATAACAGAAACTGTGACCATCAAATAACATCGCGAGCGTCCACGTAAACATAAACCTCGTTGTTTTTATATCAGGTTGTCGCGAGATTGCTTCGACAAGCAATCTTTGTCTAAATTCAAAGCCACGAAACACATTTCGTTGATAATAAATAGACTACGAATTTCATGAATTTATAACAAAAATGAATAGGTGAAACTAGGATTTTTATAGCTATACTAGCTGACCTGACAGACGTTGTCCTGTTCAAATTTCAATAAATTTGTTTAAACATGTCAACCTGCTACCGTTTCGAAAATTATGATTTTTGTAATGGAAATCCATAAATTGGAATAGAAATAATGCCATAATAATATCGATAATGTAAATTCCTAATTGAAATATCGATTTAAAGCTGCGACGTTCGTTTTTTTTGTTGCATTGAAATATGATTCAAAAAGCACTTTTAGTTTTTCACGAATTTTCCATTTTTCCGGGCAACTTTTCCGGTATTTACCACGCTTTTCTTTCCCTAAACCCTTATTCGAACTATTATGAACATATTATACAAAAATTAGCCAAATCCAACAGCTTATCAACGAACAGAATTTGATTTTTATTTATATACATAATTAATTGGCACTGCTTAGGACCGTTCACAACTCTAATAAATAATTTTTAAAAATTTGCTTTCGATGATATCTCGTGTTAGTTTAATTACCACAAATTGAGTAGTCAAACGACAATATGAATGTTGCCCGATCAAAATAGAGAAACTAGAGACTAAGTATCCGTTTAGATTTCTAATTTTATATAATTCGCGAGAGACCAACAAGAATAACGCGATCGCGATTCGCTGTCAATTGAATGCACGGAAACTCGGCCGAGGTACATTCTTCTGTATCGAATAATAAGGACGTTCGCGGAGAGAAAAAAAAAAGAGAAGTTGATTACCTTCTTCCTCGGTTCCCAGGAGATCCTAGAGGAGCAAGAAAAACAGAAGGGGGATTTTCATGGGATGTAGGTCATCGATTCAGAAGCACGAAGGATATCCTGTTCATAGATCGGCGAGAAGAAGCTGAAAAAGAGGAAGGAGCGTGAAGTGCGTTCATGAATAAGGATTCCCAAGGACCTGACCCAGGATCCTGTGCACTTGCGTCCTCGCGTTCGCCCTTGGAGACACCCCCTTCCGGCTCGATGATTTTCGGGGGGTTGGCAGCGCCGTATGCCGCAACAACTGTCACCTTAAATTTTCGGGGGCGGCGAGATTTACCTTCTCCACCCATTTCTCTCCCTCTCTCTCTCTCTCTCTCCTCTATCTATCTCCGTTTCTTTCGCTTCGTTTTTTACGATGGGAACGTGAAAATCCGTGACATTATTTAATGCTTCGCGATATACTGGAGAAGACCGTCGTCTCGTAAAGAAACACCGTGCGATCATACTTTTAGTGCGTAAATATTTAACGGCGACGTAAAAATCGTAATAGAGAAGAGAATTCGGAGATACATGGAGGTACCGGCCGGAGAAATTGAAAAGGGAGCTCGATCGATCACTGTGTTCTGTATGAAAGCTACCTAGTAGCATTATTTCGTTTCTCGTAAAAACTTCGTTAACAAAAAGCATCAAGAATTCCCAAAGTTCGGTTCGGTTTCGATTAACGTTTAAATTGCAGACCAGCTTTTTAAGAACAATCTATTAGCGAACTGATTGTAACAATCTTAAGTGTGCAGATTGTGGAAGAACCTTTAGAAGAATGTATTACTTGAAATAATGGTGATACCTCACATCTAACATTTTCTCTGGACTTTTCTAACGTCCTAGATGTGAAATGATACTTTTTAAACAACATTAAATACGTCCAATTTGATTCCAACATTAAGTTATGCAATATTGAGACTGTGCTAAAAAAATAAAACCAAACTGGGGAATTTTATACAAAATAATTGTCTGCATTAATTAATTTCAAGATACAGTATAACTATGGAAAATTCATTTACTTTCTTGGATGGAACTTCACGTGATTTAAACATAGATCAATTTTTATCCAATAAATCAATTACTTTAATGCAAGATAAATATTTATTAATACACACAAGGTCATCGTTCATGCTTGAAATAATCGATACAATTGGCTAGTGAATTCACCATTCAATAATTTAATTTCAAAGTGTCGCGCTGACTGTTTATTTTTAAATTTTTCAAAAACTCCAACCGATTCCAGGGAACGGGAATAACCCGGAGAAAGAAAAGTAAAAATCCGTTCGATCAATATCCCCGCGTGTTTTCCTTGAACCCTCTAAACTATCACGGAAACGATGGTTCACGTTTGTCAAACACGAACCGTCGCTTCCACGTCCGTCAAGATTTGCCCGCAAAATGGATCTCCTCCGTCTCTCCTCTCCTCGCAGGCTTGTCGTCACAATGCATGCAAGCCTTTTTTTCCGTGGCTTCTCGTCGAAACGGATTCCTTTAACCGAGCGAAAGAGGTCCCAACGCCAGCCGGTACACGTGTGTGCACGACACATCACCGGCGGAACGTATTTTAACGTGGAAACGTCAGAAAGGATTCCGTGGGAACTCTCCGGGAGAGTCGGGGAAGAGTTGGATTTCCTGAACGAGAGGAAAAACGATCGTCCTGTCTCTGTATGTTCAGGGATAGAGAGCAGGGGAGAGAGGATCAACTGTATTAAGGGTGGAACGGACTTTTTTTCACCCTATTTTCACGGTCTCGAATCATTAACTCTAACGTATAATAAATTTATTACGCGACGATAACATTATCCCTGTCCTATTTCCTATTTTATTGTCCTTATAATGTTGTAATAATACTAAATCACTTTGGTCCACTGGAAATATTCATAGAAATTAGTTTATGTTATTATTTA
>CM052336.1:22527935-22585750 GCA_028455595.1 Lasioglossum vierecki | reverse complement strand
GGTATCTATCAATTACTAAACAGTTAGGTATTGTACGAGATATTATACCAAGTTTATATCCACAAATTTCAAAAATGATAGGTAATGGAAATACTCTAGATCGGAATGTTTAATTTTCCGATTAAAGTAGCTTCAAGTGCAAAGGTTTTAAATTCTTAGAAAATTTAGATTTTTAATAATATTCGTGTAGATACATACGCGACTCATTGCTAAATGCATAAAATTGAAGTGCACTGTCATATGCACCGATCTGAGACATGCGATCGAAGCTTACTTTTTAAAAAAATCTTGTAGCTCGATAGCTTTCGAAACAAATGATTGGTGAAATTAACCGTAAGTCACGGTGCATTTTCGAAAGACGACCGATTCGAAGAAACGAGTCCTTATGTGCAGAAACACACGCGTGCTGCATTATGATGTGCAACGAGCACACGTTAGAACGAGACACAATTCCATTGTCAGAGGTATCCCTTGTTTGCTCGAGGATCTGGCGAGCAGCTGATTGGGATTTTCGCTCTCGTCAAGTCTCGTGGATTACACATAGCACGCCGCTTTCGTAACGACGCCGATGCCATGTTTGCCGTGAGACAAGAAAAAAAGTATTGTTTGAGGGCGGTTCAACCTCGACCAGGAAGACGTACGAAGAAATCGTTGAAGAAATCACCAGCGGACATTTCTATCGATCTCGGGAGAAATTTATGTAAATGTGAAAATTTCAAATATTCTACGAAAATTTTCAATCATCAAAATCAAATAAAGTGTCTAACATCCTTACCATATTTCGTAGCCAATAATTTATTTAACATATTTGGTATATGGGTAATAATTAGATTGCGAATCTTTATGCAAAATAAACATTGTCTACCAAATTTCTTCCTTTAATGATTTTAATAGACCAATACCAAGTTGAATATTATTTCTTCCCTTAATGATTTTAATAGACCAATACCAAGTTAAATGTTATTTTTTCCCTTAATGATTTTAATAGAGGAGAATGCAGTATTTGGAAATGTTTCAAATTAAATAATAAATACGTCATCATTTCGAAAGAATGTCAGATAAGATTGTAAGATATTACATTCACCGGAAGAAAGCTGTTTCGCGAAAATTGCATTAACAATTTAAAGTGGATACAAACAGTTCATAAAAATTCATCCGTAAATCTTTGAGAGCAGGTGTTCAAGATGTTAAAGCGTAAGAAAATGGAAAGCGGAAGAAGAGGGAGGAAACTGTTTTCGCGACTCATAAAATTAGACAGGCAACCTTAATTGCGATAAAAAAAGAGGAAAAAATATGTCGACGACAGTAGGTGACAGAACAGATTGATTACATTCCCGATGAGTTATGCGCGTCACTCTGTTTCCCCACGGATCCAACGACAGGGAGAGAAATCACCCCACCATCAGATTTATTTAATACAGCGCCGAGTGGTGGTAGCGTTCGGGGTGGCACAGGACTGCAACCGTTCAGGATGGAGTTGAGGGTGGCTGCAACCTGTTGAGTCAGACAATATCGCGTTTTTACTAATGCCACATCGTCGTCCCGGCTACGAGACTCGAAGGGGTGGCTACATTTTTGCCGTTCCGCACGGGAACCCCACCTTGGGATCGTTATTATCGAGCTTGGGATTATTAACCCTGAACTACGTGTAAATCCTCGCTCTCTTGAGGACTGCATTTCTTTCTATATTGTACGATAATCAACATTTCTTGTATAATAATACTGTATAACATAAAGTTAATATCAATGTATCCGAGTGCCTCGAAGATTGTGAAATGAATAACATTGATTGTGTTTGTCTCCTTTAATCATTTTATTTAATTATATTTTATTCAACTCTATGGTTGCAACATAAATTACAACGATTTAGTTGCGATATTGATAACTGTGATAATATTAAATCTACGCATCAGTAAAAATAACTATTCTATATGAAGATAAAGAAATAACAAAAATGTATTCATTCAGATTTTTAACGAAGATATTAATCTGTTGAATAATTTCACATCAATGCTTCTCGAAAATCAAACTAATCGTAAATTTAAAAATTCCTTATTTCTAGTGTGAAGTAAAAGGTATTCATGATTTATAAGAATGAAACAAAGTCAATAACAAATATTTTTAAAATTGAAAAATCTATATTTTTTTCATAAGTAAAAGGTAAATTTTTTAATGACCGAATTAATTTGTATACAATAACTATATTGTAAGAAGTTACCTTGTCTCTGAACGTGTATAATCAAATTGATTAAGACAGAAGAATTGAAAAATACATTGAACACAACATTCAACTTAAAAATACATTCAACACAAGAAATGTTCTCTTGTGGAAGAGACAGTTGTTAAGGACAGAATACGAAGAACTACTCGGCTAACATTTTTCAACCACATGTTGACCAGCCGCGGGCTAGAGCAACATCTTTGTTCTACTGAGAAATTATATCCGGTTCCAATTTCTGAATGCTTGTAAGGATATCAATCAACGACTAACTGATTCTAGTAAACAGCTATCCTAAGAATTGTTATTATTAGTATACTATTTTTCAAACTTTTTATATGAGCATATAAGAAACAGGCTGATTATTAAAATTTAGATAATTCTCAATTGTTTGAATTTTAGTAGTCAAAATTGAAATTCAGTCGAAAATACTAATCAAACACACGTACCAAATATTAATGAATTAAATCTTCCAACAATTATCTATTTCTAAATGTCAATTTTGTTTATTTTCAATTCAGTTTATTGACGTATCTCGTATACTAACTCTGAGGAATGTTTCAAAATCAAGGATTACAGAGGTCAGATCATTAGGTGCGACGCACAACGGTCGAAGAATCGAAGAATTTATTCAGTTCACTTACTAAACGATCATACAGAATGGAATTATTCTAGGTCGGAAGAAATGTTTAACACTAAAAATTAAAATATAAAATTCCCTCAAATTTTATATTTTAAATAAAACTTATATAAACTTAATATTTTTATATTTTTTTCTATATTTTTAATATTTTATATTTTAACTTTTGAGTATATGAAAAATTTGAGGAACACCAAAATTAATGATCCAAAAAACAAACAAAACATCCCTCGTCGAAATAATTATATTATTAAATATAATAATAATCTTTATTCATAAGTATATGCCTTTCGGCGTTACAATTCTCTCTTCTTCCTTCCTATCTCCATTCCTTAAATATATTTACACTACTTATATATAAATATATACATTATATACATACACCATAATATACAATCCTTCCTACTTTATTCCCTCCTACATTTTCTCCTTTTCTCTCCTTATCCTCCATGTCCTTCACTATTTCCTTACTCTTTAGTTTAATTCAATTCTCCCAGTCTAAATATATTATTAAATATATATTTAACATATTTCGCGTAACACCTTATAAGAACAAGTGGTCCAAACTATCAAGAGATTATTACAACAACTGTAACATCGAATAAGCAAACTTCCAATCGTCGTCGTCTCTGAACGGTTAACGATGCTGGGGTGTCACGGGAGTCTCCGCAAATAGTTCCAGAAGAAAAGGAAGAAAAAAAGTACGAGTAAGTGAAGAGTAAGGGAGGGTTAAGGGTAGGCCATCGATCAGTTCTGAAATTCCATCGATTACCAGAATACCAGAAATACGAAGTCGTAGGGCCCAAGCCCGCGAGCAACTACGAAAAGCGTATCCCCCTGGTGCGTTCGCTTGGTTGCCAGGACCGAGAAGTACACTCTGCGGGCATTCATTCGGCGGTTCACGAGCGCAGATAAATCTCGAAAGCGATGGGCAGGGCCTGTGGAACGAGCGGTGCCGGCATTGAGCCGACGTTGAGCCGTACCATCGCGCTATTCAGGTTCACGAGAGCATGTCTCACTCCTAGCAAAGACGCGGGGTTTTCGGCGCGAGGGGGAGGGGGACGGGGGAAGAGAGAAGGCAAATGCACCGGCACCACGGAGGACCAGGTGCATCCCGTGGAGCCTGGGAAGCGCAAACTACAGCTATGAAACGCCGGCAGATGCTACCGAGTCACTGCGGGGCCCTTCGCTTCGCATTCGGCGGCTATGTGCACAGACGCCGCTGCGCCGCGCCGTCGTCGTCGGCGACTTTGTTTGTTCACGCGCGAGACCGCGACCGAGCACTCTGCACTGCGTTAACAATGCCAGAAATCGAAAAATCAATTTTCTGTGTTGCTATTTGAAACTTTTATGGACGTGATCCTGGTTACGGTCAGTCTCATAATTAATGGGCCAGACGACTTCGGGTTAATTAATGGGACACAATTCAAATTAGCATACATTATTTCATTTAAAAAGGCCAGAATTCAGATTGTCTGCCGAACTAGATGGATTTGTTTAGCGCACGTGTAATGAAAATTTAAATTGAAGAAGAAACAGTAGAAATTGGTTTTGCAATTTTTTTGTTTGAGCTTGTGACGTAAAAAATCTGTTCTGTAGATTCATGCAAATTACATGCTGAAAATTTCATTGTAATTGATTAATTGATTTGTGGGTTATAGAAATCAATTTTCATGTTGTTATTTAAAACCTTCATGGAAGTGATCCTAGTTACTGTCAGTCTCATAATTAATGGTACACAATTCAAATAAGCATACATTTTTTGATCTGTCCAAATAGATTGATTTGTTTAGCGCACGTGTAATGAAAATTTAAATTGAAGAAGAAACAGTAGAAATTGGTTTTGCATTTTTTTATTTGAACTTGTGACGAAAATTTGAGAAATGTGTTCTGCAGTTTCATGCAAATTACATGTTGAAAATATCATCGTAATTGATTAATTTGTTTGCGGGTTATAGAAGATTAAAAATTCTGAAATAATACTTACCCAAACTCATAAACACAATTTTTGAAATCTGTAGGAAAATCTTGTAAGTGAAGAACGTTTACTGTAGTGCATCTGAGGAGCTTGTAATTCGTTGACAAACTAATATTGATTATAATAGCACCATATAATGCTGCACCTGCTGCACTCATTCTATTCTAAAAAATCAATTTTCAAGCAAAAATTCACCATTTCGCCGAGAAGTTCTGCCAAACTAAATTACAATGAATTACTTGAACAGTCTAAGAACAGGTACATAGTAGGTTCGTGCTGAGCAAAGAACATTAACGATTACGTGTGTAAAAGATCAAATGAATTTGTTGAGTAATTTTTGAGTTACAGATTAAATTTTGTTGTACATTTTCTTTTATTGTAATTTTATATGATTTTTATTTAATTTCATGTTTAAATTATTTGATTATGATGCGTGTTGAACTTGTTTAAAAAGGTATAATAGAAAGAAGTATAAATATGATAATTCACTACGGCTTTTTTGTGGAAATGTACTAAATAAATTTCCCAGGATAGAATCGTAAAAAGGGAGAGTTTGTTAATAAGAATTGAATTTCCTATTCCGGATTCATCGTACTTCGACCACTATCTTTTTTGTAGACTTCCTCAAAGGATGCGTTCCACGAAATTTCTATTAGATTTTCACAAGTCAAGACCCTAACTCTCTAGTTCCGTGGTACCGCTAATCGTTTTCATGTTTTCATGATAACACACTTTTTGTTAGCACGCCTACTAATGACATAGACACTCATCTCGTCTGTGTATTTTGACTCCAAGAAACCTTACGGAAAATGACACTTTTTTAACACGTAAGTCATCAGCCATTAACAACTGATTACAGTTTCTCCCTGTAATCAAAGTTGAAGCTCAGTAATTACTGTTTCATTATAAGTTTGGAAGGAATAAAAAGGAAATACATAACAGTTCTGTTGTTATAAAAAATTCTATGTTTTAAATATTCGCTGAGAAACTATATAAGAATAACCTTGGTACTATTAAATAATCTGTGGACTACAATTTTTTTTAGTCTAGTTTTATTTAAACTCTCTTGCAAATTAATTTTCACTGTAATTTATAATACTGTGAAACGATAAAAATATGCAGATGTAATTTACTTCTTTCATGAATTTGTATACTCAAAAGTTCTAGCAAAATGCTAAAAATCTAATAAAAAAAAATTTAGAATCGTATTCTTAAAACAACAAAAATAGTTTAAAAATTGGAAGTAGGCGTTTATCTTTTAAACGAAGGTTCTGTAAATTGTTTCTTCTTTTGATGAAGTATTATTTTTTCTTCTTCTATGAAACATGTATAATTGACACTGATCTATAAAACTTATTTTTTAATTTTTCGAAACGTCCTCCACCTTTCTAAATCCTTAGATTTATATGTATAAACTATTATAAATTCACTTTTGTATAAAACTAATGACCTAGCTGTTAATGCGACCACATTAAAATAAACAATAAATAAATATATTGTCTCATACATATCAAAGTTGTAAACAGCAACTTTTATTATTTCCTTTGTAATTCTTGGTACATTAGTTGTTCTAACCAAAAAATCCCAGTCAAAAGGTTATCGTCCTTTTAGGAGTGTCCGAATATGTATTGCTGTGGTTCATCCTTCTTTATGAAGAAAAGAATGTTGGAAAAAATGGCACCTACAGCCATTTTTAATTCCAGTCGTCGATTATAATAATTTGTCTTACAGCGGGCCTCTTGCGAACCGCATAAAACCGAGTAACGAAAAGTTCGAGTGACTCTGAACACTGCCATTACAGAACGACCTTGTAAAGCGAACGATACTTTCCTGCGTGGAGAAGCGCCGGCAGCATTGTTTGAAAACAAAGAGACAAACCGAGTCTCGTCGAGTGTTACGAACGGTTTCGGCTACTTGTCTCGGACTTTCTCCGGGCGCTTTCACCGGGGCTGCTCGAAGGAACAATCGAACGGATAATCGTCTTATTATTTGTACTATGTAAGCGACATGCGAGCGGCCACTTAGCGACCAACATCCGAAACTCTTTCACGTGTTCGACCATCTGGTTGTTGGCTTCGAGACGCGCGAGGTAAGGCGCGGAAAATCGAGCGACATGTGCATCATCGTCGTGGGATACTCAGCCGAGAGATTCTGTACGCACCAGCGCGATGACGAGTCTCGAAACCCAACGAGATGATTTACGATCGATCGTCGCGATCCCGGACCCGGTCCCGCCCTCCGGCCAGATAAGATTAAGTAATGATGGTAATACGGAGGCGATGGAGGTACCGGTCCAGTTACTCTTCTTGTGGATTTCTTTTTCTCGCACGATTCTTTAGTGGCAAATCTGGCCTGTTTGTTATGTAAATTCGACCAGGATTGAAACTTTCTTGCGAAACAACTGGAGGCTCCGATCTTATCGACCGTAATGCTTAATGCGAGAACGTATTAAAGTTTTTTTTTCGAGAATACCAATTTTTACTTCCTGCTCGATTCTCAAACCGCGAATCTCGCCTGTTTTTATTATGTAAATTACAGCAGAATTGGGATTTCGCACACCGGTTCCGCTCCAGGAAGTTAGGACATTGTTATTTTTAAATGTTTCGTGTTCATTTTTCACTCAACTAGTAAAAGTGTATTATTTTTATTTTTACTATTATAGGTTTTATTTTATGTATTAATAGTGAACTTATAAAGGAACCTTTCTTTAATACGATAATGTATTAAATTTTTTATATACTAAACTGTCACTACGTAATACTTTAATTATTATATCATATTTCATAATTTAAAGTACACCGGTTCCGCCCTGGGAAGTTAGAAAATTGTTATTTTTAAATGTTTCATGTTCATTTTTCTTGGTTTTCAGCGATTAAGTATGTAGTCTCTCAACGAGTAAAAGCATAATATTTTTATTTCGATTTTATTTAGATACACTATCGACTATAGGATTTACTTTATGTATTGTTAGTGAACTTATAAAGGAACCTTTCTGTAATACAAGAATATATTAAATTTTTGCCACTACATAATACTTCAATTATTATATCATATTTCATAATTGAAATTTGTTTATTACCGAGTATGTATAATCCCAATACTCTCAGACTTGATCGAACTATTATATGTTACATACTACGGTTAACAACATATATAAAAATATGTATTATATACGCATAAAGTCTGCAAACAGATAATTATTGCAATTATTATACTCGTGAGTATGTAAGACTATAACGCGACCCAAATTGCTAATTTCCTTTAGTTGGTGATGAAAGTGGAACGTAATTTAAATAATACATAGAAACCATGAAATTTGAATTATCGCTTTGTAAAAGATAATCGCATGGAAGAAACAATGCCAGTTCTATTGATTGAATTTCAGGAGAGGACAACGGCTGAACAAAATCACAATTCACTTTCTCATAATTCAGTCGAGATAAAATGGCGCAATAGGATCCAGACGATGACACGCATGATATAATAGTACGTCGGAGGTAGCTTTAATTCGACCTTCGTCCCGTGAATGTCACGAAGTACTACAGCAAGGTCCTCCGTATTGAAACTTTCTTCGGACACGACCTACCTCACACTTGCGTCTGCTTTTAACCACTTGAGACCTGTGTAGTCAAGAGGTCCTTCGACTTCTCGCCTTGGTTTACTCTCTGTCCAACACCTGACGACACACTTTAATAATACTAGCTTAATAGATTACTAGCAGTTTCATTCTGCGACCCATGTAACAGTCATCTTTCGATTTCGAAAATTCTGTTAGAAACTTCCCTTAGAAACTTCTTCGAAAACTTATATTTCATTTAAACACTGAATTAAACTACTTTAATTGTTTTAAATATTCAATATGCCTCGGTATGGAGAATTTAATAGGTGTTCTACAACTATTTGTTTCTGACAAACTTTTTCGCGAATTTATTTTTATTGCAGTTCTTGAAAGATTTAACTTATTTATTTATTAGTAGCCTAGTTATCAGTTTTTATTAGTTTGCTACTGTTGCACATAGTAACTAGGCTGATATTATGTAGTTAGAATAAAAGTAGATAGGTAATTATAGTTCAATTGTTTTATGAAACATATAAAATAGCAAAAACATTAGAAGAAATTTTTATTTAACTGCTTACTCACAAGTGATGCATAAACTGTTAATTAATTCAATATTTATATATTAAGATTCAAATAATTTTACCATATTGTATCGTCGTTACAAAATAAATAAGAATTTGATTGCTAAAAGGGATACATTAATAAATGATATATTAAATAAAAAGAACAACAAATTGTTAAAATCATAGAAACATACTTTACCTGATTTCCTTAAAGGATTTGTGTGTTTTCAAGGCGTGAAAACGAGTAGTTCGCTAAACGTCGTGTAAAAGAAATTTTTAAAAAATTCCAATTCACTTGAAAAATATTTCGTCGATGTTGCCAGAACTGTATCAAACATGTTCCCCGGGAGATCGAAGATCTTTTCCGAGTGGAACGGGAACGAAGGAAGAAGAAAGAAGGTTCGCAGGTCGCAGCGTTTCTACGGGCACCGTTGGAATCGCAAATTCCGATCGACCCGGCTGTTATCTGCGTTATCGGGGACGATTTATACTCTCCTATGGGCTCGTTTCTCAAATTTCGCTTGCCCCTCCGCGCCTCAAACCACAATAAACGAAAAAAGGAACCTGCATTGTCACGTAGGGCATGCATCGTCGACCGAAAAATGCGGCGGCTACGGACGCCTAGAGGAAGCTAGCTGATAGATAAATCGGCTGAGCAGCGAAGAACAGAGACGTGACGATGCAACTCATTACGACAGCTGTCTTCGGTGTGGGAAAAATTCTCGGATACACATCGAAGAAACGAAATCGAAACTGCGGGAAATTCTGCTTTGGGGGGACTGTCAAAGATCTTAACTGCAGCGATTGTGTCGCTGATGTTAATTTTACCACGTTTTTATTAGCTCGCTTTCTTGTCTGTTTGTTTCGAGTTCGTCAAAATGATTTATTTTAGCAAAGAACATTACAGTAATAATCGTACGTCTGCTATTGAATTAAAAATTAAAAAATTAATATGTATGACACTGAGCACTTTTTCAATGTTTTTGTATTATGCAGATTCTAACTAAATTTGATCTATCAATGCAAAAACTAAATCTGCAACAATAACTTCAACGTGTTAATAAGATGTTTCGTGAAAGTGCCATTGCATTCGTCAAAAATGATGAAACTTAAATTGAAACACTAGATAGTATAATTGTTAACTCTTTAAAAATTAAATACCGTTCTTTTAAACTAATTTTTACAAACGCTTTTTTCAGTATTGCGAGAGGTATTTCTAAGCTAACGAACTTGTTCGTATTTTGTTTGGTCTCATAACTTTTTACGGCTATAGAGAACTTGGCTTTTGTTTACAGAATGTTTTGTGGCGACTGTAGCAACCTTCAGACAACACTCACCAATTTGAACTTTCTCACAAATGTGAAGTTGCCGATTCTTTTTTAAACGTTTTCTTTTTGTTTTAAAAACAATTTTGAAAAATATTTCATCGATACGTTGTTTCCTTCGGATTAGGATCAAATAATTGAGTTCAGAAATTGTTATTAATATTATTACATTTTCAAAGTTATTAAATTATTAATAAACAAAAAATAACTTCAGCCTTTATATATTTATTGGAAGATACAATTAAAAAATCTCTATAGATCCTCTTTTTTGTTGGGTAAGAGGTTCTAGTTATTTATTCGTCTAAATAGCAAAAGTTTCTGTGAATCGAAGATTTTCCAGAGATCGTAACTCTTTCGAGAAAAGCTAACGGTGTGTAAAGAATCGTACTATGAAATTTGAATGGAGTAATAAAATTCTGCATAATAATCGTATTCTCTCATAATCACTCGCTATTCTTCTATTCCGAAAGGACCACACCCCCGTCGCAGTTAATAAACCCAAATGTATGCGAAAGCTACCGTCCGTGAACGATACTGAAATATGAACGGCAATTTTTCGACGTTCCTCCCTTTAATCTCGTTCTCCGTGAAAAATGTATTTTATAAATTTCACCGGATAATCGGCCGAATTGTTAAAGGCCTGCTCGGCGTCGAGGTTCACGCCGTGGAACGCCGTCCAAGTTCAGGCAATGGTCTCTCTCACAACCTTGGAAAGGAACATATGGTCCACGAGCCAGCAACATCGTTCATTGGACGACACGTAGACTCGTAATCTTGCTATTTATCACAGGATGCGAGAGGGGAGGTCGAATAAGAAGGGGCAAGGTTTTTCCTTCTTTGTCGTTTTGCATTTACGTGCATCGGAAAAAACGAGTTTAAAGAAAACGACAGCCGAAACCATCGCGCATCACCTCCGTATAATCTCGCGTTTAAACGGCGCATTTGATGCACTTTAACGATTTACTATAATTCCATATACCAGGCATATTACATATTTTGATAAGCTACCCGTGCATCGAAGAGTGCATATCTGTGTTCTTAATTATGTTTAAATAGTGAGCGTGATAAAAGCGGAATGACACCTGTTTTTCAAATTTTCTTTTATAATTTATATTTTTCAGGTTATTTGCAGAATTTCAAATATCAATCCGTAAACGAACAAGATTATTTTTAAAATTGTACGCTTACTCTATAATTTAAATAAATTATAATAGAATGACTTACCTGTTTTTCAAATTTTCTTTTATAATTTATATTTTTCAGGTCATTTGCAGAATTTCAAATATCAATCCGTAAACGAACAAGATTATTTTCAAAATTGTGCGCTTACTCTAAAATTGAAATAAATTATAATAGAATGACTTTTTTCAAATTTTCTTTTATAATTTATATTTTTCAGGTCATTTGCAGAATTTCAAATATCAATCCATAAACGAACAAGATTATTTTCAAGATTGTGCGATTATTCTAAAATTGATATAAAGTATAATAGAATGACTTTTTTTTTAAATTTTATTTTATAGTTCACGTTTTACAGGTTGTTTCCACATTTTAAAATCTGGTTAATCCGTAGCAAGATGTAGATGCGATGCAGAATACTTATTCAATGATACAAATATAAATAAATTCACAGTTTTTTTAGAATTATAATAGAAAGTCTGGTATGTTTTATTCGTCTGCATTGACTTGTTATAGATGAACTTCAGTTATTTTTTCCCGTTATTTTGCAATTATAATGACAGTTTTCGATTATACTTTCATGAATGCAAGAAAACGTTGATTAATCGGTTGACGACAGAACTGAATATGTTTGACTTACATTAATTCACATGAAGTTTAAATTATTGCTTACCGATTGTATTACGTTTTTACCAAAACACCAAGTAATAAATAATACACAAATAAAAGACGTTCTTTTCTACTTTGAAAACAATTAAAAGATTATACAAAATAGAGAAAAATATACATTGTGCAAAATATAATGGAATAAAAATTATAATTAAGCTTTATCATCGGTTTCCGATAAATTTCTTATGTGAATGGAATTTTAATGACAAAAACACGATTACTATAATGTATTCGGAATAGTGGCGTTACAATTACAAATAGATGAGAGTATTAAAAGAAAAAATAATAATTGTAATCATATTAATCAGACTATGTATTAAGATTTTTGTCAGAAACATTACTTTCATGGTATGCACATTCTGGAAACGAGTTTTAAAACTGGATGAATCTTGGAAACTAAAATACGTAGCATCATATACATATGTATAAATTACTTACCGCGTGTGCCGTAGGTCTTCGTACTTTCCTGTTCACGGATCTGCAACTCATTCAGCTGTTCGTCAAACATAAATTAAGTCGAAAGGATGGCCGCTCCCCATAACTCACACGTAAGCTCGGTATCTGATATTTCGAATTTTATTTACTAGATTTCGTTACAGCTTCGAATTTCATTATAGAGGAGGTACAAATATAAATGACTCTTTCTTTTCTCACGTCTCATAAATATGTGTGTTCAAAGAATATTTTCGTAAAATAACGAGCAGCCGTACGTCGTCGTACCAACACTTACAATAACCGCATTTGCTGGAGAACTCAGGAGAAAAAACCGGACGTGTTATTTTCGTCCGCAATACAAAATGGAATGAAGGATGTGGGAGAAGATTATAGATATAGTCAAAAAGAGAAAGCCATAGAGAAAGTCCTGATCAGGATATTAATTATTTATTAATTAGCTAATATTCTGAAAACGTATGAACATTTGTACATGTGTTTTTTATCATGAGGTACTTGTGTATGGCATTCGTCAAATATTACGTAATAAACACGATGTCGACGCGTACACAGACACACGAGCTGTAAAACCTGTGCCCTGTGTATACAAGTCTACGTGCGCCTACATACATAAGTCGATCGTTACACTTTTTCTATCGTTTTCCTTTCTTCCCTTTTGTTACCTTTCATTTCTTTTTTTTTTTGTGGCGGCAGTGAACTCCTCTCGAAAGGACGAATAGACGTTTCTATATAAATAAATCGATAGTAGAACCGGAGCAAGCACGCTTCTTTCATTCGTAAAATTTCCATTTTCCCTGTCGGATCTTTTGCGCACGGAATCATCGATCGTCTCGAATTTTCGAGTCGTTAAATGGATGGCTTTCGGTGACGTTATTCGGCAACGAGCTATTTTATCTTATACGTATATCGTATTGTTACGCGGATTATTACGTGACTAATTCCTTTGACGCAGAACTTCATCGTCGAACCGCGAACGGATCTCGAACTTACACGGTTAGGAAATAAAAACAGTCGTTATTGTCATTTCGCTCGTTCGCCGAAACGTAAACAAGTCCCGAATCGGAGATTTTTCTGTTATTGCTATAAGAACGATCCACGAGGGATTCGATATTTACGACACAATTAGATTTTTCTAGGCAGCGGATCTTTTGTGCAATTTCTCATTTTCGTTTCCTACGAATTCAATTGAGAGACGATTTTTTCCGGATTAGAAGAGTCACCAGAAGATTAAACTAAGAATGTTATTCACATCTCAATGATGTCAATGCTTCATTCTATAGAATAAATTTGTAGTGTCATAAAAACTTGCTGTCCAGTTATACGATTTTTATGCAAAATACTTTTATACAAATAATAATTTCAAACTATAAGTATAAACACTAATTTCTTTTCTTAAGAATAGAATTTTAAATAATAATTTTAACCATAAGATCTATATACTAATCTAAATACTAATTTCTTTTCTGAATAATTACAACAAGCTGGGAACGATTTAAATGTTTTTAATATTTTTCATTCGTCTTTCCTTGCTATAAGCTTGCAAAATCCGCAGCCCAGTTATAACAATTTTACATTCTAATGTCATATTCGAATTTAGTTCTAAACAATTGTATTCCCTTTTCAGGGAACAATGTTTTCTTAGATATGTCTGAGGTGGAGTGAAATTGATTTTCTATCTAATATGTTCGCTAGATTGAAAATAATTAACACCTAATAATTTTTGTCATAAATTCATAAAATCCGCAGTCTAGTTCCGACATTGTTACAGCAAATGAACGATTATTCTCCAAATTCAATTGAATAGAAAATGTTGGAGCAAATGAGAATTGGATACCGATATACAGGGTGTCCCAAAATTTCTTCCAGACCGGGAAATGGGAGGTTCCTTGGATCATTTGAAGCGACATTTTCCTTTACAAAAATGGCGTCCGCGGCTTTGTTTAGGAGTTATTAACGAAAAACACGGACCAATCAGAGCGCGGCTATAGCGAACGGAGTTCGACTCGGCGGCAGGTCCCGGTTAGCGTGGCGTTGCCGTTGGCAGAGTCCGATTCAATCCGCTGTAGCCGCGCTCTGATTGGTCCGTGTTTTTCGTTAATAACTCCTAAACAAAGTCGCGGACGTCATTTTTGTAAAGGAAAATGTCGCTTCAAATAACCCAAGGAACCTCCCATTTCCCGGTCTGGAAGGAATTTTGGGACACCCTGTATTTTGACGATGCAGAATTTCTAATGATCGAAACTAAAAATCGATATTGAGTTACAAGAGACGGCACAGTTTTACAAAAATGAATGTTAAAAATCCGATAGCTATCTACCTCGGTGAAATTGAACATTTCATATATAATTTTGAAAGAGAGCATCCACAGAGATTTCTCGGGTAACAACAACGCGTTATGGAGATCGGTTCGCATCGGTGGACGATGAATATTCTGCTCCAGAGTGTTTTTTTAAAAAATGCATACGCTTTTATTTTTTTTTTGTTTATGTAGATCTCGATTGTCGCATCGATTCACGCGTGAACGTTGAAAAATTTCTTCCCCGAGGGTTGTTTTACGTTGAATACGCGGGCGGGTTGACAAATAGCCGCCCCCGGCCGCGCACCTCGTTGATTGGCTTACCACTTACAATTAATATCCTAGAATTTAAATATATATATAATATATATTGATTCATTTATTTATATATTTATGCCAAAAAACATTCGTTCACAACGAATTAGAAAACATAAAAATTTAACTAGGAAACGCATAGTACAATATAGTGGAGTACACCTAACATCATTTTACTCTCGATTTATTTCTGTCCGTTCGAAGCCGTTCTCCCAAGTTTCTCTCTCGCTCTCTTTCTCTCTCTCTCTCTCTCTCTCTCTCTCTCTCGGGATCATACTCGCATCGTCTTAATAAATCGTAGATAAATCGCAGTAATATATTGCTTCGTCATCAGGTAGATGTTGCCTAAGCCTAACAATGAACATCTCGCTGATATTACGCGGTTTTGTACGATCGAGCCGACCGAATAGTATGAGAATCATCGTGTATAGATCTCTCTAATGCCCTCGTTGTATCAACGAACGATCGTCGATCGTTTGTGCACCGCGTAATTTACGATTCGCCATTGACTCCGCCGTTGGCTCGCGTGAGGTTGCCGGGAACGGTTTCTCCCGATCGGCAACGGAACGAATCCTTCTGCGAGAGGCTCGATCACGTCCGGAACAGATGTTTCCATCAGGATTAAGAGATCGGGCGAACCGAGTACTGTTCCGGGAAAGATCGGCCGGGAGTCACTCGCGAACCGAACGATTCCGTTCACAGAGTGCGCAACAATTTCCTAAATTACACAATGCCCAAGGTTTACGAATGCGCGACGAGAGGCTGGCGTTTCGGGGGAGAAGGAGAAGGAATTACTCTCCTGCGAGAGGGCGAAAAGGGGGTCTCGACGGGGGCGTGGACCACGATGGATCCCGGCGAACAGGGTGATGATGCGCGAAACGATTCGCCCCGAGTTCCGACGGATATATTATTCCGTGAAGTCACGTACAAGCTGGTTGCGTTTCGCCATTAAAACGAAACCGACCGACAACGGCAAACCCGCATTCCGTGTGAACCATATGAGAACGTAAAGTGTGTTCGGGGATTGTTGTTCGATCCCGAAAGCCGAACGACTGCACGACAGACGTTCGAACGATTCGAAATGGTTCCTCGTCGATTAGCCGAGGATCCACCACGTGCGTGTAGAACGATACATCAGCTTTTGGCAATCTTTTAAAGTAACCCTTGAAAGGTGTCATATTGATTCGAACAACAAAGCGTGTACGATATTCTTAAAAGTTTATTTTATTATGAGCTACAAAACGTAAGCACATAATCGTCTCCACTCGATGACGGAAAACCGCTACCCCCGATCTCTGAGACCACCCTTAGGTGTCGTTTGAAAAACTCGTCACTCATTGTGACGCGTTTCTGGCTAGCTTTGAGTCCACCACCACCAATTGTCTAATATTTTTATGAACTACTTTAAATTTAAATTTTCTATTAATTAAATTATTTTTTATATTCAACCTAATCTAAAATGATTAAAATTTTATGTTCAAGCTAATCTAGATTGATTCAAATGAAAAATATTGTTATTTATAGTTCAGATGAACATTAATTTCGGAAAGTATATTCCAAGTTCGTCAAAATAACATATATTTTAATAAGGAACGTTACAATAATAACTATTAAATTAGAAATTAAAAAATTAACAAATATGATACTGAATACTTTTCCAATATGTTTGTATTATGTACATCCTAACTAAATAATTTCAACGTGTTAATAAGACATTTCGTGGAAGCATTAATGCATTCGTCAAAAATGATGAAATTTAAATTCTAACGCTATCTAGTAAAATAATTAACTTATATAAATAGATTGCTTACACATTTAATGATATTAATAGTTTACAATAATTTAAAATTAAGATTGCTACGACAAATATAATATTCATATAATTTACTTCATTATAGCTAATTACTAACGTAAAAAAATAATTTCTTATACTTTTGATATGAGTGAACTGCGGATTTCCCGTCAACTATATTGCCTGACAATTGATTCAAACAATTTTCCATAAAGATTCACAGTACAATTTTAAAGAGAACTATTGTTCGCTGTTCAAAAGTTGAGGTATCGTTTCATACAACCTGAACAATGTCACACTGTCTAGATCGCGATTGAAGTAAACGCGATAATGAAAAGTCGAAGATGCAGTTGAGATAGAAACAGAGTTACGTTAGTGAAGTAATTGTGTCAGAGATAGATTGCGAAAAGAATGTAAGAGAAGAAAAGAATAGAGTGAAAAAAAAAATAATAAAGAGCCCGTGGATATCTGGGAAATAAAATATATTTATAAAAACAAAATTAAAAGCGTATAAAATAATACAATCGTAAATATTATAAATTTTCTTCATATAGTTTTCTTTTTTCATTTCCTATCTTCACTCGCATTCACACTCTTTTCTCTTTCTTGTTCGTCTCTGCATCTGATCTTGAACGTCGAGTTCATATCAAAATACGACAAAGAAAAACACGTATGTACATATACAAAACGAAGGAGAAACAAAATATGCGTGCTGTCGCACTAAACAGTATAATACAAGTTCAATTATCTGTTTGCTTTCACGTCGGACTATTCGCACACGTGTTCTCTTCTCGAACAGGTTAACACGTCGCCCCGCGATAAAATTTCATCCTCAGATTTTTCTCCTTCGCACGTTACTATATAGTTGTATACATATAATATATTTATTTATATATGTATATATATATATAGTACCGATTTTCTCTCCGAAATTTCACATCAACACCCACGTACAAACATTTTTTGATACGCACAGCCAACAAGCGCCCGCGCACACACACACACACGCGCATTCTCTCCATTCGTTTACAAAAATTTGTCTCTCGACACACATTATTATGGCACAAAACGAGGAATGGGCGTACACGGAAATACTTGTCGTTACCAGATAAGAATTCCACCGACTTTCCCTTTCTTTCGTTACCTGTCTGATTCTCACCCCTCTCACTCACATGGACAAACGCATTCGCTCCGCTACTTTCGCACGAGAATTATTACTTGTAATCTATATTATAGATCTTTCTCTCTCTCTCTCAACTTTGTGTCGTCTTTCATTTAAAATGCCCACAAAAATTAGAATCACATGTGAATGGGGAAGCACACAAAGTTCTATGACATCGTTTGATAGCTTTTTTTATTTCTCTCTCACTCTCTCACTCTCTCGCTCTTTCTCTCTCTCTCTCTCTTGCTTTACTATTTGGCACAACCAGTGACAGTTTGGTACCGTGTGTATATAAATATATACACGTATGTATCTATAATATATATATATAATAATAATTTAGCACTCGTGTGCCGGAACAATTATATTACAGTTACAAATATGCTCTCGCACCAAAACGCGCTCACGGAACGAGTGAAAAATATCAACGGTACTCGTCTTTTCGTAATAATAATTATCAATAATAATAATAATAATAATAATAATAATAATAATAATAATTATAATTATATCCATAATATATATTAATAATAAAAAATCAAGAAACAAGTGTAATTCACATTTCCTAAAAACAGGTCTACAAAAAATAGTATCTGCAGCATCGACATCGCTCTCTCTCTCTCGCGAAAAATATCTTTTTCGCGGAATAAATGCCCAAGTGGATTTATTTCTTGTAATGCGGTTACTCTATCATTCACGTCCTTCGTCTATTTCTCTACCTATCTATTCCTCTTTCGCCACACAAGTCCGGCGAACGTAAACACGCAATATCTTCTTTCTTGTTATTTCTCTCCCCCCCTCGCTCTCCTCTCTGTCTGCCCCTCATTTCTTCTGACGTAGCTAAACGTGTTCGTAAGACGAATGTCTGACAATGATATGATTATTGGAAATATGTATATTTACGATCGCTCTCTACCTAGCTCTCTCTGTCTCTCTTGCTCCTGTAATCAACACACCGTTTACTTTCTTTCCTCCCTTCTTGTTTCCACCACTATCCTTTAACTTTACGATTATTTAATAATTAAACTGAGTTTACAGTAATACTGTTTGATATGTTTCTAAAACGTACATCCATCTCTACGGCCTCCTATCGTCTCTCATTCTCTCTCTTTCTTTCTTCTAGTTTCCTTTCTCTCGTTTACATTAGATTCTATATGTTAAATGCTCTAATACACGTCCGGCGGGCGACTCGAGGAACTTACGAGCAACAATAAAGAGGAAAGAGAATATATTTATATATGTCCGGCTTTCTTCTTTATTTACTGGCTAAATTTGAGAACGAGTGTAAAGATCACCAGGAATTTACCGTGTAACAAGAATAAATATTCGTTTAGCGGATGGAATGTTCGAAATACTGTTTTTATTTCGGATATAATAGATGATGAAAAAGATTTGTTCGAACTGGACTGTTCGCATCGTTCGATTTTTTTTCTTCATAATTAGAAAAACAAACAACAATAGAAGTACGTCGTTCCGCTCGCACGGGTGCGCGCTCCCTACATTCTCTCTCTCTCTTTCATCTCTTTTTTCTCTCTTGTATAATATTATTATTATTGCATTTCATCTTTTCTTTCTTTCTTTCATTCATCGTTAAATTCCTGAACTCTGAGGTAGTCTGTTCTGGGTGTCATATTACGTAGTAAAAATGGCAAATGTGCTACATAATTTATCGTCTTTTTGCTCGCTTTCACGTATTATCTCTTCATCACTTTTATACGAGACTACTTTTAAACGAAAAAGAAAACTCGTGAAAGGAAGTCTTACGTGGTTGTATATGTGTACGCGTGTGTTTGTATATATATATGTATGTTTTTGTGTGTGTGTGTGTGTGTGTGTGTGTGTTTGTGTAAAATCTATATACAATTAGGTTCGTGCGGCTCAAAATAATTCAAGATTGTCACACTTCCCAAAAATGCAATTATCAATTATCAATTATCAAAAATGCCGACTTCGAAACTAAGGATCCGTTTTCAATCATTTCGAGTGATTCGCGTTTGCTGCGCGAACGAGAAACATTGTTTATAATTAAAAAAAACAATCACATTTGTCGAAGTATGATGCATCAATTAAGAAATGACTCTTTTACGGTAAACGTGCAAATGTATGTAATCAAACGATTTTCTTACGATCGGTTTATAAATAAACAAACAATTTTTTCACAATGAATTAACAAATAACCAAACGATCTTTTCACGATAAATTTATAAATAATCAAACGACTATTTCACGACGAATTCATAAATAACAAAAAGATTCTGTCACGATGAATTTATAAATGATAAAACGATTCTTTCACGAACTGACAAATAACAAAAGAGGATCTTTCACGGTCAGCGAATAAGTAATCAAACGATTTTTTCCACGATAAATTTGCAAGTAACCTAACGATCCTTTCACGAACTGACTAACAATCAAACAATGTTTTCACGATGAATCGACAAGTAGCGAAACGGATCCTTTTACCAACTGGCAAATAGTCAAACGATTTGTTTTACGATCAGCGTGTAAATGATCGAATGATTTTTTAACCATGAATTTGCAAACAACCAAAAATAATCGAGCGAAAATTGCAGTACGAGTCAAACCTTTATTTTGCACTGGAATGCGTGTGACTTTTACTTTTAGCGTTTAAATGATCACACGATCCTTTAAAGGTGAATCTACGAACGATTAAATTAATATTGAAGTACGAAAAATAATTTTTACACGATTATATCGAAAGTCAAACAAACAATTTCGCCCGAAAATTTAGCCACAGTATGGTCAAACTTTACTTTTCACTGGAATGCGTGTGATTTTTACTTCGAGCGTTTAAATGATAATATGAATTTTTAAAGCAGTATCTGCAAACGATCAAATTAAAATTGAAGTACGAGGAATGATTTAACAAATAATTTCGCTCGAAAATTTAGCCACACTGTGGTCAAACTTTATTTTGCACCGGTATACGTGCGATTTTTAATTTGAGTGGTTAAAAATGAGAACACTATTTTTTAAAGCTCAATCTGTTGTTCGGATAGTCTAGTCAATAATTTCGCCCGAAAATTTAGTCAGTGTGATGAACCTTTATTTTGCATTGGAATGCGTGAGTGAGCACTGCGCACGAGTGTGTCCGTGTGTGTGTGTACCGTGTGTGTGTGTGCGTGTAAGCGTGTGTGTGTGTGTGTGTGTGTAAGCGTGTGTGTGTATAAGCGCGTGTAACAAATTGCGCGAAGCTCGAAGGGAAATTCGCTCGTGTCGCGAGAGAGAAGAGACCCGTTCCTATCCTCGATGATCGGCTCGTTTCGCGCTCCGCGGGTAATTAATCGAGCATTAATTGATCGTACGTCACGGTGCCGCGCAATTAGATGCACCACGCTGCGCGGGATACCAGAACGATTATAAATTGATCGAACGAATTACGGCCGAATCAATCGCGCGACGCGTTCGCGCGTAAATTCGAAATGAATAAGCACGCCGGAAATGCAAATCTTCTCCCTGGAGGAAAATTTCAAAGAATAATTAATTGCATTTCAAACGATCATACGCGCTAGTCGGAAATACTTCCATGATTCGAAATATTATACGAAAAACGCGATACGAGCGAGATTCATTTCGGGCAACGTGCAATTCGAAACTCAGGCTATCTGATATAATTCAAACAAAACGAGAAAAGACGCGACGGTGTTGCGAAAGAAACGATTCTCGCGATCAACAGTGGAATGCAATGAATTTCTTGTGGAATGTATAGAGTTTAAATGCATCTAATCATCTACGAACTCTAACAATTTGACAAATTAATATTTACAGTAACAAAAGGAATTAACGCTAATCATTCAAGAATATTAATATACAAAACAAGAGTGTACCATTGTTCCCCCGTCGCGTATTTTCACGATCACTTATCCACCTTTTCCTTCGTCTTCGCTGTCGTTTTCTTCGACAGCGTATATTATATGTATATGCTATAAAATACGAGTATTACGAATAGGTTTATTAATCGTTTTCTAGAATATATTCAATTGAGTTAAATTAATTACAGTAATAATTAGAATAATTATAATCCTATACATTTAACATATTTTGTACAATCGATAAGCTTCGAAGTTTCCAACGTCGCATTCGACATCTCCAGTACGCGTTTCTTTTTACCGAGTTATTATTGTTCGAGAGTGTGTAAGAATCTTTAATTTTGATGGAAGAAAAAGAAGCGGATATTTCAAAGTGCAATCATGAAAATCGCGATCCGCCGATTCGAGCAATCGGCAACGGAACAAAAGGAAACAAAACGTTCCGTTGCCAATTTTTCACGGTCAAATCCGCGTATCGCGGTGTATAAACAAGAACCGATTGACTGTTTTATTTCTGTTTACTGTGCGTGTAAATGTGTGCGTGTACGTGTTCTATTCAAAATTAACGTACGCGAGAAACCTAACGGAAACAAAATATTCGGAATATCCCGCCACGCGTCACCGTTCTACAAAAGATACAATTCTGCTCTCGTTGGAAAGTGTAAAAAATATCCTCTCGACTCGATAATCCCGAAGTTGGGCGATTCAAATAAATATCACGCAAGTTGAGCAAAACAACAGCAATATCTTTTCCGAGCACCGTCGCTCTACTGACTTGCAATATTCGCGGAGGAAAACTGTTTCATCTCTTTAAATAACAACACGATCAATCGACGAACTGCTTCGAGAAGAAAAACGAACGTTAATACATTCTTCTGTACAAAACAAAAAAAAACAACGGCATGAAAGAACAATGATTTCGAATCTCAGAAGGGGTGATTCGAGAAAAGGGTGTCTAGTCGGTTTTTTGAAAAAGTGACAAAGGTATTCCGGGGGGTTTTCGACTTAACCGAGAACTATAATAATAAATATAAATTTGATCACGTTCGAGCGGATTATATATATATATATGCACGTGAAGAGTTGACATACAACAGTGTCTATGATTGATAATGCGCAAAATTATCGATTTCCGCGGGTCGAGTGCACGCGAGCGGATAAATGATTCGCTCTCGCTTCGGATTGTATACGATCTCACCTTTCGATAAACAAACAGCAGAAGATCAGGGCGTAGATCATCGGATAACGAGCGTGTTCCATGGCCACGACGACGATGCACGTCCCTTCGAACTTTAGCAATCACGCCCGCAGATGGACGTTGTGGTTGTTGGATTTCTTTTTGTGCGTCTCGAGGTGCTTCATCATGTGGTCCTTCCTGATGAATCCCTTGCCGCATTTATCACAAGCATAAGGCTTTTCGCCGGTGTGGAGGCACATGTGCCGCCTGAGGTCAGTTTTGTGGTTGAACTGCTTCGGGCATATCTCGCACTTGTACGGCTTGTCACCGGCGTGCTTCCGCAAGTGCTCCGCGTGCTGGTACTCGAGGGGGAACCTCTTGCCGCACTGATTGCATTTGTACGGCTTGTCGCCGGAGTGGAAGCTCTTATTGTGTTGCGTCAGGTAGCAAGCCTTGTTGAATACCTTGTCGCACTCGATGCACTTGTGAAAGCCGTCCTGGGAAATGTAGTGCGAGCCGATGTTCGTGCTGGTCACCTGATGCTCCTTCGTCACCATGCCGTTGTGCTTCTTGTATTTGAAAATTTTGTCGTATTGTCTACCGACATTTGGGTTCAACTCCTCCTTCCCCTGTAGATTGTTGTTCGCCTCGAAATCGCCGTGTGGCAGGTGATGCTGCGACATATGATTCGGCGTGCCCTCGTATCGTTTGATGATCATACCGTCAGTGTTCGGATGCATTTCTACGTCCAGATTGGTCAACTCGTATCGCGGCGGAGAGTTTCTGTACGGATCGTAGTTTGACGTAGACGAATCGAATGATCTGTCTTGAGGAGACACGTTCTCCTCCGAACTTGGCCCCCCCCACGTTAACGGCCTGTGCTTGGTCCTGGCCGATTAAAAACCCGGTCACGTTGAACTGAGTGAAATTCGGTAAAGCCCTCTGATGGTTACTGAAGGTTCCGAAACCAGGTAAAACATCCTGAGATTGCTGCTGCTGCTGGTGGTGTTCTTGTTGCATTTGCTGCTGTTGCTGGAGAACTTGTTGGTGTTGAGATTGATCGTTCATTGTTGACGGTATCTCATTACCAGTAGTAGTTAGCGGGATGGTGATAGACTCCAGCAGGCCCGGGATGTTGGTAGTAGTTGTAACGTGGGGGGGCAAGGCGTTTGGGTACGGCTGATGAGGCATCGTAGTACCCCCCATCGCCGTGGGCGAAGCCATTGCTGGGTGGACCGAACCCGGCGTTATGGGAGACGACGAACTCATGTGGTGCGGGTGGGACGAGCCCATTGGCGAAGGCGAACTCAGGTGGGGCGCCGGCGGCGGGTGCATGGGTGACATGGGCGAACTCATGGGATGGTGGACCGGAAGCTGGGGTGACGGTGTACCCACTGGCAGGTGATGATGTTGCTGCTGCTGTTGCTGCTGCTGCTGCTGCTGGTGGTGGCCCAGTTGATGGGATGGGGAACTCATTTGTTGCTGATGGTGACCTGCCATTGGTGATAGGGCAGGGGAATTGAGCGGTGGTACCATTGTGGAGGCCAAGTGGACCGCCGAAGACGGCTGTTGCTGCTGTTGTTGCGTTTGAACCACCGCTGAAGATTCGCTGCTGCTGCTGCTGTTGGAATTGTTGTTGATGTAGAGACCGGTGGTGGTGGGCGTGTGAAGCAGGCCCCTCGCTGCCTCTCCCGAGGGACCTGCCATCAAGTTTGGGGGACTCCCGGAAGCAGATAATTCTGGTGATCTCGGTGGCCCCCCGCTCCTACCACCCCCCGCATGATTATCTCTACCGGGATGGTGATGAGCGCTGATAGGCAGGTTCGCAGGATCTGGTTGATTACTCTGTTTAACCGCGTTCTTGTGCAGCGTGGTATTGTAGTGCCTTTTCAGATGGCCCGAGCTGGTGAACCACTTGTTGCACGCGGTGCAGTTGTAGGTCTTTGGTCGCCGCGCCTCATTACTTTTCCACGATTGATTCGCCAATGGAGGAGGTTTAGGTGGTTGTTGCAGGAGACCTCCGGGCATCTGATGTCCAGGCATCGGCTGTGTGCTCGTAATAATAGGTGAACCTGGATGACGTGAAGGCTCAACAGGCATATGCTGGCCGCGCATAAATTGACCTTGATCTGGCAGCGGTGATACACTGTCCATCGGTCCCATCGGCGATAAGCCTGAATGATAATCAGGGCCCGGTGGCCAAGCGAGCATAGCACTCACCGAATGTGGTCCAGTCCTTTGCTGTTGTTGTTGTAACACCTGCTGCTGATGCAACTGCATTTGCAATTCCTGATGATGTTGTTGTTGTTGTTGCTGATGCAGCCTCATAAGTTCCTCCTCGTACCTATGAGTTTGGACTTTATGAGAATCCAAATCGAGAATCTCGGCTTGTTCCTCGGGCTCCTGCTTTACCTCCGACTTCATCGGCGTGCCGTTATAATCGTAGCCGGATTGTTGTTGTTGGCCGGGGTGCTGCGGCGACGTGTGCAACGATTGCTGCGGCTGTTGATTCTGCTGCTGCGGACTACCACCCAGCTGCTGGTATTGATGTTGCCCCGGGTATGCACTAGGTGAATTCGAATGATTAGTCCTTACGTGTTCACCGAGTTGATTCGCGTCCTCGTACACCGCACCGCACTTGTCACACTGAATAGGTGGGCTTCTCGGACTAGTGGAACTGACCGAACTGGTGCGTTCCCCAGCAAAATGTTGCTGATGCTGGTACGGATGGTATCGCGAATAACCTGCACCGCTAACACTACCACCACCGCCAGCACTACCACCGCCATTGTTCTGGGACTCATCTTGTGGCGGTGAGTAGTGATGGGGTAAGATATAGGCCGGATCGTTCTGCATGAAATAGTTCGTTTCGCCGAACATCGGCGGCTGAAAATGATTGTAACTGTGTCCAGCTGGTTGCTGCTGCGATTGTTGTTGCTGTTGGTGTTGCTGCGAAGACGAAGGGTCTTGCGAGGGCGGCCGCGAGGTAGACTCGCTCGAGTCCGCCGGCGCGGTCACGCTTTCACGTTTGACACCCACGTGGCTGTTGTGATTGCCAGCCTTACTATTATTGTTGTTACTCTCCTCCTGTTGTGCCTGGCTCGCCCACTGACTCAGCAGGTTTTCCTGATGATACCGCAGGTGCACTTCAAGACTTTTATCGCTTTCGAAGTAAAGGCCGCAGTCCTTGCAATGAAGCTCCGGATTCGAACTGCCGCCCACGCACTGTTGCTGCTGTTGCTGCTGTTGCTGGTTCTCGACACTCGTCATCTCACTCATATTGTCTCTCGCGTGCGCGCTTTCTCCCTCGCGAGCCTGGACACGCCGCCGGCGGCTTTACTATATATCCGCGAAAAGAAAGCACCGCGCGCGCGCGTGCGTGCTTTCGCTTTGTCCCTTTCTTGTCGCCACGAGCACACGACTTGTCCGTAAATACAAGGGACAAAGGACAAACGATCGACGCACTTCACACAACCGAAATAATTCTACAAACACATCGAGGTCGTCGTTGCGCGCGTGGACGCGCTCGCGCGGGAGCGCGTAGTCCCCGTGTACAGCAGTCTGTCTCCCCGTTGTTTTCGGGTTTTCCTATTGTGCTTTTTTTTCTTTCACTGACCCGGCTTCACCTGACAAAAATCGACTACGGAAAGAAAACTCGCAACCCGTTTCGGAGCTGCTGGATCGGAGCGAGAGGAACACGTGCGTCAAGAAGCGTCGTCTCGCGCCTCCCTCCTTCCAGCCGTCGACGACCACTGGCACGGGTTCCGTCGCGTACAGCACATGATCATGTGATCAACGAGATGCCTCGGTTAACGCGCGCGAAACCGGTCACACTTCTCTTCGGACACTCTCGCACTCTATCCGATACACCACACTCTCCAGACCCGCGTCGTACGACCGCCGGCACTGATCTGTCGGTTGGAATTCCGGAGTTTCGAGTCCTCGGGCTCGCGCCAAGGCACTGCTCTCCCCTCCTACCCTTCAAGCCGTCGCCGCCACCCCCTCCAAGCCGTCACTTGCTAGCTCTCGTACTGGCTCTTTCTAATCTTCGGGACTCTCTCCTTCGCATCGGCTTCATCCCTTCCCCTCTGTGGCGCTGTCGCGAACCTACTGCTTCTCTCTCTCCCTCTTCATTCTCCCCTCATCTTTTCCTACCTCGGTACACCTACTCTAACCTTCTCCTTGCTTTTCCCTCCTTCACTGTTCTTAATGTTAGTCGGCCGATCGGTCTCTCTCACTTCACCCTACTAGCTCCCCGATACATTCGTCTCTGTCTCCGTGCGTCTCCCACCCTACCCTTCGTCGGTTTACACGGGACACCCGTCTTTGTTCAACTCATCCAGCTTTATTCGTTCTCTCCTTCCGACCGATATCCTTCCTCCTCGTTTAAACCCTTCTCGAACCTCTATCCAACTTTGTTCTACCAATGGTATACTATCCTTGTCTCGCCCCAGTACCTTCGCACAGAATCCCCTTCCTACGATGTAGCTCAGACACGAGGGACAAGGAAAGAATGAACCTTGAGAGAGAGAAAGAGAACCGGCCAGCTCGAGACAGCCAACCAAATTTGAGACGTCGAGCGCTCCTTGCTCCCACCACGTCTTCCATGCCTCTCTCTGCCCTTCTATTACAGTCCACGGTTCCCCTGCGAACCTCTCTCTCTCTCTCTCTCTCTCTCTCTCACTCTCTCGCCATCGAAACTTTCTCTATCACCCCTTCGCCTAAAAGGACGACGAATCCTACAGGACGCGGCCGAACGTTCTCTCTCTCTCTCTCTCTCTCTCCTTGTCTGCTGTGTCGCTCTCTTTAAATTCTTCTTCTCTTTCGTCCACAACGAACACTCTGTTGTTCTTCTTCTGCACCCTCTGCCCTCTCATCCCCCGTCTTTTATTCGTGCCTCCTCGCGTCTTCTTCTTTCTCGAAACGCGAAAAAAGGACGAAGCCGAACGCGCATGGCACAGGAATCCTTGCGCACCGGCCGTATCCAACGGCGTTATCCTTACACACAAAACTTTATCCGACCAGATTTTTCGGAGCGGCTCTATGTTTTCCCGCCAGGATACAGAATACTCGCGAATGTCGTTCCCTTCTGGTACGACTCGCTCTCTTCTTTGGCTTTCTTCTCTTTCTTTCCTCCGATCTCTTTTTCTCTTTTGTTTCCCTCTTTTACCTGAGATACGCTCGCGAAGGACAAGCAACCCGCGCGCCCGCGAGATTAAATATCTCGCCGCTTTGCCCGTTCGTTCGAGTTTCGGCTGTCGGAGGTCGCTGACCATTTCGAAATTAGCCACGCTGCTATCCTTGGGGATACTTCGCGGAGATGCGTCCTTCGCGTTTCTCCTTACTCCGGAAACTTTATGCGTACAGATTTAGACGCGCACCTGCTTGCTGCAATTCTGCAATTCCCGAGCGGAATTGTTATCGCTTTAACGCTTAATCGCGGTTCCCTGCGCTCTCGCGAGGAACGAGATTTAAATGGACGTTTCGGATTCACAAGTTTGCGCTCGATAATGGATCGATCTTTGTTCGGTAAACTGATAAACTTTTGTAACGAGACGTGGGATGTCATTAGTTTGTTCGAGGGTGAAAGATTCTTGCATTCTTCTGGAAGCAGTGGAGAATTATGTATCCTTTGTTTTTATTCGCCTTACATTTTTATGTTGAAGAATTGTTTATTTATCATTGTTTCGTTAATGATAATAGGATGTCATTACTTTATTCGAGGTTGAAAGATTCTTACATTTCTGTGGAAGCTGTGGAGAATTTTATGTATTCTTTGTTTTTATCCGCCTTACATTTTTACGATGAAGAATTGTTTATTTATCATTGCTTCGGTAAATTTAATTAAAGTAGTTGTTCTTGGTTTGCAAATGTTCTAAATGATTCGAATCATGCTTTTCAAAAGACAAAATTGATTGTCATAGTTGTGTTTGCTTTGCCCTGCTAGAATTTTAGATAAAGACAATATTATTTGTGCCTTTAAATTAATTTACAAGTAGAACAATGATAAGAATATATAAACTCTGAATTTTAGAATTCTTCATTCTACGATTATTAAAAAGACAATATTATTAACTGCTGTGTCTTTAAATTAATTTACAAGTTGAACAACAATAAGAATATATAAATTCTAAATTGTATTAATTGTAGAATTTTTTATCCTACGATTATTAAAACTATGAACTCTGTAGAATGTTGGAATACCAGTATGTAAAAGTACTAATCGCGACATCTCTGTACAAATTATTGTAAGTTGTTTAATTCGTGTGTCCTAAATGTTATGATGGCGCTCGGCCCCCTTATATGTGTGTGCGTGTATGCGTGCCTAAACCGAGGTACGCGTGTGTCGCTATTCTTCTTGTGTGTGTGTATCAAACCTTGTACATCAAAGACATATAAAAGTATATTCCTACATTTTTAAGTGCGATCTCTCGTTTATACATTGAAAGCTACAAAAGGCTTCTAATTCATAGTCTATAAATTATAGAATATATTCAGTTACTTCTGTGCATTGATCACACGATTCTTGAGCTCACGCAATTTTTATAAAACATTTTAGAACCCCTAGACCTCGGTCATTTTAGCGTTAATCAACAAATTTTAAAATGAACGTAAAATGAACGAAAAGTAAAAATGTTTAGAATTGATTAAAACTTGCAAGTGAAGTAATTTTACAAATGGCACGTGAACGGATGAGAGTTCACCGTCTCGAAATCTGACTGAACCATATTTTTTTATAAATATCAAGATTTACTATAATTTAATACGAATACAATCTTACTTATGATTAATTTATTATTCTTCAACATAAAATACTTGGCAAAAATGTTTCTTGGCAATGGACACTAAATTTCCATCTTTGTAGTTAACGTTTTTGAAAAATACCTTGACAGTGTTAATGATAACAAATGCGCCGATTAAACCATCCAGATTATTATTAAATAACCCGTATTACTAAGTACTTCGTGAATTGCTATTCTAACCGTGTAAAAATTTCCCAAATTTAATTACGTCACTATTTAACACAACCGTACAAAGGATCGTTTATTTTACAATTATACAGACTGTAAAGATGTTTTAAAAATAATGATCGCAATATCTACTGCGACTCAGCATCAATAAATAATTTACAATAGCAACCATTAGAAACAATCGAAAACGTGTCTAGATACAGTATCCTAAAAAACGATTTTCCAGAAAAAGAAAAACAACTTCGTAAACGAAAAGAGTCTACTACTTGAGCGTTGTTAACACAGTTTATTCACTTCGAAGTAACGATTGTTTCAGCGTTAACGCGACTTCCCGTTCCTGCAGCTTCGCACGAACGAAACTGAAAGCTCGATTCTCGTTGGTACTTGAAAATCGTTTTCCGGCGAGTTAAATTAAAAGCAACGAGTAAACGTGTCGCGTCTCACTTTCAATTCCCTCTTCGACGGGGAGGGGGCGTTTTGTCTCACGAAATTACCCGCTAAACAGGTTCAAAGCGGCCACGAGCCTTCGCTGTAGGTGTCTGCATAAAAAGTGCGTCGGTATTATTCACCGATAACCAAACTCTCTCTCTCTCTCTCTCCATCTTTCTCCCTCTGTGTTGTGCGAGAGTATATCCCACCTCCCTCGATTCCCTCGATCGATGCCACCCCGCAACAGCCACGAAGCTGCTCGACGGGGAGAGAATAAAAAAAAATGTGGGTAACCTTGCATTTTTTTATGATACCTTTTTTTCCACGTGACGAAGCGGGTCCCCATGGCCCGTGCACTTTGCATACCGAATGCGACAAGTCCCTCTCCCCCGCTCCTTGAATCGACCATCCCTCTCTCTCTCTCTCTCCCCCACCACTCTGACAGCGAGAGAGATCTACCCCACCTCTCCCTTCACTCGCGCTACATTATTCCACCTATGAATATGTTTATTACGTTGCACCGCGGCCACCTGATGCAAAAAAGAAATTTGGCCCGCGTGTGGCCGACCAGGTACCGGCACGTGCTGTCAAGATGGATAAACGTCAGTCGCGCTCTCGCACCGTCCCGCATCCTTTGATCTCGATACAATTATATCGTCGAACACGGGACTGATTAGTAATCGCTGTTTAACGACCCTCGTTAACGGCACTCCGGTTACCGCTCGTCTACAGATGTCGAAAGACCTTTTAATCCCTTCGTTCACCCAGTGCTCAGGTATTTGACGGATTGTTTTTCGGTTACAGAGTTCGTGTCGAAAGTAGCACGCTGGGTATTCGGTGGTTCGGGTCCCAGACGGAAGGATGAACCTGAAAGTCTCAAGAAATATGGTGTAATTCTGAAAGTGTAGTACTAATTCACTCGTGGATGTTACAGGGGGAGAATCTAAATTGTTAACATTAATTGTAAGTGCAGGAGCTATGTAATTATTTAGTTTTTAATGTTTGTTCGTGAAAAATGCAGGGCAAAGAGTTTCTTGTATATTGCGAGTTCTGTTCACCCTCACACTAGAGGATTAAATAATTTTAGTTGATTGAAAATGATAGAACAGTAGTTTTAATATTATCTACATGGTTTTACTATTTTGTATCTGATCTGCTTATTTTTGTCATAATAAATGATGTCGTAAAGTTGTAAAAAATTTTTCCACGATTTTCTACGGATTCTTGAATTATTCGATTGCAGTAGTTTCTTGTCCAATTTTCAGAAAGTATACAATAGTTTACGTAGAGCTATGAAACATATTTTTTAATTTTCAATACAAACTTTATAAATAGTAAAAAACAACCTTTAGTATTTTCTCTGCAAATCGGACTAATTGCAACTTTCGCAATCTAAATTAATTTTCACAATGTATACAATAATTTATACAAATCTACAAAACGATTTTTAAAATTTCCGATATTTATTTCAGCATTTATTTTTATGCTTCAAACGTAAATCAGTGACTACAAAAAAAAGTAACACAGACAAGGAGAATGTAAACACTCGAGTGTCCGTGTATGAAATTCTAAAAGAAAATTGTGGAAAATGAATGTCAACTATCATTAATTCCAAACAAATTAGCGTATACATTACGAAAAGGGTGTACACTGTGCAAGAAACGCATTCGAGAAAACGATAGCGTAGGAGAATATTCGTTTGGTTCGATCGAGGTCGGTGGCCTTCGTCCCCGTGAATGATTTCCCAGGAAAAGAAAATTACAAGTCAGAATTAATTACGTAGCATGGTTAAAGCGACCACAATGGCCCGCAATAAAACATCCAAGTACAAAGTAGAACAATAAGGACGAAGTACAAAGGCGCGTGGTACAATTAGATTTGTGAACAATTTCCACCTTCCGTCCACCCTTTCCGCCGACCTCCTCCCCCAAGATCCACGGCGTGCACCGCAACCTGCACCCCCTTCACTCCCAGCTCTCTTCCAGGTAACACTTTCCGGCGTGTCTCCGGCATTATTTCGAGTTGTTTCGAGTGCTTTGCTTCACCGCTAAAAAAAAACTCGATTATAGATACGTCTCAATAACAATCGAAGCCGATTCCCGTCAGTAGATCTTTCGCCTTATTATCCACGACCCCTTGTCGTAAAACGTTGTTGTACATTGCTTATTTCGGATTTTCCACCATTGTTCGTACCGCGGCTACTTTTCCAACGACCATCAATATGTTTACATTTTTTACAACCATTTTGGAGACTACTGCGATTCGCATGTTGGCCGCTTACCCCGCATTCAATGGGAATGCCCTATCCTCGTAAAACATTCTTTTAACTGTTCCCGTCCCAGACAAAACCGATAGTAAGGAGGAATTACTTTATCTCAAATATTGTGCAGCTGTTTTGTTAAGAAAGGGCCGTTTTTTAGTACGACGGACTATGTTTGTCCGTATGTATGTATACAGGGTGTCCCAAAATTCGTGTAACTCCTAGAAATGGGAGGTTCCTTGGGTCATTTGAAGCGATATTTTCCTTTACAAAAATGGCGTCCGCGGCTTTGTTTAGGAGTTATTAACGAAAAACACAAACCAATCAGAACGCGGCTATTGCGAACTGAATCCGACTCGGCGACAGGTTCCGCTAAGCGTGGCGTAGCCGTTGGCCGAGCCAGAATCAATCCGCTGTAACCGCGCTGTGATTGGTTCGTGTTTTTCGTTAATAACTCCTAAACAAAGCCAAGAACGCCATTTTTGTAAAGGAAAATGTCGCTTCAAATGATCCAAGGAACCTCCCATTTCCAGGAGTTACAGGAATTTTGGGACATCCTGTATATTGATATACGCAGGGGAAAATGTTCTGGTAAATCAATTCTATTGATGTTACTAAATACTGTAACACTACTTAACGAAAAGCTGTAACAGTATTTAATAAAAGAAACTGTAAATATCTGTTCGGGAGATTATCCGCAGTTACTAACAATAAGAAGTATGAAGAAAGACGTTATAGACCTCGAGTGGGACAGAATAATAGCGTCGTATTTTTCCCTTGGTAATTCTGCGCAGGAAATGATAACGTTACGTGTCGTGAGAAGCCTCCAGTACATAGTGTTTATTCTAAATAAGTCAATTTCTCTACAGTGCACAAAATAGGTCATGAAAAAATGTACGTCTGAAATGTAGAATCGTCTCTCTCTCTCTCTCTCTCTCTCTCTCTCTAAAACTGTTTTAAGAAATGTTTATTTATTGTCAAAATTGTTAGCTTTAAATCGGAAAGTAATATCCATTATAATGTAATGTCACTAGTATACTATACCATGTGTAAAAAATTAACTAAAATTAATAGTAAGCGGCTCACGAACATGCACAAGCTCTGTTCAAAGGTTTATTATTTTTATTGAATCATACACATCGTTACATCTCCGATTTCTAATCAATGATAATCTGAATATGAGTTCGCGATCACCACATTTTTTCAAACAGTCATTTATATAGATTTTTTTAAGCACAAGCATTTTATATCAAAGTAATCGCAAATTTTAAAAGGAACGGTCACTGAATGAGGTGATAATGATACAATAAACGAATTATTTAACAAAATGTCGCGAAATTAGTTGCCAACCTATATAATGATCTCGGTTTAACTACAAATAATAATAATAATTATTATAATGATAGTAGATATGTTTTGTGATCAGAAAATAGCACTGTAAAATGCATGTTGCAAGCACATTTCTTTATCATTTTTTTTTAACAGGAAGTATTTTGAATCGTCACAGTAATTTAGGCTAATATTGGTCAAGTAACTTTCAAGATCAAGTAATCATTTGATATCTTCACATCTCGGGTATCATCATTGATTTCGGCCGCGTATTTTGCATCCAGTCTGTGTTACTATACTTATATAAGAAGGGTGAGGCATACAGGATTTGAATAATACATCCCTCGATCGCATGCGACACGAAGAGCCAACGAAAGAAAAGTAAATATCGTCGAGCCTCGGCAAACAAGGTCTATGCGGATCGGAGAGTTACTGGGACGATCTTTCGTCCACCGGAGATCGACTTCCTGTCATCGATTTGATAAAGAACAATCTATTTTCGGGCTGGATCATCATTCCATCTTATTTCCGATTTTTTGGAAAGCACTTATGGATACCAACATTAATACTTACAAAATCAATAATTCTTTACAAAATCAATATTGATATTTCATTATGTGATATTTGAGTAGTATTCATTGAAACGTTGAACTAAATGTTTTAAGCAGCCATTTTCCCAAAACTATTCACCTAATACACATTTTTCAAAGACATTAAACTAGACAAAAATTTCCTTGTTGAGGTCCAGTCTGAAGAAATCAATTTTTTTTCTAAATTGCAGTCATTTGAATTGAAATATACGATTTTTTGAAAGCAATTATGGATGCCAACATTAATAGTTACGAAATCAATAATTCTTTACAAAATCAATATTTATATTTCATTATGTGAGTAGAATTCATTGAAAAATTGAACTAAATGTTTTAACTAAATGGACATGGCAGCCATTTTCCAAAATCCAGTCATACAATACACATTTTTCAAAGACATTAAACTAGACAAAAATTTCCTTGTTGGGGTCCATTTTGAAGACATATATGTATATATTTTTTGAAATTGCAGTCATTTGAATAAAAATTTTTTATTTCAATATTCAGCTTCTTGTTTTCAGTTCTGTCTTAAATTGCACCTATTAAGTTTAGTCATAAATACATAAAATCCGTTGTCTAGTAATCGATGATTTCGTGTGAGTAACCGAAGTATTTTGTAAATGGAACAATCGCAAATTCGAACGAATATTTATTACAATTCCGGTACGACCTTTGGCGTACTCTTTCTGCATTTCGCGCACGTTCGATCGACAAAGAGAACAGCAAGCTGGAGCTTCTGGAAGATAGACTTCGGCAGAAATAACGCGGTCTACGTGGCCGGAAACACGCAAAACACTCGCTGGCACCGTCACAGACACGTTCTCTAGTGAAAAACGATATTAATTTTCGGATTATTTTGACGGTACCAACATGTTTTTAGTCTGCAGATTTTATGCACTCGTATTTCACATATAAAATTATCCGCGACACATTTGCGTGGGAAGCCATACTGAATCCCTTGTGTAATCCCTTGTGTAAAAAATGAGTAAGTGTAATTTCATACAGTATTTACATATTAGAAGAATTTAAACTTGGCACTTAACAGAATCAGATCAAAAATTTAAAAAATATTGAGCATAGTATTTACAATAATACCTTATTGCTAAATTTAATCTGTACATGTACTCTTTCAATTTATATATAAAATCTGCATTTTTTTCATGTTTTTCATTTTTTACAACCAGAGTTTGCACGGGAAAAACTTGAAAATTATATATAATATGTACATAGTTCAGTATCCGAAATGTGTCAATCTTTTTCAAAATTTCGAATTGTTAGTAAATGGGGAAGTGGGACAGACCCTGGGTTTTCGATTTTCCTCGATAACTACCCTAACAGAGATAAGCGGCTGAAAGTTAGCACAGAGGGGTCTCTTTGAGTAGGCTATTGAATTTCATCACGAAATCTGGGTATAGTCTTTGAGTTAGGTATTTTTTAAATAACAGAGTTATTTATTTAACACATTTATTTAACATTAACATATAAAATTAATTCACTTTTTATACTGGAGTCCCAAAATATATTCAATAATAATTGTCAAATAAAAAATCTAAAATGGGTCATTTGACCTCTCGTGGCTAGTTTAGTGTTAAAAACCAATTAATACAACCATACTCGACACATGTGATTCACATTACAATGTTTTAGTAAATGACTGAGTATATAAATATCGTATCCTCATTAGAATGCGATTGGTATGTTGAAAACGATAGCATCGAAATTGTCTACGTCCAAAATGGGGGCACCTGATAATCCAAATTTTGCGAAGTGTTTGCCATATCGACTCGAAACAGTCTCACCCTCTGACACTTGTCGACGCACAAACACAGCGGTACATGTGCGGAACCACGAACAATAATTTCCATACTAACGTTATCTCAAACGTCCCTGCATCTCTGGACTACGTGTTGAATTTGGATAACGCTAACTTGACAGAAGGGGATGGTCACCCTCATGGAAATCTTGTTGCTTTTCTGCCGAGAAAACCGCATCTCCTCATCCGTCAGCAACCAACACTATATCTCCGTGATATGCTTGAAATAGTTCGAACAAAGTTGAACTGAAAAAGTTTTTCACTTCCGTTAATGTACATTTATATTTGCTGCGTAAGATATTTATATCAGATTGTTGCGGAATGCGTAGGCGATTACCATTAATGTGTATAGTGTATTATACTTTATGCGGTGAATATACTATGTGGATTAAAATGGTATCGACTGCAATTTATTTTAATCTTGCGAAGTCTGATATTTTATCTGACGTTGTATAAATAGTAGAGAAGTTCAATAAAGTTGTATGAAATATTCTTCATTCATGTTAAACCATGATTAGCTCTTTTCTTCAATTCGACCAATTAGTTTAGCGGCATGTAAGGGTGTGCCATTATCAACTCGAAATTTTTCAGAAGATTTCAACTAGCATTATATAAATTCATTCTATGAGGAATTATTTACCAAATTTATTTCTTTGATTATATATTATTAGAAGAATGGCCAAAAATTTGGATAGACACAATCTTGTTTATAAAATAATGTGAAACATTATTTCCTTATATCAATCGTAGATTGTACGCCCTGGTTCAATCAAGTGTTATTTAAAAAAACTTTTGCAAATTACCATATTAATTTAAACGGTTCGATCTTACTGTAGATCACGTGGTAATTTTCGAAAGTGTTTTCAAAAGTGTTTTTACACTGTAAACCTAGTTGAAACACCTCCTTTCTTTTCCTCGTATTAAAACATTTTAATAGCTAACGTGGTTCTTGAACCTAAAGATTCAAATCCGAATCCAGCGTTTAGTATTCACAAAAATAGCTAATTGTTGTTGTAAATGATCGAACCTTTGCGCCGCGAATAAAAATTTGTAATATCCTGAAGATAAATTACGATCGATAACCAATTAATTAATTAGTAAAGCTAGTGTTAAAAATTAGTAATTCTAAAAAGGACGATGAAATTGTAGTCGCTCTCCAAAATGGTTGCTACTGCAAATAAGATTAGGAATAAATAATGAAGATGTTTCGGTAAAATTGTAGAATGTTTCACGTGGAAAACGCTGATTTAGAATGTAGATTCCAGTTGATTGAAAAGCGCCTTGAATATTTAATAGAAATTCGTCGAAGGTATCAAGATACCCTTGTACTTTTGTTAATTCGGAGGGGGTTATCGATAATAAAAATCCGGGATAAATCTAGCTGTTCATAACTAAGCGTGAACGCGATAGATTGAATCGGCCTAAGCAACACCGACTCACCCACGAATTTCATCCTAGCAACCCCCTCTTGCCTTACGTTTCTGCTCGGCATTTTCGAGGTGGACACCGAGCTGACCGAATCACTATCAGCTAGATATTCGCTGGCGTGGCGTTTGCGCCCCATTTTATTAAGGAAATCCTACCCTGTCCACCTCGTCGGCCACCCTTCCTCCTCGCGTCCCTCACCGTTGAATCCTCCGGGTCGAGGGAGGAGATTTCCTCGTCGTAACACGTGCGACGACGTGCATTTCCACCGATCCTGGTTTTCCACCTTTCCCCGATTACCCTCCCCTCCTCGTGCGACGTCCATGGAATTGTTTTCCCCCGAACCGGCAGCATTTTTCTCGCGAATACGCGAAAGACGGAATGAGAGACACAAAGACGGCAGAACGACATGCTGGTTTCCCTTGCGAATCGACGACTGCGTTACGCATATCGATGAGCGACTTTCGTGGCTTCGATGGAATCCGTATGCTCTGCAAATTACGACATTTCGTTAAGCAAACTGATCGACGCACAGTGGTCCGAACAACCGATCTAGAAATTCATTTCGTGAAGAAAGACTTACCTCGTACCTAGACTGAGGATCTTTATGCAAGATAAAAATGTGGTAATTATGTAGAAAAGGTCTGCGTACTCCGATTTTGATGAAATTTTAAAAATCGTTTTGTAGATTTGTATAAATTATTGTATACATTGTGAAAATTAATTTAGATTGCGAAAGTTGCAATTAGTCCGATTTGCAGAGAAAATACTAAAGGTTGTTTTTTACTATTTATGAGGGTTTGTATTGAAAATTAAAAAATATGTTTCATAGCTCTATGTAAACTATTGGGCGAAACTTCCGTTTATGGTCCATCTCAGAATTCGATGAAATTTTGAAAATAGGTTCTTTTTTGACTAAAATGACGATTGCCAAAAGAACTTTTGGCGACTCGAAAAAATTTTTTTATCATTTCAATGTCGCACTCTACCTTACCGACTTATCGACTTTTTATTTTATATAGAATATCTTCAATTAATTGTAAAAATGGATCATCACCTCATGGCACCATAAAAATTCACACATATGATCTATAAGCGAATCCTCTTTAATTTAGAGTGATACATACATAAGTTAATCTTTCAATTTTTAGCACCACAACCTAACCCTAACCTAACCACAACTCATTCTAATCGCATAAATAATAATATAACTACTTTCGGTAAAGTAGAGCGCGACATTGAAATGATAAAAAATTTTTTTTCGAGTCGCCAAAAATAATTCTGGCAATCGTCATTTTAGAAAAAAAAGAACCTATTTTCAAAATTTCATCGAATTCTGAGATGGACCATAAACGGAAGAACAGCCAACTATTGTATACTTTTTGAAGATTGGAAAAGAAACTACTGCAATCGAATAATTCAAGAATCCGTAGAAAATCGTGGAAAATTGTTTTGCATCTTTACATCATTTATTATGACAAAAAGAAGCAGATCAGATACAAAATAGAAAAAACATCACGACAACATTAAAACTACTGTCCTATCATTTTCATCCAACTAAAATATTTAATCCTCTAGTGTGAGGGTGAACAGAACTCGCAATATACGAGAAACTCTTTGCCCTGCATTTTCAGTAATAATTTTAAAAACATTAATAATTATATAGGAAAGCTCTGCGCACTTCGATTTTGATGAAATTTTAATATGTTATGCGGCAACACATTCTGAACAACTTATTCCTTTTCCAATATAGGGGGGTCGCTTTTAGTTTTTCAGATATTTGCAAAAAACTATCGTGAATACTGTATTGAATTTTTCGTATTCCTTCACGCTCCGCGGCAACGTAAGCCTATTCCCTTGCGAGGTTTGTTTACATTTTGACGCTGTAAATTATACTCTATATTCTTACGTATTTTGATATGCTAATTACGAATATGATACTGAAAATTGGGGCAAATGTTAATTTCATAACGGGAAATTTTTTTGTAGAAACAGAGTTTGTGAAACACTGGATGGGTAGGTGTGGTATCTTATGTTGGATAACACATGTATGTTGTGTTCGTCTCAGTTGATTTTATATTGTATAATATGAGAACCTTCTTTGTGTTCACAAGAATACGAAAAATTTAATACAGAATTAGCGATAGTCTTTTGCAAATATCTCGAAAACTAAAAGCGAACCCCCTATATTAGAACAGGAAAAAGTTGCTCAAAATGTCGAAATCTATAACATATTAAAATTTCATCAAAATCGGAGTATGCAGACCATTTCTACATAATGACCAAAATTGTTTGTATCGATTGCACGCAATAGAAAATAAATTGAATGTTACTTCTAGAGAAGAAATCATACATTGAAATCTTTTCTAACAATTGTCAACGATAAGTGTTTACATATTTTTGAGGGAGTGTGTATACATTACTTTGTATCTATTCAGCAATGCTGGAAATGTCGATATTAATGAAATTTAATAAAGATTATAATTAGAATAAGCATTTAACTCTTAGCACTTGAATGGTGACGTTAAAAGTATTGTTTTCGTAATTAAATATGTGGGTATCTAATCAATTACTAAACATTTAGGTATTGTATGAGGTATTGCATGAATTTCACATCCGTGAAATTTAAAAAAATAATAGGAAATGGAAATATTTTAGATCGGAAGAGATGTTCAATTTTCGAGTTAAGATAGCTCCGTGTGTAAAGGGTTAAAAATGCAAATGAACATTTTGTGAATAATTAGTACAAGCACATTATTTAGGACATTTGTTGTATTTGCTTTTTCTTAAACATAATACCTACAAGCACATATTTATTTATACGCGTGCGACTATATATATATATATATATATATATAGTGTATCGCATAACAATGGGGTAGGAAACGAATGCTGGCATCAGTTTCGGGCGCAGCACTTTTGGGAAGGTGAAATGAGCCGCGAGTGAATCCGTGAAATCTCTCCGCGACAAAATGTTACAATAAAGCATTTAAACTGGCTAGAATCATCCAGCAATTTGACCTCAGGCAGGATTTTCCAGTCTCCACACCCTCAATCTTGCGGAACGGCTCTAAACTCCATCGCGTCGCGGCCGCTAGACGAGGGGTGGGGGTGGGGGGCAAAGTAATAAAAATATTCCGCAGCGCCGGCAGCGCGGGGAGGTAGATAGAGAGGAAGGGTGGCAGGACCGCGTCATTAAAGGAAATTATAACAAAGTGGGTCTTCTGCAGTACCGTGAGCCACCGTGGCCCCGTGGATGAAGCTTTATAAGAGGAGAAGACGGACGCGGGATGGAAGAAGGACGATGGAAGGGCTGACTCAGTTCGCGCGGAAAACGAATTGAAATTTTAATCGCCCACCCCCGTGGACAAAATGCGTCCACCTCTCTCTTTCTCACTCTCTTCTCTCTCTCTCTCTCTCTCTCTCTCTCGGACCTTCCACCGTAACAATCCCTTCTTCCTGCGCCATACCACCGCCTCGACCTTCCACCCTACTTTTTTTCTACTTCCTACTTTCTTCCTCTACCCCCTTCGTCGTTCACTAGATTTTTATATTTCCTTTTTCCAGAACGGGGTAAATGCTTTTACGCGCGTCACCATTACGTCCCGTCGATGTCCTCCATTCTGCTTTTGTAACGCGCCTGCTTTTTCCGCCACTATTTTACGGACCGTTTTTCCTATTAACAACGTTTAAGCACGTTCTATCAACGCCGATATATGCTACCAGTTTGTAAAACTAATTGATTATTGGCGCAAGTACAGTAATGCTTCAATATATAAAATACTGTGGGATCGGAATGTCACTTATATCGTAGAGACACTATTCTATCATTTAATGTTGCTGGCATTGAGTGTACAGAACGACGCCGAGTAAATACGACTAGTTTAGTGAAAAAAACTTCTGTTTTTAACGATTTTTATGAGATTTCTACCAACATATATATATATATACACGATATTTTTCGTACGTACTATTAGTATATAAATGACTATTTAGATACTTTTGTTACTCGTGTATGAGTATTAATATCCTCAATTTTGGATACTCCAAAGCTTGGTGAAACTAAGGACAAAGTTTAAAGCTATTATACTAATCTCTGTTGAAAAAATAACCATAGTCAAAAGTAGTTCAACCGGACATAGACAGTTTTGATACTACACAATTGTAAAACAAGAAATCTAGACCCTCGTTAATAGATTCGGTGTTTAGCACCGTGACCTTTGGCCAAGTATCGGGTTACCTGATCCACGAGGCGAGCGTAAATTATCAGAAAAATGTGAAGGAACGGTAACGTGAAAACGGTTCGGTTTAATTCGACGGTCAACGTTGCTCGAGTTCATCGCTCCGTCAAAACATTAGAACCGCGAGGTTCGACGAAGGACAGGGAGAAAGTCGAAGAGAGAATAAAAATAGATTAAAAAATACCACGTTTTTAAAAACAGACTAAAAAGTATGAAATAATTTTTCCTAATCGCATACCAAAAATTTGTGATTTTGAATTTTGAATTTCTATGAAAATATTTGTAAGATTTAAAACTAAAAAAGTGGGGCACATGAAATAGATAATTAATGCATCTTGCGCTCCACGTTTTTCGTTTGAAATATTAAAAATATTTTCATAGCAATTCAAAATTCACAATCACAAATTTTTTAGTATTTTTAAAAAATTTATTTTTATTTAAATAATTATTTTCTGCGTTTAGTCTTGTGCACGTGAAATTTTTCAATGGATTTTTAACATTTTTAGCAGGTTATGAAATAGCAACCTTTAGACAACATTCACCAATGTGAACTTTCTCACAAATATGAAGTTGTCGATTTATTTTAAAAAAACGTTTTCTTTTTGTTTTAAAAAACAATTTTGAAAAAATGTTTAATCAGTAAGTTGTTTTTTTTCGGAGTAGGCTCAAATAATTGAGTTCAGAAATTGTTATTAATATTATGATATTTTAAAAGTTATTAAATCATTAATAAACAAAAAATAACTTGAGCCTTTATATATATTGGAGCAAACAATTAGAAAATCCCTATAGATCCTCTAAATTTATTTCTCCGAAACGGATAGACTTTTTAAAAAATTTTGAATAATCCATTGTCATCCAGTTCCGAGCCATGTTTCCAATTTCAAAACTCTAGCTCATCAGAAAGTTAGTTTAAAATCAATTGCAAAATTTGTCACCGAACAGACAGACAAACAAACAAACGAGAAAGCGAGCTAATAAAAACGTGGTAAAAAAATGGGGGCTGACAGAGAAAAGGACGCAACGTTGTCGTTGAGACGTTAGGTGGCTCGACGCACCTGACGAGAAATAGATTGTTCACGTTCAAGGATGAACCAGGCGTGTTCCAGGGACTCGTTCACGGGCCTGGAGCTCCCTACCGTGTCCGTATCAAATTTTTCTCGGCCACGAGACTCGTGCGGAGGGGATGAAGAGAGCCCGCCTTTAAAGCCATTCAGAACTTATTGAGAAATCGTGAAAATCGATCGGGTGCCTTGAACCTTGGGCGCCATAGTCTCGACCACGTGCAACTCGTCGCCGACATGGCGGAGCAACCGCGGACAGGGACCTGCAGAAAGAAAGAAAAAAAGAGAGCATTGTGTGAAATTAGAGCCCTTCTTATGGTAATTCGACCACCGAATGATTGCCGGGTTACGATCGGTCGGTCCTTATAGTTTTCTACTGCAGCAGAAGGACCACGGACTCCCCGGCGTAGGACGCTCGAGACACGTGTCTCTTCGGAGCTATACCTATTTTGCTTTTATGGACTCCGGAACGAGGTTAGGTGAACACTGGGTTTTGCTGTGCTTAATTTCTCTTGGCGGGTTAGATAACACGTGGCATTAGTGTCCGCGTGATGACACACTTTTTTAAAACGTTCAAGATAGTCAATTTTTCAGAAATGTAACCTAGTACGTATACAGGGTGGTCATTTTATCTGAAGATATTGAAATATCTTGAGAACTATGCAACCGCCACCCCTGAGGTAGGGGCGGGGGAAAATAAAAGACTTAAATGGCAACCACCATTTTTCATTGCAATTTTTATTCTCCAGAAAAAATACACAAATTTGACCAGTTTCTGCATTTTGGTTCACAGATGGCGCTGTAATGGATGAAAGTAAAAATGGGTAAAAGATCGTTGAAAATTATAGATATCTCGAGAGATACACATCAGATAAGAAAAATAAAAGTAGACGTATTTGATATTTTTAAAAATGCTATTCGATAATACCATAATTGACCCCCCCCCCCCCACTCTCACCTAATGAGGGCAAGAGAGGAAAGTATTTCAAAAGTTTCAGTGGGAAACCGTTTTTATAGCAAATCTTGAACCAATGCATAGTTCTCGAGATATTTTAGTGTCTTTAGATAAAATGACCACGCTGTATGTAATAATGAAGCGGATTTTATGCGATTATAAGAAAAATGAGTAGGTGTAATTTGAAACAGTGAAAACATTCGAAGAGTTTAGAAGTGTACTGTTCTATTATTTTAACTGTTAACTGTATTTTACACATTAAATCAACACATAATGTTTCATTTATAGCGTCACATTTCAAGGAAATACATCTCACGATGTAGACATAAAAGGACGAATAATTTTACGGTATGTGAAAATATTGAAGGGGCGAATTTTCACCTTGAGGAATGTATGAGTTAATTACAATTTTCTATTGCACTCCAGTTCGTTGCTATTTCATCTGTACAAGCAATCCATTCGAGTAAAAACAAATCCGCCTTAAATAATGTTAATCCTCGAATGGTGGGTCTTGGGTCGATTTTGAGTCAAAGTTTGAGTGAAACAAGTATTCTTCGGAATTCTTGTTTGAAAGTTTCGACTATTTATTATGTCCGATAAGATCAATATTGATCTCGAATTAGTAGGTCTGAAAATACGTAGAACAATTGAATGCGTCATTATTTAACCCTTAGCACTCGAGTGGCTTCTCTGAGGCGTCACTAAAAATTGCCGTACTATTATTTAAATAATTGTTTAAATTATTAGAAATTAATTACTAAACATTTACGTATGATATTCCAAGAGATATTACATCAATGTCGTATCTACCAAATTTAAAAAATCAGCGAATAGAAATATTATAGAACAGAACAAACGAGGGTGAAAAAACCACAGCAATTTAATTTCTGATTCCTTGAATGGATGGACCGCCCAAGTAGCACCCGGACGTCCGATGTACGTCCAATGTACGTCCGTATTGGACCTTCGTATGTCCCAAGGACATCCGAATCATGTCCATATGTCCGAGATACGTCCTACATGTCCGATATAAGTCCCAGGAATGTCCGAATAAGGTGCGATCCTAGGGACATCCGAAATTTAGGTCCAATGAATGTCCGAGGGACGTCCGTAACGGACGTGGGACGTATGGACGTAAAATGGACATGAAAGGACATCCCACGGATGTACGGTGCTACTTGGGCGGGCCGCTCGAACTAATATTATCTAGCATAGAAAGGAATAAAAAAGGGTATGAAAAAAAAATGGAAATATGTTTAAAACGAGAGTCTGCGATCTCACGGGGAATCGCTAAATCAACGGTACCAAAAGTGCCGCGAACGCATACAGCTATTTCCCCCCGGCGAAGTCGCCAGGCAGTTAATAATGACGGAGCCAGTTAATCAAAGCGGTGTGACGTCTCAAGGTCATCCTGTGTATTTTTTCAGCGTCTCGAGTAACGATCGAGAGTTAATTAAGAGAAACAAGTCTGTATAGCTGGCCGATCGAAAAACCATGGCTCTCGGCCAGCAGAAGAAAAATTAGGAACGGCTCTCCTCGGGATCGTCGTTTCCAGTTTCGCTGTGATCGCGGTAACGTGTTCTTTTCCCTGATTCTTTTTATCATTTGATCAATCCTCCCACTCGTTGGTCTTCTTCTTGATCTGGTTACCCCGCGATATGGCCGCGAGAGACTCGCCGGCACCACGGTTCCCACAACATCCTTTGTCCGGTCCGCTCTGGCGAACAGAGAGAGGGAGAAGAAGACGGTGAACGAGAAAGGGAGAGGGGAGAAAAGAGAGGGAGAGAGAGAGACCAGGACCGAGAGATCGAGAGCTCTCTCGGGCTCCGAACTAAAACTAAAACTAGTCTAACTGCATCCTGACGTCATCCGCAGCGCTATTTGCCTTAACCTTGAACGGTCTTCTCCCCTGCCCTCCTTTTTCGCCGCGCACCGAAAGAAAAGAACCAGGATAACGCCGAGGAGAGAAGATGGAGCGGATGTGGAGCACAGTGGGGGGAACACAGTGTGGTTCTCTTGTTTGGACCAACTCCGGTACAATTAAAGTTCGTTCACACATTTTCCTCGAATTTCAGTCGCCGCGATCGGTTTCGCGCCGCCGCCGCCGCCGCCGCACTTCGGTGACCATTGCCGAAAATTGCCGACGACGACGTGGGCGGACGTGGATCTTGTTCGATCGCGGACCACTCAGAATATGTAGTCCTTTTGATCGATCCTTGATCCTCAATACGATTCCTACTCGACAGCAACACCGGTGTTGGTACAATTGGACTAGACAAAGAATAGGAACCAAATTTCATGTTATTTCTTCCCTTAATGATCCTAATAGAGAAATTGATATAGTGAATTTTTTAAATTTTCCAACAATTTTGTATTTCATCATTTTTGCTGTAAAACCATAAAGATCCAATTACTATTGGAAAGCCAATTACACAGTGAAGATTTTATATCGTTATTCTTTAGTTATTTTAATTCTTCTTTTCTTTTAAATTGCACTAACTTGTGTTTCTCAAAAATGTACAAATTCTGTAATCTGTTAAATAATAGATAAAAATGCATTAGAAATAATGGGTAGATTCGAACTTGACTCGACATGAAGTTTTGCATTATTTTCAAACGGTGTTGATGATTCCAAGAATATTTTTTATACTATAATGATTAAGATACAGCGCATCTTTTTGTAAAATAAAAATAGTACATCTAAATTGCAAAAAAGTAGAGTTGAAGTAGAAATTTATTTTCTTTCTTAATATGCTTAATAGATTGAGAATTATATAACTGTATTTTAAAAGTCCAATGTTTTTACTGATTTAAACTGCACCTACTCATTTGTGTCATAAACGCATAAAAACGCATCATAGAAGTTTGTGCGAATACAGACATGATTAAATATTTCATTTGTAAACAATTAATGCCCTAAAATAAATTTTGCAACTATTTTTAATCGCCTACTTCAGCCAAATCGAAAAGGAAGAAATAATTGAAAAGGGTACGTGCACGACTTGAACAATCGGGAATAAAACTCGATTTCTAATTCAGCTTGACACAGGTCCCAGCAATCAAAAAAATTCAGTTGGAACATCCAAGATCTGTAGCGTCCGATCCGATATTTGGTAACCAGTATCCTCCAGGAGTTAAGTGATGGAGCATCGGCGACACCAAAGGATTCGGTAAACTCTAATCCGTCGTGTGCTCGTCCAATTCTTTCTCTCAGACACGAGAATCCCTGGCTATTTCTCTCATTTGGCCGTGACGAGATCGAGAAATAATTCAAACCGCGAAAACCTATAATTTTGGTTCGCCGCGTCCCGCTTCAGATCTTATCGATCGCGAACAAGAGGAGAAAGAGAGACGGCTAGGGGAAAAAGAGAACGAGAACGAAAAGGGGGGAGAAGAGGCGGGAAGAGAGAGACAGAGAGAAAGAGGGAGAGAAAAAGACGAAGAAATATCATCGATACTATTGGTAAATACCGAAATACCGTTCCCGCGGGCGAATGCCGCGGGGACCAGTTTCGTGGTATTCACATTAGTTTTCGATGCGTCGTCGATCCGCCATGGCGGGCTATGGTTCGATTTCTTCTTCTTCGTCGCGTTTCGTCCCTCCTTTTTCTGCCTATCGATTGCCCGGCAAGCCTCCTCTCTTTTTCCACGGTTCCTCCGGCCCTCGCAAACACGAAACGCCGCGAGAAACGAGCCGCAAAAATCCTTTGTTCGCGCCCACGTGACGTGGTCATGAAGCATGTTCCGTTTTGCGCGACCGACGCTCCTGCGGCTCCAGTCTCGTTTAAACGACCGCACGTCGATGGCAATTAGAGGCGGGGAATCCGACGCTCTGTATAAACACCCTTTCCGCGTGAATAACACGTTCCCTGCTGGATTTTCCCGTATTGTTCCCTGCCTAATTCTTCGGCACACGAACGAGCACAAAAGTTTTCATGGGAAATATATATATTGTATATTCCAAATACAGTAGAGCATCCCATATCTAAAATAATTGGTATACAAAAGTGTGCGGATATAAAAATTTTTTATATAAAAATTCAATATAAATCTCAATAATATTCAATTTTCACAATAGAATTTTCTGATATTAAACGTATTATTTTTTCGACGCAAAAATTTGAGTTAAATTAATTTGCAAACTTGCTGTTAGTCTATTAATGATCGAACCGTGCGCCGAAAACCCAAAATTTAATATTATTACAATTTCCATCGAGAAGAATTACAATTAATAAATTGACATAAATCACATAGATTTGTTAACATCAACAATTGTATAGAGTTCTTATTGTTAATAACATTTATTGTTATCGTTTAATCTCAAAATGATGACGATCCATTATATAGAATACTGCTCAAGTTTTGTAAGCTTAAACATCAATAATTGTAATTAAATTTCAGAATTTTACTTGCAAAAATAACAAAAAGGTCAGATTACCCATAATAATATTATAAACCTATTGTCATAAAGATTATCAATTTATTTATGGTAATGTATAATTTTAAAGGCAAAAAATATATTTTGATTTAAAAAATACAGCTAATGTCATTTTATGTATTAAGTGGGAAATATGGAATGTATTTGTTTCAAGGTATTGTGGTGTCGGCATAAAAAATCGAAAAAACAGCTGTCTAGATCTCGGAGCAGCCATCGATTAAATACAGTACGAGGAGAAAGTCTGTTAACAAATCACAATCAGCCGCCGAATCTCTCGATCATTAAGGAATTACTGGTCGCGACATAACCCTTCCGAAATCCGAACAAAATTCTTTCAACTAATTTTATTAATTTCCACAGCAGCCGTATATCACGGAATGAAGTTTTATGGCGAGCCCCGTACATTCTGGACATTCTGTTCCGACCGAGTATTTTTCGCTTTCACGTTTAACTATTTTATCACCGACATATAATCACGCGTGCCGTTGGTTTGTTCGTTTGCTCATTTAATCGCTGCAAGCTATTCTCTTAACGGGAGATTATACCTTCAACGACTTAATTTCCTTCTCATTGTTCGCTGCGAGCAGTTATACGAACAATACATTCTACAGGACAGCGAACGTAAAAAAGATCCTGAACTAATCTTTTAACAATTTCATCCAAAGAATATTAAATTAACTAGATTAACTAGATACATATTATTTGCTAAAGGGAATTTATGTTTAATTAAGAATTAAAGAACTGGCTTATCGTAATACATAGTATAGTATGACATAGTATAGTATATGTATATAATATTCATTTTACAAAAATTAGTACTACATTTTAGCCAATCTGTGTATACATTTAAAATGTACAGTATTAATTAGTTTACAATAGAATAAAAAAAGAACAACATCCGTCAATTAAGAATTAAAGGGTTGGTTTAACGTAGCACATAGCATATTATGGCATAATATAGTAAATACATGTATAATTTTAGTCAATTTTTGTATACATTTAATTTAAAAACTGTATAGTATTAATTAGTTTACGATATAATAAAAACAAGAACAATATACTCAATATAATCATTGATGTGGTAATCAAGAAACTGTGCTCGTAAATAATGGTTATAATTTAACGAAAATGAAATTTCATTCATAATAGCTATTCATTGAAATGTTGAAGACATTTGTGCATGAATTACGAGACACATCAGCGATTTAGCTGATTTATATTCACTAGAAAAAATATAACAGTCTGTCAGAGAGAGAGAGCACTCCTTAACATCCGTTTCAAATAGCCCTTACTCGTTTGCGTCGTAAATTCATAAAATCTGCAAACTGCTTACTAGTAATCCTAAGATTTTCCAGTTGTTTACGAGTTCACCTAAATGCTAGGTCCTACAACGTTTCGTGTCATAAATACATAAAATCCTTGTCCAGTCGTTCTGTTCCCCCGCGCGGAATACATTTTGGATTTGGTTCCTTTATTGTAAAAGTACCGGGTAAATATTTCGTGCAAGAATCCAGCACAAGCGTGGCAACAATAGTAACAATAAATCTATAGAGAACGGGGACGAGAGGCAATCGAACGTTGCTAGACAAGCCGAAGCAGAAAGCCTCAGTCGAAAAGACGATACTCGGCAACGAGGTCGTGTCGGAGGAGAATCGACAGCCCGGGGGCCTCCGTCGTCGTTGTAAATTAATTAATCCCCTAAACGCGGGCGCAATTAGTTTGCCCGAGGAACGATGAATATTCGAGAATTCCTGAAAAGCGTAGACCCGTGAATTCCGTACGGCGAATTAATCCCGAAATTGCGGTAATAAAACAATCGATGCTCACGGCAGCTGTGGATCGTTCGTGCACCGGTCAAGTGCTGGAACGACGACCAAAACCGTGTTACCGTTTCATACCTGAGAGCTCCTTGCAACAAATGCACAATGAAGCGTCGTCGTCGTTGTCATCGTCCGAAATGTGCCGCAGCTACGCGTCGGTACCCTAGTAGCACAAAATATATTGTATACACATTCATCTAATATTAAAAAGCGATTCGAACGTTTGTTAATATTTAAATGTACATAGAATATTTATTTTATATTAAATAACAATTTTTTTCAATAGCCAGAAAATATCTATTTCATGTTAGGAGAAAAATATTTTTTCTCACTTTTTCTTCTTTTTAATTAAATTTATATTTTTTAAATATTGTTTTCACATCTTTTACAATATTTACTATATATTTTTTAAATATCTAGTTTATACCCTAATAACACAAAATATTGTATACGCATTCATATAATATTAAAAAGCGATTCGAACTTTTGTTAATATTTAAATGTACATAGAATATTTATTTTATATTAAGTAACAATTTTTTCAATAGCCAGAAAATATCTATTTCATGTTAGGAGAAAAATATTTTTTCTAACTTTTTCTTCTTTTTAATTGAATTTATATTTTTTAAATATTGATTTCACATCTTTTACAATATTTACTATATATTTTTTAAATATTGATTTCACATCTTTTACAATATTTACTATATATCTTTTAAATATCTAGTTTATACCCAAATAACACAAAATATTGTATACGCATTCATATAATATTAAAAAGCGATTCGAACTTTTGTTAATATTAAATGTACACAGAATATTTATTTTATATTAAGTAACAATTTTTTTCAATAACCAGAAAATATCTATTTCATGTTAGGAGAAAAATATTTTTTTCTAACTTTTTCTTCTTTTTAATTGAATTTATATTTTTCAAATATTGATTTCACATCTTTTACAATATTTACTATATATTTTTTAAATATCTAGTTTATACCCAAATAACACAAAATATTGTATACGCATTCATATAATATTAAAAAGCGATTCGAACTTTTATTAATATTCAAATATACATACAATATTTATTTTATACTAAGTAACAAATATTTATTTTTAAATATGCAGAAAATATCTATTTCATGTTACGGGGAAAATATTTTTTTCTAAATATTAAATGAATCTTTATTTCATATTATATTTCTTAATATACAGATAATATTTTTTGATATTATGAAAGAAAATATTTTTTTCACATTATAAAACAGATTTTTATTTAATATTAGAAATAGAATATTTTTTCCTAATATACAGATAATATTTATTCTTGTACATGTATACAATATTCAGATCCAATATTTTTCTCATATGAAAAAATGTGGCTTAAAAAATATTTTTACAATATTTGAAAAAAATATCTATCTAATATTTTTGTGCTACTAGGGTATTCTCTGAACATTAGCTTATATTTTCTAAACATTCAATTCACATTTCTTAAACATGCATGGTATAGTTAGATTCAATATTTATCTCATATGAAAAAGTGTGGCTAAAATAATATTTTTCCAATATTTGAAAAAGATATTTATCCAATATTTTTTTGTGCTACTAGGGTAGCATCGCAAACTCTTCTTCCGTGGCCACTTGGTTTCCATAAAGCGCGACACAGTGCCACTGGAAAGTACCCGATACACAACATTGTTTCCGAAACAATGGAATTTGTTGGCCTCCCTTCTTGATGTCCCGCGTTGAACTCTCCCTGGCCGTGGCCGGAGATGCACACCTGCGCGCGGACAAGTGCACTTGTCCTTTCTTATCAGCGCTGCGCCACGGCAAATTATGATTGCCCTAATTTCTTTTGACTCACGAGCCTACACGTCCTTGGTAAGGAGGACGTTCGGAATACGCTGAGAGATCAAGTGGTCACCGAACGCTTGTCATCGGGGATGAACCGAGCGATAAGCTTGGACTCGTTTCGCGAGTGTCGCAATTAAGGGGTCGTTCTAGTTCGTTGTCTCCCCGAGTCTAGTTCAGGGGAACTGATCAATGGATTTTTTTTGGGTCGTTAGCTGAAATTGGTTTATCTACCTTTTTATTCAAGACTAGCCTTTCCTCGCGGCTTCGCTCGCACAGGAAACTGTTTCATGCCGTCGAAAATTGATATTGTTTCTCCATAAAACCTTTTAAGCTCTCATTCCCCCCATTCAGATTCTATTAATGAGTATTAAGACCAAGTATGATGTAAATCTGCCCACGAACAATATATCCCTCATACAAACATTGCAACCCCTTTCCACTCCCTTAGGGGAAGAATTTAAAAAAAATGCCGAAATAGGTGTTCGATTAATTATATCAAAGAGCATTAAGACCAAGTTTCCAACAAATCTGACCACAAAGAAAATATTCCTCGTAGAAACGTTGCAACCCCTTTTCACCTACTTAGGGGTTGAAATTTGTACAATGCCGGAATAAGTGTTTGATTAATTATATCAGAGAGCATTAATACCAAGTTTCAAGGAAATTCGACCACGCATACAATATTCTTCATACAAACGTAGCAACCCCTTTTCACCCCCTTAGCGGATGAATTTGAAAAAATTCCGAAATAGGTGCTTGATTAATTATATCAAAGAACATAAGACCAAGTTTCCAGCAAATCTGACCACAAATAAAATATTCCTCATACAAACGTAGCAACCCCTTTTCACCCCCTTAGGAGTTGAATTTCGAAATATCTTTTCTTATCCCTTATATAGATCATAAAGGAAACCTCTGTGCAAAATTTCAGCTTTCTAGAGCCAAGGGTTTAGCCTGGGCGTTGATAGGTGAGTGAGTCAGGACTTCGTTCGTATATTGTATATAGATAACGCGTAATCGATATGATTCCGTTGATTTATTTAACCCTTCACTGATGTATACACCGTGGCAGAATGTTTCAGATCGGAGCCATTGATATCAATTTTTAAGAAAACATTCACTATTTAAAAGTATAAAAAATATTATGGAAGTATGAACATGAAACTTGTTTCCGCATACTTATCCTACTTTTAAGGGTAGTGTAAATTGTTTTGTTAAGAATTATTAATAGTGCGGTATACTAAAAGTAGTTTTTCATTAAAAGTGCATGTGGCTGGTTGACATTGGCTTTGGTATGACAATTATTATTTTTGTTGTAAATATTCCGAAAAGTAGAAAACATTTTATTTTGACATGATCCCAATTCCTCCTGTAACTGTACGTTATGTACAACTTGTCAATTTTCAAAAAACAATTGTTTGAATACAACACAAATATTAAATATGTCTCTTCTATCAATCGTATTTTGTTGTTAATAAAGAATGGTTAATGTTTAAGAAGTTGAACCGTGCGCTGAAAACATTAACCATTCTTTATTAACAAATATTAAATAATGTAAACTAGATAAATTTAAATATTTATGATTGAAAACGTTATACGCAAGTAATTAGAAGTTAACTAACAACATAACATTTAAAAGAAACCTCATGATTTGCTATAAACAAGAATTTCAATATGTTAGAATAATTTCAAAAATATTATCAAGCATCTGTTCGTATATTATAAATATTCAAAAACATATAATGTATGATATATTATACAATATGTTATATATATACATTAGTGCATATTTTAATGCATATTTACATATTTTTCGAGCATAAATGTTATATTTCCTGCATGATGATCGCGCATACATATCTATATCTATTATTTATCATTCCAATTCAACCCTTTCTTCAATCATATTACATACTATCGCAATACTGTATCAGACACGTGTCAAAGGCTTTAAATTAAATGTCATTAATGCAACTTCTTACTTCATATTATCTGGGGGTTCTCATTATTTTACGCTTATGAATATAAAGTGTTTATTGTTCAATTCCTGTTCCCTTGGGCTCATAATAAATGGTCAGGGGTGGTAGAGCGTTCCGTTTTGGTGAGGGTGATTAATAATAAATATTAAATTATATGTGATAGTGAACTCAAACTTATTAGGGAATGATTAACATGAAATTGAATCTCGTGAATTCGTAATAAATTATTAATGAAACATTTCGTGAAGCTTTTTTTATTATCTATTAGATATATTTAGTGAACATATTTATATTTCATATAATTTGAGGATAACTTTTTTAACCACTTTACTTATTTAATATTATTTAAATTGGTTTGGGATAGAAAATAAAAACGTGGTAAACATATTTAAAATAGGCCTCATTTCTCTAAAAAAATTATTATATATTTTGAAGTGAGTCTTATTTACTGTTACCGCCACTAGAAAAATATTTAATTAACGACAATACAATAATGATAAACAAATAAGGTAATTATAATATTTCGAAAAGTAAAAATTGCAAGTAAGAAAATTAAAACTTCCCATAAAATGAAATGATTTAGTTAGTATTTCCGAAAGTATAACAATAAAATTTTTTATTATTCCTTAAATCTTTCTGTACCTTAAAAATTTTATTCAAATATATCTTACTCGAACCCAGTTGGAGAGTTAGTGTCACACATGAAGTGACATGGCAGTCAACTTGTTAAATAACATTTCCAGAGGGTGCAAACATTTGAAATGCATTGTATTATACAATTACGAAGTTGCTCTAGAACGAATTAATCTTGTCAATTGTGAGTTTCATTCACAAACATCGCACAATGATTTTGTCGATACTCGCGAATAATTATCGGCAGGAAAACCGGAGAAAAGAGGGAAAGGAAACGAGGTCGAAACGCGCGCGATAGAGAAGGAGGAATAGAGAAGAAGAGGAACGATCGTGGCGTCGACGACAATCAGTAATTTCTTCGGTCATCGATCATCGTGGAACGTGACGCGATTGGCCGGCGTTTCGGGGTTGTCGGTAGAACCTGGGCTTCCGATTGGTTCGCGGCAAGTGTGAGAAAACCTCCTGCGAGAGTGCTCAATGCCTGTCGAGCGAGATGATTTATCGCAATGACACTCTTTTTTTCGATTTCCCTTTCGTGCAACTCTGCCAATGGGACCAATAATACGCTACTGTTTGCGAAATGCGGCGATTTTCAAGTTTGAACGTTAACATATCTCGGTGACAATTTTTATACGGATTTTCTATATTTTTATATCCATACAATGTCCTATGTTAAATACTCGGTTGCAACATGAATATTTTCTAATTTGGTTTAATTTAGTTTTCTCGAAAATAGCTTACTACCGCACTATTGTTTAATTGACAAACTCAATTATTTTTCAAGACGAATTTGTTTTATATTAATTGTTTGAATATGACCGACTTCTAAACTTAACTTCACAAATAATGTGTAGATTTAAAAAGGTGAGAAGATTGAATTTATTTAGAGATCTTAATTATTATTATTGTTATTATTTATAATTGTTATTATTTGATTATTTATAAAATATAAAACCAGCCGATTGACTTTTTGGTTCAGTGTTACAACACAACTGACAAGTCTTTAATAAAACCTTTATTTTAACTTGATTTTCTATATTTGTATATCTATACAATGTCCTATGTTAAATACTCGGTTGCAACGCGAATATTTTCTAATATGCTTTAATGTAGTTTTCTCGAAAATATCTTACCACCGCACTATTGTTTAATTGACGAAGTCAATTATTGTTTAAGACAAATATGGAATTTGTTTTATATTAAGTATTTGAATATGACCGACTTCTGAACTCAACTTCACAAATAATGTGTAGATTTATAAAGGTGAAAAGGTTCAATTTATTTAGAGATCTTGTTGTTATTTGAATATTTATAAAATATAAAACCAGTCGATTGACTTTTTGGTTCAGTGTTACAACACAACTGACAAGTCTTTAATATAAACTTTATTTAAAAAATATTCTATTTTCGATTTATATTTTCTATTATTGTTAAACTCGTCTACCTTAACGTATTATTAACTAACATTGACAATATGCTTGATGAATTTTGTCTGATTAGACGTTTCGCGGATCGAACGAAACTCCTTTGCAACAATCGTCTAATTGCAAATTCAAATGCGCAGACTATAAACAATGGATTTTAATTGAATCGGACAGCATCGAAGTGAATTGGTGGGTAAGCCCAAGCTCTATGGCGCCTGCAGTCTCAATCACGGTCTCTTTTTTTCATCCTGGTCGATGACGTGCATCTATGCGGCACGATACTCGGTGCGTTCGCCGTTATATTCGTAGCATGTAAATAATGCATCCGCTGCACCGCATCGCTGAGCGCTCCGGCGTCGAAATTTTCATAGGAGGGTGCGCTCCCAACAATGGACGATGATCGAGCTATTTTTGCAGGTGAGCCGACACGCCGCGCCGCGTGAAACGATTTTTCGCTGTTGGAAACTCTCCGAATTGCTGTCCGACCGAAAAAATTCAATTTAAACTCGCACAACGTTCTCACCTATTGAAACGCTAATTTAATAATTCCGAAAATTATTATTACACTGCGTAAATTTTTATTCATTTAACTGTTTCCTTTAAATTGATGTTTTCGGTATAAAGATTTGATCCTTGTTAATAACTAAGCAATCTTGCAAATAACTACAACTATTTCAACGTTTCGGTCTAGTTTAAGACCATTATCAAGAAAAACTTTTTATATATAATTGCGTCTGTAAAAATTAAAACACTGTAAACTATATAGTTTAAGTTAACCTTCGTGTCAAAAACACGCAATTATACAGGGTGTTCAGGCTATTACTAGCCAGAAATTTTTTTTGTAAACAGTAAATATTAGAAAAAAAATGATAAAGGAGAAAGTAGTACTGTTTTTTATGCGCAACACAATGACATATGCATTTTTGTTTTATTTACATTATTTTGATAGAAATGAAGGTAATCTCCAATTTTTTTAATGGAATATGCTATACATTTTTTTATGTCGCATGAAAGCGTGTGTCAAGAAGAATTCATTCATCTACTACACAATGACCTTCAAGGTCATGCAAGGTTAGAAATGGAAGAAATGGAAGAGACAATTTAAATATTGCGTACATAAATGTATGTAAAAAGTTTTTCTTGATAATGGTCTTAAACTAGTCCAAAATTAAAAGACCGAGTTATATACGTGTAGACAAAAGCCTACTAGTACAGTAATAATTAAAATCAGTTTTCTAATGAGAATACTGTAAAAGAATTTTTTAAGAGAACAGTTGAACTTTGACCCTTGGCTTCTTTCACACTCTTTATCCTTCTGACGAGTATAATGAGTCGGAATAAAAAAAAATTGTTTACGTCTTGAAATTAATTTTGCGGTAGCTCTTATGGTCGTGACATATAATTTTTTTGCACCCTGTGCAAATATATATA
>CM052336.1:22516339-22527835 GCA_028455595.1 Lasioglossum vierecki | reverse complement strand
CCGTGTTTTTCGTTAATAACTCCTTAACGAAGCCTCAGATGACATTTTCGTAAAGGAAAATCTTGCTTGAAATGATCTCAGCATCCTCCCATTTGCGGATGTTGAAGGAATTTCGGGACACCCTGTATATATATACATATGGTCTTTTTATATATGTATACAGGGTGGTCTTTTTATCTGAAGACATTGAAATATCTCGAGAACTATGTATCCAGAAAAAATACACAAATTTTACCTAGGAGTTTTTGCATTTTAGTTCACAGATGGCGCTGTAATGGACAAAAATCAAAATGGGTAAAAAATCGTTAAAAATTTGGGATATCTCGAGAAATACACATGAGATCAGAAAAATAAAAGTAGACGTATGTGATATTTTAAAAAATGCTATTCAATAACACCATAATTGACCCCCCACCCCCAATGCTTTTAATGAAAAGCATTAACCGCCAATTTCGATAGTAATATCGTTCTCGCACACTCTGCGTTTAGGTGAAATGACAAATAAAATCTGGTTAACTCGTTATAAATATAAATATTAAATATAAATATTAAATATTTAAACATTTAACAGACAATCGTAGGCATCTTTTCCCTTAGAGAAATTTCCCAAGTTTGAATAACGGTTTGCTCTCTTGCCGTTCGAAATCTGTAGATCCCCTAGCTAGTAAAAAGGGTGAACGCGTTTAGAGTAGTTCGAACGAAGGAGACGTTCGAATTTATTGGTCGATTACTTACGTAGTCGTAGCGGTTCGAGCTAATGCACAGGCTGAAGAGTTAATTTAAAGAAGGTACCGCTTCGATTTCGGAATAATGCAAACGTTTCGTTGGTATCTGCTTACGAGAACGCGGGGTCTGCAGACTCTTTACGAGGGTGCATGTCAATGACCTCAAGCTTTCGGGGTTTTGGAATCGTGAGCTGCCACACGGGGGTGGTCCCGGGATCGGGGGGATGAGCGCTGGGGACCGGTCGTGTTTCGGCATTTTTCTGCCGTTTACGGTAGGGGGTTGATGAGCTGCTGTCGTTGCTACTTTGGGGTAGGTCGCGGTACACCGCCGCGCCGCCTTGTGATTTAAGATACGCCCCGGAAAAGGAGAAAGGAACCCGTAAGAGAGGGTTATTTCACCGGCAAAACTCCCCGGCAGTTTATGTTTCACTTTCTTCTTTGTTCGCTGGTATATAAGAGGTTTTTGCGTTTCCGAGGAAGTTCCCCCGTTTGTCGATTCGCTAACCGATGCAAATTATATTTTCTATGGGACAGAGCGCGTTCCGTGAACGATGCTTCACAATATAAATGCCACTGAACGGTTTATTACGAGAAGTAACGCTCTTTTATGTGTCTGTATTTTTTTTCGGGGGAGCAGAGTGCAAGGGGTGGGGGTGGCTGAACTTTTTGTCGACGTCGCTCGGGAAATGCAAGAATTGATAGTCTTTTAAGCGTTACGTACGGACCGAGTTGAGTCGAGAAGAGCCGTCAAGGGACTCTTTAAGCGCCGTCCACAACGAGATTAGATATTGCAAATGGACGTGGCTTATCTCGGACGAAACGGCTGGCTGGACCTCAGCCACGGTCGCGATAAGGCCGACTCCGGGTGGATCTCGCGCCCTCTTTTACGGTTCGACAGCCGTTTGCATTTGCATTTTTCCCAAATTTTCCACACCCCACGCGAGTTTCGGCACGCCGCTTGACGAAGTGATTACGACCAGCTCGTGCTTCCTCTTATCCACATTGCTCGATAAAAATCAGCTTCACTTTTTCTACTCGTTGTTTCGGATCAAGTCGCACTGCACGCTTTTGTGTCACCAAAAATTTATGTAACTCTGTTAAAATCATTGTTTAGTTAACCTTAGCCCATCCTTTGTGTGAATTTGTAATGTTTCTCACTGGTTGTAAATAATTAATATGTTTCATTTATCTTTTTGTTAATTAGGAACGGCACGAATAAGTTAATTATTGTTAGTTTAACTTGTTCTTTTTTAGTCAAATTATTTTAGTCAAATTAGTCACCGAAAATTTATGTAACTCTGTTAGAAATCATTGTTTAGTTAAGCCTAGCCCATCCTTTGTGTGAATTTGTAATATTTTTCACTGGTTGTAAATAATTAATGTGTTTAATATATCTTTTTGTTAATTATAAACGGCACGAATAAGCTTATTGTTAGTTTAACTTGTTTTTTTTGCGCAATTGTAGGTTCATTTATAATTATCCAAAACGGTAGAAACTTACAGCAGATTTGCTTTTTTTTAAACCAGAACAAGCAAGAAATTTTAGTTTTTTCAAAAAATTTTACAAAATTAATTATTTTAATCCATCAAGTTATTTCATTGTATCAATTTCACACCAAGAGAAAAATCAAGTTGTAAACATAAGAAATAGGTGAGAATGTATCAAAAGTGCATCATGAACAAAATTGTCAATCATATAAATGTTCTGAAATATGTGTTCCTCATATAATATACAATTCCATGTGTGAGACAATCATTTTTTTCAATTAATTAAATTCGGTTTCTCATGACGAAGCTAATCTCAATGAAAAGTAACTTTCTTGTGTAAAATTAGCAAATTTGTGCACCTACACACGAGCAGATGTGGAAAAATCTACGACATTCACTAACCCCTTGCTTGCGTCGAGAAGGGTGAAATTCGTATTTTGTATTCCGCGCAGATCCACGATAGACCGTGACACGCTTTTAACAGTCACCATGTAGAATATTTAAAGTCAACTGGGAAGTCTACGTGTGCAATTTGTAATGAGGTGAGTAATAATTCACGAAATAAACTCCCGACACAAATTTTACCATATTCCTCGGATATGTTTATTGTTGAAATCCATTTATAGTTGTGTGATAAAATGTGTAAAAAAGATGCTTAACAAGAGAACGTAATCAATTATTTAATTCTACATTATGTATATTAATGAATTATTATATCCAAGTACATGTAGTATGAACAGAATAATTTTACTAATTACTAATGAAAAATTCGATTTCATAAAACCTTTTGATATTTTCACATTTTGATTTCCATCTATCGTTTAATTTATTCATGAATGTTTAAAATTCGCAATCTAGAAATAATCATATCCTAAACGAGATTAATTGTTTTACATGTTTGAAATCATTGAGATTTCATTCTCCAATAACAAATTACTTTATTCTACATTATCAAATAAATATTGATTTTCTTCTGCATTAGCTCTACTAAAAATTGTAAATCAATAATATCTGTTTTCCTTATTTCCATATATAATTTATGAAAAAATAAATTCCAATTGAAATTACATAAAAATTAAATCCATCTGAGTTTTCTTTTCGTTTTCGTTAGTTCCACATATAATTTATAAAAAATTAAACTCCGATTGAAATTACATACAAAATTTAACCGATCAAGGTCAAGTAAAAATTTAAGAAAATCAACGCGCCTCCCTGAAAGAAATAAATCGTGCGCCGCGCGTTTGGGGTGTGAACAGGACATAGGGATTTTTTCTCACGCGGCGAAGATAATCGTGGCAGTTCCATCCCTCAAACGGACCGAGATAAAGCGAGTCTTTAACGAGCACTTAACTGTCCCCAGCCAATAAAAGGAAACTTCGTTTAACACTCTCGAATCAGTGACACCTCTCGTCTAGGTTTTGATAAATTGAATGCGATTAGACAATAGGGTTACTTTATCATCTTCGGTGTCCGATGATCTTCAGGTTAGATTTAACCAAACTTCTTGAAGCTGGAACAGGCTCGGGTTTCGAAGTTGCCCGGTGTTTCTAGATTGTTGATATCAACAACAGAAGAAGATACCACGCACCACAAGGCAAAATCTTCGGAGTGGCATGCGTTTGGCGTTGACTGGTACAGGTGAAGGCCTGAAATGTAATATATAGACACAGTACGCCGTAAATTCACAGACCGAGGCCCGGCTAATAGTGCTACAGCCATACAATGTTATTAATCACGCGAACGAGCTGCCGAGGGTCTTGCGAACTTAATTAATTAAATAATATAATAGCTAGAGAAACTAGGGAGCGACTCCTCCCGTTCACTCTGCCTTCTCTGGACTTCCACTTTCCCACCCCTTTCACTCGGCATGTCCTTATTCAATCGTCTAGCGTTCGTCCTCTTTGTCTCTCCAGTATCAGAAACGTCCATCAGCAGCAGCATCCCCGAGGCGCTGTTTCTCTTCGCTGTCCAAACCTCGCGGCAAACGCACGAGATATCGCCGGTATGCAGCTGTAATTGCGTAATTTCTCCCCGTATATGCTTGTACAAGCCGGATCGCGTGTGTTTATGTTTCGGGGGTTATTGTCTGCCATTCCTCCGTTGGAATAAAGACACCGGCGATTAGGGGTGGACCGTAGGGGTAACAGTTCCCGCTGCTCGATCGAATCCTCTGGAAATGTTTCGCCGTAGCCTCGGACATTAGATTTTATTTCCTGTTGGTTTTATCTCGGGGGATATTAGAAAATGGTTCTTTCTATTTCTTGCGAGGAAGTCTGCTCTCTGAATAAATCGATTTTTGGTGGAAATCATTTTTAGATTGAAATAGAAATTATTTTGAATGTCAATTCGTTTTGTTGAACACTCTTTAACACGTTCCCAGCCAGACCGTTTTTTGAAGACTTCCCGTTCAAGCCGCGTGGGGCGTATGCGCAACACAATAATTAAAATAGTGCAAAAATCATAATTATCAAGGAAAGGTTGTATAGTTTAACATGCATAACACAACAAACCAATAAATTTATTTTTCTAGGAATTAGTTTAACAAATAACTGACTGAACATTATTATGCCAAGCGAGTGGATAATACCAAATGGCTTGAACGGAAAGTTCAGCGTGGGGCGTATACGCCCCACGCGGCAGGGAACGTGTTAACCGATAATTATAGAAAAAAGGTCTACGTATTTCGATTGTGATGTAATTTTAATATGTTATAGATTTCGACATTTAGAACACCTTTTTCCTTTTCCAATATAGGGGGGTTTTCGAGATATTTGCAAAAGACTATCGCTAATACTAATCACTCACCCAGTGCTTCTAAAAAGAAGGTTTCCGTTATGAAATTAACATTTGCGCCAATTTTTAGTATCATGTTCGAAACTAATCAATTGGTTCTCGATCGTAATTTATCTAATGATAGTATAAGTATTTTTTCGCGGCGCACGGTTTGATCATTTATGACAATAAATGAAAAGAAAGAAAAGGAAGGAGGTGTTTCGTCCTAGACCCGCTAGAGGACTCATCAGTAAGGCTTTCTAGCGGGCCCTACCTTATACACGGGATGTTCGAAGGCAATTTGAGAAACGTATTTATGCTGAATGGTGACAGATCAGTAAGGCAGGGCCCGTTAGATAGCCTCACTGATGAGTCCTCTAGCGGGTCTAGGACGAAACATCTCCTTCCTTTTCTTTTCTATTGTCATAAATGATCGAACCGTGCGCTGCGAAAAAATACTTATACTATCAATGTAAAGAAACGCCGCACCGGGACAGGCTTGCGTTACCGCGGAGCGTGCAGGAATACGAAAAATTCAATATAGTGTTCGCGATAGTTTTTTGGAAATATCTGAAAAACTAGAAGCGACCCCCCAATATTGGAAAAGGAAAAAGTTGTGCAAAATGTCGAAATCTATAACATGTTAAAATTTCATGAAAATTGGAGTACGCAGATCTTTTCTATATAATTACCATAATTTTTTTATTTTATATTGTATATAACATTAATCTGATATCTCATACAATATTTAAATGTTTAGTAATTGATTAGATACCACCATATTTAATAATGTAAACCATGTTTTGAATAATGCTACCTAGTTTTAATAATATCATGCAATTAACCCTCGGACATTGTTTATGACTTACATCGATATTTCACTGATACAGTTTTATTCCAATATCAAACGACGATATGCGGCTTGCACATACTAATTTTTAATGATTGAACTGTGTAAACGAATCTCAATAATTTTCCTTCAAACAATCTTTTCGGAAGAATACCAATAATTCCAACATTATGCTGAATTTGAATGAAATTTTAAAAAAATTCAATTGATATAATCGTTTTCAAAAGCACCGAGAAGAAAGTTGATCTTTTTTATGTGACGCGAGCAACTACAGGCATAAACATTAATCGTGAGGAAAATTTGAAAGGCTAAAGTGTTCTATTCGTCCATCGAGATCAGTCGAATCCGCAAACGCATGAAGCGTCTCGATCCAGTAATGACCGTCATTCGTATTCTCGATGGGACAATCAACTGATTACAGCAGCTCGCTGATAAAACTGATAAAACCGAAGAGGATTGCGGCGCAACCGAAATCAGAGCATGGTGAATCAGAACACGCGCGCGACTGTTATCCGGGCAGCTGTTCCGCGACAAGAACTGATTGTGAGAGAGCTCCTCGGTGCCGTAAAACCACCGCGAATCTTCGTCCTGCGGAACGATCATTTATAATTACAAGCAAGCCGGACGCCGCGACCTCCCCCGTTAGCTACCACGAAACTCCGGAACACTAGAAACACCAGAACACACACACACACACACACACACACACACGATTGCGATGGCGAACGGGGGTAGGGGGGACAACCCGGGGAACTCCAGGCGTCATAATTTACGGAGCTAACGTAAGCTTCGACTTATCACCGAAACATGCAACTGGCCGGATGCAACCGATCGATAGTCTGCCCGATAACCTTGGTCCTGGCTTACGGAAAGAGTTTTGTGTCCCTTCTTCTCGCCCCCTGGTCATTGCTTTATCAGTGGATGCTCGTTTGGCGCCGGCGGTATGCATCATTAAGCTTCCAGCGTGCCGTAACGCCGACGAAGCTTACTTGCGCGGAGTTCATGCACACGTACAGGTGTGTACATAGACGCGTTACACCGAGACCCATACACAAGCTTCCCTCTTACCGCCCACCCTCTTTATTTCATCCTTCACCCTTCCCTACCTGTCTCTTTCCTCGTCCCTCTCACGGATAAACGAACGAAAAGACACACGGACAAGCGAACACGAGGGTGATCCGGACCTTCACACACCGACTCGCACGTTTCGTTCACCCTTTCAGCCTTCTCCTCTCCACCCTCGAGCTTCAACCCAATTCCCCTTAACGCTAATTTATCTTAATTACATTCTACGCGCGTTGGCTGGCGGGGACGCGTGTGGGTGGCACTCCGCGTGTCCCGATCCACGAGAATGTGTGCACACGAAGTTTATGCACGACGCCGTTACTCGAATCTATGCTGGTGTGGGTCTCCCTCTCTCTCTATTACGGTGTGTGTGCGCGTGTTGTCTAGATGTGTGTCCACGAGGACGCGTTTGTAATTGCATGCCGACGTTATATGGGTTTTCTGGATTTTATCCTGTACGTAGGGACGCGCGAACGTCCTACATAGACGAATCTCGCGGCCGTCAAAGTTTAGGGGTAATTTCGAATGCTGGCCCGGTTGATTTAACGATGAACGCCGGAAAGAATGAGCGGCCACCGTTCATCCACGAAACGAAGATCTATCGGACCAGCTCGGTTTCTTCGGTTCTAATGCGAGAAGCCTGTTTCTGGCGGAAGATCAAAATAGTAGAGTGCGAAATTTAGGAGGTGGAATTGCGGATGCGCAGCGTGCTTGGAATGCCGAGCAAGATGAATAAAAATTTTATGGGAACATAGGAACCAACGAATGCCTACAATCCTATCGTGAGGAAACTCGGATAAACAAGTACGGTTTGGATAATGAACGTGTCTGACCAAGAGATTAGGGTTACTCGCAATTTTTTATGGTTTTTGTATTCTTTGTGAACTTTAATTTCGTTGGCTGTTAAGGTATTGTATACACGCGATGATAATTTATATGCATCGTAGAAATTTAGAATATGTGACGTGTTTGAAACAACCGATTTTTGCGACGAATACAAATTTTAGGAGAGGATGGGACCGAATGAAAAACTATCAGGAAACTAATAATCTAGTACACAGGTAAGGCGTATTATCTAAATTCACATTATTAGAGCACTTGTGTTAGAAATGAGATAATTTTGTATTCTAAATTATCTAAATTATCTAAAAATTTGTTTTATTTTTACGAGAACGTCGGAACGAACGAATGTCTACAATGTCGTGAGAAAACTCGTATAAACAAGTACAGCTTGGATAACGAACGTGTTTGACCAAGAGATTATGGAATTTTTCATGGCTTTCGTATCCTTAGTGAACTTGGAACGCCTGGACGAAATGTAATTACTTAGTTATTACTATTATTTAATTTTGGTGACTGTTAATAACGGGTTATAACGGGTTGTTTGTGCCAACAAACAAACTATGAAACTAATAAACTAGTACACATGCAAGGCGCATTATTTAAATTCACACTATTAGATTACTTGTGTTAGAAATGAGATAATGTTAATGTTTTTAGATAATTTTGTATTTTAAATTATTAAATTATTAAGCGGTAACCTGTATAAGGTAAAAAACGATTCTCTAAAAATGTTTTAATTCAATAGTGCTTTCGATATATGCTTCAAATATATTTCTGCAGTACTAAGGTAATAGCATCGAATACATGGAACACCTGACTTTTTAAGTTTACCGATAATAGAGACATCCTCTTTTGCTATGAGACCACCGTTAAAACGCGCCAAAATTAATATATTTTCATTGTATAGTTATTATTAATATACGAAGTTCCTCCCTCCTTCCTCCCTTATTAATTTGAACAGGCAAGAAATCATATATTGACATCTTCTATTTCTGAAATTTTCATACAATTTTGAATTTCATCTACTCAATTTTTCTATAATTTTAAATTTCATCTATTCAATTTTCATACAATTTTGAATTTCATCTATTCAATTTTCCTACAAATGCATAAAGATCCGCAGTCTAATTATTATATTTTAAGACTTTTGTTCAACCACTCAATGTGTGACGCCCTCTTCGATTTTGATGATTCTTGGATACGTCATAGAAATCAACATTTCCCAACATTTTCCATTGTACGTTCGTGGCGGTCGGCTTTGGTTTTCGAAATAATTGTAAAAAACTTTTGTTAAAAGGTTACAGGTATACTTTATTCTCGTAAAAGGTGTCGCTGAACGGTAATTATTGTATTTAAAATAAAAAAAATCATATACAGGATCACGAAGAGAAGATATAGTCTAAGGTGGTTGGTAGCTAGGTTTGGGAGGGGAGGAGGAGGGGTTACGTTTGCAATGTTCCGCATTTCACATGGATCTTTGTATGCATCGTTCGGTCGACCTTGCGGCCGGCCCACTCCACCCCCCTCTGACGATCCTAATCCCAACCAACTCTAAATCAGTGAGGTCATAGCTTTCGGCAAGTTCAACAAGAATTACATTTAATTTTATGTACTTTTTAAAATAATTGGCTCAATGTATTCAATAAACAATTGGTTCAAGATTCACGTTTTTACAAACTTCTCGGTAGCTAAAGCCAACCACCGCAAACATGTAAAGTTGTTCAAACTGTTAAGTTCCATGACATATCTAAAAATCCTTAATGTTCCACGTTCATGTCTGCAAAGTTTAATCATGCACGGTAATAAAATTATAATTTAGTGATAATATTGTTCTACTTGTTACTCAATGAATAATTTAACGGTAGCGTTAGAATATACGGTATATGGTATAGTAACTGTTATTACTGCGTATATTACAGGCTTGACGTACTTATGACGTAATAATTCAGGCCATAATATTACATTCGCGTAATTGCACTATCATCTTCGTAATATATTATACTCAAACATGCGACCTAATTTAATATCCAATGTTCATCGGAACCGGTCAAATCTAATTAATGAAGATTGATGAAAAACTAGTTCTAATGTTCGAAATAGGAGTACCTAATTGCAGTGATAAACTTAATGATAAATAATGCGTATCAACGAGTCGATAACGTTAAACATCAGGAAAATATCAATTCAAGATTTCACTGTAACGTTTACAATGAAGTTATTTAAATTTATCGTATCAAAAACATGAAACCTTAATTAAAAACGTCAAAAATTATTTATAATTACCCATTACAAATACCTACTTACATAGTGCCATTAATTGTGTAGCATACAGTGCACCATCAAAATATTAACAACAATCCCAGCTATACTTTTTTTAATGTAACGCATTTATGTTATCGTTTTCTATAAAGAGTAGGACTATAAACAATGTTATTTGTCACATTTATACGAAACACTTGTACAAGTTGTCCCAAAAATATTGTACTTCGTTGAAAAAAGTGATTCCTGAGATCATCATTTAAAGTAACTTATTCAGTTATTAACAAAATACACGGGCCAATAATAATCTGTCGGTCTTTTCCTTAATAACACGTATTAACAAAGCCAAGAATTACCCTGTATGAACTGTTTCACAAATTTTCAAAGATATAACAAAAGTCGCTAATGAATGAGCACGTTTTTATTTTTACATAAAATAATTGTAGTGAACTCTACCGTTAAAAAATCAATTTTTCGTGCCGAGACTAACAATTTGATCATCCAATTACAACATCGAGACTGAATATCATCTTTCCTGTACGATGCTGCTTTAACGTGACAGTGTCGTCAGTGATTATCAATTACCTTCGTTTAGTTATGAAATAAGGGAGGGTGCAAGGTGGACCTATCTCCTCTATGTGACCATCGAGGGACGGGAAGGGGGCGTCGGAGATGATTTGGCCTCGTTTATCTTGAGATTGAGCATTAGGATTCAGTATATGGTGCCGGCCTTGCCGGTGGGAGATAAGGGGGTAATTTCTGTTCACCGAGGGGGTCAGAACTGCCCGTAGCTCATCTCTACGGCATATACCTACCACCCCCGTGGCCACTTGGCCCACGAGCCCCCATGGCCGAAAGTCGTTTCCACGATCTTAGGGCAACGGGCTTGACTTAAGCCCCATGCAAATTAGATGCGGGATCTTATGGATGTAGATATAGCCATAAGACCGTTGATATAGATACGCGCGGCATCATGGAAAGGGGATAAATGACTGTTGCTTGGTCACCAGACTACCGCGTTAATGATTTACATTGTAGATTATAGGTACCCTGATGGCCTATTAGTTTAATTGATTCTGTCCACCATCGCCGAGATACCCCTTGTTCTTCGCCTATCGTTTGACTTGCATAAATATTAATTATACAATCAATTTGCAGAATTTAAATATGTGATTTATGGTCTAGCACAATGATCTAATTACTAGAGCCACAAATAATACAATGATAAAGTAAAATTCTTCTCGATCGAAAATGTAATATTCGTTTCTGTTTTTCCGTTCTCTTTACACGGCTGTGTCGCAATATTTTTTCAATGTATATTATATATGTATTATTTTTCAGACGCAAAAATGTCTCTCTTGAAATGTCTCTAAAAAATGTCTTCTATAATTGATCGAACTGTGCACCGAAACCACAAAAATTTATTATACAGGGTGAATATTATATACCGGAACACCTGAATATCTCGAAAACAAAGTGTTGTATAAAAAAATG
>CM052336.1:22429375-22516239 GCA_028455595.1 Lasioglossum vierecki | reverse complement strand
CTTTGTTTTCGAGATATTCAGGTGTTCCGGAATATAATATTCACCCTGTATAATGCAATTATTCTGCATACGAATTTGCAATTTTCAAATACCAATGCTTTATACGAAATAATAAAAATTCAGTACTAACGGAATGTGATTTAATTTAACATAGTGGGTGATAAAATCATTAAATCAATAATCATTCTTATTCATGCAGAAAATGATGTTGTTTACAGTATCGTTAGAAGTTTATTTGCAATTTTCAAACATTAATACCTCAGAAATCATAATCAGAATTTAGTAGACGTGTTGTCGTTTAAAAATTGATTGAGTAATTATATGGAGGTCTGCGTACTCTGATTTTGATGAAATTTTAATATGTTATAGATTTCGACATTTTGAACAACTTTTTCCTTTTGCAATATAGGGGGGACGCTTTTAGTTTTCGAGATATTTGCAAAAGATTATCGCTAATACTGTATTGAATTTTCCGTATTCCTGCATGCTCCGCGGCAACGTAAACCTGTTTCGGGATCGCATCTGTTTATTTTTTGGTTGTAAACACGCTGTGGAGAACACCCAGTGTTTCACATGCACCCAATCTTTCTAAAAAGAAGGTTTCCGTTATGAAATTAACATTTGCGCCAATTTTATTATTTTACGTTGTCGCGGAGCGTGCAGGAATACGAAAAATTCAATACAGTATTTGCGATAGTTTTTCGCAAATATCTGAGAAACTAGAAGCGACCCCCTGATGTTGGAAAAGGAAAAAGTTGTTCAGAAAATGTTGCTGCATGACATATTAAATTTTCATGAAAATTACAATACGCAGAGCTTTTCTATGTAATTACCATTTAAAATTCTCACGACGAAAGAATAAAATTACAACTACAATATTTCGAACGAAGTTGCTCGTTATCGAAGCTGATCTCTTAAAAAAAAAGATTGCCAGAAACCGCGTTCTTTTCCTATTGATAGCCAGACGACACACCTCTTGAAAGTTTGAATAACTCGATATCGTGACTACCACTTTTGATCATGTTTCACCGGCGCGTGAAATAGTTCTCATGGTCATCCGCAGCGGCGAGGCTTCAGATTTTCTTATTTCTCCTCCAATCGCCAACGGAAGATAATGCAATCCGTACAAAGTAGAGTGGAGGTAAAAGGGAGCATAAAAGAAATTGATTTCCACGGAAACTCGGATCAATTTTCCTTCGTTCGTGTAATTGCTCGATAACCAACCGGCGCGCAGCATCCTGTTCGATGACGCACGAGGCTCTTCTCGTTTGGATTACACGCGCGGTGACCAACATAGCAAAAGCACGCGATTCCCCGAAACCGGCCACGCAACTTTGTCAATGTCATTACGAGCATCCGACACCTGACGTTTCGTGCAACATTTTCGCGACACGCAGTTCGCGATTTCTCGGTACGGGATACTTTTAAACATTTTCTGCTCCCGTAAAGACATGCGATTACGTGGAATATTGTATGTCATTATGCGTTATTTCCCCATGCTTCCGTATCTTCGTGCAAGTGCTTTTTTTGCAAGCATGTGATATTCGAAGGAATACCGTGAAACGGAGAACCAGTCTCTCCGAGTAATTTTTAGAAAATTGCTGCTCGCTTACCGCCGCCTTTCTCTCTCTCTCTCTTCACGGCCTCCTTTTTTTCAGACAACGAAATAGGAGAAACCTATTCCACCCGTCCCCTCGATTCCCAGTCCCAGAATCGATTTTCCAGGATCGTAAGGGGTTCTTTACGGTGGGGGATGCTCGCCTTCCAGATTATTTACGAAGTTCTCGGGGGTTGTGTGTCCGTTTTTTCGGGGGCCGCCAGCGAACCTCCGTGGAGTTTTCGCGTGCTCCACGGTCCACGTACAGGACTCTAGCAACCCCTTTGGCTTCTACATCCGGCCGACACCCTCGTGGTCATTCCTCACATTCATAGGCGTAGAACAGGCATTTTTACGAAAAAGATTTACCCATACAACTCTCGAATCTTTAAAGTCTCTACCACTCTCTCTCTCTCTCTCTCTCTCTCTCTCTCTCTCTCTCTCTCTCTCGCTCTCGTTCTCTTCATCTCTATACAAACCGATTAGCTTCATACAGATGGATAGACTGCAGATCTGTATGTAAAAATTGACATTTTTCTGATTCAATTTTAAGATACAGACGTTTACAGAAATGGATGGAAATAATTTAAAAATTTTCGTTTCTTGAAATTGCTAGAACTAGGCTTTTTCGTAAGCTAATGTTTGAGTGAGATAGATTGAAAAGGGTACAGACTTACATTCTTACTTAATTTATTGGATGGCGGACATAGTTTAAAAATATACAATTTATTATACTTAAGATTATCCACAAATTTATTTATCAAATTTTTTAAACATATGTCTGAAGTTAAATCTTATAAACACATTAGTCCTTTAGCTTTATTTAATTTAATCATAAAAATAATACAAACTGAAACCTGTCCAAAGAATTTAAAAAATTTTTCTCGTAAATGAAGCTGCCATAGATTTGAAGATTGAAACCTTTTATTTGCACCGACTTCTTAAAAATTGACGTACGATTTTTTTCGCTGTTTTATGGAACAAAAGTGAGAAACAAGTTCGCTCGTATAAAGTCCTCATGGTGTAACTTGTACTGCTGTAAACTTGGCGAAATACCTCTCGTTCAAATCTCGATAGAAGGACTAAAAAGATTGTACATCAATTTTTCAGATGTCGTTGCGAAGGGGAAGTATCAATGTTTAATTCTATGGTAGTTTTAGTCACGAAAAAAATTTTGAAAATTTTTTACAGGCATGCACACCATTTTCGAGAAGAAACGAGTGATGGAAAAATATTATATTGTTAAAATGAAACGAATAATGGATTATCAGAATAGAGACATGTAGGTTTCAAACGAGTCAAAATTAATTGTTGTGAACGATTATTTTTTACAAAATTATCAGTTTTTAAATACAGGCAATTTTTCGTGAAACGAGTGTTTAATAATAATAGCCTTGTACTTTTTCATTGCAATAATAACACTCAAAATTATTTACAATCATTTTAGTTTAAACAAAATTTCTATATTCTCAAAATTATGTACAATTATTTCACTTTAAATAAAGTTTCTATATTGTTTCTATGTATTATAGTTTACACAGAAAATTTTTTCATAGATAACCGTAGTCCAATTATTATATTACAATGTTATTGGTTTGGCAAGAAAGTAATTTCGGTATTTCAAAGTGAAATAGAGCCGAATTTTATTTTATTCGATGATCTTTTGCCAGAAAACTTCCTAATAATCAAAACTCCGTTTGGACAAAGAAATTCAGATTTATTTCACCTTAAAATACCGAAATTACTGTCTTACCAACCCAATAGTACATTATCCTATTCTAAAATCAATATCCTACTCAACCGAATCGGCAGACTGCGGATTTTCCTGCAAAATAACATTGTACAAATTTCAGCCTACTGGGAAAAGAGGGGGCTCCACAGTTATCCATTTGTTTTATTAAATCCTTCAAATTCCTCAAATGTTTGTCGCAAATACCTAAACTCTGCTCATCGTCATCAAGTCGAATATTTCGGTCGGGGCAGAACGTGTCAACAGTAAGAAAGCAGAATTTTCCTACCGAACAAGGATTAATAACGTCGCCGGCGCAACAAGGTCGTCCGAGTCAACAGAGAACGGCGGTATAAGAACAAGATCTCGTTAAGGTAAATCCAACGAGCAAACGAAAAAAGAAGCTTCCCGGATCGACCGGCTACGCCAATGCGCCGTCCACCCCTTGGTCAGGGGTGGTTTTAGGGTGTGTAAGCCTACGGTAGTGAGAGGAGAAAAGACGGAGGGATGTTGGTGGGAGGGGGAGGGAGGCAGAAAAGAGAGCGAAATCGGACGTGTGCGTGCGCTGTAACGCACCCCCTTACGTGTATCCAGGTAACGTACACACTTTTGCATAAACCAGCTGGCGACCACAGGCACAGCCCGGTACACCCACGTAACACGTACAGCCGTGGGTACCTTGGTGGGCAGGACTCGGCGAGTATCCACACATAAATTTCCGCGTCGCAACTGTGTGTCCGCGTGCGTGTGGCCGAGGGCACGAAGAGAACACGGAGTAGCCGCGCGTCCAGGCGAAGGTTTACCCCCGTAGAAACGGCAAACAAGGACGAGCAACTTGTCGTGGATGTTAGGGGAAGGAAGACAGAGCGAGGCAGATCGCTCGGAAAAGGGAAAACGGGACAGAGGGAGGCGAACGGCAAGACAGAGAGGGACGTAAAGACGGACAAGGGTCGGAGGTTGGTGGTGGACGGGGGTGGGTCTATCTCTTGCACTCCTAACTAACATGTATTTTGCATAAAGCTTACATTACTTGAATTACAATGCTCCAGTACCGTCTCATACCAGCACGCTCCGAGCGAGCACCCGCGCGCCAGCTCACGCGGCCGCCCCTTATATCCCGGGACCAGTCCAACCCTTCGTCCTTCTGGAGGAGAGACGCTGCCATGTAAATTGCTTCCAGAGCCAAGTTTGCGCGCAAGTGCCCGACGTGCGTGCGTGTGATCCGTCAACGGGACGCGAGAGTGTGTTTCACGGCCGGCACGCCGCACCGCACCGCACCGCACCGCGCTCTACTCCTCCGCACACCGGTTCGAATACGCGGACCGCGTCGTCGCGCCGCCGGGTCAGCGTTCGTGAGGGTGATTCTGGACAACGCGCCCTCCACTCTCTATGCTATTAGATACACAGACACAGTGGCGAGGGACCGACGGGAAAACGGCCGACGGTATCGCGCGGGGGAAATTCATTAACTCAGTCATCTCGCGGTGAAAGCGTTATCGGACGCGATATTATTCGAAAAAAAAATATAATAATAACCGGACATCGTGGAGTGGCATGGCTGACGGGAAAGCCGTTCGAGATGGATGAGTTTACCTTTTAGATGATTAATGGAATAGATGCGATAGATGGACTGGTTAACTTACATACAGAATCATCATTACGATTATTGATAAACCTTACGTTTAGGGAAGGCAGGTTCAGATGATCTTCACCTTGACATATGTTGTCAAGGACAACATTCTCAACAACTTTTGTCAGCACAACTACCCGCTGCTCGGTTTTAGTTTTCGAGATAATTGCGAAAAACTATTGCTAGTACTAAATTGAATTTTCCGTAGTCGCGCACGCTTCGTGGCAACGTAAGCCTGTACCGACGCAGTGTCAGCAATAGTTTTTTGCAATTGAATGCATACCATTTTCGAGAAGAAATGAGTGACGAAAAAATATTATATTGTTGCAATGAAATGAAGATTATTACAATTTTTAAATATACGCAATTTTTCGAGAAACGAGCGTTTAATAATAACAGCCTTATACTTTATCATTGCAATAATAAAACTCGAAATTATTTACAATCATTTTACTTTAAACTAAATTTCTATATTGTTCCTATGTGATACAGTTTACGCAGAAAATTTTTGCATACATAATCGTAGTCCAATTATTATATTACAATGTTATTGTAATTGTTGCCGACGCAGTGTCAGCAATAGTTTTTTGCAATTATCTCGAAAACTAAAACCGAGCACCGGGTAGTTGTACTGACAAAAGTTGTTCAGAATGTTGTCTTTAACAACATGTGTCAAGGTCATCGGTGCTGCCTCCCCTAAACATAATGTTTACCCGATTATTTAGTTTGCACTACCTGCGTCTTACTAGAATCATTATCAAAATGATTAACTCAGTCATTTGATGCATTCGTGACAAAAATGGTTGATTGCAATGTGGGACATTGAAGAGATTAAAAGAATTTGTGTTTATTAATGTATGTGCTGCTTTCGGATCATTGAAATTTTTAAAGAGAAGAATAAATGATTTGATTTCTCTATTGTTACGCGATCTTTTGGTTGTAGGTCAAATGACGATAGAACGCTTTCTGCAGTTATAATTAAAATTTTAGATTGATTGGTCCAGTTCTTCACTTATGTTTGAACATATCGTCACTCGTAACTATGCCATAACTATATTTAACATTTAATATATACATGAGATACAAATATTGACCCTGCAATTTCTTCACCGCGTATTTTGGGATATTCCGGTGCCAGTGGCACACATTCCGTTCAGTGTAATAATACATCAATAAAAAATTATTCGCTAACTCTCGTTAACTCGTTTTTATTGGAAGTTTGAGAAAATTTTAAATTTTGGAAGGATACTTGCATTTGTAGAATTTTGAGGATTATCTTAATGAACCTTCTGTAGGACATAGTTTTTGTAAAAGATAATTTTGTATGACAAGGTTTAATTTCATACAGTAAAGACATTAGATGAACTGGGAAATATTGTTGTATTATTTTTAATCTAATATTAAATACTAAGAGAAAAAAAAATAAATTTCGATTTCACTCAAGTTTGTTGTAGTCTAATAATTAGTATACTAACAGTAACTAATAAAATCAAATAATAACAATATATAATGATAACGTAAACTTTCATAATATTTTGATTTATAAAACCCGGGTATAATATTATGTATAACAATGTTCTGAAAATCAGATTCGATTGAGTGATATTTACTAATTGCTCTACTTCCTAAAATTACCAGCCTCAAGAATATTGTTCAATTTTATCTCCATGTTTATTTGAGAGTAACCAATTATTATAGAACAGACCGTCCCAAAGTATACTTCATTAATTATATCGATGTAATTCGAACAAGTTCAATAAAATGCGAATCGTTGTCCCAATTATAGGACTAGTAGTAGCGAAAACAGGGGGATCAGCCAGCGGAGAATCTCTCGGAGAAGAATTTAACAAGATTCGATTTAAGGACTCGCCCTACTTTACCGTTTGCTGCAACTGGGTCATTTATTTTTAAGTTACTTTAAGAAAACTAAAACTTTTGAACTTCTCTCCTGAGACTTCGTAGATTTTACACACCGTTCATCCCAAACTTCCGATTCTGAAAAAGGTCCAAAAAATATATCGCAACTCCAATTTTATCTTTCGACAAAAATCGATTCTGCAGCGTGATAATTGACCTGAAACAAAGTCGTGGAATTCCTCTCGATATTTAACCACTTTCAGACTTCGCAGAAAATTTTACACACCATTGATCCCGAGCTTTTTCTTAATCCCTTGCCGTACCATTTTCTTTACAGTATTCTATCTATTACAGCGATTAAAACGTCTTTACACACAAAAATGTCGTGGGAAAAGAAAAAATATATATATATATATTTTATATGGCAAGATTTATTGTAATGCATAAATATTGATTAGAACCGAATCAAATTTTGTTTCATCTATACAAGGAATAAGAAACAATATTTCGAAATTCAACTCTTAAGGGGGTGAAAAGGGGTTGCAACGTTTGCATGAAGCATATTGATGGTCGGATTTCCTTGAAACTTGGTCTTAATGCTTTTTGATATAATTAATCAAACACGTATTTCGACATTTTACAAATTTCAACCCCTAAGGGGGTGGAAAGGAAACGTTTGTATAAGGAATATTTTATTTGTGGTCAGATTTGCTTGAAACTTGGTCTTGATGTTCATCGATATAATTAATCAAATACCTATCTCGGCATTTTAAAAAATTCATGCCCTAAGGGGGTGAAAAGGGGTTGCAACGTTTGTATGAGGAATATATTGTTCGTGGGCAGATTTACATCGTACTTGGTCTTAATGCTCATCGATACAATCTAAACGGGGCGAATGAGAGCTTAAAAGGTTTTATGGAGAAACAATCGAAATACAAAAAAATACAGCAATGGTTTAAAAGAGTCTGAAAAAATATGGCAACTCGAATTTGAGCTCCCGCCAAATATTCATTGTTCAGCGTTTCAATTTGCCCGCAACGAAAGTCGTGGAACTTATAATTCCTCTCGATATCAAAGTAGCCGGGAGATTTGTAATTAAAATAATTGTTAAGCCGTTCCTTGAAGGAGCGAAGGGCGAGGAGCGGTAAAATCGCGCGATGAAAGAAAGGTCGGTCCTCCGGTCGTCTGTTTAAAAAGCAGAAAATTATTGTTCGCATTAAAGTGGAATCGACGCGAACTCGCTCGCGTATCCTGTAGCCCGAGAAGAAAAGAATTCCTCTCGAGCGCGCAGAGCGCAGCCTTAATTCTTCCTTTCTATGTTAAACACACTTAAATGAGTTTCCTGATATTAAAGAGATTCCTGTGTTTCTTTCCCGGAACTTTTTCATTTCTCCGTTAAACCGTATCAGTGCGTTCGCGCACCGAAGGGGACAAACGTTTTCCACCCCCGTCGTCGGGGGGATCGCCGATCTATTTCCGTACGAAAACTGCTGGAAAGTATGAAAACTTCTTTCTGCGGCGAAGAATAATTTTCTTCGGGATACGTAGCCGGCGTGGCGCGGCGAGTGCCAGGGGGAGCGAGCCATCCCTTGGCTGGACAAGAGCCCTCGCATCTCGGCATCTCCCTTTCCCGGTTAGCCCTTCTCGAACCGGTTCTTTTCTTACGTATTACTCATGCTCACGTACGTTCGAGCCGCCGCCGTCTATTCCCGCGCACGGGCCCCCGAAGAGAGACAGAGAGAGACTAACACCGTGCGAAAGCGAGCCGGACAAAGACGGAGACTTTTCACCTACTAAAAAAAATCATTTTCCTTCGCACGCAGAACAAACCACAAAGACTTTTCCCCCGCGTGCGGGAAGCCCTTATCGGTTTTTCACCTCGCAGATCCCTTTGCCCAGGCAACTTTTCTCTCTTTCCATTACTCACGCTCGCGTGCTCTCCATCGCGCGTGCCCAGCATCCTATGAAAAAAATAAAAAGAACCAGCCCCGAAGAAAACAAAGACTTTTCAGCAGGTACTAAAAAATTATCCTTCTTTTTTTCTTCGCTGTCCCTCTCTCTATCGGTCGCCGATAGAGAGCAAGGGGTGGGGCAAACTGGGCCGACACATCTTCTGCGCGAAGCTACCCCGTTGGACAAACCCTTATTGGCTTTTCTCCACGTCGACGTATCCCTTTCGACCAGCTCTTCCTTACATTATTCACGCCTGTGCGCCGCGAGTGGACATGCGTGGGCAAATGTGCGTGACGAGGAAAACTAATGCCCCGTGGATCTGCGACGTAATGGACACATTGGGTAGAAGCGTTATCTTCCGCGTACGATTATATTAGCGCTTTCTTTCTCCCGAGAGCGTGGCACCAAGGTGCAAGATCGGCTACCGGGCTACCGGGCTACCGTTTGTATGTCCGCCAGCGAGAGCTCTCGACCGCAACGGCTACTGGCCTACGCGTGGGCGTGCGTGTTTATCGATGTGCGAACAAACCAAGGCAGGGGCTGCGAGCAGGATCGCACAATGGAAGACGATACCGGTAACCCGATGACAACGTGTAAATCATCAGCGAACACCGCGTATCGCTTTCTACGGGTGAAACGATAAGTTCAACATTACCGAGCCGACCGCCAATGACAAACGCGTCTCGGTTCACTGGCTGATCATGTCCTCGCTTCTAGAGTGAACGTTCCTGCACTGTTTGCTTGGTAGTCTCGCCAGAATTCGTTGTTTCTCGTTGAACAGGAATTTACAGTTTATTCAGATATTTAAAGGAATAGTTGACCGCGTATTTGGAGGAAAAGTCAGGGTTTTTAAAGTTTGCAGGAGCGTAATTAGGAATTTATTTTGATTTAACATTTTGTGAAATTGTAAAAGAAGTTGGTAATTATGTAGAAAATGTAGATTTCGATGAAATTTTAAAATGTTATGCGGCAACACATTCTGAACAACTTTTTCCGTTTCCAATATAGAGGGGGCGCTTTTGGTTTTTCAGATATTTGCAAAAAACTATCGCGAACACTGTATTGAATTTTCCGTATTCCTGCACGCTCCGCGGCAACGTAAATCTGTTCCGATGCGGCGTTTGTTTGTATTTTGACGCTGTAGAGATGAGAGAGAAAACACGGGGGCGGAAAGGGCCGGCCTGACACCACACACACCCACCCAGTGTTTCACACCCACCCAATGTTTCTAAAAAGATTTTCACATTATACAATATAAAATCAACTGAGACCAATACAGCATACATGTATTATATTATCGTATTTGGTGGTAAAAGAAATTGGTATTGGTTTTAGTTAATTTTATATTGTTTGATGTGAGAACCTTCGTCTCAGAAACACTGGGTGGGTGTGTGTGGTATAGAATACAGTGCACGCGGTATCTCTCAAAATTAATTAAATAATATGTTATTTATTAAATGAATGCAAAACTCTTGAAAAAGGAGTTGTCGCCATATGTCATAATCGCCATTATCCGTAAGGGTGGATAATACGTATTGTACTACTCCAATTTCGTATTATTGCAAGTCAACGAACAATCCTCCAAATTTAATATTAATAATTGCACACGCGTCATCGCATTAGATTCAGCATTGTTACATCTCTGAGAAGGAATGTCGAAATATCGACGATATAAAATGTATTAAACATCATAAATATCAATTGTACTCCTAATTCTTGAAGTCGGACATGTATAACCTGCGAAATGTCAGAGATGCTCTTAGTATTTTAAAAGAATCTCGTCCGCGAATAGTTGAACTTAAATAAAGTAGGCTAACTTGATTGACCCACAGAAACGCTGCGAGATGACTTCGTTGAATTAAACAAAAAAAGTCCTGCTTTCATCCTGCCTGCCGGATAACACTATTACGTCAAATTACTAAATGACTTTCTCGATTTGTACTACACCGCTGCAATTGAACGTCATAATAAAATCTAGTAACATACATGTACATATAGGTTACTTTGTGTACCTATGTAGGTGGTGAAAATCGAGCAGCAAGCATTAAGGAAACGCAGGAAAAATCAAGCATTGCAAACTTTTCCATATAAATGACCCAGGTCTTCCAACGAGTCGTATCCGCGGTATGTACAGGAGGACATCGTTACCTTCAGCAAGATAACTTATTTAAGGCAGACAACGTACAAGACTCGGCGTACACGGCTGGCGAGCAGGATGAGCATTGGGCTACTTTGTATGTACGCATGCTGACATCTTACCCACCCTTTCAACCGCCTCCGCCTTCCTTCAACGGTGGCCGAAGAGGAGGAGAGGGTCGCGAGATCAATACTGGCGCCCCCTGGACCAGACCCGCCACCGACTCCCCTTTCTCACCCCCTTCCTTACCCCTCGAGCGAGAGCGAGCAAAAGAGGAAGATAGAGATAGAGAGAGAGAAAGGAGAGCGAGAGGAACGAGGCCCACGCGTGTAAGAGCCGGACCTCTTAGAATCACCAACCCCCAAAAACCCAGCCGCCTACGCCGCTGCCTCACGGCCACCGCCGTGGCAACCACCCTCCGAACATCCACTCTCACCCTTCGTTGCTTTAAAGCGATGGAGTGGTATTAGGCTAGCTGCGTGGACCCGGTAATACTAGCCAGAATCAGCTTCGACTCCTCCGAAGGTCATCCACACCCCTTGATATCCAAAAAAATCTCCTCTCGTTCCTGTCAATGACCGTGGTAAATTCGAGAAGCAAAGTAAACGCGACGATGACCCGGCTGAATGCTAATATGGAAACACTATTGTCTCCGATATTAAAGCATGAAGGGAACTCTGGACCCCCGTCCCTTAGGGGAGCGAGTGTCCCAGCGAGAAAATTTTATTCCTTCGGCAAGTAGCGGAGTTTCAAAGTTCCAAAGCCATACCCGGAGAAGCATCTTCTTCCCGGCAACCCTTTCTGGACCAATCCGTGTGTCCCCTCCCCGTGTCTCTCGCGGAGCATCACGATGATCCCCTGTTTAATCATCCTGATAACTTATGCTGGTCTCTTTTGCCAGCCGGCAAAAACTCCCGGGCAACCTGGACGCCGGCGAATGGCTGAAGACGGACACTCCTATCATTCCGTTAGCCATCGTGAGTTTTTGCATGGCAATTAATCCACGGAGGTAATGGTCCTGATCCTGGCCACCTGGTGCCCAACGTCCTGTAGGACAATGGCTCGTCCTGCGCTCTCTCGTCCTCCTTTCTTCTTCCGCGTTACGACTGGCTTCTGGTCCGGCTTTCATTAAGGGGGAACCGTGAGATGATGACCTGCATCTCGCGCGTCGCAGCCTCGTCACCGTGTGAATGCTGCAGGACCATCCAGAAACCCGTGTACTATCTGCATTGTTGAACACTATACGCTTCTGGCCAGTGGCATTTTTCGTAATAAACTGCCCGGCCAGCTCCTCAAGCCGCGAAAATTTAGGAAGAAGATTACTCTTTCAGTCTGCCGTAAAATTTTCGTTCCTGCTGCTGCCCCGACGACCGCCGCTGATGCTAACGAAGGGAAAAACGTGTGGCAAAGGGTGGGATTCCATGCTGCAGACGCATTTGCTCGACTAATCCAGATCTATCTCATCAAATCTTCACGGGACTCGTGAAAATAACTTTGACCAATCAATTTTTATAAATATTAGGTCGTAAGTAGAATATAAATTAAAAGTTACCCTCTGTTGAGAAGTTACCTGGCACGTCGGTCATTTACATATTCATGATGCTCATCGGGTTTCAAAATTAATATTTTATTGTAATGTTATTATATTATAATAAATTCTGTCTTTCCGGTCTTGATTTCTTTAATTGAACTACTTTGACCTCGGTAGGTTTTCTGGGGGTTGCAATTTGACAATGAATATGTCGAAGACGAAAATATAGGGGGTGAAATGTGCCCTTAAACCAAATTGACCTTCGTTCATATAAAAAATGGATTATTTATTTGATTAACTACGACGAACTTTATAAAGAAAATTTTTTACATTAATATAAATTAAAATCTAGAGAAAATTCGGTGTTGTGTATGCTATTAGGTAGAATGTTGATAATTTTTGCTAAGATAGAACAGAAGAATTATATAACTACCCTCGTGGTAGAAATACCGACTTTAAATTTGTTATAATTTTTATTCCCTTAAGAAGTTCTTGTTTCATACATTATTTTACGTTTACATTCCCTAAGAAATGAGTGCAAGCTGTCATAAATTTTAATTTTAATAATTGCTAAGTTTACTGGCCGAGTGCAAAATAAAGGTCAAGTGGGTGAAACCCGATGGTTCCCAGTTTTGAGTTGAATTGTTTACCCAGCGGAATCGGACCTCGCGAAATAATTAACTCGAACGGAGCTTGTCCCCCAGTAGCGAAACTTGAACGGTGCTTCCGTTATTTCGGTCGACATTTCGAACTTTCCTCGGCTCGATCCGATCTTCTCAGATGGGTCAATTAATTTCGAAGGGTTTCGATCATCCGGAGGTCTGTCCACGTGGATCCGTGACCTCGGCAACGTGACCTAGGGTTGGCCAGAGGTACGTTGCCCACCCTTTGACCCGTTGCCCGTCACGATTACATGGTCGTCAAAGTTAATGACACCGTAATGATTGGCCAGCCTATAAGGTCCTCGCGAGGTGACCGTGGTCACCGAAGAAGAGGGATGCACGATGTACGACGACAGAGAGAGAGAGAGAGAGAACGAGGGCCCTCTGGATGACTGATGGCCATCACGCGAACAGTGGACAGTGCGATGTTAAAGGTCGGTTCTTCGGCTAATCCTGATTAATTGGGGAGCATGCCTCCCGTGCTTGTAGTTTTCTTTCCTTGCCGAGTAGTATTAAAGTAGGGTCATCCTAGAGGAGCTTGAGCTGCGGTTTCGGGCTTGTGGTCACTACATCCATTCACACTTGCACGATCTCGCAGCTCCTATTAGTTTCAGGCCGAGGCGGGTACAGGTGAACGCGAAGGTGAGTTAAATCAGATATTTTTAAGACTGGAAGTCTTCCTTAATCTTATTTTATATTCATTCGTATGTGAGAATTTCAAAAATATTTTAACACTAGATTTACCGGTAATTAAAATATACTCAAACCATAAAATGTACTCAAAATATTATACATTACGAGAAAGATAGAAAATAAGAAGAACACTGAAAGAGAATCTTGACTAGAAGTCTGGCTTAATCTTATTTTATATTCATTCGTATATAGGACTGTGAGAATTTCAAAAATATTTTAACACTAGATCTACCGAAAATTAAAATATGCCCAAACAATAAAATATACTCAAAGTATAATACATTACGAGAAAGATACAAAATAAGAAGAACACTAAAAGAGAATCTTGAGGAAGACAAAATACAAGACCTACTAGAATTTATTTAAAGGATCGAAAATCCAGGAAGTTATACTATAATAATACATTTGTTCGTCGTTAATAACCATGCAGTTGATGCGACGTTAAACCCTTATTTAAAAAAAAAGATATAGCTATTTAGTTTAGTTACACATATATGAATACTGAATTATAATTGCATACAGTGCAATTTTAATATTATTATAGTATAATAAAGAATACAGTTAACAAATAACATAAGTAATCATTACAGTAACTCCCCTATAAAATCGGGAAGTTAATAATTATGGCGCTGGATAAGATGTAAGGTGTGATAAAATAACGTTTCCTAACAAAAAATTGATCTACATATTATATCTAATTAACGGTTTCTAGTTCGAGAAACGGATTATAGAATACTTTTCCACTTTGAGAAGTACTAAAATAATATCTATAAAATAATATAATAATATACTAAAATAAATACTTTTCCACTTTGAAAATTATTTTGATTCTGTATAAGTAAAACAAAATTCATTATATTACATCTTTAGTTATCGCTGTAAAAGTCGTCACATTATTGCGAAAAAAATGTAACATGAAGTAGGAATTTCAGGATGAAATTGTAGAACCAGTCATTTTATCTGGCGTGGGAGATCTAACTCTGCTGTTTTTATTACAATGACTATTTTTTATTTTTTTTGCAGATTGTTTGGCAGTCAAGCACCTTCAGGGATGTATTTTAAATAGTTGATAAATAATGAAGGGAATAAACAAACTCAATTATATAGTTACAAAAATGGTCTGCTGTCAAGATGATTAATAAATAGACTCCGGATCATTATGTACAACTTTCTCTTAAACAGTATTTCCTATTTCAATAGTTTTAGTAAATTGAGAACAATTTATTATTGTTTAATAGAGAAAATTGTACATAATGATCCGAAGTCTATTTATTAACTATCTCGACAGTGGATATTCTTTTTATAATGTTATTGTATATTATAGTCATATCATGACAGAAAATATAAATTACTTGATGTACGCGATGAAAAGAATGGTGGAAATAATGTGTCCGTTTTGATTTTTTTTTTTAATTTTGTTATCCCGTACGGGTAAATCGATATCTGTAACATGATTACGGTGTAAAAGGAATGATATTACGCCGTCCACTGATTTTACTATCGCCTCGCGTGGAAAATACTTGAAGGAATATCTAGTAACGTGCTGCTCGGCCAGCATGGACAGGATTGGTGCTCCGGGAAAGGAGTTTGGAAGTTCGGCTATAGCGAAAGTTTACGGTGAAGCGGTCCTATAACCGAGAGAATCAGGGTATTCGAAGGTTGGAAGCGAACAGCAAAACCGAGCCTCATAATCGCCGAGAATGTAACCGAACCTTCCCTCCGTGTCAAAAACGGCATTGAACTTTATTAATTACGTGGATCCATTACGGAAATTCCATTTACGGTTAATCATGATGATTCGGTGCTATTGAAAAATATTACTGTTCGGTAAACGGAACACGTCTTACTTTGCGTCGAAAATAAGGTCCATATCGAATATTTGAAAATTATAATAGACGTAGATAGAATCATAAAATAAATTAGTAAAATCAATTAGATTATTGTAGAAGTTCGTGTTCGATTTAATATACAAGTACGTTTCAAAAAATAACAGATTTGTTAATCAGTTATCTGTATAGACACCGCCATTTTTACAGGGGTCTACTGCCAGAAGAAGTTATGCCATAAAATATTAAATAATGGGATTTTCGTAATTCTGACACCTCGTGGTATCAAAAAATGAAATATTTTCCTATATTATTAATTCGTATATACATATAAATAAGATCAGTTTGATAATGGAAGAACTTTTTCACAATTTTTTAAGAGAACACTGCTATTTTGACCCACGGTTTCTTTATCACTTTTAATCCTATTGATCTTGAAATTAATATTCACCCTGTTGTAATCAATTTACACCCTGCCCGTTCCACTATCTAAACAAATTCCCTATCACTTCGTCCCGTTAATTTGACTGAAAAATTTTTCCGAAGAAATTCATAGAGACCAACAAAATTCAATTTTACTCTCTGGCAAAATAAATAAAAACATTGTAAAACGATGTATGTACAAAAATTGAGATACACGTAATCTATCAGATAAAAATGAACAAATTAATATGTTGTCCTACCATTCTGATTGTATGATCGCGGTGCCAATAGAATCCGAATCTAATCCGTGGTCGGTTGGAAAAATCGTGAGGGTCCCAGCGCGCAATCAATTAACTCGGATCGTCGATCGAACGTCGCAGCTGTCAGCCCTAATCTTCTGTCGCGAACAATCATTAGCGTAATAGAGCGAAGGACATCGGGGGCGTAATATCCATGAATCGCCGTTAGGAGCGCCATTCGACAGGAAGGATTCCAGATACCATGTCGTAAAGGAGCACGTGCAGTCCGGGCGAAGATCCCGGAGAGTCGTCCGGGTTTCGGGGCGAAGCTGAAAGAAGGTGAATTCGCATCCGGCGTCGTCATCGTCCAGGACGGAATTGAATTCCGTGCTACCCCTTCCACCGTGGCACACTGTGGCCACACCACTCGACGAAGAGGTGTTTTCGGAGAGGACCACAGGTCACAATCTGGGCGTTGCCCAATCCTATCCGATTTCAGCTGGCAGGTCGACACGGCACACGGGCCGCTGGCCAGAAATTTTCTATTGTTTGCAGGTAAAACGCGTACGCTCGTTACAGGCCACTGTTCGACGGACTTATACCGTTCTCTCCTTCCTCTAGTCTCTCTCCTTCTTCTAGTTCTCTCCTCTACGCGTGTACATTTTCTTGGGGCCAGAGAGCACGTGCTTGTCAGAAGAAATGCTCGCGGTCAAACGACAGGGATGACGGGGGTACCGTTGGACGCCCTTTGAGAATATGTAGCGAATCGCGGCCAGCCAACGGACCAGGCCGACTCTGATGACCAACAAAAAAAATATGAAAGAAGCTTACAAAGCTTCTCCACGTAACGCGCGCGGCAAGGAAAAAGCGAGCAACTGTCGTAACGGATAATATGCAAATTATAGGAATTTCCAGGCGCCCGCGGCCAACGGATTTTTCGCGTCGCGAGCTTTGACGAAGGCCTCCCCTCCCCCAAAGGACTTTTCGTCCGACCACCGAATACGCTTGATTGAAACGGGACAGGGTTGTGTTACCCTTATCTGCCGACGAACACTCACGAATGTCCTCGACATTTTTGATTCCTCAGTTTCGTGTCTACCGGCCAGGTGTGAAGCGTGCCATCTGTACCCGAATATGACACTTCATGAAGAAGCAGACGACACGTGTAGATTCATCGTATTCACTCCAGGTTTCGAGGAAGCAATTTTACAATTTTTATTGGTGTGACGAACCCTTTAGGTTAATCCACCTTTGTGCCGACTTCAACGAACGTTCATAAATTTATTACATTGTGCCAGAATATCCAGCACACTTTTATGCATTACTACAGCACGTGCTCGCTCGTTATACCAGTTGACCAAACACATCTTTTAAATTTTCGTTATTGGCATAGCTAAAGAAGTTGTGAAAATCAATCATTAAAATTGTATTTTACAATTCCAACCAAATTTGATTACATTGGGCTAGAATGTCCAGCATACTTTTATACATTACTACAGCACGTGCTCGCTCGTTATACCAGTTGACCGAACACATCTTTTAAATTTTCGTTATTGGCATAGCTAAAGAAGTTATGAAAATCAGTCATTAAAATTGTATTTTACAATTCCAACAAAATTTGATTACATTGGGCTAGAATGTCCAGCACACTTTTATGCATTACTACAGCACGTGCTCGCTCGTTATACCAGTTGACCAAACACATCCTTTAAATTTTCGTTATTGGCATAGCTAAAGAAGTTGTGAAAATCAATTTTTACTATTGTTTTTCATAATTCCGAACAAGTGCATTTTTTGATGTCGTTTGCTAAACTAATTATACTAGCCTTACAAAGAAATTGAAGTAGACCGTTCATAAAAAGTTATTCTGTTTCAAAGTGCGTGTGTTCAGTTATGCTACTAACTGTTCTATCAATACTTTCTAAGTAAAAAGAAAATCATTCAGATCTCTCAAAAGTATAATTACCACGTGTAAGAAAAATTGTTTTTTACAAAAAATGCTGCAACGTCCATTGTGTAGAAAAAAGAATTGTGAGCTGGGTAAATACAAGGGAGGGACAAGGATTGATGCGGCCAATCGTCGAGTGTCGTCACAATTAATTTCTGTGTTTCTAACGTCCAAAGAAGCCGGACTGAGTGTTCGCTAAGGAACAGGTGTTACTCTGTATGACCAGGGTGTTTTCAGGATCAGCTCCTTTAAAACAATCTCTGGACCACGTTTGGCAGCACGTGCCCCGGTTCTTCTTGGCAGGAGGTAACCGGTTCTTTTCCTTTTGTGTTCCCTCCTGCGACAATGACCAATGGTCACTCGAGTTCCAATAGCGCCGGTATTCAGGAGATCTAGCACGTGCCTCGTCAGCTCGTCTTAATCCGAAGATTCGCACCGGAGACACGTCGAGTGAACTTTCAATCGTTTCCTTCTTCTTCGCCCTTCGTCCTTGCACGTGGCCCCCTGCAATAATCCTGTCCGCGCGTCCCACGAGATCACGATGCCCACCAACTTTTACAATAAAGGAATCGCGAAAACTTATATTGCACATGCTAAATAAGTCATTCCGTTTTATCATTAACACGTTAATCCTGAATAACTTTCCTTTCGTTAAAATGATTGGAATATTCAATTAATAAATTCATCACCAAATATAATTTTTTGATTTATCCTCTTTCTTTATAAGGTAAAATATTGTTACTAGGTAAAAGACGTATAGTCGTGTTCTTGATTGTCGTTGCCATGTTGACTATTACTGTTGACTATCAACTCTAAAAATTCCCATAAATTGGAAACCTAAAATTGGTCATAGTCTACTCTATTAACCCTTCTGAATTCTACAATTCATGATAAAATTCAGTTTATTCGTGTTGCCACAATCAGGGCTGCAAATATCAGGCAAAAATTCAGTGTGAGGCAGGAATTCCGCTATACAGGTATTAATTGTGGAACAATAACATAATTAGACATTATGCGGTAGCGTAATTGACAAAGATATCACTTTTAATCATTTGTTTAGCTCCCTCTTGCACAGATTCCCTCATCTCTAATTTCTTTTTGTATCTTCTATCTTCCATCTATCTTCTATCTTCTATCTTCTATCTTCTATCTTCTATCTTCTATCTTCTGTCTTCTGTCTTCTATCTTCTATCTTCTATCTTCTATCTTCTATCTTCTATCTTCTGTCTTCTGTCTTCTATCTTCTATCTTCTATCTTCTATCTTCTATCTTCTATATTCTTCTCATCTATGTATTGTATAAATAAAAATTAAATGCTGTTAGTTGGTAAACGCATCACTTGAGAACGGCTAAACTGATTTGGCTAAATTCTTTTTTTAAATGTTCGTAATAATCCAAATAAGGTTTTTAGGGAAAGAAAAATTGGAAAATTTTGAATCAATAAAATCATTTAATCAATATTTAATAGAAATTTACATTATCAATGTCTGTTCCCAAATTTATAGAAATTCGGACAGGACAACGTCTGGCGGGTATAGCTAGGATACCAAATAATCAGGCCATCCCATCTATTGTCTCTAGTAGCGCATCATTCTCATCGCGAGTATTCACGCGAACAATTGTCCGAAAAACTTGATTATCGTGCAACCTGATCAATCCGGTTAATCGAACGGCTATTGTATCAGAGTCAGAGTAGGTTGACACGCGTCATTCCGAAAGTATACTGAATTTGTTCGTACATTGTGCGTCACTTTACAGCCACCATCGAACAACAACGGGTTCTCCGGTTTTCGTGGAAGCGGTCACCCTTTTTATTTTCCTCGTGCACGCACAATGCCGCGATCAACGCAAGGAACGACGCGACGGAAATCTACATAGCGTGAGCGCACGTTGAACCGGATAATATTCTTAACCGTTGATTTCGGCTTTAGAAAGACTCGTCGCGTCACGTCGTCGTGGATGGTATCGACGGGAATACCCCCGGGCACGCTGAAAGAGGAGAAAATACTTCTGTTGCGTCGCGCGACAAAAGAGAGAGACCTCGCATTGTGCCAGTTGCCGCTCGCGATTGTGAATCGTCCCCGTCCTCTCCTCATGAGGTGTATGCAAAATCCTCGCGAATAATTCCGCCGGTTTAATCCAATTTCCGCCCCGGTGCCGTTAATGTATGCCGGCCCTCGTTCGGCACACATTCGCGCGTCTCACAAAGTCTTTCACTGATCGATACAAAATCCCCAGGCATTCGATAATCCTAGGCTAGAATGGGCCACGGGGAACGTGCGAGAGTTCCCAACCGTTTCGCTCGCCGGCTACGTGGCAGGTTTTCTGGAAACACCGTGTCCCGACCTCCGATTCCGTGACTTCCGGCCCCCGTTCTAGATTCCTGTCACCGATAATCGAAATTGGGGTGAATGATGCTCGCAGGCTACCAGTCAACGACATGCAAGAATACCCTGGATTACCATTTTACCAATGCCAGTTTTCAGGAACCTCTGATCTCTACTATTTCAGCTGAGTACTGGCACTCGTCTGTGAAGTAACGTAAACGTCTCATTACTGATTAATTATTAGTAGACTGCGGATCTTTATGCAAAATAAAAACGTTTTGCATTCATTGTAAGAAGCAGAAACGACACAAATATTGATTTCATTCCTTGGCGATTTTGTTACAGTAAAAACAACATTATAACATTCTTGAATTTTTTTAAGATCTTTAACCGCTTTATATTTTGTCCAACGAATTTATTCATAAATGCATAAAGATCCGCTAAAAGTCTAATTGTTAGACTGCGAATCTTTATGTAAAATAAAAATGTTTGGCATTGATTGTGATAGAAATTGATTTCATCCCTTGGCGATTTTGTTACATTAAAAACAATATTATAATATTCTTGAATTGTTTAAATTTTTAACCGCTTTATATTTCGCCCATTTAATTTCTTTATGTAAAATAAAAATTGTCTGAATCTATGGTAACATCGCAAGACATCGAAACCAAATTGAATGTTACTTCTTCCCTTGACGATTTTAATAAAGGGAAAACTATATATTGATATCTTCAATTTTTTAAATTTTTTAACAATTTTGAATGTCACTACTCTATTTTGGTACAAATGCTACCGATTATGCGAGTACAGTTGCTATCGAATCTCCAACTTGATATTACGCACAGACCATATTTTAGAAACAAAGTGAAATTTATCGGTAATTATTAGAATATAGCATCCTATTAAAAACATCGAAGTTAATCTTGAAATGACCACTGTATTTGGCTGTTTTATGTGACGGTGGAATATAAAAAGTGCGTCGATATTTTATTAACACGTTAAGCGCCAAATGCCAGAAATAATGTAATAATTTAATTAATAAAAGAGAAACCGGAAATTGTAGATTTATCATAGTGGATATGCTCCTTTGAATGTTTTGCATTCTAAAAATAATAATAAAATTTCTTTCTTAAGATCTAAAATTTGTATAACAATAATTAGCCGTTCTTTTTTGTTGAATTTACAATATTCAAGTTATAAATTTTTCTCCGTTCTCGTTCGCTTTCTTCCTGAAAATGAAAAAAATGTAATCTGAAAATCTGATTGCTGAAATGAATATATTGTACAGCTAAAATGTGTCTTGTATAATATTCTGAATGTCGAATAGAAAGAACAACAGATAACATAAATAACAGAAACCAGTTCGTTTTCCATTCTAGACATCGAATTCCATTCCTTTCTGTTAATTTCAATAAACCAACACTTATTTGTTTCCGTTCAAATATAATAAAATTTTTAATTTGACCAATTTCACATAGAAATATTGAAGCTGTGCACCGAGTTGTGTGACAACGTAACACACGAACCGTTCATTACCGTCAAATTAGCCATCAAGGGAGCAGGTAACTAATTCTTCTATGAGGCGGAATACCGTGCGTTACATGACGCAACGTTCGGCACGGGCCAATTACTTTCGTTGATAATTTAATCTCGGTTAAACGGTTTCCCCGGAAATCCCCGGAAATTAAGTAAACGCAGCGGTTGCACATCCGGGGCGGAACGTTACCAACGGTTCCGTGGCATCGATTCTGGGTCGGTGGCATAACATTTCCTTAGGATTCGCTCGGTAACCCATAAATCGGTACGTTACACCATAACGAAGGGGTGGAAAAGCTCGTAAGAAAGAGAGACAGCGAGTTCTAGAGAAAGAGGCCCGCAACTGAGGGAACATTATAATGTTAAAGGGATGCCACCTAGTCGAAGAAGGGATGGAACAGAGCGACGAAGAAGAGGGAGAAAGTGTGTGAGAAAGAGAGAGAGGGTGGATGGGTGGAGAGAGAGTGAGAGAGAGAGAGAGAAGAGTAGAGCGAGAGAAGAGGAAGCTTTGAAAGGCCGACGCGAAAGGGGAGAAATTAAAATGTAAAAGGGATGATGTGCGTGAAAAACCGGAGGCTGCCTTTGCCTCTCCTCATTCCCTTGTCTGCTTTCTCCCTCCTCTTCCCTCTTCCGTCGTTATCCCCGTTGCTCGCATTTTTCTCCGCTCGTCTAACAGTCATTGACTGGCCTCTGTGCGCTTATAAAGAAGGGATTTCGGTAGGAAATTAAAATTAAAAGGGATACAACCTCGCGCCGAGGGGTGCTACCATGCTCTTTGGCCCGAGAGAAAACACGGGAGGTCGGTTATCTCCTATCGACGATACGTTTTGCGCGGATCCCTATGGTGAGAACAAACCCCACTGAGAATGATCTTTTTTCGATACCATCGGCTCCAAGATTAGTTGATCTCTCCTGGTTGATTTCTTTTTTACTTCGGAATTATCAAAGGAAAGCAGCATTCCAATTATAAAATACACCGAATCGTTTAAACAATCTTCTTCTTCGTCTCTTGCGGTATTATTTTTCTTACAGCTACTACTCTGACCTTGGTAGAACGAAACATCCTGCAAACTGAAAGCTTATAACTGAACAGCGGATTTTTATGCAAAATATAAATTTTTTATCTGTATTGCAACAAACTAGCGTGAAATAGAAAATTTTCTTTCTTAATGTATTCAATATATGTTGAAAATTATGTAACAGTGCTTTTAAATTCTTCTAATCCTTTTACTGTTTTAAATCACACTCATTTTTTTCATAAAAAATCCATTGTCTATTTAGATGTAACATACGACACGTCATAAAATTACAAACATATACGTTATTATCAAGGAGTAGGTACATTCTAGAGAATATATTGGAAAATGGATATTTCTTTATTTAAAGAGGATGTAATTAAAGTAGGGACAGTAGCTCATCTACATTTTCATGTTTACTGGCATTTCTATTACTTCTTTCAACTCAATTCCTCTGAAGCTTGATAAAAGTACGTTTATCAATGATTTATGAGATAAATTAATTTACAAGAAGATGTTTCGGTTGTAGTCGTAAGAAACTGTCAAATAGTTCTGTTAGAAATTCTGACGCAATCTGCAGTTTAATTAAATTTCGCTGTACAATCTCGAATGGTACTATTTCAACTGGGTACAGACAGAAAGTGGAAGTCTTGCAATTAATCGAAGTCTTATCGACAGCATAGCACTTCATGTGTCTACAATTTGAACAGTGCCATAGAAAAGTTTTCTACTGCAGTTGAACGTTGCTACTCCAACAACTTTAAACAGTAATAAATTGCGAAATTGGAGGAAGTTCAGAATCGTTCTTACATGAGTGTATATAGTAAAGTAACATTTATACAATTACGAAACTACCTAGTCTTCGAAGACATTCCACATATCATAATAATGTTTAAATCTTTCTGAATACTCATTTTGCCACTAATAAACTTAATAGATTTTTCTTCATCCCTTAATAGATTTTTTACATTGAAAACATTCTAACGATACTCTTCGACTTTTCTAACCCGTTCACAATTTTATATGTATAATTCTATAATCCTCAAAATAAAAATATTTTGCAACGATTGTGGGCAGCATGAGTTACATAAAAATTCACTTCATCCCTTAATAGATTTTTTACATTGAAAACATCCTAACAACATTCTTCGACTTTCCTGATGAAGTTTACGAACACGTTCTGATAAAAATGTATGTTAATAATTTCCCTTAAACCAAAATAAAATTCAATTTTTGTTTTGTTAATTTACAACTATTGGAGAACCCATATATAGGCATACAATTTACATAAATAATCTCCTTTTTTAGAAAATTATAATCTGCAAAAAAAGTTCCAGTCACTAAAACCGTTAATAGAATTTTTTTATTTGGGTCCTATGTCTTAGAATCAACGCAAACATATTTTATCTGGTTCCTGTGTCTTAGATACTTTTTATTTCGCATAAAGCTCCGCAGTCTAGTAATCGCGAGAGAACGGAAACAGATCCGTGAGCATCTGCGTGCTCGATGAGTCGTCGTCTAGTTAGAACGGAAACGATCGTGCTGCGGATCGGTTCTGCCGATGGCAGATGACACCGATCTTGCTGGGGGTAAGGCGTTCGGTTCTCGAAAGGGGAGCTGCCCCAAATGGCTACAGGTGATCTCTTCAGCACTGTGAGAACATTCCCACAGCATCCGTGCAACGTGTCACCCTTTCTGTGCCGGATACCGCAGTCTACTTCTCGTTTCACCCCTCGTACCTGTGTTTCTCGGTGTTTCGTCAAGCACCATTCGGCTCTCGATCCACTGAAGGTGCTATAGTACTGCTTCATTGCACCCCTTCTTTCGGCCAGATAAGTTCGCGAACGGGAAACGGTTAGGGATACATGCACGGTACGTATATTCTTTCCGGGGAGCCATCTCGCCCAGATATTTTCCGTCGCCTTGTATTATAGATCCCGGTGCGTGACCGTCTATCTCTCTTCATCTGTGGCTGAACCGCGCAGCGCCGCTGCCGGCTTCCCGAGAAATATTGGGCAGAAGAATACGAGACGACGACGGGAACGCCATTGTTCCGAAGACAGGAAGACTGACAACAGAAACGATTCGCCGGCTCATCTTTACCTGAATGATTCGAGAAGCATGTTCAGAATCGTGCCACGCTGAAAACTCTCCCGTGCCCCTTTTGGTACGTTGATCCGCAATCCTTAAACGGACGCATGAATGCCCCACTCCCCACTCCCTCCCCTTTTTCCTCTCGTTCTAGATCGCTCCGTATTCTTCCTTCTTTTCACTGAAAAATACGGAATTGTAGTTAGTGAATCACAGAGCTGGTTTTTTTGTTTGTTTGCTGTGGTAGCTCGCGGTCGTGAACGTGACCCTCGGGACAAGGGACAATTTGACCCAGAGTCACTTTTCCATCTAAATTCTAATTTTTCGAAAGTTGTTCAAATCGTCAGATATTTCCATTTGTAAGTTTGAGAATAGCTAGCTTTCCAACGTTGCAGATTTATAAAGGTTTCGTTGACGTTGGGGTCTTTGGTTGACACAATGGTTCATGTGAAATTAATCAAAAATACATCAGTGTTGCATTTTCAAAATACAAATTTTCTATTTGAATTGCAAGAAATGCGAGTGAAATAGTTTATTCGTTTTGTAATTTCTCCAATTGGTTTTGCTGCTTCGAATTAGACTGGATTAGATCTGCGTCAGTAAGGATTGTATTTAATGAAGAACTTTGTCGATTTCGAAAATTACATTACTGTTATTACATTTATTACTGTTTCGATTTTGAGATATTAATTGAAAATATTCAGATTTGTAGGTTACATTAAAAACACAGTACAGCTGTAAACAGGGTTTAATATTCTTGTTCTCACTAATACGATCAATGTCAGAAAAATAAATTTTGATTTGCACTGCAAATTGCTGTCTCGTTTGAAATATTTGTAATTTCAAGAAAGAATGCTTTCTAACGTTACACGTTCCTTTAAACTTTTCGTAACATGTACAACGATTTTTTTTTAGCAATATTTAGATATTAATTGAAAATATTCAGATTTATAGGTTACATTAAAAAAAAAAAAAACAGTACAGCTGTGAAAATTACGTTTTTGTTCTCGCCAATATTATTAGAAAAATATGTAGAGATGAAGCGGACTATTTCAATGTAATTTCATTTGTAATTCGAAGAATGAACAACGCCTTATAATGTTACGTTTTCCTTGCAATTTTTTCGTGACGTGTACAACGAATTTTGTTAGCAATTTTAAATTATTCAGGTTTGTAGGATACATAAAAAATAACTGTAGAGCTGTGAAAATTACGTTTTTGTTCTCGATAATGTTTTTAGAAAAATATATATTGCACCGTAGAAACGAAGCAAACTATTTCAATGTAATTTCATTTGTAATTTGAAGAAAGAACAACGCCTTCTGATGTCACGTTTTTCTTTAAATTTTCTCGTGACGTGTATAACGAGTTTTTTGAGTAATTGTAGAATACGTCGTAAATATTCATGGCGAAACAGGTGGAGGTTCCGCTTCCTTTTTATTCGTTGCGAAGAATCGATCTTTCATATCCTGGGAGCAAAGGTCGGCCGTCGAGGAGAATTGAGTCGTTCCAGAACAAGATTTACAGTGGCGTCCACTAACTCGCGTACTGACCCTTCTGACTCGATTTCCGGTTCGTCATCTGGACCTCTGACCACCGAACAGGTCCCTGTCACGGTCCCCATTAGGATATCGTTTCACGGATTTCAACCCCCGAAAAAAAAGAAAGGAAAATCACGACACGTACCTTGACCCGACTATACGAAACCCTTTGAGAGGAATGGAAACGGTCATCGAATCCACGCTGAGATTATTTTCACCCGGTTCTTGATAAAGCATATTGAAAACGAAATCCAGGCTATAGGGATAGCCTTTTTTCAATCATGGTTAACGATGTATCTTGTTCTCACATTAAAATTGTTCTTTTACTAACATTATTACAGTACGACGTTCATTATTGTCCGAATCGTCCTCTTGTTAACATTTTTTCAAAAGTACGTACATATCCAAATAGTTCTTCCATTAATATTGTTAACATATAATTACACTAAATTCGTCATAGAATTGATGTGTAAATTGTTCCCCTATATTAACATTGATACGTCTAAATATTTTGTCTATTAATATTGTTAAAATATCAGATGCTACTAAATAAATAGACTGCTGCATTTTATTTTATCTATATATATAAACATGGATGTTTGTATATATATGATTCATAAACTTCGAAACTTCTCAACGTAGAAAGCTGGGGTTTAAACCATTAGACGCGGCGTTTCTTTGGGAAGGTTCAAAAGCAAACCGCATTCAAAAAAGTCTATTGGTTCAAAAGTTGTGACGTAATTACCACTTTTTCCCCCTCTTTTCGGTACGTTTCTGCTTATAACCTTTGATCGGATGGACTTTTTCGAATGCTGTTTGCTCTAAAGCTTTCCAGAGACAAGGACAGAGATAAATAGATAGATAGATAGAGGTAGATAGATAGATAGATAGAGAGAGAGAGAGTAAAATAATGAGAGCAAAATACTGTGCCACAGCAACGCGTGGCGGGGGAAACCTATACTCTATATAAAGGAAGTCGTAGAGTATTAAAAATCGAGTACAATTTTAATTCTGCACCAATGGATAATATATGCAATAACGAAGAAAATTGTTTTACAATATTGTTCATTTATTATGCAAACATTTGTAGTATCAGTTGTATAATAACATGGAAATGGAGCTAGAAAATAGAGTAGATGATCTATCGATGATACAGCAATGTAACAAAAATGAAATAATTCATACAAAGAAATGTTTCATATGAAAACATTATTTTCATGAATAATCTTTACGAAGCTATTTCGAAAAGTGACGGTTTTACCTGGGGATCGCACTCATACACCAGCAGTTTAAGTAACCGTATTAATTCAGATAGTATCTACACACGTAGGACTAGTATTAGTATCACAGTGGCCAACACGATTCGATGGTCTCCGAAATCGCTTGTCAAAGCGAATCCTAGCGAGCTCGAATGGACGATTTACTTTTCCACGGGATGTCGACCCGGACGCCAAAACCTATGCAAATACCGGTAACGTATACCTATGGGAAAATCCACAGGAATTTCAGGATTTCATAATGGGCGTGGATTTCGGACAATTTAGTAACTAAAACGGTCGGGAATGCAAGAGTAAATTGATAATCACGTCTATATTGCTCGATCGTAACCGCCGAGGTCTGTAGTAATTGGAAGCACACATCGAATACCAAACACCAAAATGATATATGAATCAAACATTTCAACATTTCATGCCACCCTTATTTAGGTAACCGTTTGGTTTTTCAAACTTAAAAGTTAGGAGATTAGGAAGCCCTATTTTTGTTACTTGCTCACTATATTTATTTCATTTATTTATTCACTTTCCTATGCTTTAGTCATTATATTTATTTATTTATTCTATTTTCTGTTCTATTATTACTTACTTACTTCAGTCATTTAATATATAAATTCGTCTATCTCACTATATTTTATTTCTTTTATTTACTTATTTACTTTACTATGCTTTAGTTATTTTATTTACTTATTTACTCTATTTTCTGCTCTATTATTACTTACTTACTTCAGTAATTTAATTTATAAATTCGTCTATCTCACTATATTTTATTTATTTTATTTACTTATTTACTTTACTATGCTTTAGTTATTTTATTTACTTATTTACTCTATTTTCTGCTCTATTATTACTTACTTCAGTCATTTAATTTATAAATTCGTCTATGTTTCACTAAATAAATTGCTTTGATATTGGTATAACAGATTTTGCAAATATAAGCTAGCACTTTAACTGTATTATTATTATTATTACACTTCTTAACTTGTTTTCTACATTCCACTTACTCGCTAACTTATTCAATATCCATTATAACCCTACTCATTACTTCCCCACATCCATATAATATAAAATAGCACTACATAGTCCCCAACCAAAAAATTAGGAACACTCATAATTTTCGAAATTTTTGGCAATAATCGTAGCACAATGCATACTAAAATTAACCAGGAAGATTTCGAATCGCGGATACCTGTGTTCTAGGAGCATTAGGGGTCCGAACAAGCCATCAAACTACTCTAATCTCCGTATCTTTGATCGCAAATTTTGATGGTCTCGCGTAATTCAAGATACACCGGTCGATAGAGGCGGTTACTCGGTGGAGTTAAGAGCACGTCGCTCGTCATCCTAGCCGGGGTCATCCCCGTGGGAGCCCGGGTCACAGAAGTCGAGGGACACGAATAATCGGCAGGATTCACGAACCGGTCGCACAGCGGAGTCGTCCACCGAACCGGAAACTACCGCGGACCTAACCAAACGATCTTATTTCGTGTCCGAGTGGATGGCGATCGGTGGTCAGCACGCGCTCCGCACCCGCAGGTTGCTGTCGAACAGGATTCCACGACGGAATTGTAACAACGCTATTCTGGAATCACCGGTTCGGCTGGTAGCCGACGAATGAAGTGGTTGACATGGCCCGGGGAAGGTGGAAACTTTGTCAACGGTCGTTCTTCGCGGGTCAGGGTACGTCATAGGTCATCCGCGATCGCGTGGACAACTCGTTAGAAGGGTGAAAGGTTTCCAAGATCGAGAAACAGGTCGTCTTTCGAAACGGGATAGGCACGCTCGCGAAAAACTGGTCAGTCAGACTGGACACTCGTCTTGGTCAAGCAGGGTTATGTGTCATATGTCAACGGATTACCAGGCGATCACAGTGGCTAATGACGGAATGATTATGCCGCCGGGAAGATATGCAGGTAACGATTATTACATATGCCGCTACTGGTTCCGGTTTTTTGATCGATAAACAGGCGTTTCAGATACTTTAGTTCCTTACAACCCTCCACGTGTAATTTGCAGGATTTACTGATCGAGATAGCGGCACAATTGGGAATGAGTTGTATACATGGGAAAAGGGTTATCACCAGTTGAATTTCATTAGAGCGATAAAGGTGTGTTGATCAAAATGTGCAGTGCCAAATGTCACCAGGAAGCCTAGCTTTTGTACGATAATGTAATAAAAGACGACGAATGTGACCTTCTTTTAGCAGACATATCAGGCCTCCTAGAAGTTAGCCCCCCACTTGTTGAATTAAATAATTTCATCAGTTGTGCCGAATTGTGCTATATTGTGCTTGAATATTACAACTATAACATAAAAAATACGATGAAAAATTGAGAAAAAAAGAGTTATCCATGATTGATGATATTTCGTGAGCAGAACTGATGGAAAAATTACAAGAACATACTATCGAGGAATTCCTTTCAAAGAGTTTAATTATCTCGAACCATTTTTGTTTAATTTGCCAGGTTTGTAGATATTGAACAGATAATATAACATAAACTAACTTGACCCAGAATTGGGGTTCAGAATTGATCTATTATATTACCTTATATTGTAATGAAATTCTGAATCAAGTGAGTTTATATATTATTTGAACTTTACAATAAATTTTCAAGAGAGCTGTTCACTTTTTACCCATGGTTCCTTTAACAAGTTCGTTCCTCACGATACAGTCATAAAAATTTAACCTTGAGAAGTCTGTCAAGGTCAACTTGTACAAAACTGCTTTAACGGTTTTTACCACGTTTTTATTAGCTCACTTTCTAGTTACACGGAATTTCTTGACATCTTGTACATGGGAATAAAGTCATTCGCCGTTATGTTCGTTATTATATCAATGTTATAGTTTAACAAGAATTACTGAAGAATTAAATGAATTTTTAGCTAATTTGCTATTGTTTGTAGGTTCGTGCACATTAAAAAAGTGCACCCTGTGGGTCAAACTGAAACCAAAAGTCAATGGCGATATTGTTAAATAAAGTGGAGCAACTATCTCTGTAATTGGAACAAATATAGAACCAACCGGCATGGAACCAACATGCGTTCTCACTAACTCTAAAGAATTTAAATTAATAACTAATTTGGGTTAAGCAAGTGAGTATTCATACAAGTTATAATTGTTTATATTCTTCTTTTTTCTTTCTCTGCTGATTGGGTTTTTAAGGTATTATTTCGTTTTTCTGCATTTGGTCTAACAACCACGTATTAATTAGAAACGAATTTTTACAGGCGCAATTACAATGAAATAAGTTTCTTGAAAGTGATCCAAATTGTGGATCGAAACGTCGAAATATTTTATGTAAATTTCCAAAGCAGCTTAACTAATGTCAAGAATGATTGTACCAGCGCGCCAACAACATTCAAATATTTATAGATAACTGTCGATCGAAAGAAAGGAAAAGTTACTATCTCTTTAATGTATCATGCGGATTTGAAATCTCGTTTCGAACAATGAACGTCATCAATTATCTGTATAATTGTTAATTATGATATTTAATGCCAATAGTGCAATGTTCAGTGCATCTTACGTGTACGTTGATACATTCCGACATGTATTGGCATATCGTAATTGTATATTTGACACGTTACTCGCACATATTGACAGACGTCGTCGACAGGATACATCGTTGGTCGAGTAATTAGGTCGTCATGAAGTAGTAGAACAGGAATTTAACGACGTGTTTCTTCGTTGTATATGCCCGGTGGGTTACCTTCCGGTCAGTTCGGGTCACATGTCGACGGATTATGAGGTGACGGGCTCGACTAATGGTCGTAGGATGATCTTGACCCGTGAGACACGAGCGTATAATCCGACGCTGACCAGACAGGTCCTTCGGGTCAGCGTGATATAGAGTACAAGCTTTCCAAACAAGCAATAAAAGCGAATGTGTGACTGCAAATATCGTGTAAATTACACTCTACCAACGAAGGTGCGTGTTCGGAACCGTTCCACTATTTTCCTAAGTATATTTTACCTATATTTATTTTATATTTGTGTATACATACAACACGATCCTGTAATATAGGATAAAACTCCAATTAATGTTCGCAACGCGATTACTCGCTGTGTAAAATGTCAGCTACAAAAATTTTTCTTCTAATTTGGATTACAATAAATATCTTTCTACTACTTTATAGAAGATTTTACAGACTTGAATCTCGTAATTACCTGAGTAATTTTAATTATTATCTAAATAACATTCATACTCCAATTATATTTGAAGTTGGAATGAAATTCTCTTTTTCTAATATTTAAGCATTAACGTAGACATATCGTAAACATAAATTTTCTTTACCTGTTAACATACTATTAAAGACAATTAATGTTCGCAACGCGATTACTCGCTGAATAAAGTGTCAGCTACAAAAATTTTTCTTCTAATTTGGATTACAATAAATATCTTTCTACTACTTTATAGAAGATTTTACAGACTTGAATCTCGTAATTACCTGAGTAATTTTAATTATTATCTAACCCGGTGCCACATAGAATATCGAATAACATTCATACTCCAATTTTATTTGTAGTTTGAATGAAATTCTCTTTTTCTAATATTTAAGCATTCTCTGTTATAACTACAGACGCAGTTTTCTTCTTTCTTGAAAATGATCCACACAAGGATCGAAACGTTGAAAGTGTAAATGAATTTGTAAAATTGCTTTATAGTGTTTAGTTGAGCGAACCGTTGTGCCGAAATCATTAATATTTTTTAACAATCATACGATCGATAGCCATAACAACATTTAAGCATTAACGTAGGCATATCGTGAACATAAGTTAGGTTATTAACATAGGTTATTAATTAATTAGTAATTAGGTTATTAAATAGGTTATTAACCTAACCTATTTTCTTTCCCTGTTAAGAAACTATTAGAGACAATTAAGGAAGCTCTAAAAATAATAACCGTGAATGCATCGTTTAGTGTATAGAACAAATGAGTTGAAAATGATACTTGGATACTTTTAAACTTTTCTCTCCATCTTTATTATAAATGCATACAATCCGGAGTCTAGCGATAACTCAAGTCACTGATTCATCTCGGGAAAGAATAAACAATGTTCGACGGATTCGATAAGAGTGAGCTAGCGATTAAAGGTAAGCAGCTGTTCGAGACTGACAAGGTGGTATCCAAGGGTGGGAAAATCATGGCTACGCAGTCGTTTACTTCAAATGGGATGCTGCAAGGGAGTGATCTTCCTTTTTCAATGATGTCACCGACTCTCCTGAAAGCAGCTGTTAGCTTCTGGCCGTGCCTGCCCCAAGATTGATTGCTAGATTAGTCTAAGTATCGTTCGTATAGAAAGGGTTCGTTTTCGGTATCTGTTCCGGTGTAGAAAGTCGATTCGATCTTCTAGATCGAAACGGCTTCTGCACGGTCGCATTAACCACGCATGATCTATTTAACCACGGGGACTTCGAAGATTCACGGATATAACCCGTTGAGTGAGGATTTTGCCAATCCTTAACGCTAAATCAAATTGATATAATTAATAGAAACTAGTAAGTCAATGTATATCGAATGCAACTTTGCATTATAGAAAAAGCCGATTCATTCGAATGTGTCGAGATCAAAATGAACCCAACCTAGTCAGAAAATAGTATCACTCGTGTGTGCCCAATATATCGCTCAACGTATTACACGTTATTAATTTTATGTGTGTATTTTATACACTTGCACACAATAATATTTTAATGTGTGTATGGTATACGTACTGTTTAATTTAAAGTATTATATATATATATATATATATATATATATATATATATATATATATATATTGTACATGATGATGTATTATATATAATATTATGTATAGTACATAAAGCACTATGTCTTCGGTATACGTAATGTGTTGTAGGTTCTAAAAACAGTATGAAAAAATTTAATTTAAAGTATTATATATATATTATATATGATGCTATGTTATATATAATACTATGTATAGTGCATAAAGCACTATGTCTTCGGTATACGTAATATGTTGTAGGTTCTAAAAACAGTATGAAAAAATTTAATTTAAAGTATTATATATATTATACATTATGCTATATTATATATAATATTATGTATAGTACATAAAGCACTATGTCTTTGGTATACGTAATGTGTTGTAGGTTTTAAAAACAGTATGAAAAATTTGTATGCAAGAATTATATGAACTAATGTGTAGCTCGAATTGGGGAAAAAATAATATGCATCACGTGGAAGGTTGAAGTGTATAATACACAAATATGAAGTAAATGAATTAATGTGCATTAAAAGTGAAATAAAAAGTTAGTACTATGTCCAAATCAGAATAACGAAATGTAGCGAAGGTTATTGTGAATTGTTTCTCGTACAATTATAAATCTATTGTCTCTGTAGAGACGAAGAATTCGCTACAACCGTGAAGTCTGGCTTTATCGAGCAACGTGGATAATTTTTGGTATGAACATGGAGTCGAGACAAATCGTAAAAAAAATGTATACCGCGTCGAATTAGCAGCGGCAGCATCTTCGTCGGGTTTAATTCGCGTTTGTGATTCGTAAGGTGGCCGGGCCGTAGATTGTTCCTCGTTAACAAAACGAATCTGCAGCGACCGCATGCGCGAGCAGGCCCCGCCTGATTTTTCAGGTGTCCAGGTGACAAACGATCGTCGTACGTGCGGATGCATATCTTCGTGGATTTTCGTAGTCGGGCTCCTCAAAGAAATGAACCTGTTGCGAAGGTTTATGAGAGGCATTAGCATACTTCGTCGTTGGCTCATCTCGCAGAGGGCCGCTCTCTTCTGCACGCCGCGCCACGGGCCCCGAGGACCGTTGCGCATCGCGCCGATGCACCGACGAAACAGCTGTGGGATACAAAGAAACTGGTAACCAAGGGGTAATGCACTTGTTGCGCCGATAGTTTCGAACCTCGCCGGCGTGTATAACCGTTTCGCGCGCTCTCACCCTCTTCCTCTCTCTTTGATTTTTTCAGTGAATCCTTCTCTACTCTGAATTGTGACACATCCAGCGACAAAATTATCAAACGTACGGCGTATCACAGAAATATTCGGATGTTCTGGAGGTAATTAAAAACGCAAGAAAATTTTTGAAAATTTCACAAGATATAATTCTTATTAAATTAATGCAATTACCAAAGTTTGGGTTCGATGCACTGCACTGTTTAATATTTATAGCGACTTAAAGTTTGCACATTTTAACACGTCTTCTTATGGAATTCATAAATTCCACTTCAAATCCTATTTAAACATTGAAAAAACGCAACTAGAAACTCCATCTTCTTATATACAGGGTGCGGCTAATTTATTATCTTCAAGTTCAAATCAGGGGTTACGATCATTCGCAAAAGTCACTTACAATTTTTTATAATATGAAGACAATTTGATTAAAAAATAAAGACAACATGAAATTCACTAATTTAACGAAAGCTCTTTAAATTAATCTATTTTTTAAATGCAAAATATACTCATAAATGACTTTCATTGCCAATATATTGATGGATTTTAACAGTAGGTTTACGTAACTCTAACTATTTCACATTACTTTAGAAACGTAACAAGAATGTGTCTGTTCAAATTTTTCAAAATAAATTTGGTAAATTCCTCAGGGAAGCATCGTTGCAATCTTAATAATCGCAAATTAATAAGACTGTATATTAATAAGTATTAATAATACACTTTACACTACCTGTAAAACCTACAGTTAATGTTCGACCATAATTCTTGGATTTGTTTCGAGAAGTTAGGACAATTATTTCCACAACGTGGAAAAGGAATTTTCAGAAAATTGCAATTGGTCGGAATTACAGAGAAAGTACTGAAAGTTTTTATGTACAACTTTTCGATGTCGGGCTATGTTGAAAATCCTAAAAATACATCTTGTAGAACTGCGTCACTTTTCTAAAAATTCACACATTTCTTTTTATTATTTATATCATATTATTAAATGGTATGGTTATACGATTAATACAACTGTTGCCTTTATGGAGAACTCGAATGTCCAGAGTGTTTTAACAAAACGTGTTTAAACAAACGAAAACTCTTTGTACAGTAGCTGTGCGGGAAGCATAATAACTTTTCTATTGTAACATTTTAAAGAGAGAAACTGTGGATTTTATGCATTTGTGACCGTTAAGGTTGAGTGAAATATAATACTATGAAGAAACTAGATGAATTTCAAGCAATTCTTACATTATTCCTGGCTCATTAAATTTGTTTCAGGTCGAATTACATTTTACTAAAATTTTCATGTCTTACAATCGACTCTGATAATTTTCTACTGGGCATCGACACCCGCAATCTATGTATTATATATTTACACACTTCGACTTGCAGAGACTTTATTATTCTAACTTCAAATTACATAGGTAGAACAATGCCTGTGGTGCAAAATAATTTCAAGCTGAAGAAAATTATATTTCGAACTACAAAAATCTCTCCGAGCAGAATAAAGAAAATGTTCGTGTTACAGTGGTTTCCGAGATTCCACAACATTAGCGTAGATTATTTCTTACCGCAAAAATCTGTTGCATCGTTGAAAATTCGCAGCAGCTGTCGCCTCATCTGTCGCTGGGTGCCGTCTACGAAAGCACCTCTAACTGCGCGGGATCGTATAAAATGTAAAAGGACACCAAGCTGCGAAAATAATTGCTGCCCGAAAGACAGAGGCGCGGCAAGAACGAGTCGGCGGCAGAAGGAAGGAAAGAAGGAACGAACGAGAAAAATAGAAAAGATAGGTGGAAATAAATAAAAAAAAGGGGGAAGAAAAAAAAAACGGTTCCCAGGATTCAAATGGCTTCGTATGTCTCCTATAAAGGGAAGATTGTTCTGGCTCCATTCTGCTCGGAGGGATGTCTTCAAAACGAAGGGTCTACTCGTGGCACAGCGAAGGGTGGTTCGGAGGGATGCTGTTGCTGTTCCCGCTTCTGCTGCATCTGTCCTCCCTTTAGTGTAATGATATCTGAAAAAAACCAGCCGGGCTATTCACTCGCAAGCTTCTCGGCCATCAATTTGCCTCTTAAATGGATTTTCGAAGGGGTGAATTATCGCGATCGCCGTGCCGCGAGCCAATAACCGAGTGCCCGAGTATCATATCGGAAATGAGAGAGACACCGACACGCTACTTATCGCGGAAACTAATGTAATCTCGGCTCCGGACCATTGGGAGAAGTAAACGAAAGTGTTCGTCATTAATTTCTTCCCTAAACCGGTCACGCTTGGGGAATGTTTCTACCAGTTTCAGTCATCATTAAGCAAATGCGATTATCTTCAGAGCTATTCGTTATTCGAAAAAATATTTCGTACGAAGCTCTTTCTGTTTCGAGGGGGCTGTATTCGGTTCCGCTTTCTTGTTTGGAAGTGTACACATAAAGGTATCAACCTATTTTACCACGTTTTTATTAGCCCGCTTTCTTATCTCTATGTCTGTCCGTCTGATAATAATTATTTAAATAAAAATTTCATAGCTATTCAAAATTCACAGTTTTCAGGACTATCTGTACAATGTTAGGAATCTGTATAGGACTAGGAAAAATTATTTTATACCGTTTTTAAAAATTAATTTTTATTTAAATAATTTTTCCTAGTCCTATACAGATTCCTAACATTGTACAGATAGTCCTGAAAATTGTGAATTTTGAATAGCTATGAAAATACTTGTTAGATCTAAAACGAAAAATGTGGAGCGCAATGTTCACAATCACAAATTTTCAGGACTATCTGTACGAGGATAAGAATTTGTATGGGACTAGGAAAAATTGTTTTATGCTCTTTAGTTCGTTTTAAAAAAAAACGTGGTATTTTAAAAAAATTTATTTTTGTTCAAATAATTTATAGCAAAGAATTATTAGTTTAGGAGATATTTTAATTTGTATATTCCACATTAGTGCATAAGTGTACACTCACTCTGTAACTGCCACAGTAGTTATAATTAGACTAATAAAAACTTACCTGAATTAGAACAAACTGGAGTGAAATAAAAATATATTTTCTTCCCTATTATGCATAGTAGACTGATTATAATATACTATGTATAAATACTATGCATCAATTTTTCAAATATTTTTGCTATTTTAAATTACACGTACTCGTTTGTATCATAAATGCATCAAATCCGCAGTCTAAATTTCTTTCACTTTGCACCATTGTCTTGTTATATTATCTCTCTCATGAGAAAATAATAGAATACAAAGTGGAAGGGGACGTCCTGAAGGAGACTTTCGATCCCGTTTATACTCTCCGGCGGATCCTTAGCCGTGGATCTTGCGGGAGAGATCAAAGGGCGACGTGATGCGATTCGCCTTGGTCCCGCGTCCCGTCGGTCAAATGGCACTTCACCGGAGGAATACAGAAATCAAAATCCACGAAAGACCAACAACGAACGAGACACGGCGATTCGAGAACGAGCGGCAAGAGGAGAAGGCCGAAGAAAACGATCGTTTTTTGGTGATAATACGATCACAATGTGGATTTCCAGAAAAGGCGAATCGGCATGGTCACTTCACGGCCCGTTTCCTATTGTCCCGCAGGACGAGGAAAGAGCAGAAATACGGAGCAGGAGCCGGGATCTGAGCAGGGGAGAAAGACAGGCAGCCCGACACCCTATATTTTGGTCTCATTTTACTAAAAGCCGATCGTATTTCACGATTCCTCTCGTCACGAGGACAATACCGCTCTCTCTCTCTCTCTCTCTCTCTCTCTCTCTCTCTCTCTCTCTCTCTCTCTCTTTCTCTCTAGATTGCGTCCCGTTTCTACAAAATTTGTAACCTGACTTAGGGAATGACAGTTTTTTTCAGTTACCATTTCGATACTCTATATATTATGCAGTCTCCTCCTCTCGTTTGTTAGACGTGGTCATTTGTCCGCAATTTGACCATAAATGGAGCGAACACCGGGGATATTTACTTCGAACATGGGACTTTTTTTGTCCAATGGTTCGAATTTTTTTGTCGGTCTTTTACGGTAATTTTTTTCCAGTGCCCGCTTTGGTTCGCTGCACTTTTTCGTTCGCGATCTTCTTGCTGCGAGATATATCGTCTCAAGGTTCATATGGCACGTACCGCGACCGAGGACCGTGGAAATGTCGAAGACTCGGAAAAGGCACCCGATCGTTTCACGGATTTACGAATAAAGCTAGAAGCTGTGTGAAATGTAAATAGTTGTAGCGGCGCAATTTGATCGGTTTATGAGTGTCACGGTTCTATGCTTTTTTTACGTTACGGATTCCTGAGGGAATCCGGCTGGCTCGGAAATGCGATTAATGATCCTTTTTTTACAGAGGATTGCGCCTTATGTGTAGTAGTAACCATTAAATGGCAAAATATTACATAATATCGATCGTAAATTGCTTTAAGCATAAATTAATGATATCGGCGCATAGGTTCGATCAATTGTTACTCCAACACTATTTGCAAATTAGCACAATATTATTTCTCAACGTTTCGATCTACATTTAGATCATTTTCAAGAGAATCAAATTAACATTGCGTCTGTAAATTAATAATTAAATATATATATATATATAATTATATATATAACAATATATAATAATAATTAATCATTAATATTTATAATTAATAATAATAATAATATATATATATATCGTGAAATCGTAGAAACAGAAAAAGAACAACACTATAAAACAAAAGGAAATGGCAAAATGTAGAAGACGATAAGTCAACACATTAACGATTCATCGAAGTCTGTATAACAAAATAAATGTTGGCAACTCTTGATCATTAGTATTTTGCGGATTTTATGCATTTATGGGAAAAAATGAGCGGATGCAATTTAAAACAGTAGAAAGGTTACAATGATTTAAGAGTGCAAATGTATTTTCCTCAAAGCTTGTTCAAATTATTAAATTAAGAATGAACTGATTACGTGGCTCCAGTCACTTACAATTGGTACAAGTAATTTTTATTTTGCATAAAGATCCGCAATGTAATCATTAGATCCCGAATTTATGAGAAAAATGAGTGGATGTATTTTAATACAGTTAAAAATATTAGAAGATTTTTAAAATACGATCATATTATTTTCAACGTATCAAACATATTAAAAAACAAAATTTGCATTCCTAGTTTGTCGCTATTCAGGTAGTACATGTTTATTTTTTATATATTAATTTTCTAATATGTTTTAAGTACTTTATATACATTATTCATATTTTATTACACAGAATGCGACAACGTTTGACGACCTGAAAATAGCATCACTGTTCAGCGTTGTAATGAAAAACAGAATATTTTTTCGAATATTTCTTCTAAAAATTTCAATCAATTTCTTTAGATGCTTTCATAGTTTTGTTTTTGTTCTACTTGTTTTTATTATAAGTGCATAAAATCCAGTCATAATATTTTATTGAAGAGGCTCTAGTAGCAAAGAGTCTATATAAGTTCTCAAACGTTTTTGTTAATAAATATGAAAACGTCTATAAAAACTTTCATACCTTCTTGGACAATAATAAACTAATGTCCAATTGTTACATCATAAAAATTATTTTTTTAAACTCTTCCCAACATTATATGGTAATATTCACATCGGCAAAGAAGTCAGGGAAACAGTTGAACCTAGCCAAAAAATGATAGCTCTCTTTGGCAACTAGTTCACTGGGCCACTGCAATTGGGTCAGACGTAGACCGCTAGCCCACCAATGGCATTCGTTCTCGAACGAAAAAAAAGCTTTACGAAAGATATCCTGCGGAAGGCCTTTGGCCACTCGTTGATTGCTATGTGTAAGGGAGCAGAAGCCAGTGGAGTGGGGGAACGGAATCAGTAGAATCCTCGGACGATCAAGAAGGACACTTAAGAACACGGGGACACAGGGAATTCGTCGCAACAATGGCGTTTGGCCGTTGACGGGATTCATGCCCGGGCCGTTGATACAGATTTGAATATTAATTTAGGGTCGTCCACGGGAAGAGCAAGGATAATGTCCTCGGGTCAGCCACAGGTCCGAAAGAAGGAAGATACCTGAGGAGGATCCTTGGTACCCGGTGCAGTCTGTTAACAGGGCGCCGCCATGCTTGTTACATTTTTCGATTAGAAGATTTGTAACGGATGCTATGGTAATCGTTCCTTCGATATATTTTATGCATTAGGTGTACGCACAAGTTTCTTTTCAGTTTTCTCTTGTGTTACCAATAGATGCGGATCTTTATGCATTTATACGGCTTCTGACAATTTTCAAAAAATACTAGAATATAACATTCGATAGGATTCAGTACGATTTTGATTTACTTTGTATAAACAAAGGCTACTGAAAATACAATGATATTTTACTTGATTCCTCTTTCTTGAAATTCGTCACCTTGATCTCGAAAAAAAAATAACACAGCTAAAACGAATTGTATATGGACATAGTTACATTGATTGCAAAAAACAGTATAACTTGTTCCCCTTTTATTCTTCTCGAATCATGTTAGTTTTCATAAATCGCATTAATACATTATACTTCTAGTATTAAATTATTGTTGAAGTAAAATTAACCTTTTACAGACGGAAGTATTCTAACTCCAGAATCGAACATTTCTTCCGATTTATTCGGTAATTATATAGGTCTGCGTACTCCGATTTTGACGAAATTTTAATATGTTATGCAGCAACACATTCTGAACAACTTTTTCCTTTTCCAATATAGGGGGGTCGATTTTAGTTTTTCAGATATTTGCAAAAAACTATCGCGAATACGTTGCCGCGGAGCATGCAGGAATACGAAAAATTCAATACAGTATTAGCGATAGTCTTTTGCAAATATCTCGAAAACTAAAAGCGACCCCCCGATACTGGAACAGGAAAAAGTTGTTCAAAATGTCGAAATCTATAACATATTAAAATTGCATCAAAATCGGAGTACGCAGATCTTTTCTATATAATTACCAATAATTATAGTGGTGACTCCGAGTGACCACTCGAATGCTAAGTGTTAAGAATCGTATTGTCAAGTTCCCAGATATTCGGAACGTAATTTTAATTTATTAAAAGTTAATAAAATTCCACGAGCATATTTAAACGGGCCGCAGGGTGAACATCTGTGTGAGTAACACCAGTGCACTCTCAACACGAGCCACATCTATAATAAAAACCAACCAATAGTGTACACGGATACGCGACATTGAATACAGTGGGAATCGGCGATGATATTAGCGTCTGCGCTCGAGAATGTTTCATCGGTTTCAAGGAGATATTCCCGGCGCGTTGTTTCGATTCTCGGAAAGACAAAATTAACGATACCCACCGCTTTCGAGTTTCCTTCGAGTCTGGCAACGAGTTATTAGAGTGTCGTAATTACAATGTACGGATTCGCGAGTGACAGCGAGGAACGGAACGTTTCGGGAATTGATCGACCCGCAGTCGAGATTCCTCTTCGACTACTTTCTGCTTCTTTTTTTATTCTCTTTCCTCATTTCTTTCTCCCCTTCACTCTATCTCTCTCTCTCTCTCTCTCTCTCTCTCTCTCTCTCTCTCTCTCTCCGTTGTTATTATTGCCTTTAAAGAGATGCCGGCGGTCTTTCCGTCTCTCTGAAATCCGCTGATTGCCGGCGTGGAAATCGTGGGAGCGGCGGTCTCGAATAAATCGAATTATCATATTAATACCAGCGTGTCATCGTCGCATTATTCATGTGCCCGCGACGAATATCCTTGTGGACCGGCCGCCCCGTTTATAAATCAACTGTTCGTGGAAGCCGGCCTTTCCTGTGATTTTCAAAATTCCCGAGCCCATCATTTACAAAGAATCTCTTACTCTTCCTCGATAATCATCGGATCGATCGCCGCGGCGCGTTGTCGTCTTGTATTATTACGATAGAACCACTGGCATCCTTAGTCTTCTCTATAAAACATGCCCACTTTCCTCTTTCTATCGGACAAGAATCTGTTAACAGTTTCCGATAAAAATGCCTGCGATACGAAACTTTGTCCAATTGGAAACTAAACAATTGTATCGATCGAAAATATTTAATGTTTTCTGTGCAACGGTTTCGATCAATATTTAAATAATTTAAATACATTAAATAATTAAAGCTGTTATGCAAATATGCCTGACGTTTCGGTTCACGTTTGAACATTTATCGAAGGTAAATTGCGTCTAAAAAATCAAAGAAAATGTATATATTGAAAGGTATGTAATGTAAATGCATTGAAAAAGAAGAAAATATTACGTATTATTTATATATTTATTAAGAATTATTATTAAGAATTATTACTAATAATAATTACAAAATATTACATACTTGATATTACTAATGCAATTCAAACATTTATCCAATTGTAATTCCTCGACGATTACATTCCTGCAATATTAGATGCGGAATAAACATTTCCTAGCTGAATCGCAACAAATTCGAATGAAATAGACATTTATTTTAGGCGTAATTACTGGACAACAGATTTGATGCATTTATGACAACAACGAGTGAGCGTGATTTAAAACAGTAAAAATATTAGAAGAATTTTAGGACTGTGTTGTATTATTTTCAACAAGTCTGTCGGATCAACTAATATTATATACAGGGTGGTCCACGCAAATTGCGCACCTATAATAACTTCCGAAGTATACGTTGCACGAAAATAGTGTTGTATACAGAAGTTTCGTGGTCTGAAAGGTTACATTATGTAGTGTATTTTTTTTGTAGATGGAAGCGTTTCGTAGATTTGAAGATCGACTTTGTTTTTTTTTTAATGGAATACTATATTTTTTATACCAAAATATGGAAGAGTGACGAATTCTGAGTAAAAAAGTATGTGCGCAAAAAAACCTAATAATTGATTGCATAATGTGCAATTACACGTTAATTATGAGGTTTAGCGCCACTGAAGGTCAATACTTTTTTACTCAGAATTCAACACTCTTCCATATTTTGGTATAAAAAATATAGCATTCCATTTAAAAAAAAACAAAGCAAAAACAAGCTACAAAAAAATAAATACACTGCATAATGTACCCTTTCAGACCACGAAACTTCTGTATACAGCACTTTTTCGTGCAATGCAGACTTCGGAAGTTATTATAGGTGTACAAGTTGCGTGGGCCACCCTGTATGTACGCAGAGTGAAGTGAAGTGTTTTTATTGGTTTAAATGCCACCTAAAAATGTTTGTCACAAGCGCATAAAATCCGCAGTCTAACGATGATACATTTCTCGTTACCTGCGCGCAATAGTCTTCGACGAAGCAGATTCTATTTTTGCGATCGAATGATTTCTTCTCCGGGCCGTAGCCTCCATGTTTCATCAGTATGCAAATGAGTCGTATTTATTAAATTTAGTGATGCCCGTGCACCCGTGCTGAAAAAAAGAGCGAATCGGAAATCATGTGCGAGATCAGCTCGAGAGTGATAATAAAGGCTGCCGGCTCGTGCAGAAAAACGTTTATGAAGTATGACTTCGTAAAGCTGTCAGCTCGTGGAACCAGTCTGCGGTTATTCATAATTTTCGGAAAAGGGTAACATCCTGGTCTCGCGAATGAATAATTTATCCGTGCTTAACTGATCTCGTGACTGATCGGCCGGATATTGTTCCCCCGTCGAATTTATTGCAGCCGCGAGAAACGTAGGTGGTCGGTTGGAAAAAAAAGAAGAAGAAGAAAAAACAATTGGGTACAATCGATCAGCGGACATACTATGAAATTGAAAAACCAGGTTATATGGAGATACGCGGAGTCCGGTGCCGACAAGAAAAGAGGAAGGATTTTTTTTGTTCCCTGTGAAGATATTTTTTTCCGTCCTTCAGTTCGAAGACCGAACATCGTGCGGCCGAGATTCGAGCAATAATTCAATTAGCCCCGAAGATTTAGTGGCGCCGACTCCATAATTCAAGGTGCACCGTACGAGTGAAATAGAAATGGAAACGGTTGAGGGACGGAAGGGGGAGGCGAAGGGAGATGGAAGAGCGGCGGCTAGACCCACCTTAGCATAAATTAGAAGAACAATGCGCGGGACCAAGATAGACGAGCGTAATGGCTCCGGCCAGGGGTACGTGGAGGACGCTAATAATATAAGCCGCGTGTTGCGCCCGCTAGGTAGCCGGAAGAACGGACATCGTCGGACGGTCCTGCGCGATACATGCGACCCCCGTGTCTCTGTCTTTCCTTCGGACATTCTTCAAGGATGTTCTGGAGGTAATTAAAAACGCAACAGAATTTTTGAAAATTTGACAAGACACAATTCTTACTAAATTAATGCGATTACCAAAGTTTGGGTTCGATTTACTGCACCGTTTAATATTTATAGCAACTTAAAGCTTGCACATTTTAACACGTCTTCTTATGGAGAATTCATAAAATTCCATGGTAATTATTTACTTTGAGGACCTCCTCATCGATTCTTCACATATGTTGTCAAGGACAACATCCTGAACAACTTTTGTCATTACAACTACCCGGTGCTCGGTCTTAGTTCTCGAGATAATTGCAAAAAACTATTGCTAGTACTAAATTGAACAACGTTTAAACCTTACGTTTAGGTGAGACAGCTTCGATCACCTTGACATATGTTGTCAAGGACAACATTCTGAACAACTTTTCCCTATACATGTTACCGCCGCTCGATTTTAGTTTTCGAGATATTCGCAAAAAACTATTGCTAATACTACATTTAATTTTCTCTCTTGGATTTTCAAACAATTAATCAAACACAAAATGAATAACACAGGTATACAATATAAAACATATACATAAAAGGATTTTCGTACCCACCCCCTCTACGACCTAACCACAACTCATTCTGATCCCATAATTTTTTCATTGCAGCTGTAATCCGGAATTTAAACTACTAAGGGAAAAATCCTACGAGTAGAATGAATTGTGGTTAGGTTAGGTATGATTTGAAATTGTGGCAAAAATTATGCGATCAGAATGAGTTTTGGTTAGGTCGTAGAAGGGGCGGAGTTTTCATATACATATAAAATCACCCATGTATGTATGACCATATATGTATGACCAGAAAGAGACCCTGTTTTCTCTCTCATCTCCACAGTGTGTTTAAAAGCAAAGTGTACACAAACACCGTGCTGGGACAAGCTTAGGTTGCCACGGAGCGTGCAGAAATACAAACACTTCAATACAGTATTAGTAATAGTTTTTTGCGAATATCTCGAAAACTAAAATCGAACGGTGGTAACACGTATAGGACAAAGTTGTTCAGAATGATGACATTGACAACATATTTCAATGTAATCAAAATCGGTGAGAAGGTCCCTAAAGTAAATAATTACCAAAATCCGCAGTCCAGTCTAGAAGAATGTAGAATGTATACCTCGTCGTCCGAAAAACAGCCTCCCTTAAAACATTCTTCGTCATGTTTCGTCCTGAAAGGAAAATCGTAGCGGAATAGAACAGAAGCATCATCCTCCGGAAGATTTGGAGACGTCTCGGGTTACAGGGACGTCAGTACGTCTGAAAGTAAAGTAGGGATGGTTCGACGATGACGACGGTATTTTCAACCGAACGAATTTACAGGACATTTAAGCCGGGCGTCGTCGTCGCAAGTGCTACGGTCGCGGCCGAGAGCCTCATGAGAAACGTATTAGTGCCACGGGTCGGGAGCCAACCATAGACACACCGGTGTCTTTCTCTCTTTCGCCTGTTCGGTCATTCGCGTACGTTGGAAGCAGTCCAAGCGTTTTAATTTCGGAAGACGTTGCAATATAACGGTTCCTAGCGAAATTGAAACGCAACCCCTACGACGGCCCTCGCCGCACCGCGCCGGCCGTTTCGGTCTTCTCCGCTTCTACACTCCGAGGACCCCTTTCTAATTATTTGGGAGGCCAACGATGCCGGTGCCATGCCTCTCGCGCATCGCATACATTACGCATGAATTTCGCCTCTGTCCGTTCCTCCTTCCGCAGGACATCGGCCGTGTCAGCCCCGAGTTATTAGCATCCCCTCTGCTCTCACCCCTTTGGCCGGACTTCGGTCTTTTCGTTTCTTCGACTTTCGCGACGAATCGTGAAATTATAGTCGCCATTTGCCATATGATAGTGCTCTATAGGCGGTGTGTAATTGTCCAGTTTCACTTTGACTTGGGTCCTCAAGTTTATCGCGCAGAAAACCTCCTCGGGACAAAAATGTTCCTGTCGCACCCTCCCACAGTGGGTTATGTTCGCTATTCTAGCTCGACAAAATTCAATTTTGTAGTTACTGTCAAACAGGAAATATAAAAATTTTTCAGGTATACTGTATACCTGTGTTATTTATTTTGTGTTTGATTAGAAACGCCGTTAAGCAATCGTCTAGGCTGATATACGAAAATTCAATATAGTATTAGCAATAGTTTTTTGCGAATATGACAGCAAGGAGTTAAAACAAAACAGTCGATTATATTTAATGTTTGTAATTTCTTGTTGTTTAAATATATCAAATTGAAAATATAAGAAAGTACATACACATAGTTCAATCTTCGACGACCTTCTTCTATCAAATTGTAATGTCAAATAGAAACTATTTTAACAATGGATATGAGCAACAGAACAAATACCAGTAGCAAACTTGTTGTGTAAATATGATAATTTATTCGAACAAGATGGTCGTTGACAGATAGCGCAGAAACCGATAGAATTGTCGACACGCCTAATAGCTACTGTAGCTCTATTCAAGCGTGATGCGAGGAAAGTATCGCAGAACGCTGTCATTTAAAATGATCCGTGATAAGATCTGAACATCAGTGCGGGACTGATCCTCGTTGGCCATCCCGAAGGGTGGATCCAGGAAGTAACCCTTGGCCCAAAGGAAAGGGGTCAGCCACTGGGAAACCGGTAAGGCCCGTGCCCCAAATTTCGCTCGATCGACTCTGCAGTTTCCAAGTGAAGTGTCCGAAGTTCCGACAGAAAAAAAGGTTACAAGACGCCGGTGGACGATGACCCTTCCCGGAGGTCATCCGGAAGGGTCACTGATGTCCGACCAATGACCCAGCCCCGCCCTGACACTCCTGTGTACAATTATAAATGTATTAAACCCATCCCCCTTACAAGGTAATATTCAAATCGGTGGCGATGGTTTAGAGGACGAGCCGAGGCAACCTTGAAGAGGGTTGTTTCGGAAGTGTGCTACCGACCTGTTTTAATTCGCGTGTGTATTAGTGTACCTCGGCCTGGTAGCCTCGATTTTATTGCACATATTTTGCGTTATAAATTCACTGACCGTCTACGCGCAACCCCTTCCCTCCGAGGCAAACCGGGCTGAAAGGACTTCCGGGCTGGCATTCTAAAGCAAGAATGCCCGCGAGGCTCGAACGACGCGGGTGATTTGCATGGGACGAATTTTTCCGCGGCCAGCGAATCGGAACACCGGGTTCGTAGAAGGCGAAAAGAATCGCCGGTGAATTCTTTGCAACGGCGATCGAAATTCGTTGAGTCAGTTAGGCATATATTTCGGTGTTTCGGGTCTGGCTTTGTTGGATGGCGATGCACCCAGCTCTGAAGAGGGGAAACAGATGTGCTGGAGGTGTAATAATAATTTGACTGCGAATTTTATGTATATATGGCCAAAAAGAATTGATACGATTTGAAACAGTACAAGCATTGGAAGAATTTCAACATAATTGTTCTATTGTTTTGTAACTATTGAACATATTAGTGAAGAAAATGAATTTCTAGTTCGTTTTAGTTTGTTGCAATTCAAGTCGCAAAATGTTTGTTTTTCATGAAGACCCACTGCCCATTAATAAAGGCATTTATAATAAATATTGGAAGATAGTAATTCTGTTTATTACAAATTCAATGTTCTTTATAGTTATATATGTATAGTTTCAGTGTATATATGTATGTTATTGTTCCCAGTATCAGACAATTGTTGTATTGTTTTCAAACTATTAAACATATTAGTGAAGATAATGAATTTCTAGTTTGTTTTAGTTTGTTGCAATTCAAGTCGCAAAATGTTTGTTTTCCATGAAGACCCACTGCCCATTAATAAATGCATTTATAATAAATATTGGAAGATAGTAATTCTGTTTATTACAAATTCAATGTTCTTTACAGATATATATGTATATTATTGTTCGCAGTATTAGACAATTGTTCAACTGTGTTGTCAATGTGATTACTATAAAATAAATAAATAAAAAATCTTGGATATATAGCATATCAGTAAGGGTAACAGTGATCACTAGATAGTGGATCTTTTCGCAAAATAAACATTTTCTACATGATTTGCAACAAATTAGAGTGAAATGGAAACTTCTTTTCTTTCTGAATATGTTTTTCACTGTCTTATCTTTTACATTACATCCACTCAGTTTTGTCATAAGTGTATAAAATCCGTGATCACTATAAAATAAATAAACAAAAAATCTTCAATATATCCAGTATATATGTATTGGTAAGTACAATTAAGTGCTCAGTATATTTTCACATAGGAAAAATAGCGGCGTTTACCACCTGTCTCATAAATCCTGGCAGGATCTCCACTTGTCCGACCCTCGCAATTGTTTCGTCGTTTCTATAATAACGCGCGTAATCCCCCGAATGTTAGCGAGAACAAAAAAGTCCGAAGGAAGTTATTTAAACGGCAGCCGAGACACGCCATTTATGTAGTCGAAACGATTGTCCGACGGCGGGCCTCATTTTCCGCATAATTTCTGACCGGTCGTATTTTTGTAACTGTGTCACACAGCGCTGTTTTATCGTGTGTATTTTCTGTCATAAATTCCACGGGAATGGTGTGTCCATGTGCGACCCTTACCTCCGAAAGGGTCCCAGTAGCGGGGCCAGGAAACCTCCTGGGCACAATGAGCAACAGTTCGAAGAGAGATGCCGAGTGATAGAAAGAATTCGGGTGCGTGTAGAACGGAAAGAAGAGGAGAGGTCAGGTCACTGTAGGACAATGAGAAATTGCGTGCACGCTGCGTGGCGCCATTTTAGTGCGTGCAAAACGCGCAGTAAATCGCACCGACCTGACGGTCACGAATTCTTTTTTCTTTTTTCTCGTACCGTGGCCGTTTTCCCAAGCAAGGGTTCAGTAAGTCCATGTTATCAGGTCATTGTAAAACACATTAGTTTATTAAGAATTATTAACGTTCGATCATCTTTAACTGTTCGTGTATTAATTGTTCTTTGGTTGTTTCGTATCTTTCATGTATATTGCGAATGCCTTCATTGAAAAATTATTTTTGTTTTCAATTAATTAAATGTTCCTGATATTAACGATTACGTAGATTATTACATAAACCTGTTTAGTAAAATTCGATTCTTGTATTCGAACCTTTAAGTCTCTGTATGCTAAACTTGTATTCACTTAAGCACGTAAGACTATTAGAAAAATTTAAAAGTACTGTTCTATTATTTTCGATATAGAAACCACTAAGAAAAAGTTACATTAGAGAATTGAACAGTAATTTTGATCAGTGTATAAGTTAATTGCGTATATCTGTATAATTGTAGAATATATTTAATAAAAAAAAACATTGTCTCTTCAGGATGTTGGATATAACTTATCATCCGTTAACGGTATCATTATACTTCGAACAGCAAAGATATAGCTGGCAACTATATCCTTTCAACGTTCTAAATATGTTTTTCGTAACATTCGCATCCAATGAAATTGTATTATTATTATTTATTATAAACGGGCAGAAGCCCTTTTTTCATAAATATTTACAAAGTAAAGAAAAAAGGGAAAAATACAACACTACTTATCTAATTCTGTGTAGTTGCATTTGAAAATTTTGCAAAGATTCAACGAAAAAATCAATACTGTTATAAATGATTGTTGCAATAATGCGATTCATTGGATTAATTAATCCATAAGTAGATTTCGCTTTAAATGTTTGAAAACCCGTTCTTGTTCTCAGTTCACGTTCCGGTACATAAAAATTAATTTGCGCAAGTAGAGAAGAACAATCAATATGATTATTAATTAAATAAAAAATAAAGCTCTGGTCGGATATTATTCTTCGAGCAGACAATGGTTCCAGGTTCATTGTAATTATTATTGCGGAGTAACCATGATTAAAGAACGACATTGAATTATTTAGTTTGTATGAACAAATATGTTTATAGTTGAAATACAAAACGTGTTCGAAGCTTCACGATACTCGCTTACATCTCGAGCGATAATTATAATGTTAAACGAACGTAATAATATAAAAACGAATCTCGTTAGACGTTGGATTTCAGTATTGGCAATCTTTGCGTTCCTTTCGTTTCATCCGGCTCGGTTGGAAAACGAGCAAAGCTAAACTTCCAAACGGAAATTCCATTTGTCTGGCGCTCGCGGACGAGCGAGCTAGCGGCAATTTCGAGTAGATTCCGCATTCGCAGCTCACCACTTCCGATTTCGTCTTTCCCGGTGCAGTTTCCTGCACGATGGACTGGCCAATCCGCGCTGCGGTCCTCGCGTTCGTGAAAATCTAGTTGTCGTCGAAGCTGCGTGTCTCTGGCCGAAACATCGCGAAACTTTCTTCTTTACGCGTGTACCGTTTCGCTCGGCCTGCGCCGGATTTTCATACGGTGGTAAATTTCCTTTGTGGCACGAAATTTGGCGCCAGTTGTTGCCCGCGACCGTTTCCGTAGAAAAATTTCGAATCGCGGGACGAGACCGTGCGTATGCAAACTACTGTGAACTCGACTGGCACGCAAGTGGATTTTCGGGAGAACAGAAGCCAACGGCAGAAAACCGGCGAAGAGTTAAAAGTCGGGAATAAGAATGTGCATGAATTCCGAATTAGATCTTTTTGGATTATGTAAGTCGGCGAGAGAGACTGGTCTAAGCCGATCGATTAAGCGAATCGGTCGTTTCTATTCGACGCAACCGGTCCGGCGTTTGGGTCCAGATACCAGATAAGTGAACTTCCTGAGCTCCTGTCGTGTATCGATCCGAATTCCGATTCAATTTTCTACGCCCCCGACGCACACGGCCAAACGCCATGCATTAAACATCGCGCATAACGCATACCGTCGCGCTAATCCAGCCGGCGATATAAGCGCATCAGTCTCGATACAAATTCAGGTCCGATCGTGTGCTTGTCTAAGACCCGCTCGAATATCTTCAACGTTTCTTTTCTGGCAATTCTCAACACGACATACAGGGTGTCTAATAACAGAAATACGAACAAGAATAGTCGCGAATTTACATATATTTTCAAATTGCTGTAAGCAACATTACCGGTAGCATAAACAATAAACATACTGTTCGTACAGTGGCGCAAATTTAAAATTTATTTATCGACGCTGTATCATTTACGTTCATTTCCAAAACTACAATTACATATGAAATTCAAAATTAGTGATAACGTGAACTTCTACAATTTTTTACGTACTACATTTTGTCCCGGAGTGTATACATATACAGGGTGTCTCAAAATTCCTTCGACATCCGGTAATTGGAGGTTCCCGAGTTCATTCGAAGCAACATTTTCCTTTGCAAAAATTACGTCCGCGGCTTCGTTAAGGAGTTATTAACGAAAAATACGGACCAATCAGAGAGCGACCTAGGCGCGTGTTAGCACAGCTGGGGCCGGCCCACAGGGGGGAAATTTGACCTAACTCGATTCAAAAAGAAATAACTTTCGATAGGAATGAGGTAGAGAAATGAATTTTTTTTTTAAATGAAAGCTGAATCTTTGCAGAATATGGGCAAAATAGGGACATTACGGTACGAATGTTACAGTCTGCTGTGACAACATCATTCTATTCTTGTGTCATCATTATGTTCTCATTTGTTATGGACCCTGAAAGGAAAGAAAATAACATTTATTTTGTATATAGTTTGTTCCTTATTCCATTTTAATAGACATTCCATTTTATTCACTTTAAAAGCCAAGAACAGGCGTGGTTGTTGAACATGTTAAGACCCCCACTACCAAGTAATGCAAATAGCGGTTCGGTAGTGGGGGTAACATGGCAATTTAGGAGAGGAAAGACTGTAACCAAGACGCGTGTTGGCACAGTCGACCAATTCACAGTTGTCGCGCCGCATAATAATTATTTTAACTTTATGGAGTTTTGGACTAATTATTTTATTTTGTAAGGAAAAAAATGATTTATTATGTTTAAAAATATTTATAATTTTATTTATATGAAATTAAATATTAAATTCATATAGATTTTTTATTTAAATATTTATTTTAATTAAATATTAAAAATTAATTGATTTTTTCGGGTGCTATGTTTGCAAATGAAAATGTTGCTTTAAATGATCTCAAGAACCTCCACTTTCCGGATGTTGAAGGAATTTTGAGACACCCTGTATATGTATACACTCTGGGACAAAATGTAGCACGTAAAAAATTGTAGGAGTTCACGTTATTACTAATTTTGAATTTCATATGTAATTGTAGTTTTAGAACTGAACGTAAATGATCCAGTGTTGATAAATAAATTTGCGGCACTGTACGAACAGTATGTTTATTGTTTATGCGACCGGTAATGTTGCTTACAGCAATTTGAAAATGCATGTCAATTCGCGACCATTTGTTTCGTAATTTTTTATTCTATCATTACAACCTTATTCAGTGACCATTCCTTTTGAACTGTATATCATTGTAAAACTATGAATTTTGCGATTAATTTGATACAAAATATTCAAAAATATGTATAAATGACTTTGAGAAAATGTGGAGGTTGCGAACATAGTTGTTAACTGAATATCACTATCTCGACGAGGTACACGATCTAAGAAAAGTTTCTATATGTCCCGAGAGCCAAGTAACGACGGTAACTGGTCTGCGATCAATTCTAATCTGGCGCGTTGTCGCGCGAATTTGCGAAACGATCCTTCGAGTTTACCTTCCCGCCGAAGAAATGATACCTCGTTGAGCCCTCGTTTATTTATGCCGAAATAATGCAAATCGTCTCGGTGTGCAGTACCAGCATTTCCCAACGACGGAACACATTACGCGTTACAAAGTCCAGCGAAAAAGGGCCGATCGCCAGCGGTAAAGTTTACCATAATAATTATACGCATCGGTCGCGCCTATTATGCGAGACCGTAATGGGTCCAGACGCGAAATAACTATAATTTACGTGTATCACCTTATTCTGTATGCCGGCTACGGTCGTAAAGTATTTGAGCTGGCCCAGTGCGAGAACCATCGTCGAAAATTATAATCAACCGCGAGTTATTTAAGTAACCAATTTTATTTCGCTTCGTCCTACCATTCGCCGTACGGTGGGGCGGCCGGGACGTGTCCTGCGGATATACAAGAAGAACAGAGTTCTCGGTTCCATCCGTCGGCGAGCACTAAGAATACTAACCTTACCTTTAGTTGAGGCAGATTCGATGACCTTGACCTTGACATATGTTGTCAAGGACAACATTCTGAACAACTTTTGTCATTACAACTATCCGGTGCTCGGTCTTAGTTTTCGAGATAATTGCAAAAAACTATTGGTAGTATTAAATTGAAGTTTCCATATTCGCGCACGATCCGTGATAACGTAAGCCTGCCATAGTTTCGAATGAGCTACACCTTAGATAAATAAACATAACAAGAACCCATATACTCGAATGTATACAGTCCTTTTATTCAAGATTTTTTACATTTATTACACATTCGTTGCTACATGAAATAAATGTATATAGTTTTTATTAAACAATTTTCTTGATCGTGTTGTACGGATGTCTGGCTTGTGTTCATAAACAATATCGACCATCAGCTGAATACATAGTTTAAATTTTTTATTGTGTGCATTTGCTACGGAATGTTAATTACTTGAAATTAAAGATTTTTTTCTTTTATCTTTATGCGTTCTTTTGTAATTTTGCCAATAAATTATGATAGAGTTACACTTTCCTGTAACCTAGAGAATTTAGCTTGGTCGTATTAATAAATATGGAACAACTGTATGTTAATATTAAATATGAATACTCAATAGAAATATAGATTCGTCGATATTGTGCATTGAAAATGGTTGGCTGTTATTGTTTATATGAATAAATGTTAAAACGTATAAATTTATATATTAAAACATATAATACAAGTACATATTCCAACATGTAATTTTTTGCTTTTATTAAATTAAGATCTAATTTTCCTTAAAAACGTGATGTCATCCGTAGAAATGTTAAGTTAATGCTTCCAATAAACAGAGGCGTCATCCATGACCAAACACTGAAACCTCAGATGAGGTATAGGAATATCTTCTGTAAATAAGCTTAACTTCTCGCAGATTTACCGGCTAAACTGCCGAGTGTCGATTAAATCGGATTGAGCTAAAATTTTGCACATAGATTTATATTGTATTAAAAACGTGTTTCCCAAAAGGACTTTTGTCGACTCGAAAAAAAATTTCTTATCATTTTTGTGCGATTCTCTACCTTACCAGATTTATGTTTGACAAAAATTAAACATAATCATGTCCAAAGCTGATCCAAATTTTTTAAGCCAGATCTAAGCCAGACCAAAGTAGAAAACACAGACTTGCACACATTGCATGCAATGCATTTTTCAGTCTCCGGTTCTGAATTACCAACCCTGTAGAACATATTCTGGTGCGATAGCGAACTCTATCGAAATGGGACGGTCAGCTAGTAAACTACATGATGTCGCAACATAAAAGGTGTGTGTCTGAGGAAGCTAGATTTTGCTTACCAATATGACAGCGCCCTTACCTGTGAAAAACATTTGAACGAACCTTTAAACGAGTATAACTTTTGAACGAGTGAATTCCGCTCTCTAAAATTACCATTTTTTAAGTTATCTCGTCAAAATCTACGGGGTTGTATAAAAAAAGTGCAGAATTTTCAGTCTCCAAATGTACATTTTAACCTTAATTTATTTATATTAATTTTATTTACATGTCTTCGTCTTTCGTAAATTATATGTTATCGAGATGCAGAAAGTGATAAGTGATAGGTATTAATATTGTTTATCTAGATTTTTTATTATTTTTAAAATTAATTCTTTGTATGCGTATCGAGACGCAGAAAGTGATAAGTGTAATACGTAATGTGGTGACAGATACGTGGCGAGTACCGTTTTCTTGTTACAGCCCCTCGATAGGTATCAATATTGTTTGTTTGGATTTTTATTATTTTTAAAATTAATTCGGTGTTTACGTGAATTATGTATTCTTCAGCGATTTAAATTTCTTCTCGAATCGTGTATAATCGAATATTTATGTTCAGTAGGACCACGATTATAAAGAAACATGCGTTTAAAAATGATTGTTATGAAGGGAAATAAATTTTCAATAAAAAATAAAAAATTTATTTTGGAATATAATGTCTATTTTAATTATATCCTCGGGTCGCGATTGTCAAGAAGGTATTAATTTATCCGGGCTGTGTCTCTCGATCGGGTCGGTTAATCGAGGTCCTGTTGTATTTATAAAATCTACGAATATTGTTGCGCAAAGCAGTCCCGATGTTTCATGGTTCACGCGATGCATAAAAACTCGACTTGTTATTGATCTGAAATATCTAATTATCTGAAACAGTTGTAGCGCCCAAGGCGTTAAATGTCCTCTTGCGTGTTTTGTCCGTCGAATCAGCTAATAAATGTCGAGATAAATAGACACGAATGGAGGAAAGGGATGAGAATGCGAAAGCCGAGAAAGGAGAGATAGGATCGAGAGAAAAAGTTAAGCTTGTACACTCAGCAGAGATTCTTAACATTAGAAATTTGGACTTAAAAATTACAAAAATCATAACTATTAATTCTTTTCCAATTAATGTTGACAATTATGTACGAATATATACCTTCAACTTCCTTCTCAGCTCTGTAATTTCAGAACTCTTTATAATGTATACATATTTCTACGGATCGTTAAAATGTCTGGTAAGCTAGTTTCATAGTTGGTTGTAATAAACCGCTTATTTTTTCTTAAAATTATTTTTCTGGTGACGAATGTAAAAATAGATAGAACGTAGATTATAAATAAAAATCATAATTCTACGGAGATATTTTCGATGGCTTCAAACCCAATACGGTATTTTGTCGATAATTGTCCCCAACACGGGTCTGCCCAGGGACAACTATCCGCCAGGGATACTATTCTTTGACTTCAGCCGAATTTATAAAGTTATCACTAGACAGTGAATCTTTAAGCAAAATAAAAATTTTCTATCTGAATTGCAACAAACTTTAGTGAAATAGAAATTTATTTTCTTTCTTAATATGGTTAACAGGTTTGAAATAATATAACAGTATTAAAATATTAAAGCATTAAAAGCAATAAGAAAACATAAGGAGATTCGCTTTCGTAACTATTATTTCGTAATTTGCGATCGACAGCTTCCTTATTTAGAAGTAAAGTAAAAATTACATATTAAGTTTTGTAAAGTCGTGAATTTTCTTTCATTTCACGTATTACTGAATACTTTGTGCGTATCAAATACAAACTACTCATTACATAAGAACTACATTATTAATTATACACGGTATGATCGTTCCATATAATTATTGCTACACTACAATCAATCTGAACTCAGCAGTCCAACGGATGCTTATGCAATTGACGGGTTTACTATCTGTACGCGTTCATTTTCCTCATTAGTCATTGGAGATTTCCATGGGTACAATAGCTGACTTATCAGCAGGTTACTGCAGGAAGTAATAGTTGCGAGTACGCGTGTGTCTGCAAACAGTAATTGCCATTTAAACTGTCATTTCGTAAAGAATTATATATATTATGCAAATATCTTTGCATATTCTCGCAGTTCATCTTTCATTTAAAACTCAATAAAACGATTTATGAAAATTCAGTTCAGTTAGGAAACAAAAATTGTGTTTTTGAAAAATTTCTTGAAAAAATAAATGATTTTCGCAGCAATTGTAGATGCATTCTACAACTTTAAGAGCGTTGACCGCAAACTTGACCTTGAACACAATTTTTATGGTCAACTTTCCGGTCAACGGTTTTAAACGTGTAGAATGCATCTACAATTGCTGCGAACATCAGTTCGTTACACCCTGTACATGATACGTTACGAGAACAAAAATTAATCTAATCAACGTGATTGCAAAATGTTACATATTGCTTCGATTATATCATATTTAGGTTACGGATTTTATTGATCCACGATAAAAATCTGTAAGAATTTAAATACATTTTCGTTGTATTTTCAATTTATTAGATCGATTAACAAATAAAACTATATTTTACTGAAGCTTGTTGCAATTAAGGCAGATCATTTTTATTTTGCATTACGATCCGCAGTCTAGTTCCATTATATATTACGTATTTAATTAACTACTTTTAATTTCAGTATTGGAATTGTGCAGTTATAATATTGATGTTTCTGCAAATATCTTTTCATTTAATAATAAAAAAATTTACTCGATTCTTTGCATAATTCCGATTGCGAGGAGCTACTTTTCATTAATTCTACGTTTAAAATAAGACACAACTAAATAGTTCAAATTAGAACGTATTTATAATTTACAATATTTTCAACAGTCAATTGGAAAATAAATACACGGCATTCCATCAATTACGTAAAACAATAGAATAAAATTTTCTGTAATACTGTAGCGAAAGATTACGTGCCTTTAAAAGTTCTGAATGCTTTGACATTCAATTGTTAACGCGATGGAATTTCGCGAATGAAATATTTCAGCTATCATGCGCCGCGGACGCGGACGAAAACATTCCATGCAGAAAAGTGCAATTAATTACGTCGTTCCTTCTTCCGTGGCTTTTGTTCTATCGAGTGTCCTCTGTCTCAAATGCAGAAAATTGTCGCGGCTGGAAAATTGCTGCGTTGTACTAGAAAATAGAGAGGCGGGCACGCATGCAACGATTTCTGGACGACACGCTCATATTTTCTGCGCGCCATTGTAAACGTCTATTACACAGTGCATAGCGTGCGGCGCCGTGTTGTGAATCGAGCATGTCAGAATATACATATGTATACTTTGACATTCGACTGCATGTGCACGTGGCTGTTGCTACTGAGTGACTAACTCGACAACCACTTTTATTACATGTTTACGTAGTGTTTTGAGAACTACACCCTGTGGCACAATGTTTCCTATTGGAAGCATTGATATCGATTTTCGAGAAGAAACGTTGACTTGTTAACTTCAAAGGGTTGGGTTAGTCTCAAGATAAAAGTTTGCTCTATCGTGTGATATAGTTCGATTTTTCGCTGCACCCTTATTTTTTACAATAAATTGAAAAATGTCCTCACAAACTGGTATAAGAAGGTTGTCTCTAGAACTGTTGTTCTCAGAACTGCTTGACAATGCAATATTCAGACAAAATTTTAAAAAAACTGCGTTTAGGATTTAAATAATATTTTTAAGTATTCCCCTCGCCCCTTGACGCACGACTTTCAGTACTACGTCATCGCGTGCAGCGATCCCTACTCCGCGCGCTCCCTACTCCACTACGCGTTCTCACTCCGACTTCGCCCCTCCTCCACTGGCCCACTTCGCACCGAAGGAACTCAGTTTACTTACTGGGTTGGTTTGGATTAGATCGGCCTGGGAGGGGGGAGAGGATGGCGACAAGGACCGGCGGTTCTGCTCGGTAATAAAGACTAAAAAGTAGAAATTAAAAAAATATATAAAAAAACCTTTTAAAAACCACGCTTATATTAGAAAGCACTAAAAAGTAGAAAATTATATTTTTAGATATTAGTGACTGTAAATATTATTTTCTCCTTTTTAGTGCATTCTAATATAAGCGTGGTTTTAAAAAAGTTTTTTTCAATATGCATACAGTTTTGATTCCGTGTGTCATTTCGAAATTTTAGCAGATAATCAATTATCCAATTGATGATTACAATTGAAAAGAATGTAATCGATAAGAACAATTAACAACTAAACCAGCTGTTTAATTGTTAATTGCGATTAACGATTGAAGTAGAAATTTATTCGACAATCGTTGATTATATGTTTACTGAACTCTGGAATGTGCCACTCTTATCGCAATGTCAGACATTTATTATCGTGTTATATCCATTCCATATAGTATTGATCTGAAACTTGATCTGAAACAATTTTTTATACATACCTGATACTTATAAAAGTCAAGTGCAAATAGATTTTGTAAATTTCCTCAGTACATTCAATGTCATTAACAATACATTCAGATATGAGTTACTTTTAATATGATCACGCGAACAGAATTTGTTTATATTTATGATAACAGTGGATTGGCTTCTGTCCGTAGGATATATGAAATAAAAATATTTTTAATTTTTCGCACTCTCCAAACGTGTTTTACATACGTACAATAGTTTCTTCCTTTATTAATTTAAGTCGTATTTTTTAGTTAAAAGCAACTAAAAGTAAATTACAACAAAGTTTTAGAGCTGTATTTAATATAATTAGTAAACAAAATTGTTTAAAATGAATAGGAGTCAAGAGACCGTTCTTTGAAGTAAAAATCAAATGAAACGCTTAAAATCGTAAGGAATTGTTGGCGACAAAATTGAAAAATAATTCTCAGCGCAAAAGGTCAATTAAATTTTCATCGGTATTAAAATTTTTTTAAATACGTTTATGAGTGACAATCATAGTGGTTCCGATATTCGTCGTCGTTCTTCGACGTTCGTCGACGTTTTGTCTCTTTTCCTCACGCTAAAACAAAAAAGAAACAGTTACTTCGAAATTCTGCTGTATCATCTGATACCGGGCCACTGTGTTTGTAGCCTTATTTAAGATGACTAGTGGATTATAATCAAGCATGCTTTGGACATTTTTATATCATTATACGGAAATTTCAATCTCGTAAATCCGAATAAATGAATGTTTTCATAAATTAAGTTATCTCTATTGCCGCAATCACACTAGCTCCGATATCGGACGATTGTACCCATGTCAGACGTAACTGTATCCTTTTTCGTGCATGTGAAAAAAAAACCAAAACGTTGCATCTGTCATTGAGGTCTTACTGTACATACGTAACAAACTATCGAACTCGATTATTTGAAATATCGTAGATGTAAACATAACTTTTGATGCGCAGTATGACTCAGCATAAGCGAAAACTTGTTTTGATTGATTGTTGACTATGAATAAGTCAATTCGATCAGAAAATGATCTTTCTAAAATCCATTATTACCACGCTTATATTAGCTTGCTGAATTGTCGCTTTAAACCACTTCATTTTCAACATAGCTCAGAATTGGATGACAATGCAATATTTAAACAAAAAATTTTTTTAAAAATTGTGTGTTTAGGATTTAAACAATATTTTTAAATATTCCCCTTTGCCCCTTGCCACGCGACATTCGGTAGTACGTTATGCGTGCAGCGATCACCACTCCACGGGCTCTCTACTCCACTACGCATTCCCACTCCGACTTCGCCCCTCCTCCACTGGCCCACTTCGCACCGAAGGAACTCAGTTTACTTACTGGGTTGGTTTGGATTTGATCGGCCTGGGAGGGGGGAGAGGATGGCGACAAGGACCGGCGGTTCTGCTCGGTAATAAAGACTAAAAAGTAGAAAATAAAAATATATATATAAAAACCTTTTAAAAACCACACTTATATTAGAAAGCACTAAAAAGGAGGAAATAATATTTTTAGAAATTAGTAACTATAAATAGTTTGGCGCTCCACGCTTTTATTTATAGTCACTGATATCTAAGAATATTATTTCCTCCTTTTTAGTGCATTCTCATATAAGCGTGGTTTTTAAAAAGTTTTTTATATTTATTTTTTTTCATAACAAGTATAACGATTTCATTAAATGTTTCAATCTTTGATTGATGGGTTAACAAAATGATAGATGTTTATGCAAAATAAAAAGTTCATGCATCGATTGCAAGCCGCAGGAGCTGCATATAAATTTGCAAAGTTTGCAACGTCACAATTTATATTCTACATTAATAAATTTAATGTGGTGAAAATAATAGATGAATACTCTCAGTTTTGTTATAAATACATAAAGTTCGGAGTCCATCAAATACACATAAATTTAACAGGTATAATACGACAACGCAATTATTATGCACACACAATAATCATTTAGTATCATTACGTATCTTATGCGGACTAATTTACAGAAACGGTTGAGGATTATGTATTAGGAAATGTTATTTACTCTGCTAATATATTTATCGCAATCAGGCAAAGAAACTCTTTTTGAGAGTTAAGGAACGAGTTCAGTTTCAACGCAGCTGCTGCCGATGTATTTTCAATCCGGTATTTAACTGTAATGCGACACACGCGATCTCTTTCTTCAGAAGAGATATCTTCTCATAAACAGTGACGCGTACGTGATAAATTCCTCTTGGAAGAGGGGATGACTAGATATCTAGAAACGTGAATGTAGGTATAATTAACAAAACGACTTGTTTCTCCAGTAGTTAGTGAAGTGCCGTCGAAGATACGTGATCGTGCAACGGCCTCTCCTCTTCAGCACAATATTGTGTCTTTTAAGGAGTTAATTACCGGAGCCTGCTATAAATAGTAAATATCTCACACCAGCATCTCTTCATTCGAATTTCCAAATAAATTGACAAGAAATACACCCCGTGGCACAATGTTTCCGATCAGAGCCATTGATACCGATTTTCGAGAAAACATTCACAATTTAGAAGTATAAATTATTACTTTAAAGAGTTAAAACTGATAGGAGATGAAAAGGGGCTTATCGAAGAATGAAACACAACAAAATAACATAAGCATTCATTTATTATAGCAAAGAAACGAGAAAATAAACAAAATGTTATACGAAAAAATGTTTCCGGTTAATAGAACTGCTGGAAGAAAGTTTCCGATTTGATTTACACTGACCAACACCAAATTTCTTCAACAATCGCAGTTGGATGATTCCTATAGAGTTTTTTGCGTCGATTCCGAATTTGTCCTTAATTTTTTCCTCGGACGCAAATTTTTTAAGAAACTAAATTTGAAAAAGAAAATATATTTTTCAATTTTAAACAAATATTGTCATATTATTATAGAACCTATTGTATTGTTCTTTATAGCAGTTGATTCTGCAGACTTTTCCGAATACAGTGATATCCCATATTAATACAGAGAGACAACCTTTTTACAGCAGTTTGTGAGGATATTTTTCAGTTTATCTTAAAAAATAAGGGTGCAGTGAAAAATCGGACTATATCACGCGATAGAGCAGACTTTTATCTTGAGACTAACCCAACCCCAACCCTTTGAAGTTAAGTGTGCGAATCGTCGGAAACCATGGCTATCGTGATTGTTGCTCAATTATACCGAATCTATTGTCTATAGCAATGTATATGATTCTTAACAATAACCTTAATTAACCGCAACTATTTCATATTCATCAAAGTTTAACCACACGTTTCTTGATTGTATTATGGTAGATATTGAATTTGTTGGTCACCCATATGCTTTATTTACAAGATTGTCATCTCTATTTTTTTTTATTGTATAAAATCTCATACGAGATTTATTTCAACATGATGAAGAATACAATACGAAAATTACAAACTGGTGAAAAGATGAAAAAAATTTTGTAACATAGCAGAATATTGAAAGTACAAAAACAGTCATCTCTATTTTGTTCTGTTCTCTGGTATTGCTAGTTTTCAAAATTTACACCGACAGTAATCGTTATCTTTTCAGATTACCCGAAAATGGCACTTCTCACACCATACTGGGGTCTCGACGGCCTCTTATTTTTCGCGTCGATTTTCGTCGCCGCATACGTATACGCCACCCGAAAATTTAAATACTGGGCGAACAAGGGCATTATGGAAATCGCGCCAACCCCATTCATCGGAAATTTCTCAAAGTGCTTCTTTCTCCAATCACCACCAGCACAATTCGTGAAGGATCTCTACGACCAAGCCAAGGGATTACCGTACATGGGATTCTATATTTTCGATAAACCTTTCTTGCTGATACGAGATCCAGAGCTCGTGAAGCACGTGTTGGTGAAGGACTTCAACGTGTTCGGTGATAGATACGCATCGCCAGATGTGACCGATCGACTTGGATATGCTAACGTCTTCATGATGAAAAATCCTGGCTGGAAGATCCTTAGAGCGAAGCTGACGCCAATCTTCACGTCCGGAAAGCTGAAGAAAATGTTCGAGTTGATGCTTATTGTCGCAGACGATCTAGATCAATATCTGGAGAAACAAAATTTGGGTTCGTATATGCTAAACATATAAAGAGCTTAAAACCCATGACATTTCTGATATATTACTTCAAAGCTAGTGATTAAGCAAACGTTATCAATTGTTTACACAATTCTGTAGGTTTTTATGAGAACATTCCAAAAAATTCAAGTTTTAAGGTCAGGATTTTACTGGTTCAAAAGTTATATGTGTGCTAAACATATAACGAGCTTGAAACCCATGACATATCTGATATATTATTTTAAAGCTAGGGATTAAGGAAACGTTATCAATTGTTTATACAATTCTGTAGATTTTTATGGGAACGTTCCAAAAATCCAAGTTTCAAGGTCGGGAATTCACTGGTTCAAAAGTTATGTGTGTTAAAAGTTGAACGGTTTTAAGCGTTTATGATAAGGCCGTTACCATGTTGTTGTGTAGTCAATGTGTTATGTTGTCTAATGAATAGACTAACACACTAACAAATATTCATCGTTACATTTACAACTCCGTTAAATCCAGTCATTTAACTAATAGGAATTGGTATAATATTTGCAATAAATATTTCATGGAACTGCCTTGGGGGTTTATATAGATTAAATTTTACAAAAGAAATTCGAACGAATATTTACGGTGTGTCCATACAATTTAACAAAATTTACAATCGGTCAATATTAGTGTTGTCGGTAACATGGAAAACTAAAAGTCACATTATCGGCTAGTTGGCAAAAAAGAACTCTGCACAAAATAAAATTCTATGTTATCAACATCCGCTACAACCATGTGCTTATGGTGTCATCTCTGCTTGTTAGATGACGCTGAGTACATATTAACATGGCGGCGTCCTTATTGCCGAAAATTTTTTAAATTGCTCATGTTTACACATATATAACTTTCGAACCAGGCGAATTACTAACATTCTACTTGGATTTTCGGATTTTTCTCGTCCAAATCTACAGAATTATATTGAAGAAGTCCAAAACTTTTGGTCCCGTAAGGTGAAGTTTAACCGAAGTCTATCTTAACGAGTCATTCGCAAGTACTTGTATCTGTTTCAGGTACTGGAAAGGTGCTGGAAATGAAAGATCTTTGCGCAAACGTGATGACGGACATGGTTGGTAGCACCGCGTTTGGTTTGAGAGCGAATTCGTTGCAGGATCCCAAAGCATCGTTCCGCGAATTTGGCAGAAAGATTTTCGATTGCGGCGTGGTCCGTGGCATGGAGTTCCTCATTATATTCTTCCTTCCGCATTTAACCAAATACACCGGCGCTAAATTCTTCGGCAAGGAAAGCAGCTTATTCCTTCGAAACGTTTTCTGGGATGTCATCAATCAACGAATTCAGTCGGGAGAGAAACGAAATGATCTCATCGACCTTCTAATCGAACTGAAGGAAAAGCATGAGAGCGAGGGTGACCTTGGTGGATTCCGTAAGTCATTTTCTCAATACCTTACTAACCTCTGTTTTATAAAAAAATAATTATTCAAATTATTATTATTTTTTAATATTCTATTTATTTGTAATATTTAACATAATACACAGTTTCAAGTTGATAATAATATAATTCACAGTACAAAGTTTTTTTTGTGTCTCGATAGAACCCATTTCGATAAATATTTTAAAATCACTTATTTATGGGAAAACTTTTATTATGTCTAGGAACGCAAGATCTTACGTTACACGAACTTAAGAAAGAGAAACGGTTAATGTTTAAACTCTGTTACATTAAATTTTAAATCGTGTGCTTGTTGGGATTTTTCGTGAATTAATAAATATATAATAATAAATATACTGCGGATCTTTATACAAAATAAAAATTGTCTATATCAGTTGCAAGAAATAGACACTAATTTGAATGTTATTTCTTCCCTTAATGACTTTAGTAGAGTTATAATCGTATATATGATATCCTCATTTTTTAAAATTTTCTGATAATTTTGAATTTCATCTACTCAATTTTTCTATAAATGCATGAAGATCCGCAGTCTAAATTAAACAAATAATTTTGATTTTTGGGAATTAATAAATACAAGTATGGCGTCACTGACAATGTGTAATTTCGATTAATTCGCGTTACAGAGTTCAGCGGTGACGATCTCGTGGCACAGGCCGCCGTCTTCTTCACCGGTGGTTTCGAAACTTCATCCACTACAATGTCGTTCACTCTTTTCGAACTCGCATTGAACATGGACGTGCAGAAGACTTTGAGGAAGGAGATCCTCGAGGCGTTGGACAAAAACGGTGGAAAAATTACGTACGACATGGTATGCAAAATGAAATGCACGTATCATTATGTTAATTAGAAAAATAGATCTGACTTGCAGCAGTTATCAGGATTATACAATCTACCACGTAGAATGTGTGCTTGGTCAGTAATTAGCTACGTCAGAGTACACTTACTAGAGAGATCTTACGTAACAAATTCAACCATTCAGCTTGTAAGCACCTACAATGAATCCATTTGTACACACATATTCTACCGGACATGTACAGTATTTTATCGATAATTGTCCCCAAAACGGGTCTGCCAAGGGACAATTATCCGCCAGGGATACTGTTCTTTGCCACGAATGCCACGAATATGTCGGTGAAAGTTGTATAAAAAAATAATGGAATAATGAAAAATAATGCCGTTTTGTAATTGAATTAGTTATGTTTACACTTCTCAGTAGTGGGGATAGCTTCAGGACATTTAGCGGTCAGACATTTGGGACATTGATGGATAAAATAATGCACTGGGCTGGAACGAAAGTTCGTAGCGTTTTTAAATTAATAATTGATAGTTAAAATTCAGATATTCAATAACATATTTATAATTTATTCAATAATTTATTCAATAACATATTTCCGTTCTGTTCTATTACTTTTTACCATTTTCGAGGTAACTTCTCGTGTTATTGAATAAACATATGAATAAATACCCTAATTATATCTTGGATTCTTACCATTTTACCGACCGGTATTCACCGCCCAGTAATTGTGTACGTGGAAGTTGTCACTTAAAAAATCAATATTTTAATCTGTTTGCAGATCATGACACTGCCATATCTTGATATGGTTGTCTCAGAAACTCTCCGCAAGTATCCACCACTGGGATTTCTGGATCGAGTAGCTTCAGCAGACTACAAGCTTCCTAATTATGATTTGGTGCTGGAGAAAGGCACTCCAGTCTACATTTCAATGATAGGAATGCATTACGATCCGGAATACTTCCCCGATCCAGAGAAATATGATCCCTTGAGATTTAGCGAGGAGAATAAGAAAACCAGGCCGTCGTTCACCTACTTCCCCTTCGGCGAGGGGCCACACATTTGTATCGGTTAGTAATTTTTATATTGATTTTACTACGTTGTTGAGACTTGTTAATCGTCGATTTTCAAATCCTTATTAAACGAACGTACTAACTAATAACAAGTTCAATGACGTACGAATTTTGTGCGCTTCCCATTTTAATAGTGAACCTATCGATGATCAAAAGTGATTGATGTGTATAGTATTATAAAAATGACAGGATTAAATTTATTTATATTCTTTGCGATTTTTATTATCATATATAGTGGAGTCAAAAAATATATTGAATAAATTCCCATGAAAACACCTTGACAATTACAATAATTTTCAAATAAATGTCCAAATGGTCCAAATAGTACAAAATGGATCACTTGACCCCTCGTGGTAGATTTAGTGTTAATCATCTGGTTAGGGGAATAAACTCGTTCCAGAGTTGCAGGGGTGCTAGATAAAAACGCTAGATAATAGTTTAATCTATGCCGCAATCGCTCTTAAAAGTCCTACTTTTACATTTACTCGATTTATTTTTATTTACATTTATTCGACAGCATGTAGTTGTCGCAGCTTTATAAAAATAGCTACACGTGCCACTTTATGCTTCCGAATAATGCAAATTACACCTCGTAAACGTAAAAATAAGAATTTTTACGGCGATCGCGGTCTAGATTGATTTTTTATCTAGCATTTTTGACCTCTGAAAAACCTCACTGTTGCATTATCGAGAAATGAGAAGGCGCAACCTGCACCCTCACAATTCTAGAAACAAGTTTACCTACCCTGAATTGTTACCCTTCTTAATACTGACTGTATCTTTATGCAAAATAAAAAATTACCGCATTGATTGCAGGATTGAGGAGACAAATAAAAATAGTATTCTTTTCTTATAGAAGATTATAAGATAATTATAATTATCCTATTAAGTTGAAACTAATACATTGATGTACTTAAATATTTCTAACATATTCACTGCTTTAAATTGTACGTGCCCACTTTTGACATAAATGCATAAAATCGGCAGTCTAGTTATAAATGTTAGTTAGTTCGTGAGCGGAATTTGTAATTTTTAAAATTTTACTAACGGTTATTTTCTCTTACGATGTTCTATCCTTTAGGACTACGATTGGGTCTTATGCAGTCGAAGCTTGGACTGGTGCAGTTCTTGAGCAAATATCAGGTGACACCTTGCGAGAAGACAGCTAAGACACCAGTAGTTATGGACCCAAGGGGACTCACTACCACGGCACAAGGGGGAATATACTTAAACGTCCAAAAGATCAGCACAGAAGCTGGGTAAACCATCTCGACCACGTGTGAACTTTTACCAAAAAGTTTTGTATTATTTCTTCACTTGGTCAATGATTTATCAACTATATGTGGCGCTTAGAACGTGCTCTTCATGCAATACTGCGAACGAGTATTAAGCATGCGAGTATCGAGCAATACTCCGTATTGTCTCAAAGAAAAACATTTCCACTTTTGGAAATTAATTTTTAACTATTCAAAAACTGATCGAAATGTATTAGACAGATAATACCATATTTATATTCATAATAACTTGTTGTGTATAATAAATAAAAGATGTATGCGTCATGTTGTAATGTATTACGTCATTAGTTATAAATTATGTTGTATTTTGATATGTAAATATGTATATAAAATATGCATATTGTTTTTATAGTTAAAGTGAGATAGAAGAAGAGGGAGAACGTAACTTCATTCGCTCCATTTTTTCCGGTCTGGCAACACTGAATCTATATATATTGTCTTGAACATTTATTGAAAATAGTGCTAACTTATTCATCCATTGGCTGCCGCAGCAAAAATTAGGTATAAAAATATAACAGTATAGCAATGGACTAAACCTCGGGTGTTTGGCTACAGGTGGGAGATCATTTAAGAAGGGGTGGTTCTCCACGACAATATACGTCGAAAATAGGGGATAAAAAAATTACAATTTCGGCTTTGTTATTTTGTTATTATGTAGAAATTCAAAATTGTAGGAAAATATTGAAAATTGAAGATGTATATATATATATATATATATTATAGTAACTGGTACATGTACCCTTATAAAAATGACAAGATTGATTTTATTTATAAAGACATTGTTATAGACAAACGTGTCTGCGTATACATTTATTGAACCATCAATTTTTTTCGACCGTTGAAGTTATTGGTACGTTGCACTAGTGAATTTTTGAAATTTTTCGAGCGTATAGCTTGACGTTGACTTGTACTACTGAAATTCCGGATACTTCGATATCATGTTCTCCTAATACAAAGTTCAATTTTCGAGGTTTCCGAAAAATTTTCGGCCGTCTGACTTGTCGTTGACATGTACTACTGAATTTTTGAAAATTTTAAGGTGTCTGATTTGTTGTTGGCTTGTACTACCGAATCCGAAAAATGATCGGAAATTAAGTTTCATGAAAGTTTTCGAAAAGTCAGTAGTACATGTCAACGACAAGTCAGACGGCCGAAAATTCAGTAGTACAAGTCAATGACAAGTTAGACGGCCAAAAATTCTTCGAAAATCGTAAACAATTCTCTTCTTACAAGACTTAAGTTTTGTAGAATTTAAATAATCTTGATTTACTTAAAATTTTCGAAGATGTTAATCTAATTCCACAATCGCATGTTCATGACAGGTCAGGGAAGAAAGAACACATTAATTATAACAACCAATATTCTTTATTTTTCACCAAAAGAGTACAATATTAAATGTGTATCGTGACGAGATGAAAAGAAGGTGTCTAGCAGGATTGCGGTGACGTGGGGGGACCTCCGATCGGAGGAACATCAATTTTGAAACAAATACAGAAATTAGATAGGCAAGTGCGAATCTGACCAACTGAAGCAAAAGAAAGAACATATGTGTGTGCCCAACTTGAATTTGATTAAACGTAGACGCAACAACATCCTCATGGCCCCGCCCGTGAATGATGTGAACAGTAAACTGGTCAAATGACCGGTCTTACAATTTCAATTCTACAATTATTAAAATTATGATGTCGCTTACACGTAAAATGACTCGATTTTCTTTATCCAAGCACGTATCGCAATAAAAGTTGCACGAAATCGAAATAAATAGAACCTTGTCAATTTTATCAGTAAAAACATTTTAATCGCTTTCGGTGCTTGGTAGTTTTAGAATTGGCTTAAGTTGAAATCAGAATATTTTCAGAACACCGAAGACTGAAAGTTTCTTTTTCGATGAAAATTCCAATTAGAATATGAGAGATAATAATTAATAGTAGATGAGTAAACAGTTGAAGGTGAACCAAGAGTGAACAAAGCAAGAATCGGAGAATATTTTTTGAATGAAAACTCACTGACGCATCCTTATCCGCCTCTGACCCATCTTTGGTCCGCCCCTGGTCCACCCCTGATCTTCCAGTATCTCCTAGCCCCTCTGGTACCGCAACCCGACCGCTCCTTCCAACTCTGCCGGTCCAACTGACTGACTAAGCGCTCCCGCGAGTCCTCTCTCCCTACTGCATCTACTATCGACCGATTTCGATCGCCGAATTTTGATAATTTTGATAAATTTATTATTTCTGGCTGTTCAATGTTTCTAACAATTCCTTTTTTCAATGATGTTCACGACCACTCCCTTGACCATCTAATTTTTTTTTGTAAAAATAAGCAATAGAAGTCGAGGCACGGAATAACTTTTAAACCATGAACATTCGCAATAATGTTATTCAACATAATACTATGATATATTTATTGATTCTAGCTGTTCAATGTTTATAATAATCCTTTAGCAATTCTAATTGTTTATAACGTGTAATTAGAAACATTCTAATTAAAAAGAGCAAATAAACTGTTATTTGTTAACTGGATGAATTATAAAAATTTTGCACTTTATTAGAAATGCGTATTGTTTTTCAATTAATTACTTAAAAGAAAAAAGATTTTATTTCGATACTATTTAGGTATGGTTGTAGTAAATTAAATATAACAGAGATAATTGCACATGGTAATTTCGTAGATTGTGTATTTTTCTGTCTATCTCCTTGGAATTAATTTGAAGTTAGTAACTGAGTACAACGTAACGACAGCCACTATTATCATGAAATAATAAAAACGAAGTAAGGCTCTCTGTCCACGGAGCGTAGCGTAATCGTCGCGTAATTGTCTATATTCGAAGCGTGTACCAAACTTCACGTTATTACTAAAAGAAAACAAAGATGTCGAGTGACGAGGAGACTTTGATTTTTTATAATTATATTCGACGGAGAAGAAGAAGAACAAGAAAATTCTGGGTGCACCCTTACATTCGCAATAATATTAACTGCAGAATCTTTGTAGCTGCAAGAGAATTAGCAGAAGACGATGTTAAATTTCAAGCATTTTACAGAATGCGCAAGAAAAAATATCGAATGCACATTTGGCATGTTAAAATTTCAAGTGTTTTTGACACCTATTCGATGCTGTAAATATGAAACTATAGTTTCTATTATAAAATATGCTTGTGTACTTCACAATTACATACGGAGAAATGATGGAGTCTCATACGGACATAATATAAATAATAATGCAACAGTTTCTTCGGCAACGCCTAGAATTATTCCCAATACGCGGGAAAATATTAACATTTCTGGGCGACCTTCTCCGCTAATTTTGCGCGAATATTTAACGAATTATTTCTTAAGACCACAGGTTGCTTTGCCATGGCAACGGAATGTCTGTATTAATTAAAAAATAAACATCTGAAATGATAAGATTCTTGTACGTAGTCTTGCGCATTCTGTAAAATGTTTGAAATTTAACATCGTTTTCTGCTATAACTCTCTTGTAGCCACAAATATTCTGCAGTTAATATTATTGCAAATGTAAGGATACACCCAGAATTTTCTTGTTCTTCTTCTACTCCGTCGAATGTAATTATAAAAATTGAAAATATATTAAATTAAAAAAAAGTTTAAAAAATGCCTTTTTTATTTTTGCGTGTAAGCTTGTAAATTAAAATTTTTGGAAAATATTTTTTGTATATAATTTCATAAACGCATGCTTCGAATTGATTATAAAAAATCAGGTTGTTTGGTTCAATTATAAAAACATTATTTTGTTTTAAGTGGCATTCGAATACTTTCGTGGCTCACTGTATACATACATATATGTATAGAATACGGCGTTAACGCCTAGCGTACGACACTGTCTTACGGCAAACGTCATGATGAATGAAGTTTGCGACCAATATCGAGATATCGCTTCATGAGCGGGTTTCAATTGCTTTTCGCCTACACCTCAATTAGTTATTATTTCAACATATTATACATTTTTATTATTGATTCAGTTAATATTTAATTATTGTTAATTGTTATTATTTTTTTCAATTTTCTTATTCTTCTTCTTCTCCGTCGAATATAATTATAAAAAATCAAAGTCTCCTCGTCACTCGACATCTTTGTTTTCTTTTAGTAATAACGTGAAGTTTGGTACACGCTTCGAGTATAGACAATTACGCGACGATTACGCTACGCTCCGTGGACAGAGAGCCTAATACTACAAAATTATAATTCCGAACTAGAATATCGGAAAGTCGGGCAAGCAGAGCATGCGGTTTTTCGCTGCTCGGACGGAAACAAAACAAAAACAATATTTAAATAACAACTAAACTAACTCACAACTTTAATTTAATCGTCTTAGTTAATATTATCCATAATACAGAGTACATCGGTTTTGTCAAGCATGACCGTAAATTTTAAGTTTTAAATATTTTAAATATTTTTTTCTAATTCTACAATTTGATTACAATTTAATATATCTACAAAGAGTACCACTGACAACGCTTTGAAAATAGTACCTCGACGGTAAAGGCCACTGAGTTGTCTGCTTCTCCCACCAATCTCTCTTTCGTACAGCAGCGGTGCCACGTATCTTTGTTGCCTCCCTCGTACTTCCCACCGTAGCAGACCTTGAAGACACGTGACCGCTGATCAGTGGCCCGTGAACGCGATTATACTGGCCAGAAGTCAATTTTCGAAGTTCAACATTTCGAAAAAATTTTTAGTTATAAAGTAATTACTTTAAACCTTCAAAATCAAAATTTCTGACAATTATGTCATCGGGGGTAACGTTCTAAAGATAAAATTCTAAAATCCAAAGTGAAGGTAATTATTCTAAGAACTCATTGTAAAGCATTATATAGCAGGTTTGGATAAAAGTAAATATATTAAATTTCATTATTAATATTTTATATACAATTTTATAGACAATTTATTAATATTTTATATACAATAACAATAAATTAAGTTAAAATAAAAAAAATATATTAATAGGCGTGTTTTCATAATTCAATTAGTTTCTAAACATTATTTAATCCATGTACAACGAAAACTTTAACAACATTTACATATGTACATAGTATTGAATTTTAATGCCAGATTCGTTATCAGTGACCTTAAAAACTTACGATTAGCAACTTTTATAAAGTTTCAATGACACTGTGCGCTGTACGAAAGAGAGATTGGAGAAGCAGGGGAGTTAAGGGAACCTTCTTTTTGCGGCAGACAAACTTGACTATCACTGACCTATTGACATGGGTGTTGGCCTCATACGCCACGCGCACTTCATACGCTAGGCGGCTGATATAGCTCGAGAAGTAATTACTTCCATGAAGACGCGCGGCCAGAAAAGAGGGGGCGTACCCCCTTGAAAAACGGTCGAAACGAGTATAACTTGTCGACCTCTGCTTCATAACGTTAATCATTACACAGTAAAGTCTTGATCCAAAGGTTCAGAATTTTTTTGCTCTTAGAGATTGACATGAGTCAACTCTCGGAAAGTCCTCTCAGGTATGTGGCCATTTGAATTTCATGCGTGTAGCTCTCAAAGCAGACGGCGTGGTCTACGGGAAACGGGTAAATTACATTTGAAAATTGCATTTGAAAATCGCCTTCCTCATTATAAAGAGTTCTCGTTAAGAAGTTAACACGAAGTGTTAACACATAAAAATATTAAATGGATATTTTTTTCAAATATTTGAAAAATATTTTTTAAGCCACATTTTTTCATATGTTAATACAAGGACAACCATTATCTGTATATTAGGAAGAAATATTCTATTTCTACTATTAAGCAAAGGTTTGCTTTATAATGAGAAACAAATATTTAACTCATAATATTAAACAAATACTATTTATGTATTAGGAAAAAATATTCTACTCCTAATATGAAATAAAGATTCATTCAATATTTAGAAAAAAATATTTTTCTCGTATCATGAAATAGATATTTCCTGCATACTTAAAAAGAAATATTTGTTACTTAATATAAAATAAATATTGTATGTATATTTGAATATTAAAAAAAGATTAAATCTCTTTTTAATATTATATGAATGTGTATACAATATTTTATGGTACTTGAGCAGTAGTTTGCTGGTTCGAGTTCTGCTTTCGATATTTTTACTAAAATCTATACCCCGTCAACAATTAATACATCGCAGCATTTCTTAAGGTGGGATCTCCTTTACGCGTCCGAATGCAGCGTTTTGCGTCCCATACTTCATTCGTCGTAGCTCTTTTCTGTGCCTCTGGACGCACAGGTTTGCGTTGCTATGATGCGATTTGGTATGTCTTTCCTTGCTTTTCACGTGCGAAGGAAAGCGAAATAGCATCGCCGAAACTCAAACACGTGCATCGATCGATTTACGACGTGTGTTCGGCACACACGTTCGCGTTTGTTTTTTCGTTTCGAGACCTCTGAATGTTGCACTAGATTCAAACGCACGCGTTATTTGACCCACTGCTTTCCGAGGCGCTGAACCATGCGTCCTGTTGACCCATGCTTCAGAGTACTATCATAACAGCAGCATTTTCACAGTGGATCACTTTTTAAAAAATGGAAGAATGAGGATATAGCCACAAGTGTGCCCTTTACCAACCTGTTTTTAAAAAACTGGACATTTGAAAATTGACGAAATTAAAATTATTTGAAGTAAACGCTACACTACGATATATAATCTCGGACGTTTCAATTTTATTGCCGTAAAATAAAATTTTAATTGTTCGTTTGTTACTTATTTTAGCACCAATACACACCAACTGGTAATAAAATAAAATTAAATAAAATATTAAATACTAATTACCATATGAAATACAATACAATCTTTTCGGAGGCGGCGCAAGATTGAAATAATGTATCTGATTCCCAAGTCTACCATATTCCAATGAAATCATAATCAGCATAAGTTGGTGTGTATTCATAAAAATCAAAATTAATTTTATTAATAGTTGGTGTGTTTTCATATAAATTAAATAGAAATTATTTCATACTTTTTTTCATTACTTTTCGCGTCAAATGACTCTATTGTAAGGGATTTACGTCACCCGGTACAAACCTTGCAAGACGAAATTTTCCACATATTTAAAAACTATATTATGTACGTATTCATATAACCATATTTGCAACAATGTCTCTATATAAGTTACAACTTTTCCATGAATATCGTATAGAAGATATGCATCGAGGGCTTTGACGGCTGGAAGGTCAAGAATTCAATTTAAAGAATATCTAAATAACATTTTCTACCTAAGGCATTATTTCCGCTACGGTATCGCTGAACTACACACATATATTATCATTTTCTACATAATAACCCAAATGTTCAACCATCCCTCTGATCCCAGCGAGATATAAATTAACAATCGTTAATTAAAAATTCATTACCGAACCTCGCTGATATCAAATTGTCCCTAATTTATAGAGCTGGAGAAAATATTATTTTAAATATTAAATAATAAATAATCCTATTTATTTTAAAGTATGTGCACAATTTTCGCTATTTATAAAAATATGAAAAAATTTCTTAGACAAAAGTTGTATTGTTTATTAAATTAAATGTAATGCAAAAACAAAATTTTGTTTTGAAAAGTTAATTTTTGAGATTTCAAGATCATGAATTTTTTTTTAAAATTCATGCTACATTTTGTTTCTACATTATTATAGTGCGTAAAAAGACAAATTCAACGATATATAACAATATATATTAATGACATACTACAGTAGAGAAAATTGAGTTACAAAATTAACCAATTTTCAAAGTCGATGCGACCAGACTTCCCGTTATTCGATCGATTTCAAATTTTGCACACATTATTTTTTCGTCAAGTGTCACAATCCTGGGGGGTGGCCCAAAAAAATTCGAAAGTCGAAAAATAAGAACCACCCTACTCAGTAGGCACAAAAAACAGTATTGTATTTTGTGTTTCTGATTATTAAAATAGACATATTTTATTTTGTGTTTCCCACTGTTAAAATAGAAATATTTTATTTTCAAAATTGTACATCTTATTTAAAATACTATTTTATTTAAGCAAGCAAAAGTCTGAAATATTCAGTAGTATTTGAAATATTTTTTTCCCCAAAAAATCATATCAAGTACTATCGAATGATGAAAGTGACTGATACCAATGAAGAAGAAAAAATTAATAGTCTCTGAAAGTGATGACGATAATTAAATTTTTGATGAAATATTTTAAGCATCTTATATTCATTGTTTCTACATGTAAAAATTAATTACATACATATATCCTTATATATTTGTCATATTTATGACTGGGATGTTATTTTTGTGTGTTTTCAAATATTTATTACTCTTATTTCACATTGAAATAAATAATTGAGTCATATGCATTTCAATTCGGTTTCGAGCATATCTTCAGTGTAAATTGAGGAAAGGTGTATTGTAGAATATCCGTAACTAGTGTAGAATATGTAATTGCGCTACAATGTCTACTATGACATATAAAGCGACGCAGTGGCCAATTTTTGCATATCGTTATTTTATCTTTGAAGTTTAATTTAAATATATTAAAGTTTCCTTCTATTTGTAGAAGTGGGTGTGCCTAGGCTATTCGCCCTCCTTCCAAATTCGTTACTGTTCATTGTACTACTCAAGTTGCAACACACACGAAATGAAATTTTCGAAATGGAGGGGATAATTCGATATATACACTGAGGCATACAATATTCCTCTAATTGGTAGAAGTTCGTCAATCTGTTATTACCTGTGAAGAATAGTGCAACAGAAGATTTTAGGAACAAGTCAACTTTTTCTTGCAATTTCTGGTACGTTTCATTTTTGGAAAAATTGAAATTGTTGGAATTCTAAGTACCTAGGATGATGCAGAGAACTTCAACTTATCGGGATTTTACTTTTTTCGTAACTTTAAAGGCATATCCAAATTTTTTATTTTTAGGTTTCAACAAAATGGCGCTCGTCGCGTCCCATTGGATTCTAAATGGCATTCTAATCATTGCATCCCTTATCGTCGCGGCATACATGTACATGACGCGGAACTTTAAATACTGGATTAAAAGAGGCGTCACCGAAATCACTCCGACGCCATTCCTGGGTAATTTCGCAGAATGCCTTTCATTGAAGAAGGCGCCTGCACAGTTGCTATCAGATTTCTATGAAAAGTCCAAAGGATTACGTTACGTGGGATTCTATATTTTCGATCGACCGTGCCTGCTAATACGAGATCCGGAAATTGTGAAGCATGTGTTGGCAAAGGACTTCAACGTGTTTTGCAACAGAAATGCTCATCCGGCTAAGATCGACCGGATTGAATACACGAATATCTTCGCGGTAAGGGATGCGGCATGGAAAATCCTTAGATCGCGGCTGTCACCTATGGGAACATCCTTGAAATTGAAAAGACTGTTCGATTTGATGCTCATGGTCGCGGACGATTTGGATCAGTACCTGGAAGGACAAAATTTGAGTGAGTATGTCAATTCTTATAGGGCAGAACCGGGCACCTTCTCCGCTGTGGTGGCTTAAATCAAGTAGGGCAAACGGGGCCTTTGAACTCAAGTTAGAAATAGAGTTGCAAGAAAACTCTCGTAAAGTTAATTTTTCGTAAATAATTTTTTTTGTAAAATTTTTTTTGTAAAAACAAATGAATTCTGCGAATTCAGGGGCTCTATAGTATCCCGGGGCCCAGTGGCAGATCAAGTCAAGTAGAGGCCCCAAGCATTAAAAATTGTAGGGGCCCTTGAACTCATGTTAGAAATAGAGTTGCAAGAAAACTTTCATAAACTTGATTTTTCTTAAACAAATTGAATTTTTTGCAAAGAAAAATGAATGCTGCGAATTGGGGACCCTATAGCATTCTGGGGCCCAGTAGCAGCTCGAGTCAAGTGGAGGCCCCAAGCGCTAAAAATTTTGGGGCCTTTAAACTCATGTTAGAAATTGGAAAAAAAGTCTCCTAAACTTATTAACAAGAAAAGAAAAGTAATGAAAATATTTCATACCGTTAGACATTAACTAAATTTCTTTGAAATTCGGGGCCCTTAAACTCATGTTAGAAATAAAAGTTGGAAGAAAACTCTCCTAAACTTATTAACGAAAAAAGAAAATTAATGAAAATATTTCATACCGTTACACGTTAAATAAATTTCTTTGAAATTCGGGGCCCTATGATGTCCCGGGGCCCCACGCAGCTGCTTAGTCCGCTTGCCATTAGATCCGCCACTGGTTTCACTACTCGCTTAAGTGACTTGACTGAACTTGATGACTTGAGTCCCTAAGTATTGGGACTGTTACTAAAATACCTAAATATCCGTTTCAGCTAACGGTAAAGTGATAGAAATGAAGAACCTCTGCGCGTGCCTTCACACGGACATGGTGGGGAACACGATTTTTGGCATTCGGGTAAACTCATTGCAAAACGAGAATGCACCTTTTCGACTGTTCGGCAAGAAAATGTTCAGCTTCACCACACTTCGATCTATCCGCTACCTTATCATATATTTCATACCACAATTAGTTGAGCTTACCGGTGCTAGATTTTCGGACACGGAGAGCTGCAATTATTTCCGATCCCTTTTCTGGGGAACGGTAGATCGACGGGTGAAGTCAGGCGAAGAAAGGAGCGACTTCGTTGGTTATTTGATGGAATTAAAGGAACAGTACAAGAACGAGGGCGACGTCTGTGGATTAAGTATGTTATTATCTCCATGTACTGATCGTCCATCAGAAGATGACAGGAAGAAACTTGTGGGTACCTCGTGATACCCCTACTATGCCCTACAAATCTTCAGCAATTTTTCGAATGGCGACCGTGCCCGCTAGAATTCTCCCAGTGAACAATTTGTTTTTGATTTGGTATGAATATGGCACCAAACTTTGTAGCTAAATACCGAAACATCTGTGTCCACATTACGAGTGGAGTCCACAAACTGACGTCAAGTGTAGGTTCTCGCAGATCCCCCTGCGCTGCACTGTCGAAGTTACTGTCATCTCCTGATGAACGATCAGTCCTATTAATTTATTATTCTTTAGTCTACTACTATAAGGTGACGGATATTGCGACCTTCTCGTTTAATTTGTTAAATGTATAATTTTACGAACTATAGAGTTGACGATGCTAATTGCATGAATTGGATTATTCGCTTTGCAGATTTTACAGGCGACGATCTAGTGGCACAAGCAGTCGGCGCCTACGTTGCCGGCTTTGAAACTGGTTCTAGCGTTACAGCCTTCACTCTTTACGAACTCGCAATGAACTTGGATGTCCAGGAAAAATTGAGGACGGAAATCCTTAATGCACTGGAAGAATCTAATGGAAAAATGACGTACGAAATGGTATGTATATGAATTTGCGAGTACAGAAATTCGTAAGGTCTATTGCAAGACGGTTCTATTCCGCTTGTGAAAAATGAAGAGGATTATTTTTCTTTCTATTTTTCAAGTCTCCAAAATAAAAATACTCTATTATAAATAATATTAGAAAAAAATCTTTTCTATCGGTATAATTGTTTCACGGAAGCAAACTTTTCATATAACTTAAAACTACGAAAATATTTCAGATGAAGGTGTTAGATGACTCAGCCTGAACACATATGTTTCCATTGCAGATTCAGACATTGCCATACCTCGATATGGTGGTTTCAGAAACTCTACGCATGTACCCACCACTTGGATTTCTGGATCGCCTACCAACCAGAGACTACAAGATTCCAAATTCCGATTTGGTATTAAAGAAAGATACTCCTGTGTACATTCCCGTAGCCGCGTTGCATTCCGACCCGGAATACTTTCCTAACCCGGAGAAGTTTGATCCCATGAGATTTAGTAAGCAGAACGAGCATAAGATTCGACCTTTCACTTACATGCCTTTCGGCGAAGGACCTCGCATTTGTATAGGTTAGTAACAGTTTGAAATATCGGGCTGCCATGTCTGCTAAAACCTAGAAATTCGTATTTGTCATGGATTACTGAACTATACATTGACGTCAGAATGACTATTCAGTCAGCAAAATCTGTTCGTGAAGATTAAAACTAAATGTCTGTAATCATACTTTGCGAGCAAAGGCGACCACGACATGTTTGAAATAAAGTTTGGTGCCATAATTCCATGCCAAATGGAGAGCAACCTTGACCTAGTCATAGAGGGCAAGTCGGTCGCACTGAAAGCGTACCTAGTTTTGCTCTAAGAGTAAATATCGAACAAAATCGGAGTGAACTTCTAAATTATATAATTTGTAAGTTGCATGCAAGTCGTAAAATAAAGACAATAACGATTTTTCTCGGTATTTACACTGAAAACGAGGTTAGGTTCATTCTTAGTGCGACCAACCTGCCCTCTATAACGAGGCCAATGTTTGTTTTGGATTTGTTTTTTATTTGCATGGAATTTAGGCATCAATCTTTATCGTCAAAGATAAACATTCATATTCATACCAAATCAAGAGCAAATTGCTTACTGGACAAGTATGTTATTTCGAATTAATGATATATAATCGATGTTCCATGCTTTACGAGATTCTATGTCACTAATTGTAAAATTCTTTTACATAAAATTCAATATTAATTAATGTTTTGCATTACGTACCATATTACAGCACTTCGATGGGGTCTTCAGCAAGTGAAGGTCGGTCTGGTACAGCTTCTAAGAAAATACGAGGTGACACCTTGCGAACAAACACCTGTGCCTATAGTTATAGATACAAAGGCACTGACCACCGCGGCAAAAGGAGGATTATACTTAAATGTGCGAAAGGTCGAAACAAGAGCTGGGTAAACTCTGAATTCGATAGAAAGTATTAGTTGCCCACTTTTGTAAAAAAATCACTTTATTCTATTTATTTATAAAAAATAAATTATTTAATATGACTTTGAAATTATTTACATAACGAAGCACATCTGTAACTTTTTGTAGAAATTGAGAGTGAAAACTTCAATAGTTTGGTATTTATTATTTTATATCGTATGAAAGCACGCGCCAAAATGAATTCGTTTGTGTGCAACATAATGACCTTTAACGTCTCACAAGGTCACATGGACTTTCTAACATCTCGAAGAAATTACAGTCGTTTGGTCCAATCCGAAGGGAGTTATCGTCTTCTCGAATGTTTTCCAATACTACTGTGACAGACTGTACGTAGTTTTTATCACTTATTGATGTGATCTGGCGTTGTCGATCAATTGCAGAACTGTGAGATAGGAAATCAACAAATCACTCGTTAACACCGATGGTAACGTTGTATCTAGCGTCAAGTGTAGATTAAGTTACAATTACAGATATCGTTCAACCAATTCTATTTATTTAGATGACCTGCATTACGAAATCAAATGATATAACAAGCTCTTATGCTTCGTCAAACTGCATACACATAAAGTAATCTAATTTCTGTTAACGAGAACATTGTAGATAATAAAGTGTCCGTTGTATGAATTGATTGGAGTATAACAAGAGAATTATGACCAAAAATTGTTGACCTTGGAACTCCGGTGAAAAATTGGTAAAATATCGCAGATCAACTTTTGCGAGGCCATTTTCGAAAAGAGACTTCCCTTAAAAAGGCCACGTTAAAATGACTGTGACAAAAAAAAACAAATTGTTTAAACTAAAAATTGTTTAAAAGATTTCTGAAGAAAAAAATCATTTTCTGTTTTCCATGTCGCGTCATCGTCTTATAATAAAATGGAGACTCCGAAAACATTTATTTGGGAGACGCAAAGGCAAAGAATTTACCCTTTCAAATGAGCGCAGCCTATTTCAAATGTTTTACACAAAATTGTAAGAGTTTAAAGGTCGATAATATTTCCGTTGTAATTCAGTTTTTGGAAATCTGTTTGCCTCCGATAAATAAATCGATTGGTTTCAGAGATATTACTATTTATCGATTATATCCAAGAGAGTCTATCTATAGATCAATTATATTTGTCTTACTTCTTTGATATAGGCATATCTTTTTCGGATAGATAGCTAATGATTGCGAAGTTGGGAAACAACGTGATTTTCAATTTTTGCCCCTAGCTACTCCCCAAGTCAACATACAAATTTGAAACTTACCAGAAGTTATTGTTTTGTTAATCTATCGAATGATTCATCGCAAGTCGAATTTGGTTCGGGGACACTGTTCACCTCCTATACTCTTCGTCTTCCGAATATATTTTCCAAACTCCCGATAATAGAACTGTCTTAGGGCTCTGTCCGCTCTGCTGCGTCATTATAGGTACGTCACTGTTTTGGCCGCGCATGCGCGAGAAAAGATGGTTCTAATCAAAACACTGTGTACGATGCCTGTCCAAGTGGCGCTCCTAGCGGCCACAAACGTCACGATGCGCGTGTCTGGTGGGAGACAGTGGTGCTATGGTGGGAAAGGTTTTATCTCAATTCAGACAAAAATTGTAGGTTATAAAAATTTTATTTAATCAATTCGTGTTGGTTGCCAAAGTACAACTGCCTGAAAAAACTCCACTACTCCGAAAAACAGCTGACATTCGGCATTCACACACATTCAAACGCAGGGTATCGCCCGAACCAACACCAATCGTGAAATCCCTGTGCGTATAATCCATATACAGAGTGTGTCAAAATTCCTTCAACATCCGGAAGTGAGAGGTTCCTGCGTTCATTTGAAGCAACATTTTCCTTTGCACAAATGGCGTACGTGGCTTTGTTAAGGAGTTATTAACGAAAAACACAGACCAATCAGAGCGCGACCTAGACGCGTGTTGGCACAGTCGGCCCGGCCCACAGGGGGGAAACTTGACCTGACTCGATTCAAAAACAAATAACTTTCATTAGGAATGAGGTAGAGAGATGAATTTTTTTAAATGAAAGCTGAATCTTTGCAGAATATGGGAAAATAGGGAGATTACGGTACGAATGTTACAGTCTGCTGTGACAACATCATTCTGTTTTTGTGTTATCATTATGTTCTCATATGTGATGGACCCTGGAAGAAAAGAAAATATCATTTATTTTGTATATAGTTTGTTCCTTATTCCATTTTAACAGACATTATTCACTTTAAAATCCAAGAACAGGCGTGGTTGGTGAACATGTAAAGAACCCCACTATCAAGTAATGTGAATAGCGGTTCGGTAGTGGGGGTAACACGTCAATTTGGGAGGGGGAAAAGGTTCTTAGGGACCTGGGCGGTGGGAGTTTAGTCGGTATGGCGTTAGAACGAGTTTCAGCCAATGATAATCCACCGAATTCCATCAGAGGGGGGAGTCGAGTCTGACACTACCCTCTCCGACCAACATCGCAGGAAAAGGTGTCCATAAAAGGATTAAACCACCACCCTTAAACAAAAAAAGTCTGTGGGCGTGACTCTCTTCGCGGCCGTGATACTGGCGAAAACCCTTTAAAACTACAAAGTCCAAAATATAAGCTGAAATAAAAATGTTTTAACAAATACCTTTTTTATTTTTCCATGTAATCCGTACGAATTGCAATTTTTTAAATCAATGGCTCCAGTTACTAAAAAAAGAAGCATATCGTTTGCTTCAATTTTTAAAAAGTTATTCGCGGGCCACTGTATATTCCGAATTTATATAATTTAATTATAATTCAATTTGTTAGGTCTCCGAGACGTACGTGTCTCGTGCGATGATTCAGGGGTTTACGCGCTTTCTTCATATGATTGAAAATTATGTTCTACGTAATAAGAGACACTCCAGTTACCAACAATGATGAAGCACAAAACACTCTTCTCGAAAGAGGGGGTAATTGTGCGTACATATATAGATTCACTTACGAGTGCGAAAGCCACATTTACGGTTCTAAGAGTGATCAAAAGGCACAGTAGAAGACTTTGGGAATGTGATTGTTGCTTTATTTAGGGCCACAGAATTCAGTTTTTTTAAAGTGTCGATAGTGTGGACCTGCTACAAATTTGTAAGTTTGTTTATTCTTTCTCATAAAAAAAACATTGTTGGAAAAGTATAAACTTCATTTCCAAAGATTAGAGCTGTGTAAAAAAATTGAAATGCATTTTTTTTATACAGCTCTAATCTTTGGAACGTCCAATGTAAGACATTCATTATAGTTTTATATAGAAAATTTAATATTTATTCTAAAATTTAAATAAATATATAAAATTCCCTCAAAGTCATCTTTTAAAACACAAAAGTAAAAATATCTCATAATTTTACTAATTTATTTAATATTGCGTGCTTACACTTTTCCATGGGAGACGTTCCACGGAAAAACATATACTAAGTACTAAACCTAGGTTAGTACTTGATTACAAAAACAATACATTTAAATATAAATGTATATGTTTAAGTTACAAGTGTCCAAGTGTGCAAGTTAATTTAGGATCATTTGTGCAACTGTTTCCGATGGTTGAATTTTCATGTGAAAATAATAATCGTTCTAATTTTCCAGATTTCTCTAAAATGGCCCTCCTCACGCCACACTGGGCCCTAGACAGCATTCTAATATTCGCGTCCCTAATCGTCGGCGCGTACATGTACGCGACTCGAAACTTTCGATACTGGATGAAAAGAGGTGTGAAAGAGCTTACTCCAACGGCGTTCGTTGGAAATTTCGGGGACTGCATTACGCAGAAGAAATCAGCAGGAATGTTCACAAGAGAACTCTACGATCAATTCAGAGGAGAGCCTTACGTGGGATTCTACATTTTTGACAAACCGTTCATCCTCATACGAGATCCTGAACTCGTGAAACATGTGTTGGTGAAGGACTTTGGCTTGTTCGTTGATAGATACAGTACGCCAGATGTGAGTGATCGACTTGGATTTGCGAATCTCTTTATGATGAAGAATCCGGGCTGGAAAGTTCTTAGATCGAAACTGACACCGATTTTCACATCCGGGAAACTGAAGAAAATGTTCACCTTGATGCTTCCAGTTGCTGATGAGCTGGAACGGCTCCTGGAAGAAACAACTTCAGGTTAGTATAGGGCATAGTTGCTAACATCGTACCACTTGGGGGCTCCACACCTTTTAACGGTTGCAAAATGAAAGAAATTCAAAAATTTTTTATCTGAAAGTATGTAAAGGTCAATATGCGGTGTTTCGATGTAGAAAAAGATTAATCATGTTTTATGAGAAACAATGAACTACGTGTCGATTGGTGAAAATACATTGCACCATTAAAGAAATTAAAAGTGACCCTCCAAATCTTGTGATTTTTGTTTAAAATATTTCTTGACATATCAATAATTTTCATCAGTAATTGCAAGCCTAGTTTAAAATGTTTTTAAATTTTTTATTTAATTTTTGTTTAAAATGTTTTTCGACATCATCAATAATATATGGTGTTTCGATGTAGAAAAAGATTAATCATTTTTTATGGGAAACAATGAACTACGTGTTGATAGGTGAAAATACATTGTACCATTAAAGAAATTAAAAGTGACCCTCGAAACCTTGTTTAATTTTTGTTTAAAATGTTTTTCGACATCATCAATAATTTTCATCAATAATTGCAAGCCCTAAGAACCTCTAAAAATTTGTTGACTCCTTCAATCATTTCATTAAGCTGTACGTTTCATATATTTGAAGTCTAATGATAACAATGTCTGTGTTCTCAGCTACTCCAAAAGAGATAGAGATGAAAGACCTCGCCGCGAACTTCAACACGGACTTGATTGCAACCACGGTTTTCGGGATTCAAGTGAATTCGTTGTTTAATCCGAAGGACCCGTTCCGGGAGTTCGGCAGAAAAATATTCGATATGGACGTGTTTCGTGGTTTAGAGTTTCTTGTTATATTTTTCCTGCCGTATTTAGCCAAGCCGACTCGCGCGAAATTTTTCGGCAAAGATACCAGCAAGTATTTACGAACTGTATTCTGGGAAGTGATGAATCGACGAATCCAGACAGGAGAAAAAAGGAACGATTTAATCGATCTTCTCGTCGAATTGAAACAGACACACGAGAACGAGGGCAGTATTAATGGAGTTCGTAAGTTGTTTCTTCGGTATTTTATTAATTGTTCTGATAAAAATTGATTAAGGACAATAACTATTACTATTTAGTGGTACAGTTCTAAATTTGTTTTCAAATTAATTTTAACAACAAAAATGAAACCATACCAGAAGAAGGGAAGCACAGAAAGGAAGCTTTTTGAAAAATACTTCCTCCGGAGGCCGTTTCAATTTTTTTTAGAGATCCCTATTTCACGTGTAGCAAACAAATCTGGATATCCATTCGTGTAATGATAAATACCCGTGCATCTCTGTTTCACGCCTCTCATATGTTTATATTTTTTTATTTGAGAGAGTATAAAAGAATTTTACTCGTATTTTAGTACCCGTTGAAAACCGCTATGTCTAGTTTATACAGGGTGTCCCAAAATTCGTGTACTTCCCGGAAATGGGAGGTTCCTTGGGTCATTTGAAGCGACATTTTCC
>CM052336.1:22413925-22429275 GCA_028455595.1 Lasioglossum vierecki | reverse complement strand
AGGATCTAACTATTTAAAAACAAATAGAGTGAAAATCGAGTTTTATAAATTTTCAAATTCGAAAGCAATTTTTTACTCGACAATTATTGAAATTACAAAAATACCTCCATTAGACATTATTGAATTTTTCTTTCTTTCATGTACATTGTTATATATTATATCGTGTAATTATTGTAATACAACATATATTCATTTTTAGTGCTCAATACGTTCACTGTTAACGAAAAATTGATTAATGAAAAATTAAGGCCAGATTCGGAATCAGCGCGAAAAACTCTATAAGATCCACCGAACAGTCATATGGAAACATGAAAAAAGTTGAAATTTGTTGGACAATGTAATTAGAATTTTAAAAACTTCGGCTGTTTTTTATCTGGAATATTTCTTTGTTAGATCAGTTAAAGCTAAGATAAAATGTGTTTTCTTTATAGGCAATGACACTGCCATACCTTGATATGGTCGTCTCGGAAACCCTCCGCAAGCATCCGCCACTAGCATTTCTGGAACGCGTCGTAAACACCAACTACAAGCTCCCTAATTCCGATTTGATCCTGGAGAAAGGTACTCCGGTGTATATCTCTATGACCGGGATGCACTACGATCCGGAATATTTCCCTGATCCGGAAAAATTCGATCCCACTCGATTTACGGAGGAGAATAAACAGAACAGACCATCTTTCACGTATTTCCCCTTCGGCGAGGGACCTCGAAATTGTATCGGTTAGTAACACATCGTAACAACCATCGAAATAAACGGTTATATCTTTCGTTTTTAACCCTCGGATTCCTGCGAGTTCTGGGCTACTAGACGCCGTAATAGAAAAATTTTAGGTAATTATATAGAAAAGGTCTGCGTACTAAAATTTTGATGAAATTTTAATATGTTATAGATTTCGACATTTTGAACAACTTTTTTCTTTTCCAATGTAGTGCGGTCGCTTTTAGTTTTCGAGATATTTGCAAAAAACTATCGCGAATACTGTATTGAATTTTTCGTATTCCTGCACGCTCCGTGGCAACGTAAGTCTGTGTCGGTGCGACGTTTGTTTACATTTTGACGTTTTAGAGATGAGAGAGAAAACAGGAACGTGGAGAGGGCCGGCCTGACATCAAACACACCCACCCAGTGTTGTATGTAGGAATACGAAAAATTCAATACAGTATTAGCGATAGTTTTTTGCAAATATCTCAAAAACTAAAAGGGACCCCCTATATTGGAAAACGAAATATTGTTCAGAATGTGTTGCTGCATAACATATTAAAATCTCATCAAAATCGGAGTACGCAGACCTTTTCTATATAATTACCAAATTTATATTTTCATAAGTTTCATAATTATATTTTCACAAGTTCTATTTGAACTAAAACTATTAGTTTTCAAAATTTTCTTTACCCATTCCCATCGGAATGAAAGTAAGTTAATAAATTGTAAAGATAGGTCCTCCCATTTGATTTCAATAACCTTGAAATATGTTTTCAAGGTCACCGAGACAAAGTAAACCAGCGAAGCTATTTTACAATTATCTCGTAAACTAAAGCCGACAGACAAAAACTTTACAGGGAAATTTTGTTCAGAATGGTGACCTTGACAACGTATCTAAAGTTCGTTAAAATCTAACAATGTAAAAATATTTTAAATGTCCCATCATTTTTTTCAGTCCCTGGTGAAAACGAGCAGAACACAATTGTGTTGGTAATTGTATCATTGTTTGATGATTTGTTCATGTTCCAGGACTTCGAATGGGTCTTATGCAAACGAAACTCGGACTGATCAAGATTCTAAGCAAATGCGAGGTCTCGCCTTGTGAAAAAACACCGGAGAAAGTGATTTTGGATCCAAAAGCAACCATTACGGCGTCGCTGACGGGATTGCATATGAATATTCGGAAAATCGTTACGGAAGTTCGTTAACCACTTCTGTATAATAACTGTACAAATTATAAAGACAATAATTTGTTCCTACAGCTGTCCGTCACAGTCTACGTTCGGTTTCATAGAATTTCTACTTATTTCGACTCGCACCACGAAAGCGTCCTTTCACATCCGTAGTTCGAATCCGGTTGAACTAGAAAACAAAACAAACTACAGTGGATTTAATTCAAATTTTTATTTTTTTGTATTTTGCACATTTTCTTGTACAATAAATCCATAAAGATCCGCAGTCTAGTGATTACACGAGAACGACAGCTGACATACATCCTTGACCATATCTATGGACCACTTTTGTTTTTCACGCATATAATAACTATACAATGTTCGTGGTAGTAACTCGCCCGCGAGCTCAGCAAGCATTCTTTGCGTCCATCGTTTCACGATTCTTTTATCTCGTCAGACAAATATACATTATACGTAAACTAGTTGTTTTGCTCGTGCGATTCGTACATCACAACTTGTTCCTCTTATTACAGTAACTATAGGTCGTTAGTTTTTTTTTAGTTGATCTCTTAAAAAAGGGGATCGAATGGACGATGAGACCGGAAACGGTGACGTGATCACGCGGAAAAGGAACTCGAACCGAAGGTGAACACAGTAGTGCACACTTGTACCTCCGCCCGTTTAAGTGTCCGCGATTAACCCGCTAATTCCAAAAAAGAAAAAATGGTACCTCGAACCTAGCTTCGAGATGGGCCGATCGAAACTCGATGATATCGATACCTCACTCGCATATATTCCTTGTTCTTTCAGAAACCATCTTCTCACATGGATTCCATGGAAATCACCGAGACTTTCAGCGACTCAAGATTTCACCGACAACTACTTTGACCGACAACGATTTTAGATTTGTTGTCTGTCAAAATAGTTGTCGACCAAAGTATTTCAGTCGAACTTGGACCATTCGATAGCCTATCCAAAAAGGCCCGGTTCGGCCAAGTTTCAGCCCCCTATCTCATCTGTAAGGATAGTTATTGAAGAAAGACGAAAACCCAGTTTTTAGCCCATTTTCCCCATTTATTGACAATTTAAAATTCTGAAAAAAATCTGACATATTTCGGATACTAAGCCTCATATTCGGTATCATTTTCAGATTTTTTAGTTGCAAACTATGGTTGTAATCAATGAAAAACACGAAAAAATGCAGATTTCATATAAAAGTTGATCCCGTGCCACTTCAGGATTAATTAAGCAATAAGATATTTCGAAAAGTATTGTGCTCAATTTTTTTCAGATTTTTTTCAAGGGTGGCACAATGTAAAAAAAATAAAAATCACTTTTTTCGGCGTTTTTCTTAAGTTACACTTATTTTTACTAAATCCAAAAAATATATTATGTAATATTAAACATTTCACCCCGAAACCCAGTTATAGCCTTTGTGTCGGTAATTTCCACGGGACCCTTTCCTCATTCGGTCCCGACTGCGGACATTTAACCGTGCACTACTGTTGTTCGCATGGAAGTCTCGAGAGTCCAGACGCTGCCACGTCGTTCATGGTCGCGTTCTTAAGCTATGTCCACACTGAAGCAACAGCGATCACTTTTTATAGTTGACTTCGTAATGTGTCTCGAAAAAGTCGCCGCTTTTACCGGATAAATGTAGAAGAAGGCAACAAGGGGCGATGAAACTCGACGTTGCTTCAGTGTGGACGCTGCTTTACGTTCGTAGGAGAATAGGGGATGATCTATTACGGTTCCACGTAATTGACGAGAATAATTAGGACACGAGGGCTAACCCCGGGCGCAGATAAACGACGAAATTGACGAGTAGAAACGCACCACGCTGCGGCGTCGTCGGGACGTTCGAGTTCCATCTTCGATCTTGGTTCCTTCGAGAATCCGAATGACTTGATCGGGTCTTGCCCATCGTGGGACTTGCGACGATCAAACGTGTTGCTCGGTTGTGTTATATGTCGATGATTGGAAAGTACGATTGTCGGCACAGCTGGTCCGAAAGATTTAGGAAAATCGCCTCAGTAATACATTCTGACGGATAATCGGTTTTACTGTCTAGGAGGAGACAAATAAATATTGACAAAGGTCAGGCACAGACAGCGAGCGATAGAACGAAAATAGTGTTTAATCTTAATAATATTAAATTTTCTATATAAAAAAATTTTGTATATGAAATTTATATAGAAAATTTAATCAATGAATTAATCTTGCAATAATTGCAAATACCGCTCCCATTTGACTTTGATCGACGACTTCGAGGTATCCGAACTCGATTTTCGGTCGTCGAGTACGGTTCGCTTCTTATTTTTCAAAGTTGATCCGGACCAGTGTAGCCATATTAGGGGAGTCACGGTGAAACGATGTACCCCCACTCCGCGCGACCAGTCCACGGCTTAGTGGAGGACCGTAGAGTGTGCGCGTGCGCACGGTGTTGGAATAGAATAGTGGAAGGGGTAAGTTGGGGAGTACATGAGGTTCGTTTCGTCCTCATTCTGGCGTCACTGATCCGGACGACCCCGTATCGACGTCGCGCTGACCCGTCGACGTACGACCAAACACTATTTTCTTTCGTACCGCCGGAAGTTTAATAATTTATATTATAGCGTGTATACAACGTTATTATGGTTCGACGTAGCTTACTCGCTCGAAGATACCGTTGAGTCTCTCATATTCGTCGATCCTTTCTTTTGATCCTCTACACACGTTTCAGAATTCCCGTGGAGCTTGCACGAGCGGAACGTTCGGTATCTCTTTACCATCTTCATGTTTTTTTATTTATTCACTTTAATTTATTGTTACGGATGGCGAGATTACGTATCCAACGCAGGAAGGGTCGCTGTGAAAATCATTTGCACAAATCATGAGTGCCGCGGGAAGAGATTTCTAATGGAAACATCCTTGAACGTTTAAGTAAGAGTTTGAACGTTTCAAGAGTGGAACAGTTTAACGTAGATCGTGAAGAATGTGTTACGCGACGAACGGTTTACCGAATAACAGTGTTAATCAATGAAACGCGGAAAATACAGTTTACAAAGTAAAAATACAATAAACGAACAGTTTGGAAACATTCACTTTTATTACATGGACATGATAAATGTAAAAATAAAATAAATTATGACTAATTTTGAGCAGGCAGACGAAATCTTTATTGAACACACTTGAACCTAAGATAGCATGGAGTCTTCCTCTGTTTAAAACTTTGCAGCACCGACTATGAATAAAAAACTGCTCGGTCGCTTAACAATTTGTTCAAAAGTTATCCAGAAATCTGACGAATTGAAACTCACGAAGAAACCGTTGATTCTGTGAATCGAATAAAGTATATTGTAGACAGTTCAACATCTACCGTGAACATTAACAATTACATTTCTAACATCGTCTCTCCTCGCAGACAATTCTCGCAACGTCGCGCAGAGGTGAATTCGAATGCTAGCTAAAATCGATAACAATTTGGAAAAATAACAGTGGACATTTTCCAAGTTTTTCTTTCGCTGACCACTGCCTTTTTTTAAATCGCTGCCGGAATTCCCTTGGCTCGCTGTTCGTGTACGCTAACTATTGTGCTCGGATTCGCCAATTCGCTCGAATCTCTTCCCGCAGACTCGAAGTGAAATATCGAACGACTGTTTACGCGGAGCGCAGAGGGTCGCTCGGTTCGCGCGAATTCGCGAACGTGCGCGGGTTTCCTTCTTTCCGCTCTACGATCGCCGTAGAAACCGAAGAGAGTGCCCCCCAAAAAAAACGAGTTTTTTTTGGGATGCTGAAGACAATAACGTAAGACTAGAGTTCAACAATACATGCGGTTTTTAATCGCCGTACAGACACACTGGTTGGAGTATAAAAATATAAACATCTAAAAATGATAAATGAAAGCGAGACGCCGTTAGAGAACTAATCGTGTTCAAGACTGAGATACACATGCGTGGGTGACGCGCTTGTGGACGAACTAGTCACGTGGTTTCCGTTCTCCACGAGGGGAAGACCCTGTTAGGCTGTGCACGTGTGAATTTCCTCGGTCGATCCTATCCACTCTAAAACGTAGTCCACGTGTCCCGGACTTGTAGCTGACTTTGTCGATCTATTAAAAATTTAGCTTCTTCGAGAACAAACGAAGAGAACGAACGAGACTCGGAAAATGTTGTGAACGGAACTTAAGGGGGCATTCCCCCAGCTTGTGAACAATATTCAACGCTATCACCGATCGATGACACACCAATGATACTTTCGTTTGTTACGTTCGAATACTTAAAATTATACAAAGTCAGGTTGTTTTTTTTAAATTCTAAGCAAGAATAAAACTAGCCATTGATAAAATGTTGCTCACAACGCAAGCCCTCGCAGCGCTGCTAATTTACTCTCTATAAAAATGGATGATTCTTTGTTCATAGTATCCATTTTTGGCACTGATATGTTCATCCCAGATTCGTAAATTGAATCTGACTAGCTGTGATTCATTTTAAGATTATCAAGTAAAATATATAAAAGCTAGAACTAGCGTTCTTTTTCACACAGATTCGTTTGATTTCATTTCACAGAGAGAGGAATTTGAAAATTCGATATAAATCAATTGAAAGGTTCGGACAACCGATGTGTATATCCGAAAATTGCTTAGCTTCCTGAGTGAGAATACCCCGTTAAGAAAAAGCCGTAACAAGCGTTACTAGAATGTGGAATCGTTCAATCGACGCGTGTCACACGAATCACTATTGACTCTTGATCAGAGGAAGACACATTGTCACGAGCAAACACCATTTATTTTAAGCATGCATCTAAATTTCTGACAGATCAACGAAATCGTTGTCCGACACGTTCTCCATCGGTGTTCACGGTTTAATTCGTCTCTTTCCTCGCGGTGTTCACGATATACGAACAAATTTTCACCCGTACCGTTCTCTCATTACTTTTGATCCATTTTCTATGTCGTTTTAGATGTTCAATTGCAATTAGACACAAGGTGTCCGTCTCGAAATCCATTTCCTATCTATCTACGCCCTTAACTCACCTCCCGTATCGTATAGATTCGATCTTCTTTATATTTTTCTTTCTCTTATATGTCTATATATTTTATATACGTACGCATCCGATCAGAGTTGCATATTTTTTTTGTTTTCATGTCTTTGTATACATTGCATCTTGCATATATTTTTATATATATATATGTATATAGATATACGCATATAGAACAATATATATGTATATGAATATACATATGTACATATATAGCTATTTTCTTTATGCATATATGTATAATAACGAACAACATTAATGATTAGGCTATTCTTTTAATTGGACAATAAATAAAATAGTTTATATACCGCGCATCATTCTCTCTCTCTCTCTCTCTCTCTTTCTCGACATCCCCCACAAGCCAAGTGCATTTCTCTCTCCGACTTATCCGGTCACGTTTCTCCTCCTTCGGTATTTCACTCTCTCCTGCCGACTTTTCCCAACCCCTATGCTTCCAAAACGGAGATCGATATTTAGGAGCAATATACATGTATATTTGGTATTTGCCACCTGTTCGACAGTTTGGCTTCGACACGAATGCTAATTAGATTCACACACTTCTCTGGCTACATTTGGAAACAGCTAATCGACCTACTACACGAACGTACTAAGACATTTGTTTTTTTTTGAAATTGCGTTTGATCCTCGTTTACAACATGTTATTTTGCGTCTCCTCCTCCTTCTTAATCTCCCTTTGCATCCATACACGTACACAATTACGCCGAATCGTTTCGTTTCTTACTTACTCTCTTTATTCCTTTCACGCTCGCATGCACACAGCAAACATACGCTCCTCTTTTCTCTCGCTATCCTCCTCTTCTTCTGTTATTATGTTACAGGCCGTCCTCGAGAAGGCGAAGCAATCGAAAGTTTCGCGCGAATTTTTCATACGTGTTCTTCCACGTTAAAGTGAATCTCCTTTGCGCATCTGCATGCAGCGTTTTGCGACCCATACTCCCCATTCGTCGTAGCTCTTTTCTGTGCCTCTGGACGCACAAGTTTGCGTTGCTGTGATGCGATTTGGTGTGTCTTTCCTTGCTTTTCACTTGCGAAGAAAAGCGAAAGAGCATCGCCCAAACTCAAACATGTGCATCGATTGATTTACGATATGTGTTCGGCACATACATTCGCGTTTGTTTTTTCGAGAACTCTGAATGTTGCACTAGATTCAAACTCACGCGGTTTTTTACCCACTGCTTCCGAGTCAGTACAGACGCTGAGCCATGCGTTTTGTTGACCCATGCTTCAGAATACTATTATAACAGCAGAACTAGCAAACCAAGAAAAATTTGTTTTTAAGAGCTTGCAGTTTTGTTTTTATTTGAAAACAGTGTTTGGTAAACCTTACGCTTAGGGGAGACAGCTTCGATGACCTTTACCTTGACATATATTGTCAAGGACAACATTCTGAACAACTTTTGTCATTACAACTACCCGGCGCTCGGTTTTAGTTTTCGAGATAATTGCAAAAAACTATTGCTAGTACTAAATTGAATTTTCCTTGTTCGCGCACGCTCCGTGGCAACGTAAACCTGTCCCGACACAGCGTTAGTTTACTGTTTTTCTAAACACGTGTGGAGATGATAGGGAAAATAGTTTCAAACATTCAATACAGTATTCAATACAGTTTTTTGTAATTATCTCGAAAACTAAGAACGAGCATCGGGTACATATAGTGTGTGTGGCAAAAGTTGTTCAGAATGTTGTCCTCGACAACATATGTCAAGGTCATCTTAGCTGCACCCCTTAAATGTAAGATTAACAATGTTTTTTTATCATTTTCACAGTGAGTGACTGTTCGAAAAATGGAACAAATTAGGATATAGCCCCAAGTGTGCCCTTTACAAACCTGTTTTTAAAAAACTGGACATTTGAAAATTGACAAGAAGAACGGCCGAAGAACACAGTGGGCTGGATCGTGACATTTTACAATAACTCTTGAAATCGGGATGAAATTTTCACTAAAATTCATTAAAAACTGATTTTTATGTTCTGATAATTATAGTAATAAATATATATTTATTGTAATCATTTTTTAATTCAATTTTGTTGGCTTAAAATAAAATTTTCAATTGTTCATTTGTTACTTATTTAGCACCAATACACACCAACTGGTCATAACCATATTAAATGTAATATAATCTTTTCGGAGGCGACGCAAAATTGAAAATTTTCGACACCGGAAATTACGAAAATCCTTAAATGCTTTTACATGCTTTCACATATTTAATATATCTGATTTCCAAGTCCACGATATTTCAATGATATCGTAATCAGCAACATCTGTCATTTTGAAAATTTTCACTTTTGCACCGCATTCAAAAAGATTGTATTCAATATGATATTAAATATTTTATTTCAATCAACTTTATTTCAGTTAATTTTATTAACAGTTGCTGTGTATTCATTCAAACCAAAATTAATTTTATTAATAGTTGGTGTGTATTCATATAAATTAAAGGAAAATTATTTCATACTTTTTTCATTACTTTTCGCGTCAGATGACTCTATTGTAAGGGATTTGCTTCACCCGGTACAAACTTGTTTGAACACAGATACGATTGACAAGACACAATCGTGAAATTCTACATATTTTAGAAATTCTATAAATTTTATACGTACAAATGTTTCTGATTCGATAATCAACGACGTACTAAACATGCGTTCGGTAGATCACAATTAACAATCGTGGAACATTCTAGAATATTCCAATGGGATATTGTTCCTTGACGTAGATACAGTGGCTCACGCCTAGCCGCAGTTCTGATGTGAAGTATGACGAATGAAGTAAATAAATGTCGCTGGAATAACAAAACGCTGCGTCGAGACGCGCAAAGGAGAATTAGACCTTTACTTGCGCAAGGCGATCGAGTGTTCTTCAGTCCGACAAACAAAAAACACTCGACCGATAACGCAGGAGAATCCGTAACGAATTTGGCCGCGAGGACGTGTTCTTAACGGAATGCAGATTCTATTGAGGATTGTCACGGCTCCGTAATCCTTGACGAGCTTTGGTCGGTCGAGTCGTGATGCATAAACCCGAGAAGAATTCGTGAGAGCTTCATCGGAACTCCCTTTTTTTAGTCGAAAGAACGTCTACCGTGCGAGATCGAGCTAAATAACAAATTCTGAGACTAACAGAGATCGTCTGGAACGCAGTCGATCACGAGTGAATTGCCGGAAGACCACGAATCCTCGAATGTCGATCTTGGCTCGTCCGCTGCCCGGGTGTCTTAGCTACTCCTCTTTCGCTCTCGCTTTCGCACTCTCTCTCTCTCTCTCTCTCTCTCTCTCTCTCTCTCTCTCTTTGGCTCCGTCTGCCCCCTTCGATCAGCTGTGGCTTTCCCTCGGAATTAACCCGGAAAAGCAACAATAACTTGATCGAGGATTGACGACCGATATGAACGCGTTTAACCACTGCAACAAAGAAAATTCTCAGCCAGCCACCTGTGCAGGCCCGACAATTGTTTCTCGGATGAGTCCCCGGCGACCAGGCCGTATCACTTGATCTCCTCCCGGCTGAGCGAACGCGGTGGATGCGAGGACAACGAAGCCTCTGCCACCACCTGTCTCTTCGGCCGGAAGCTAGCTGTCAGAGTGGATATCCAACCACTCGTCGACTGTGAACTTTGATCGTGCAAGGAGTCGCTGTTGCTGTTGCTCCTCGTGCTGTCCACGCTCATGCCAGACTTGAACCGGGACAGCAGACCCGGGGACGCCTTCTTCGTGGACGCCGGCGAAGAGAAGATTGGCTTTTTCCGGGACTTGGTTGAGTCCTTGCACAGCATCGAGTCGAGGCTACCAGCGAGAGGACGCTGCTCCGCTTTCTTTGGCTCCAACGATCCGAGCATCACCGCTTCAGTCTGTTTCGTCATCTTTGATATGTCCTCCATGCTAGCCGAGCTCCTTCGTATCTCCACCTTGGCTATATCGCTCTGCAAATCATCCCCGGACCCGTGCTCAGTCTTCACAACGATCTCCGGCTTCGGCTGGTTCTTCGCGCGCACGTTGATCTCCCTGAACTCGATGTCCACGTTCTTCTGATCCTTCACTTCCTTCATGCTCTGCGATTTGCCTTCAGGATTCGAAAAGTTTCGTCGGTGTTTCGCCAACGAGATCTCCGCCAGCTCGCTCGGCAAAGCCTCCAACGAGGTCGACGATCTTTTCTCCTTCGCGAACACCGTCCTCCAGCTCTTGTTCTTGCAATCCGCGGATTTCCGGACCTTCGGTAGAGTCATCGCTCTCTTGTCCACCGATCGCAACTCCACCACCGTTGCGATTGCCTTCGGTTCTTTCGCCGGGGGTTTCGCCAGGTTGCACCGCTTGCATACGGATAATAAGTTGTTGTGTCTGGACGATGTGGTCGGCGCGGTGCTTACCGAGTTACTTTTGTTCAGTGTCTTCGTGACGTGTTTCGTTGGCTTCGGCGATGGCGAGTCCCTCGAATCGAAGCTGATGTTCAGCTTGTCCGTCAAGTTCCTCAACCGGGAGAGGATAGACTTGTGATGGTTCGATCCGGTTTTGTCGTCGCAGCAGCATCGCAGTACCATCGATTCTCTTTGAACTTCTTTGCGACTAGACCTGAGTTCTTGATCATTCTCCATCGAACTACTCGGCTTCTTTAAGTTGTTTCGTTGAGGTTGGACCACCACGTTCCCGTTCCCCTCGACCAATCTTCCCTCGATTATTATCTTCGCGTCCTGCTGGATCATCTCTTCCTCCTCCTTGCCCAGCTCCTCTTGGATCCGCGTTTCCTCAGCTGACCTCGCGCTTACAGGGGAACTCAGGTTGCTACCAAGATTCTCTCCTCTACTCCGTCTTCTTTCGTGCTCTCTGACAGCCCTGACCAGGTCGTGATTATGATAATCCAATGAAGATTTCTCCCGACTACCCTTCCGGCTACCAGGGTAGCTTTTCCTACCTGTTCCCGAGCCTGATAAGGTGCCCTCCGTCGAAATCTTGAACTTTAACGTCTGCTCGCTGATCTCGACCTCCGTCGCTGTCTCCGGATCAGAGCTCTCGATGTTCTCGGCATCCTCCCCAGTCAGATTCTCCGTGATGTCCTCGTCGGTGGATCGTGATCTCGAATGCGCCGTACCAGCTGAACGTTTCGAACGCATGCTGTGCGATGAAATTGATTTCACCACGGCTGAAGAACCCGTGCAACCAGGTGTTGTGGCCGTTGGTGTCGAGTCGCCTACATCTGCTACGCTCTTTCGATGGTGGCGCTCGTCCTTCGCCGCATCGTTCAGTCTGCGATAATACTCCAGTGCCTCTCTCGCTGGCTGGACTATTAGAATCTGCAACGAAGGTGTTTCTCCACGTTATTACCTGTCTCGAAACTTAATAGATTTATGTTAATTGGACAATTGGTTAATTGTTTGAATTAATTACAAGATACAATTCATAAATACGGTATAATTATCCCTGTTGTATTAAAGTTGACTAGAAATATGTATATCTGAATAGTTGAGAAAGAAAATATTTTTTCTTCAAAGCAATTCCTTTGAAATATATTCTAATTTATGCTAATGAATGCGTGATAGAGTATAATAGAAATAGCCTGCGGATCTTTGTGCGAAATAAGAATTTTCTGTATTCGTTACAAGAAAAAAGGGTAATTATGTGGAAAAGGTCTGCGTAACTCCGATTTTGATGAAATTTTAATATGTTATAGATTTCGACATTTTGAACAATTTTTTCCTGTTCCAATATAGGGCTGTTACTTTTAGTTTTTGAGATATTTGCAAAAAACTATCGCTAATACTGTATTGATTTTTTTCGTATTCCTGCATGCTCAGCGGCAACATAAACATGTTTCGGGGCCGCATCTGTTTATTTTTTGTTTGTAAACACGTTGTGGAGATGAGAAATAAAAATAAACAGATGCGGCCTCGGAATAGGCTTACGTTGCCGCAGAGCGTGCAGGAATACGAAAAATTCAATACAGCATTCGCGATAGTTTTTTGCAAATATCTCAAAAACTAAAAGTGACCGCCCTATATTGGAAAAGGAAAAATTTGTTCAAAATTTTGAAATCTATAACATTAAAATTTCATCAAAATCGGAGTACGCAGACCTTTTCTATATAATTACTCTATAATTTATACCACTTATTTATAGTTATATATTCAATCAATAAAATAAATACCTAAATTGCGGATTTTTATGTATTCACGAGAGACAGTAAAAAATTAGAGAAATTTAAGAATATCTGTACGATTTTCTCAGCGTATTGAAATTATGAAGTGATGAAATCAATCTTTATTTTATTGCTTTCCACAATGAATGCAAAACATTTATGTTCTGCGTAATGATTCGCAATCTAGTTACGACGAACGGCCTTACCGAGACGTGTGTAGTCGGCAGGCATTCGGTAACGAGAGATTGCGATGGAAAAGGTAACCCAATAACATGGCCTATGTTATAATAATAATAGAATAATATTAAAATTTCATCAAAATCGGTGTACGCAAACCTTTTCTATATAATTACAGTAAAAAAGAATGATAAAAAAGAAAGTTTTTCCATTATCATTACTCTTACGAAGTTATATTAATGTCTAAACAATGAGTGAACGTTCTTACTGCTCTCTATCTAGTTCGATGGGAAACAAGAGTCAGTCTGTATCACGGAAACCAATTACTTTTCTCTCAGTAACGAAACTATCGAAAGACATACCTGCAGCTCTGGAAGCAACTCCCCAAGGGACTCAAACAAAGGAAGTAGTACCAGGCCGATGAAGCTAACCTGCGACGAGGGTTTGGTTATTTTGTCACGATCCATGAACGGCGTCACCGGAAGTCCTTCGAGCTTTTCCGCGTCGCTCTGCTTAAAGAATTCTTGCAACAACATATCCAGCCACGGCTCGGCAACTTCCATTGGCCGGGCCTCGTTGCTAATATCGGCTACCTTGATGAGAATCATCGATAACTGGAACAGCAAATCAATATTTGAACATGCACCTTATAATTAGTTCTTTATATATAATTCTTTTCTAATTGTTTTCATACATTGACAATAATACAGCAACATTTATAAGCTCTCCTGATGCAAATCAATATTTGAAGCTATACCTTACGATTGGTTCTTTAAAAATAATTCTTTTTTAATCGTTTTCATACATTGACAATAATACAGCAACATTTATAAGCTCTCCTGATGCAAATCAATATTTGAAGCTACACCTTACGATTGGTTCTTTATACATAATTCTTTTCTAATCTTTTTCATAGATTGACAATAATACAGCAACATTTTAAAGTTTTCCTAATGTTCATGGCGCTTCATATTTCACCTATCAATTTTTAGAATAAATGCATAAAATTTGCAGTAGTTTGTGTTTATGATTATTTTGATAAGTTCAAAGATTATTTGAAACTTCTACTTTAATTCAACTAATTAGGCGAACTAAAACCAAGAAACGATTAATTATGGCTTTGTAAAAAATTCAAGATAAGTTGAAAAAATCTGTTAATTCTTGCAACGTACGCACCCTGTAAAGACGTATTGAATGCAGAACATTTTTTTCTTTCATGTATGAACTTTGAACGGAGTTCTGCGAGCAATTCTGTAACTATTTCGAGGTGTGTCGCGGACACGTGTTCCAAAAAGGCAACTTACTAGATTGATATGGGCTTTGCTGGAGTAATCGAATTCCGGGATGGTATCAGTGAATTGCAAAAGGATCTCGTTATGCCTGGCCATATCCGTTGCAAGGATGCATCTGATGATCCCTTCGCGCACTATTCGATACGTTGCGTTATCCAAGGACGCCAATATGTTGCATTCAGGAGCCTCTAGAATGCGAAAGGCCACGGAGCAATGATGATTCTCGAGGGGCGAGATATCATTGTACCGGAGCGCCAACTCGGTACGGGCGTTTATTTGATAAATATTGTTGTATCCCGGGTGATCTAGATCGTGGCAGATGCAGGAGACAATGAGTATAAAAACCTCTAGTTCGCCGATCCGTGACGGCAGACCCACTGCCCATATTATCGCGTACATCTACAAAGTCACAAGATTCATGAATATCATTATAAAAAAAAACTAAAGTTTAATTTATCTAAACTTGCGCATTATCGAAACAAATTATTCGAGAAATACTCGTTAATAGAATATATATTATTTATGTGGTTACACAAGGGTTTTCATTGGATACAATTAAATGATTGTATATTCCATAATTGCTTTCTATAAAAATAATTATTTGAAGGGATTAACAACTTCTTCTCGAGTGATACAACTATGAAGAATGTTCGACTACAAGTGGAACAAAATTAAAAAGCAGGGCTGACCAACCCCTGCCAAAAAACGAAAATGGAATCGGGATTCTTTATTCCTGTCTTATATTGTCACGGAGCACTGACCCTCAAACATTCTCCATAATAAAAACAATTCTCTCCGAGAGAAAAAGGGGTATACGTTTCTGTTCAAGTGATGTTTAAATGCGA
>CM052336.1:22342127-22406643 GCA_028455595.1 Lasioglossum vierecki | reverse complement strand
CCGACTCAGCGACAGGTCCCGCTTAGCGTGGCGGCGCCATTGGCCGAGTCAAAATCAATCCGCTATAGCCGCGCTCTGATTGGTCCGTGTTTTTTGTTAATAACTCCTAAACAAAGCCGCTGGCGTCATTTTTGTACAGGAAAATGTCGCTTCAAATGACCCAAGGAACCTCCCATTTCCGGGAAGTACACGAATTTTAGGACACCCTGTAGAGAAAATTCATTTAAAAAAGAATCGGTTTAATGGCTTAATTCGTGTGCCAAGCGTACTCGATTCACATTCCTTCGTTTTCGCAATTACGCTTGCTCTTGGAACCTGTCAGCCCTTTGAGTTCCTCGCAGGAAATTTGGGAACACATAACATCACGAAATTCTCTCTACAAGATCGTAATTACACTCCGATTTGAATGCAAAATAAAAATTTTGTAAATTAATTGCAGCATATTAGAGTTACATAGACATTCAATTCTTTTGTTAACATTGTGTTGGCGAGAAAGTAATTTCGCTATTTTAAGGTGAAATAAAATCCAATTTTTCTATCCAAGCAATCAAAGATTCTACAATAATGATTGCTATCTTCTTTAATTAATTCTTTAACTTTAGTAACTGCAAAGGTTTATTTATTAATTCGTTATAATAAATTTATGTTTATAGAAATAAAAAGATATATTATTATTATTTCTAGTAGTACAGAATGCAAAGCTGGTTTAATGGCAAATTATGAATATAATTTAAAGAACTAGATTTGGATGTATTCGTGACAAAAATACGTTGATAAAATTGAAAACAGTAGTCAGCTTGTTAAAATCGTTAAAAGAAGAAATCTCTAGTTGGTTCACGTTTTATGCAATTGACACTGTTAATTTTGCAGAAAAATGCATAATGTGATTACAGTAAAATTTCTCTTGCTTAGCGTATCAGATAAGATTTTTTAATTGGATAGAAATATAAATAGTAAATACCTTTATACGTAAATTTAATATGAAACCTCAATATTAGCGGAAAGTAGCTATTCGTAAAGGTGAATTCCACGGAGATCGTCTCTTTTATGTAACATCCCTTTGACAGCATCTTCAACGACAGCTGACAGACATTAAAGAACCAGGTACACAGCAACCAAGAAATTTTCGAAAAATTTCAATTTTCTTGATGCGTCTCTTCGCTGGTTCGTAAAGAATCTTGCTAAAAGTGTACTCGCCATCGAGCAATATAGTTGCCGCGCGGTTCAACTCTTTCTATACGAAAAATTGTTACAGCGAAAGTTTCATATGTTTTATGACTTTCGAAGTTCTACAGTTTTTCATACCGTTTTCATTTCATTGAAAAGTTTCGTATCGAAATTAAATTTCGCGTGTAACTTCTCCTACGGCGGAGATCTATCGATAAAAACTTTCAACATGCTTCTATTAAAACACACTGCGCTTGGTTGCTGCAGTTTTCGCGCATTTAGGCCGTGATTTCTGTGCAGATTTACCTACATATTGGTGTACGTTGCGTATGGAATCGTTTCGTGGCTAATCGGACTCGTAGTTGGAGGGATTTTTGTAAATGGAATTTCAAGGCGAGTCGGCCAATTCAATCGGACCAGGCCCTAGTAGCACAAAATATTATACAGGGTGTCTCAAAATTCGTGTACTTCCCGGAAATGAGAGGTTCCTTGGGCCATTTGAAGCGACATTTTCCTTTACAAAAATGACGCCAGCGGCTTTGTTTAGGAGTTATTAACGAAAAACACGGACCAATCAGAGCGCGGCTATAGCGAACGGAGTCCGACTCAGCGACAGGTCCCGCTTAGCGTGGCGGCGCCATTGGCCGAGTCGGAATCAATCCGCTCTAGCCGCGCTCTGATTGGTCCGTGTTTTTCGTTAATAACTCCTAAACAAAGCCGCTGGCGTCATTTTTGTAAAGGAAAATGTCGCTTCAAATGACCCAAGGAACCTCCCATTACCGGGAAGTACACGAATTTTGGGACACCCTGTATACACATTCATATAATATTAAAAAGAGATTCAATCTCTTCTTAATATTTAAATATACATACAATATTTATTTTATATTAAGTAACAAATATTTCTTTTTAAATATATGGGAAATATCTATTTCATATTACGAGAAAAATACTTTTTTCTAAATACGAAATGAATCTTTCTTTAATATTTGAAATAGAATATTTTTTCCTAATGTACAGATAATATTTATTTCATGTTATGAAAAAAAACATTTTTTTCTTATTATAAAACAAATCTTTATGTGATATCAGAAATTATATAAAATTATATAATATAATATAAAAATTTCTTAATTGTAATAAGGTCCTTTGGAAGATAAAATGGAATATTCCCTCAAGCAGTGCACAGGAAGTAATGGATATTCATAGTTTATAATTTTTGTTATAACTTTTTCTTACATTTGAAAATTTTATTGAATGTTATTTAAATATTGAATTTATATTTTTCAAATATTGGATTCACATTTACTTTATATTTCTTAAATATCTAGTTTATATTCTTTGAATATTTTACTTACGTTTTTTAAACATTCAATTTGTATTTCTTGTAGATGTACACAATATTCAGATCCAATATTTTCCTCATATGAAAAACTGTGGCTTAAAAATATTTTTCCATGTTTTTGTGCTACTAGGGGGAAATTTAATTTGAACGTACATAAATTGTCGATCGAAACGTAATTCGATGGAAATGCTCTAGAAGATGCCAGACATTTCTTATTCATTTATGTTAACCTGTTTAACATCACTGAAACGATTTATTTCTTTATGCAGTGGTACCTTTCACATAAAATAATCATTATATCTAGACAGCGAATTTATGCATTTACAAAATTAATTTAAAACAGCTTAAACAATAGAAAAATTTAAAAACACCGTTATATTAATTTTAAGCTATTAAACACATCAAGGGTAATAAGTTTCTTCTTCACTTTAGTTTGTTGCAATTCAATGATACCGAGTTTCGTGTAATTTGCACTAAATATACTGATTCTTTGAAATCGCGGATAATGATGAACGTTAAAGCATGTAAAGTGGTTTCATAATTATATTTATTCGACACAAATAATGTAAAGTTGAATTGATGAGTTACGCACAGCAAAATATTGCGAATATTAATCATAGTAATAATGAAGAATATTATACTCTGTATTATAAATGTACAATGGACTTATTCGTATTCCTTTGACACCTTTTAATAGAAATCACGTATTTCTCCATAATTACTCGAAACATACGAAACATAGAATATTGTATTTGTTTAAACGATTTTTCTACACAGTTACGCGAACATTACGCGAGAAAGAAAATTACTACGTTTTTTTCAAGGAGTGATTTCGCAAGGGCGATTTTATCATGATGTTCGAAACCGTATTGTGGCAGGTAGAAAAGTTAGCTTTTTATCAGGGCACGAAAGAGTTCCGGAACTTTTTAACAAGCTATAGTGAAATCTATTATATGTGAAACTTTTTTGAAAAAGTTCTGCTATTAGAAGTTCCGTTGGAAGCAGATAACGTAATATTCTTGAAAATAAAAGGTTTGGTTTAAATAGAACTAATAGAATATTAAATAATAGTTAGCCAACATTGTAACAAATACGGAATGCTATTCGATAAGTAGAATTACAAGAATATTAAATGAGTTCTCTATATTTTCAAATTGATATTCGGAATATTATTTGTTTATAATATGTAAATAATATTTCGTTCAGTGATGCATATTCATATTTTCTGTTCAACACATATTATAAATCATTAATTAGCAGTACTGGTGATTTTCGTAATGTTCATTCAATAAATTTACGAATTATAGATAATATGGCTTTTTTATTTATTTAGTTAATCAACGTTCCAAAATGTCTTAGTCCCATGGAATTTTTATGGCAAGAATATAACGGACATATCTTTACGGCTGTATAAATATTTTCAGTTTATTCATAGCTTTATTTTTTATTATTCTGACGCGTGTAGCACATTTATTATAACAAACATAACTTTTCCGCAAATTCGGAATTGTTTCCTTCAGAAAGCACTATTTATTTTTTATTGTTCGTTATGTTTTATTGAATCTACTGTAAACGATGCTCACACTCCAACCACATAAAATATTTATTGAATTTTTCAGTTCAAGAAAAGTGGCTGATTTTATGCCCACCTTGAAGAAAAATTTTACTTCACACTGCACTTCGATAAAACCGATAAAACTTCGGAGATAATTGCTAATTCACACGAAAATTCCTTCACGTTCCACAGAGATATCAACAAATAATTGACATGCAATGAAAGGATAAGCCTCGAATACATTTTTTCAAAAGCATTAAAATATAGAGGCGGTTCTTGTTTATCAGCCAGACATTGAAAACGCCCTCGCGGACTAATACGTTTGAGAACGATTTCATTAAAGCATCGATGCTATTTTATTAATCGCAATATCAGTCGAATAAAATTTGATTGCATGCGCGCAATTCCTCTTTGTCCAATGGATCGCTGTGCGCTCTCACAATTTTCCCTCCTCCTCCGTCCCGTGCACCATTTAATATTTTACTTTCTGTTCTTCCACCGGAAAATCGTTTTTAATTCGCTGAAAAAAATTATCTACACCCGCGAACGAATACTTTGAACTTCTCTGCCGCGACCATGGTCAAAGATGTGCGGATCACGTGCCGGTGCCGTTCTACATTTCAAAGCGTGCTTCACGTGCACACACGTCATCGCGCTGTGACGCGAACCAGAAACGGGTTCAACCGAGAAAAGCGAAATGTCGAGATCGTCTTATTTCAAACACAGCCGGCCTGTTTTGTGAATATTGCCGCGTCAGAGGTCAACGCGTTCCTGTAATTTGGGGGAACATGCCAAACAGAGTTGTGCTAATTCAGTTACATTGTAATTCAATCACGTAATTGTATAACATTGTATTTCGATTAATAGTAATTCAATTGCGTCGTAAATGATTCACTATGTAATTGAAATAAATGTAATTAAGTTACCAAGTATTTTAATCAGATGTGTCATTAAATACAATATAATTGAAATACAATGTACAGCTGAAATAAAATATAATTGAAATACAATGTATAATTGAAATGCAATATAATTGAAATACAATGTATAGTTGTAATAAAATATAATTGAAATACAATGTATAATTGAAATGAAATATAATTGAAATATAATATAATTGAAGTACAATGTAGAGTTGAAATAAAATATAATTGAAATACAATGTATAGTTGAAATAAAATATAATTGAAATACATGTATAATTGAAATATAATATAATTGAAGAACAATGTATAGTTGAAATAAAATATAATTGAAATACAATGTATAGTTGAAATAAAATATAATTGAAATACAATGTATAATTGAAATGAAATATAATTGAAATACAATGTATAATTGAAATATAATATAATTGAAGTACAATGTATAGTTGAAATAAAATATAATTGAAATACAATGTATAGTTGAAATGCAATATAATTGAAATACAATGTATAATTGAACTACTATTTAATTGAAATACAATATAATGGAAATGTAATATAATAAAATACAGCTTTCCAAATTATAGACCAGAACTTTGAAGAAGTGCGATATATTTGTATTTATCAATGCACGATGGACATTTGATTGAATGCATTTATGACAAAAATGGGTACGTACAACTCAAAACAAAGGGACATATTGAAAAGTGTTAAGACCACCAGTGCATTAGTTTCACCTTACTGATATTATTAGAAGGAAAAACAAACGTTTATTTGGCTCCTGTGTCTCGCAATCGAAACAAACATTGTTTATATTGCATAAAAATACGCAGTTTAATGATTACTCACAGGAAGGTGTCCATTCACTGGACGGCTCGCCCTCTGTAATTTCTAGGTTTTCTCTTCCGAAAAAATTCGGCCAATGTTGCTCACCGAATACTGAATTCGCAGGGACGGAAGTTCCTTCTATTTGCCGCGTATTCGACGAGGACGGTGTCTTCCTTCTTTCCGAAATCATTAAAAATTCCAGGCGCATCTCACTCGCGGCGCGGACCGGTGCCGATCACATCCTGCCGCGCGGGATCGCCGCGATGCGCTCGCTTAGATAAATGGATAAATAATTCCGCGGCAACCTGGCCAGCCCTTCCGTTTTCGCCGCCGAAAGTCCTTAAATAAACTGTGCGCACTATCAGCGATCAACGAAGGACATTAATACACTCGGGCGACGATTTGATTTATTATGAAACTTCGTGTTTGCCTCACTTCGCGTGCGCCGCGCGTTCAAATAAAACCGGCTGATTTATAAGCTCTCCGAACGTGGTCGACCAGGACAGGAAGCGAATCTTTCCTCCGCGCTGCTTCTCCTCTCCAGTCAATCTCTACCGGTCGGTTGGATCCGGCGAATTTGTCACCGGTGACGTTCGACTGCCGGTTTTCAATTATTATCTGCAGAATTCCACTCCTTCGCCACATTTTATTGGGTTGCACAGCATCATGTTTTATCAACGATGGAAAACATGCCAATTTTTACGGTAATCCAAATGTGGAGCAAAACGTGACCTTAATTATCCATATTTCACGAATATATGCACCTCTTTTAGTATTTGACTTTATTCATAATAATTATTTTTCATTTCTAAACGAACGCTATAATCTCTTTTCAAAAGTAATACATTATATTAAATAACTGATGAACAAATTTTTATGTTGTTTGCACCATTTTTATTAACATTAAACCTATCACTGTCGGGTTCATATTTTTAATTTTATAATTATTGACATTATGACGTTGCTTACAGGGAAAGTGATTCAATTTTCTTTATTCAAGCATATATCGCAATAAATATTGCACCATATCGAAATATGTATAGCCTTGTCATTTTTATCAGCTAAAACATTTAAATTCCTTTCAGTGCTCGGTAGTTTTAGTGTTAAATAATTTGTCAAATTAATCTTCCAAGCATCGCAACGAAAAATTGCTAACGGATGCAAAGCGGTAAATATTTTCGTTCAAATTAATATTTTTCGTCTGAAATGACCTTAAATGATTTTGAATGACTACATCGTTGAAATTGTTTCGAGAACGCAGTAGTGAAGAATTAAAAGGCACGTTAGTAAAAGTGCACGAAAAGTTACTACACAAATTAAAACACACACGCTTCAAAGGCACTCGTGTGTTTCGCCATTAATAAAATGGAGACTCTTCACGTGCTATTCGGATAAAACCCGACTATTATTTATCAGACAGAGTAACAATTTCATAGAATGCTCTCGCATCGATTTATGTCCATCAAGCTTCCTCGAGGCGAAAACAAAATCGCTGGCAAATCGAATCAGAGAGATATATCAATTTAGAGGAAAAAACATCCATCAGTTTATATTTTTCGGAGAAAACTGCTAGCCACGGTTCAGAAGTCATATACGGACCCATCAATTTCGTTTTAAACGCTTTTGTCCGTTCAACACAAAAAAATAACACGGGTGCGCTATCATTGCATTCACAGAGACAGATTGAAAATTGATAAGAACATAACGTTTAATTGCTGAAGCTGAAGTCCATTGCGGTTATCTGTTATTGAATGAAACACGCGAAACGGCACCGGAAAAATCACTAACAATACATAGAATAGTTCCCTTCTCCACTCGAAAATTTTATATATGATGTGATAATTATTGTTTAAAAACGAAACCTAAAAATTCCAAAACTATATACATAATCGTACATTCATAAGAAAAGTGACTCAAGTACAAAATAAAAATAAATTTAATAGGAGAGCATTTTGAAAATTCCTTAAAATTGCCAATTTCTTTTATCGTAAATCACCAAGTTAGAAATGTAAAATAATTTGTTGGTTATCTAGTTGCTGGGTTAATTGTTATGTACGTTAGTTATGAAGTTCACCACAAAGTTCATGTATTTATTATTATATATATTTTAGAAATATATTTTAAGTTCTCTAACACACATGAAGATAAATAAAGAATCGATGCAACTGCAAAAAATTTTCATTTTTTAAATATTCTTTAAAGACATAACTTTTCGTGAAATATTCTGAAAAACAATTTAACTGATCTACACCCTTTCGTTCTCGAAATATTTGTAAAATACGATTTCTACCCTCAAGTTTTAGGGTTATTTTCACCCCCTATATAAGGACCATCACAGAAAATAAAAACTACATTTCAAATATTTTTCAACAAACTATATCAAACTACAATTTCATTCAAATCGACGTGTTACACTAGGATAGTGTCCCACGTGAGTGACAGCGAAGCTCATGCGAAACAATAGTTACGCGATATTGTTTCGTTCTGAACACTATTCAACCATAAACGGCTTGAATAATTCATATCAGCGACCACTGTGAAAAAAAATTTGACGCAGATGATTCGCGGACTTGGTATCGTCAAACTTCCAAAATCAACGATCCCACCACTGTGACTTCTCCTTGTCAGTGTCACGAAAGTTCTATCCAGGGTTTGTCAGAAACAGTTACATCCGTTTTTAAAAAATTCTTTTTCATTTGTTTCACCCCAGGAATTATTCAAAACAGTAACATTTCACTAAAATATCGGGCAAAATGTATGCTGGAATTCATGCACATTTAGCGTGCAGCAATTTTTTCGCAGGAACATTCTATTTACTTTTAACATTAGAAAAGATAATTCCGTGTATCAATTTATATGAAATTGCAAAAAAATAAATAAATAATATGTCATCACCGTCAGCAACTTACTAAGTGTAATAAGTAGATCGCGGATCTTTATGGAAAATAAAAAGTATTTGTGTCAATTGCAAAATAACTTAGTTAGGTATATACATAAAGTTTCTTCATTACTTTAATGATTCGAGTAAGTTCAAAATAATATTTCGACACTTAACTTTTTTTTAACAATATACTTATTTTACGTCGATGATATGTAAAATAAGAACGTGAATGTTACATTACAAACATAAAAATAAATTATATTTACATTTTCAAAGTGTACGTATAGGTACGTAATATTTACGTCTGACTAAACCTTGACTTATACTACTGTATCTAGTCCCAGAGGACAATAGCCATTTGTCCTGGAAAGATTATTTAGATTTCCATCATATATTTTTCTCGGGGCTCTTTAATTTAACATTTATATTTCTTAGTTGCTTTTTCATTTTCCTTTATTTAATTTTTGTTCAATTTCGCAGCGTGTGCTTCGTGCGAAAGACTTTAAATTGGAAAATTAGTGTTCGTTAATTTTCCATTAAAACAAAAAATTTGTTTTCATCTCGATTGATTGCTAATAAATTTATATACGTATGTACTCAAATAAAAATGGAGATGGTTTTTACTCTCTGAAATGTTGCAAATGGACGCTGCAAGCGTAGCGGCGAGTTCAATTATTTGCGTTCAATTTGTTGCCATATTCAAACACTGAAAATGTCATCGCAAACGCAGCAGTACGTTTAAAAAAAAGTTAAAAAGTTCGTATCTCGCACGAAAGCGTAAAATTCGCTGGATTTCATACAGGTGCACCGTCGCTTGGAAGTTTCGAGTGTGTTATAATTTTATAAACAAACAAAACGCTCCTGTAAGTTAGAGTCACGTTTTATGAAAAACATTATTCTGTGGCATCAACGACATTAATTAAAATTCAATTTAAAAATGCTAATTTAAACGTTCCGCACATCGTAAAATTTTCCATGATCGTACTTGCGTATGGCAAATATTTCACAGCGTTTCACATTCTCCAAATGCACACATATTTGAAACAGTAAAGCGAACTGTAATTATGGTTTTTATTCTGTGCAGGAAGCGAAATTAATCTTAAACTGTGTAAAATTGAAAATGTCTCCCACGTTTAATTATTCTGGCAAAAATATTAGGAATACTTGCAATTTTTTAAATGTACAATATTTTTTATTGCACCACTTGGGATTAGTTTTCTTTTCATCTTTCTTACTCTATCAGTGATTACTAGATTGCGGATATGATGCACTTATAGCAAAATTGAATAGTTAAAATTCAAAGTTGTTAAAAAATTTTTTAAATTAAAAATCTCAATTCTCATCTACTAAACTCATTAAGGGTAGAAATAACATTCAGTGTGAATTCTATTTCTTGCAATCGACGCAAACAATTTCTATTTTACATAAAGATTCGCAATCTAGTGATTACTCTTGAGCGGTAACATTCACTCAGTTACTTATCACTAAACTGCTACCAAAGACGTGTCTTTAATTTTCAAATTAATAAATTTCCAAATTTCAATCAGAAGGTCCAAAATTATTGTGCTATTTTTCTTAACGAAATTATTATAGTTCAAATATTGACAATTTCAAATAGTTTTTGAAACTATTGTAAGAGTGTGTACTTTCATCCCGGATCAAAAATTCATGAAGATCTGCTATTTGACAACTACGATTGCCAATTATAATAGTAGACTGCAATTTGATGGATGAAATATAGAACAATAATAAATTAGAAAAATCTAAAAATATTTTCAAGGTGTTTTCAATGTGAAAAATCGATTAAGGGATGAAATGAATAATTATTTAGCTCTCGTTGCCCACAATCGTTGCAAAACATTATTATTTTGCATAAAGATCTACTAATTAGTCTTACCATCAGCGACATGTCGTAACTATTTAATTAATTAGTTTTCGAATGATGAACGAGGAAGACTAGGTGCCCCCGATGACGAAATTGTCAATCGCTTCGAACGCGACGACTTGTCAGAACCGATCGTAATCCTTTCTGATAAGAACCTTAGGATTAACGAAGCCATCAATGTTCATTCAACATTGTAGTCGGAAACAACAGCTTAATAGATCAGGTTATCGGCGGTAGTTAATCATCTCGAAACCTCCTGGCCAGATGGCCTCTGTAGGTTAACGGGCTCCTGGTGCCTCATTGATAGTCACCCCGAACGCACGATGTGAATATTCGATCCTAATTTAATGCGATAAGTGAATCTCAATTAACTGATAATGCGTCCTTGGAAAATTGCACGTTTATTAGACTACACGGAATGTTGAAAATTATATGGAGCGCAGCATATGTGGGACGCACATAATTCAATAGATTATGTGGTAATTATTCTGTTCGTAGGAAACTGTTCTAAAACACAGTGAAACGTTATTAATTGAAACTTTATTCCATAGATTTTTATGCAAATGGGGAGAGCAGACAAATTTTTCCTCACGAAAAATCACTTTTTTAATCAAATTATTTGACGATTATTGAAATTGTAAAGTTTCATGGGAATTTATTAAATATATTTTTTGACTCCAGTATTTATTATAGTAAAAATCGAACGAAATATAAATTACTTTAATCTTGTTATTTTTATAATACTATACACGTCAGTCACTTTTAATGGTCGGTAGGTTTAGTGATAATTTGATTGGGCATAGTTTAACCCAAAGTATCTGGAAAAAATTAACAACCTAACCTAACCTAACCTAAATCTACCACTAGGGGTCGAATGCCACATTTTAGATTTTTTATTTGACAATTATTGAAATTTTAAAAGTATTTTCATGGGAATTTATTGAGTATATTTTTTGACTCCAGTATATATTATAGTAAAAATCGCCCATAATATAAATAAATTTAATCTTGTTATTTTTATAATACTATACACTTTGATGGTCGGTAGGTTTAGTGTTAACCGTTCGCTGCATAGTTTATCGTATCTATAAATTTACTATAGTAAATTAACAATGTGTTTGCTTATATTATGTTTATTTTTCTGAAAATGCTGTTTTAATTTTTTAAAATATTTTCCCTTAAATAAAACACAAAAACTGACTTCTTACAATTTTTTCATCCCAATTAAAAAAAAAATCATGCAATGAAGGGTTAAATATTATCTACATAAAGTTTCTTGTTCAAATCAATGTTCCGATCCATACTTCTGTTACAAATTTTCACCCAACGTTTGAAGTTCTGAATACAATTTGGACAAATCGATGTAAATCCTTCTACAAACAAATCTGCGAAAGTAGCTGTGTCAATACACGTGTTCGCGATTCTACTCCTGTTTCACATTTTCTATATCGGATTACAATCGAAAGACGAATTGAAAGGAAAGGTGGTTCGACACGGGGGCTCGAAAGAAGAATAGCAAAGGGGTGGAAATGGCAATTTTTATAGACTCACCAGATATTGAGGAACTTTTCCCGCACCTTCCGCTTCATGCTGTCGCTCTTCCGACGATACTGCAATCTGCGACAAGAATCCGCGTAGATAGGCTCTGGAAGCTGTTTGTAGAAACCTGAAAGCGACAGCAGTCTGGTGATTGAACCCGAAACATCGGCCATATTTTAATCAATCGAATCTCACTTCTCATGGATCGTTTCATTTACAACGCTCGTTTAGATTCGGTAACCAAGTATCACGATTCGTGAAACAATATTTAAAAAGAATTTACTGGAATCATTAAACTGTGCCTTTGTGCAAAATAAAAACTTTCATTCATTGCAATAAACAAAAGCTGGAAATTTAATTCCTGTCTTTAATATCTTTAGCAAGTTGAAAATAGTGGTGAAACACACACACACTCATGGAGGTGTTCATAAATTTTTTTAATTCTCTCCATCGATTTAAATTTTAATTTCGAAACTGAATACTTAAGAAACGAAGTAAGAGTGGATACTTTAAGAAATAACAAGGAATAAGAATTGAGGAAGACAAGCAAGTTTACATCATAAATACAATTATGAGAAGTTAATTTAAAACTGCTTCCAACTAAATATAATAAATACTTTTTTATTATAATTTATTATAATAATTATTTAATAAATATTGAACACTTTTTAATGGAACTTCATCCTCAACAACGTCATCTAATACTTTCATTTAAGACTGTAATGTAAAAGAAAATCTGTTTGCTCTCTTTTGGTACAGCATAATTACTAAAAATCTTATTAGTAGACTTTTGGTAGGTAAAGTATTGAAATAAGACTTTAAGATCGTTCACAACGAATAAAAGGAAATGTAGAGCATTCATTGAGAAACCAATGGACAAGTGGAACAGATGAGACTCGACCATCGTATCTCTCGACTAAATAATGCAAAGGAACTTCGGCCAGGCGAAAAGTATTTCGCACAATGGCATCCTCCACAAAAACATCTTTCTCGCGGCTACGAAACTTCAAGAGATAATGGTACGTTTACACTTCGCCGAGGACACACAGTATATATGCGTTTGGCTAGAAACCGAAGATAGGAATAGCTGGGACGGTTCCTTGCAAGGGCAAATATTTATTCAGCGGTAGGCGTATTCAGCCTGGCCGGTGTTTATCCGCGCGTATATCCATCGTCCCCGTCAGATCGTCCACGGGCAGATTGATTTTTCGATTCGTTCCGAAAGTTCGCGAATTTTGCGAAACCCGCTGAATTAACAAAAAAAAAAAAGAAACGTGGAATCGACTTTCAACGTTCATCGATCGCGGCAACATCCTACGATCACGTTCGCCGAAAAATCGAGGGGAAAACAAACACGAACAGCTCGGGGAAATCAGCTTTCGAGATGAAATCCGAAGCCGTAGAAACACATGCGTCGCGGATGATATCTCGATTTTTGGAATCGGGATAAAGCAACAGAAGATCGGCTTATCAGGTTTCACCGTTTTTTCGCTGTAACGTGAATTTTTACGTTCGATTCCAGCTTGGATTGACAAAGCGGAATCAACTTCGCATGCTTTTATTTGACACGTTTATTAACCGTTTGCCAATTGTCTCCACCGTTTTCGATTTTATGACAAACTTGATTCGACAAATTTTGAGGGGTGAAGAATTATCATCTATCTTTTTGACATTAAATATTCGGTTGTTGTTAAAGAAAGAAATTATTGAAGAAGTTTCTCTATGCGCGCATATATTATGATAAAAATCGTGCACAATTTATATAAATTTAATCTTGTCATTTCTAGCAAACAATACATACATTGCTTGATTTTAATGCTCGGTTTAATTAAAAAATGATTGTTGACTGTTTTGATAGAAAGTCTGCAATTTGTGCAAGAGATTCTAATATTTTCTACGCAAGAATCAAGGAACTGCTTAAATCTGAGAATTTACAAAATTTTATAAAAATTGCTCACCGAATTGTATCAAGGAAGTAAAAATTGATTGAACAATATTACTAATATGAATATTACTTTCTACATTTACAACAGAAATGAGCCAGAGACACAAAACAGTAAAAATATTGTTACATTGTTTTCAAGTTGTAAGAATATTAGGAAAGGAATTCGAGGAAAACAAAATGGAAGACTTCAGCAAGTTTTTAAGTTGAAGAAAATTACTGACAAAAACGATATAAAACGAGTTTGTTATAATCGAGATAGAGAATTTTCCGTGAACACGATCCGCAATCGAATGCTTATTTTGATTCGACGGGCGTTCTACTGGATCGTACGACGCCCCCGATAAAGCGTTCCGCGCGTAAATGTGGATACTTGGTGGAAAACTTACTCAGCCAATTGAGCTGGTCGTTGTGTTCCAACTTGTTCTTGAAGCTATCGACTTGCCGCTTGAGTTCACGAAGAGCGACCGATGGTGACGCGTACAGAGCTTCTTGTTGCTCCCGAAGTTGCCGTTCCAAGGCCGCCACACGTCTCTCGAGAGCCCACAGCACTTCCGCCTCGATCACCCCCGTAGAGGCCGGATGCGATCCGACGATCTTCAACAGACGAAACACGTTTTACGTCCGGATCTCCGCGTGTACAAAGAGCGTGTTGTCGAGGAAATAGTAATCAACAAATACAGCCTGAATCACTTAACACTTTGAGTGCCGGGTCTTACAGTGGGCCGATCCTACAGTAATGTTTAAACAGCGGATTTTATGCATTTAAGACAAATAGCAATGAAACATGAAACAGTAAAAACATTTTAAAAAAATTCTTTACATAAGAAATTAAGTTTTAATTAATTTTTATACCTATTATAACTTTGCATAAAGATCTGCTGTAAAACTTTTACATTTTTTACATATTACTTCTTTTTAATTTCAAAAATGAACGGAAAAAATGATTAATAGTTAATGGAATTCTCTTACATTTCATGATAAATGTTGCAAATGTGTTGTGGTATTACAAACTTCTCTCCAATTGTTCTTAAATAGTGTATAAATACTGACTATTTAAATATATTTTGCTTCTGGTTGCTTTTTTGTCAGAAATTTAATTTAATCGTCAATATTGCAAGGAACATGTTGATGAAACTTTGCACATTCACAGTTAGGCCAACAATATTTGATAAGTATGTTTTTCATCGACAGAAAAACAGGCTTTGAAGTTTGAAAAAATTTCATAAACTTATAAAATACCTTTTGTCTGTTTACTCTTGGAAGGGAGAATAGCGAAACTGGAAAAGAACTAAGTGTCATATCTTACAAAATGTACTACGATATCAGCCTGTTTCAATACACTCCTGTAGGAGGTAAATAAGTGACTGCACAAGTCTTTGGAGACTACTTATGTGGATAGTACTTGCATTTATATTGAAACATGCTTTTCGAATTTATTGCCGTTAGTTTTCCGATGTCGTTATAACATTTTCGTAAACTTCATTTTCCAAATGAACAATATAATACTGTATTACTCCATTTTACCTTACAGATTCAATTATCGAAATTATCAATGAGCTTTTATATCCTATGCGTTTGATTAATTACAAAATACAGCATCTTGAGAAATATTTTGATTAAAAGATCTAATTTTTTGCTAATACAACCTGGGATAACTTTATTATCGAAGCATACTTTCGATGCTCCGAAACTTTCTTAATTATGTTTCTTTATGCCATTATTCTCGGATAACAGTTTTATACAGGATTTAATTTTTAAGCGTTCCATTGAAACCAATTTGCACGAACTCTTGCAGAAGTAAATCCAGCTTGCCGAGTTTTCTGCTGAATAAATTTAACTATACTGAACTGAAGTTATTTAATCAATGTCGAGTAGTTTCAACTAGGTCTTACAATTATTGATGTGAAATCGAAGTTTTCAATCTGAATATCCGCGTGAGTCTTCAATTTATTTGTTTCAGATAATCAATATGTCTTTGCCAATTAGTTTCACTGTCCCTTTTTTGCAATCTCTTTTTCCGGCGAATATTGTATTACAATTCCAGTGCATTTTATACGTAATGACAAGGTCGAGGATTTGATGCATTAATGGCAAAAATTTGAGGTTGAAATATAAAACGATATAGTTATATTTCAAAAATTTAGGAATATCGATATACTATTCCTGACTTATTAAACTGAAAATTGTTTCATACTGCTTAAACTCGTAAATGAAAATGGATTATATAGTAAAAATGTGATGAAAATATAATTTCACTAGTTCTAAACAATCATAGGAAAATATTAATTAACAATCAACAATGTTAAATAAACTAACACTAGTAACTGATACAAATAGACTTCATGATGTCGGTGTAATGTAAAAGACAAAACTCTGTCGAGATTTCCTAAGCGAAAAAACAAACAGGGAAAACACGATTTCTGGATCATTACCTGGAGAACATAGGGTGCTTCCGGCGTATTCCCCGGTAAATTACTTGAAATGTTTAAGAGCTTATCCCCCTTGCAAAGCTTCAGGATATCCAGAGGACCAGCCTCTGCCGCATTTCTAAAGAGTTCTGTAACAGAAAATATTTTTTAAATAAAAAAAAGGAACCGAAGAACGGTTTTTTAAAAGTACCCTAACACTCTAATTTTCGACGGGAGCAAGTTTTGGGAAATAATAGCTAATATATTATTACTATGGTTAGCAGTAACTCGCACACCGTATTGCAGTAGAGTGCAAAGAATTAATAAAAACACTAATATTTTCTATAAATTCGAATCCAACCAAATACAATGCCAGCGACACCGTACACAATTTTTCGATATTTTAATTCTAGTATTTTATTGATAGGTTAAATCTGTAACTTGTCTGACAAAAAAATATTCTATTATTTTAATTTAATCTTTATCTCGTGAAATTTCATGTGCTAGTACACACTCCACATTTATTATTGATTGGAAAAGTAACCCGATCACGCTGAAAATCATCCAGGATCGTTGTCAAAGACTCAGTTACTAAATTTCCAATATTTCAGTAGTATAGAGTACCAATGGTCATACATGCCATACGCGAGGTACACACTCTTGTTTTCGTGTAAACAACGTGACATGTTGACAAGTGTCAAGTGCCATTACCAGCTGATGTGATGAAGATACTATTATTATTATCCATTAACTACTACGTATGAATTTAAGAATATCAATGTACTACTAGTGAAAAATGCTGGAGTCGTTATCAATTAGCAAACGACTTTCTTATTGGCATGTATTTTTATGGTAATTTTACAAACTAAATATTAATTATATTTTTTATACAATGTTTATCGTCATCCCCATTCACACTGCGATTGTTAAAATTGCTAAAGGAACGTTAATACTTTCTATCTGGCTCCTGTTTGTTGAAATCGAAGTAAACAAGTTTTTTTACAACAATTTTTGTAATACGTTCCGTACAAGTTACCTTTGTATACAACAATTTTTCAAATACATTCCGTATGTTTAGAAAAATATCCAGGAATTAATGTAAACACTTATTAATTGCATTTAAGTTATGTTTGAAAGAAATACTTAATTATTTGTATAAACGATAGGCTGTAATTATATTTTTTAGCAATAAATAAATAGATGAAACTTCGAGAATGAAGAAGCCATACAAACACATTCCAAATAGTTTTTTTTTAAAGAAGAGAACAAAAATGTTGTATAATTGCGATAATGAAAATGTTAAGGTTGTGAAAACGGAATGAAATTAAATAATTTACAAACACACGTGTGTCGCATTTTTACGCAACGAAATCGCATGACTCTATCAGATGAACAATATTATTAAATTTAATATAAAATATACAAAATAAGGTTCATCCGATATGTCTGCTAATTAACAGAAATATAATAGCGGGACTGTTTATGAGGTATCTACTTGACAAATTCTCCAATTCAATTGTCTCAAAAATGAAGACCTCTATCAAACAATTACATTCTATATTTTTATCTTGTTTCGCTAAAACTATTATAACTAACAAACCTTTTTCGATTTTGTAAAAATTGTAATGTCTACGGAAATAATGATTAAGTTGTTGTATTTATATTAAACTGTTCAATAATTATATTTAACACCACTAAACGACAAAAATTTTCTACAGAAGCCCGATAATCAATAATGTAGCTCCCGGAAGCCAACGCGAATTTCATACAATAAATTAATTTGTTAAAATAACGAAGTTTAAATATACGATGCTTATAAGAGATTAATTTTATGTATCGATCGTGTAAAACAGTGCTCATTGTTCTGGGTTTTATCGAGGTTGCTTGTTTAAGCTTTAATATACATGTTAAGTAGTTTTATTATGAAAATTGTGACATTTTCACAAGAGAAATTGAGGAAAATGTTGCAATTATCGCTTAGCAATGTTTTCAATCTTGTTTAATTGGAGTCAATTTCTATACAATTTTATAGAAACTTGTTTAATACCACTTCGTCTATATTGCATTAATGATCATAATAAAATGTGCAAAATTATTGAACAATAGGTACTAATAATAATAATAATAATCTTTTAATAAATTATTCGATGGAAAGTGTATAACACAATACATTTCACTTCATTAAAAAATGTTTTAAAGATTAGACTCAATAATATGAATTTTTACTATGTATTTTATATTTTATTTAGTTAATAGTAAGCTTTGTTTAATATAGTCATACGATGCTTGTAATAATAACAACACGTATCCCAAACGCGTGATGTTTTTATGCATTTTATACGTCGCGATATAAAAGTTGCAACGGTACCGTGTTTATTTAAATATACAATGCAAATTGCGTTTTAATCGTTTTCATTCCATCGTCAGAATTCCTGTGACACATATTGCCAGAAAACAGAAAACTTAATTCCACTGACAAAGATTCAATTAACATTTTTAATGCTTTTAAGTGCATGACTTTCAAATGCCTGTACAGTTTTTAATAAATCTTATTAATTTAATCATTTATAAATGTGGTGGTGAACATTTATTTGAGACACTTCAATTAATCAAAATTCCTGGAGAAGGACGAAGGTTGAAATGATTCCTGCGGCATCGTACAGGGGACAGTACTAAAAATATTCCAATTTGAAAAAGGAAGATCTACTTTAAGAATTACTTATTTAATAAATGACGAACTGTACTTCTATATTTGGGGTATGCATTTTCAAGATGAAAGAATGCCCTTCAATTAAAAATAAAATTTGTTTAGAAACATTAAATAGATTAAAAATAAAATTTGTTTAGAAACATTAAATTGATTAAAAATAAAATTTGTTTGGAAACATTAAATACATTAAAAATAAAATTTGTTTAGAAACATTAAATAGATTAAAAATAAAATTTGTTTAGAAACATTAAATAAATTCGGCAGGGATCGCAAAAGAAAATTGGTAACTTCTTCGATGGAAAATCATATTCGCGAAACGTTCATTTGCAATTGTTTGTTCTAATTATAGTTTCCATTAAGTTTCGTTAGTATTGACATTTTCGGTATTACTAAACATTTAGAAAGTAAGTTTTTATTAAGTGAACTGCCGGATCGGCCGGCTGGGCCACTGTGGATCGCGTAATTTCGAAAATGTTCGTGGCGCCTATCGCGTTGAACATGTGATTCATTTATTACGTAATGGGCGTATACAAAATGAGTCTCGCGCCATAACAAACGACGCATCACGTTGAAAATCAACGGGGAAGCATTCACCCGATATCTGCCAGCCGAATACATTATTTAAATGTCGCTGCGCCGTATCCTTTCTATTATATCGAGCGTAACGCGCGAGAACAGCATTTTATAAGTGCATGTTTTATTCATAATCGAAACAGACTGTCCAGTTACGTGCAACTCGGGTTAACGCGTGTATTATGCCAGCGAAATTACTGTCACACGGGGACACACAATGCCGAAACGACAGGCATAACGTTCGTTTCCCTTCGCTTTCAGTGGATGGCTAAATGATTTAGCGCGACGAATCGCTGGAATCCCCGTACAATACGCGACATGGAATTTAAAGTAACGAGGAGAGGACAATATACTTCTCGCTTCCTCTTCCGTCTGCCAGTTTAATCTTTCAACTGCCTGAAAACTACCAAGTGATTCGGATCGAAAAACATGTTCAACTTGTAGCGATTCTCAAAAGTATTCGTGCGTAAATAAGTGACTTTTTTAAAAATTATTTTTCGAAAAATTAATCATTATATGGGAACAAGCTTTCCTGGAATCGTATAGATAAATACTTAATTTAAAAGAAAATATTTTCTTTAGATGCTAGATAATTTTTAGAAAAATTAATGATGATACGGGAACAAGCTTTCCTGGAATCGTATAGATAAATATTTAATTTAAAAGAAAACTTTTTCTTTAGATGATATAATTTTTTTTAAATTAATGATGATATGAGAACAAGCTTTCCTGGAATCGTATAGATAAATCCTTAATTTAAAAGAAAATAGTTTCTTTAGGTACTTCCGTTTATTCATTTATTAGGCAATTTGTAACTTTGTTAATGGAAGGATACATCATTTTTTAATAACTCCATTCAATGTAGCTTTCTATCTGAATTGTAACAAACTGAGCTAAAATAAAAATTTAGTTTAATCCTTAACACTGAGCCTACTAGCACCGGTCAAAATGACCGGTTACAAATTTTTTATTTTACAATCATTGAAATAATAAAAATTATTTCATGAGAAATGATTGTATAGATATTTTTAGGAGAGCAGGCATTATAATAAGAGCTGCACAAAGTCGAAATAAAATCAATCTTGTCATTTTTGTACGGAAGCAAGTACCAAATACTTTTAAGGCTCGGTGTAACAGTTTTTTTATCGTTTTAAATTATAACTACTAATTCTTTGTCAAAAATCCATGAAATCCGCAGTGTACTATAACTGCTTCAACAGTAAACCAGCCCTAAAATGTCAAAGAAATTGGCTCAAGTCGTGAGTTACAATAAATTCCCAAAAAATCGTTAATTTTCGAAGATTTCTATCAGGCTGCCCTTTAAATTATTACAAGAGACTCTTGAACACATTCGAGACCAGTGACACAACTGTTGCGTCATTTTGTATTGCTACCCGGTACCCGAAGGAGCAAACTCAGCGTCATTGACTGATTTCAACACAGTTCCTGGATTGTAGACGGAAGTGTCACTGTATCAGTGAAGTGAACTGTACATAGAATGAGCTCCCACAATTGTATATTCAACGGATGGTTTATCCGTGGTATAGTAAGTGTTAGTATTCTGATCGTACTTTAACACGGTCCAATCTATTACCAATTTAACAAAAAGTAAAATAATACCAACTACTGCAAGAACTTTTGCCAAAAATTTGACAAAATAGTTATATAGTACGTGAAGAAATTAAAAAATACAAATGTAAATAATATTGACGAAATTTTAAAAGTAATTGTCTAGGTACATGTTCGGTAATTATATAGAAAAGGTCTGGTACACCGATTTTGATGAAATTTTAATATGTTATGCAGCGATACATTCTGAACAACTTTTTCCTTTTCCATTATAGGGAGTCGCTTTTAGTTGTTGAGATATTTGCAAAAAACTATCGCGAATACTTTATTGAATTTTTCTATTCTTGCATGCTCCGCGGCATCGTAAATCTGTTCCGAGGCCGCATCTGTTTATTTTTATTTCTCATCTCCAAAACGTGTTTACAAACAAAAGATAAACAGATCCGGCCCCGGAACAGATTTGCGTTGCCGCGGAGCATGTAGGAATACGAACAATTCAATACAGTATTAGCGATGGTCTTTTGCAAATATCTCGAAAACTAAAACCGACCCCCTATATTGGAAAAGGAAAAATTTGTTCAAAATGTCGAAATCTATAACATATTAAAATTTTATTACAATCGGAGTACGCAGACCTTTTCTATATAATTACCCCATAAATTATAGTTATATATTCAATCAATACAATAAATACCTAAACTGCGGATTTTTATGTATTCACGAGAGACAGTAAAAAATTAGAGAAATTTGAGAATACCTGTACGATTTTCTCAGCGTATTGAAATTATGAAGTGATGAAATCAATCTCTATTTTATTGCTTTCCACAATCGATGCAACACATTTATATTCTGCGTAATGATGCGCAATCTAGTAACGACGAACGGCCTTACCGAGACGTGTGTAGTCGGGACAAGCTTACGTTGTCACGGAGGGTGCAGGAATACGAAAAATTCAATACAGTATTAATAATAGTTTCTTGCGAATATCTCGAAAACTAAAATCGAGCAGTGGTAACTTGTATAGAAAAAAGTTGTTTAAAACGTCGAAATCTATAACATATTAAAATTTCATCAGAATCGGAGTACGCAGACCTTTTCTATATAATTACCGATACTTTTTAAGGTTGGACGACATTTTTGGACACCCTGTACACAGTTGTTAGAGATTAATTGAAGTCTTTTTCTGATAGTCTTTCTGTGAAAATGGTCATGGTGGTCGATCACTTACCGGCACGCTCACCCTGTGCCAAATAAATCGAATCTCATTCTCCAGAGTCTCGTTAGTCTCGGTATCTGTCTCGTACACTTGTTAAGGCGGAGTCTCGGTGACTCCATGACACAGGCGGAAAAAAGGTAGCCGGCTCAATGAAATGATTCCATTGAATGATGATCGGTAGACTAAAGTCCATAAATTGAACGTTGAACAAACTTGCAGGGCATAATGAACTAACAACCTGAATTAAGAACAACCGTATAAATCTCGGGCGAAATAAAATTACCATTTAACAACCAAGCCACGTAAGCTATCCCATTTAGAGGGTAACGCAGCCTGGCGAAGTGCTGATGAATGCACCGTGTAGACGGGGAGCGAAAAATATTCTTGCCGTTATATTATAGAGGATTAACACGTTCCTCAATGAGTAATGGTAGCGCGAACGCGGACGCTCTGGCAACAATTAATCATCAGTTCGTAGATGCACGGTTTATAATGTAGATTTATTCCCGCAATAAACCGATACATGTTGCTACGCCCGAGCTGCAAATAATAAACGAGAAATTAGTGAACACTGCAGGTTACTAAATAATAGTCGCAGCTGTCGTGAACGCGATCATCCTCCCGCGTTTATTCGCGGAGCTATTCCATCGTGAAAATTATCAAATCGTAGGAATGGGTCAGTTTATTATTAAGACTGATGCTGTTGGAACAATATTCTATTCGCTTTGCCGCTCGTCCTTTGTCTTCTGCATAATTTATTTTGGATTATCACGATTCAAAACCTTTTCAAGGATTTTCATTAAATTTAAATCTGCCAAAATGGTCCCAGCGTTTCCACTGCTGATAATAATATTGCTTTCGTAATTAAATTTGTCGAGGCAGGTCTTAAAGCTGTACAACAGATGCGCGTTTTGTTTATTTATTAAACAGATTTATCATTGCCGACAGAAAGTAGAATTTAGCTTATGTGTATATACGTTCACGTTTGTATGTAATTATTTTGACGAGTTTATAAGGCAAATCAGTTATTTACACGAATAAAGGTGATACAAACGTTCTTCTAAAAATTTTAATATGCTTGTTTAAAAACTATTCATATTTCTGCTTGTCTACCATTCATGTTCGAATGCAATATTGTATTTTCCTACTATTTTTTAAAGATTTTTCTGCTTTATAAAATAGTAATTTCCAAATTATTAATAGCGATTGAAATTAGAAAATTCGATTTGTAAAAACAATGTAAATATCTATAATTAAAATGTAGATTAATAATAAAATGTTAGCTGTTACAAAGACTAATAAATGTGATGCAGAAACATATACTTGAATAATATTCAGTTCACCGGTCTGACCACTGTTGGTTACTTCCACTTGTTCTAATGCTTCGAAAAGAAACGAAAAGAAACGACATTCATTTGTCCAATTATTTTCTATAAGCAATATTTTAAGTGACAAAACACTGAAAATATGTATTAGTTCCTGTTCCCAGCAATCGATGCGCAACACTTATATTCTCCATAAAAATCGGCAGTCTAGTGGTCGCTAGTGATCCTTGCAAGTAGAAACAGAAGACAATAGGCAGACACGTTAGAGAGTGAATTCAAAGGCTCGCGTATACATATAATTCATTAGATCCATAAAGTACCCAATGGAAATTACACAAATCTTATACAGTTTGTTATAATGAGGTTGCGTATTTTGTTTATCACAAAACTAGGTAATTCCCAACAGTAGAAAGATTGGTAATTATTTACTATAGGGGCATCCTCACCGATTTTGATGACCTTGAAATATGTTGTCAAGGTCATCATTCTAAAGAACTTTTTCCTATACATGTTACCACCGCTCGATTTTAGTTTCCGAGATATTCGAAAAAAAACTATTACTAACACTGTATTGAATTTTTCGTATTCCTGCACCCTCCATGAAAAAGTAAGCTTGTCCCGGCGAGGCATTTGTTTAAAATTCTTTTATGTATATGTGTACATTGTATACCTGTGTTATTCATTTTGTGTTTGGTTAGAAACGCCGTTAAGCAATCGCCTATGCTGACATACGAACATTCAAGAAAGAAAATTCAATGTAGTATTAGCAGTAGTTTAAATCTTTGTTTTGGCATCCATACAATTTTCATTTTACATACAGATTTGTTTCAACTACTGTTATGGTGTATGCTTGTTACCCGAAGTGCAAGTTTAAATTGCGTATGTTCGAAACCACGGCATCCTTTCTCCCGTGGGTGTTTCATGACGAGTCTGCAGTAGCAACTTGAATAATATATTAATTATCGATTCGACGCAATGGAACGTCGGGTTGTGATTCTCCCTTATATCAGGAAGATTCATGGTTTCCGAGTGAAAAATGAGTTTCCCAGCGGACGTCATACAAGGGACCATTTATAAAATTCAACTGTTGCTTTCTCATTTTTCCACGCGTCCAACAGTTTTTGCGCTCGTGCATTTACGATGAGACAGGACGCGCGGACGTAACGCGGGCCGCGAGGCGGGTTTTAATTAAATTTCCTTTGCTTGATTTCGAGAACGAACGCGCGCACGTTCGTTCCTGGAATAAACAATTTTACGTTACGGAATATATGGATGGTATACACACAGTTTATACCGTTGCTATATATCTACCCATCGATCTGTGAACGATGGGGGACGACTGCGCGAACAGATTTCTTCCTCGACACGCCCCACTCAATTTGTTCACCGGCAAATATACAATAAAATATAGGAAACTCCGCTCTTTTGTTGGGGAAATCCTCCGGTGACCTGTTTCGCCGGCTCGAACCGAATTGAAATCGTAGAAAAGCGGATTGACGGAAGAACGAAAAATTCGCGGGAAAACATTTTCATTTGCATTTTATTTTTCCACCTCGCTCCATCGCGCGTTAATTTAGAAAAATATGCATCAGCCGCGTACGCGTTTCGCGACCTTAAAAACGTCTCTCATTGTTGTAAATCTATGCAATCCGTCGCAAGGTGGATTATTTCCATGATCTAGCTGGAAAATATTCCATTCAGATAACGATCCAGATGTACGAAATAGCTAGACTGCGGATTTTACATGTTTATTACAAAAATGAATAGAGATCCATTGTTTGTTCGTTATTTTGCTAAGTGACGGTCACGAAAATTTTTTCATTGCATACTGTCGTAGCTAACGTTAAAAAGAACCAAGTGACGATGAAAAATAATGCTACAACATTTGTTCTGTCAAACCGTGAAAATCGCCCACTGTATGTCGATTGGACTGATGAATGAGTGCGCCATTTTCTCTGAAAGGGAACGTGCTATGCAACAAATTTTCATTGCACTGATGAACAAATTTCCTCTGCAACGTGAAGATACGTTACAATTATGTAAATCCTTAATGCGTGCTACCTTGTTGTCCAAAACTCTGTTTTCATTTTATATTTCCGAGACTGTGCAAGATTTATGCTGTAGAACTTTTTCAACGCCACTATGTTTTCTTCATTACATATTTTCGTAACTAAAAGGAATCGAATGATGGTGACAAATAGTGCTACGACATTTTTGTTCCGTCAAACCGTGAAAATCGCCCACTATATGTCGATTGGAATGATGAATGAGTGCGCCATTTTCTCTGCAACGTGAAGATACGTTACAATTATGTAAATCCTTAATGTGTGCTACCTTTTTATCCAAAAACTCTGTTTTCATTTTATATTTCCGAGACTGTGCAAGATTTAGGCTGTAGAACTTTCTCAACGCCACTATGTTTTCTTCATTACATATTTTCGTAACTAAAAAGAATCGAATGATGGTGACAAATAATGCTACGACATTTTTGTTCTGTCAAACCGTGAAAATCGCCCATTATATGTCGATTGAAATGATGAATGAGTACACGATTTTCTCTTAAACGTGAAGATACGTTACAATTATGTAAATCCTTAATGCGTGCTACCTTGTTGTCCAAAACTCTGTTTTCATTTTATATTTCCGAGACTGTGCAAGATTTATGCTGTAGAACTTTTTCAACGCCACTATGTTTTCTTCATTACATATTTTCGTAACTAAAAAGAATCGAATGATGGTGACAAATAATGCTACGACATTTTTGTTCTGTCAAACCGTGAAAATCGCCCATTATATGTCGATTGAAATGATGAATGAGTACACGATTTTCTCTTAAACGTGAAGATACGTTACAATTATGTAAATCCTTAATGCGTGCTACCTTGTTGTCCAAAACTCTGTTTTCATTTTATATTTCCGAGACTGTGCAAGATTTATGCTGTAGAACTTGTTTCGTGCAAAAAAACCGGTTATTCTTAACGCTGTCCTTTTGCTATGACATTTATTCTGAACCTGGTTTTCTAATAAAATTCCCCGCGACAATGATTTTCTATTTTTACACGTGAGGGAAAACTTTGATTCGACGGGACGCAACGGAACAAGTTCCGAGACAATAATTGCATCAACGGGTTAATTACAACCCTTCGAGCGTCTCTGTCGCTGGGACCCCTACCGCGCCACTGCGTCAGAGGACGCGATGATGCTTATTCACCGCAAAACTTTCCGAGCGAGAAGAAGAACGATCGTCGCGCCGCACAGTGGAAGCGAACGGAGCAAATAAATGGACATGGCGATTACTTCTCATTGGCTGAAAATATTGGATTAATTACAGACTTTTTACCCTTATTATGTAGAGTACCTGTACTGAAAATCGTTCAAGTCCAACAATTTAATCAGCTTTATTCTGTTTCCATAGGTTCGTTCCAAATTTCTTCACTGAAATCACTTATTGTTAAAAGTTTTTCTCAATTTTTCATCTTATTTTTTATATTATAGTTGTAATATTCGAGCACAAAGACAGCACAATTCAGCACAACTAACTGATGAAATTATTTAATTTCTTATTTATTTATTTCTTATATATTTATTTAAATTATTTAATATCTCTAAATTATTAACTTTGCACTTCTTTAAACCTTAATATTCAGGATTGAAAACAGTGTGAATCAGACCCTGAGCTCTTTTAAATGTTTTTCATAATCATAGGTTGAAGAATATTTAAAATGTTGGTTCCGTTTAGACGTTTATCTCATTCGATCGAAATGGCACCTGTGCGAAATTGTAGATCATAGTCTACTAATTAAAGTGTAAAAGACTGCAATGTTAAATTCACCTTAAGGTCATAAAGTTTAGTGTGGATTTTAAAATAATATTTCTACATATTCCTATACTTCAAATTTAGGTGAAAGATGTGATGGTGTTAAATTTTTAAGTATCAATTTCGAACTATTATATTTAAGACCACGTCCGGAAAATACGTCGATCCACTGTACAGTGGGGAAATCTGACTTTACTCGATTTAAAAAGAAATAACTTTCGGTAAAAATGAGGTAGAGCAATAAAATGTATTTTAAATGAAAGCTGAATCTTTACAGAATATGGGAAAAATAGGGAGATTATGGTACGAATGTCTTTAACCTTGAAAAAATAACTGTTTAATTATAATTCAATTTTTTGAAAAATTCTGAAGTCGTAGACAAATTTTAAGAACAGATTTGAAATCGGCGTGAAAAAATATATACATAGTATGTTAAAAAATGATGTTTTTCTTCTCGTGGTAACGTAGAAACGACTTTTTCGTAAAATTGTGAAACTTGACGAATTTTTTCAAGGTTACAAACATTCGTACCACAATCCCCCTACTTTCCCCATATTCTGCAAAGATTCAGCTTTCATTTAAAAAAAAACCATCGCTCTATCTCATTTCTATCATAAATTATTTCTTTTTGAATCGAGTAAAGTCAGTTTTCCTCACGCCGCGCCGGTCGCAATGAAAGATTATTTTCCGCCGTCGATAATGCCTCTTTCAAATTACTAAATCAAATATTAGCGTATCGATTAGCCGTCGTTCGAATTGCCTACGAAAGGGGTTCCGGTGAGTTACGCCAATTTCGAATGGCGGGAAAAGAGAAACTGGCGAGAGAAAGAAAGCGACCCGTGCGAAAGCGTAGAGAACAATGGGGTCTTGAATTAGAATCGGGGACGTGAGCGGAGGTCAAAAGGTGCAGGCCGTGGTTTACAAGCTATAAAATTCAAACGCGCCGTGCGCAATCGTTTGCCAAGTAAACTTTTTTAATTGACTCGAGGGGTGGTTACGCCGAGGCCTCGAGGAAACCAATCGGAATGCTTTCCTGTTACTGTTCGTTGTTACAATCTCCCACAATGCCATGGTACATCGACGATTTCAGTGAGTATCGCGGTGAATGGAGTGGGGATTTTGTTTACAAAATCAAATGTTTGTACCCTCGATTTCAAGCAGACCTGGGTGACAATATTTGAAAATGAATTGGAAGCAATGAATCAAATACAAACACGAGTTTGTATGAAAAAGTATTTCAAGACTTATTCGACGTCATAGAGATAAGTACGTAGTGGCAGAGTAAATTAATAATTGAAATGATAATTCCCTAAGATGAAATAGCATTTCATGTGTCTAAATTGCTACGAATTATTATTCTAGGGATTTATATTTCTTACGATTCGTATTTATTATCTTTATGTGTTCGCTTTAAATAAAATTTTAAATTACACAATTTAAAATACTCAGTTCTACATTATTATACTGTCGTCATCATTTTTTCATGACTAGAAGGAAGACAAAACAGTAAAAACATTAGAAGAATTTAATGCAAGCAAAAAGTGATCGTTCTATTTCAATACATAGATTTCTAATGATATTAAAATCTTATATTATTCTAGTAGAACATTGAAATTTCGTTATTAAAATCGTCATCGTATTCTAATTGATAAATACTTGAGTATCATCAGTATTTTTCGCCAGAAAAAGGATTAAAAATACTATTACATATTCTTTTCAATCTATTAACCCTTAGCAGCCGAGTGTCAATTCAGAATCACTCCTATAAATTGCTGTACAATTATTCAAAATATTATTTGCATTATTAAGCATGTTGGGATCTAACCAATTACTAAACATTTAAGTATTGTAAGAGGTATTATTTAATTCCACATCAATGAAATGAATAAAATTATATAGAATGGAATAATTCCAGGTCGGAAGAAATGTTTGATTTTAGAGTTAAAATAGCTTCGGGTTAAACCTAACAGGGAAGAGGTTTCTGTTATACCTCAGTTTGCTATGATTGTACAGAACTTATACAGATTGGACAGAACATTCCTGTTTTGCATAAAGATCAACTGTCTAGTTATTAGGTATGCCATACCCTATGGACTACCCTTATAAGTACCTATTTAGATCATTCATAACCCACCAATATGACTGTCATCCATATTCGCTCGATGCGCACAATTGGGGACTTGTTCAGGGACACGTCACCTGAATTCTGATGACATGGAAGTGACAACGTGCTAATACCTCCGGGATGGCTCTGTCAATTCGAACCAGACTACGATATACAATGGATCAAAAACGTATTTACATGCAGTTTGTTGGATACGAAGGAGTAACCGAAACAACAGGCACAAATCATAAATGCTTGCAATTCCCAAAAAATAATGAAGGGTAATTAATTAGTAAGTCACGAAGTCATCTACTTGTCTAAAATATTTAAATCTTTTGTATATATTTTTAAAACACATGAAAACATTAATGATAACCAGACTGCAGATTTTATGCATTCATGATAAAAATGTGAAATAGTGGTTATATTAGAAAGATTCAAGGACATCAGAAAAAGTGTATCAGTTTCAGTTTAATAAGATAATTGAACAATGAAGAAATTTTTTCATTTTCTTCCTGTGTCTTGCAATCAATGCAAACAGTTTTCATTTTGTATTCCTGCACCCTCAGGTTCCCATGTATTTTTCTAATACAAAACGATTTTTTTTACTTAAATCATGAGGGGAGCCCGCTACTATCAACATTCCTCTTTATAATGAGCCCTCACACAACTCGTAACATGCTCGTATAAGGACAAACAATTGTTTCCCGTGATTGCATTCAATTCCCCATATTTCGTTCGTACAGACAGAGTATAGACAAATCTAAGAATAAGTCTAGAGCCAATTTTAGTTCAGCTAGTTAGACACTAGATGGGACCTAGTCAGGAGGACTAATCTTGAGCAACAGGGCACTGCCACTAGGACAACTTACTGTCATCAGAGGAGAACAACAATTAATACAAATAAATGTTTTTTTTTAATACAAAGTACAAATCAAACAGAATAAGTAAATAACAAGCAGCTCTGTCTCGTGGTCATCTGGCAGAAGCGTCTATCAGTGTTGCTAAATCCTTTTTTCAGCGTGCAGGTTAGTAACACTGATAAATATCCTAAAATCAAGGTATATGCCCTACCCCCTTAATGTAAACAATATTTAAAACAATAGTACACCAAGTGTTAGTGATACCTGAGAGGCGCAACTCGACTGCTAAGGGTTAATCGTGCAGTACTGTACTGTAATGGACGCTACAACAAATTGTCCCTTTGAAAGTGGGCCGACCCTAAACAGAGGACGTTTCGAGAACAAGGGTGTACCCGTGCACGTTCTCCAACAATGTCAGTACAGAGATCTCTGTTTCGCAGAGTTGTCGACAACGTGCTCCCAACGTGGCTCGACAGGAGCCAATGCAAATCAGCACGTCGGTGATTCACCTAAAACGGGGTTAAATTGGCGTAAAACGTTGTACGCTTTCGGATCCGGCCATGGATCACACCCGGTGGGCACCACTTCGGCCAATTCGAAGAGGACAAACATTGATACAAATAAATGTTTGTTTTATACAAAGTACAAATGAAACAGAATAAAGAAATAAGAAGCAGCTTTGTCTCGTGGTCATCAGGCGGAAGCGTCTATCAGTGTTGCTAAATCCTTTTTTCAGCGTGGAGGTTAGCAACACTGATAAATACCCTAAAATCAAGGTATATGCCCTACCCCCTAAATGTAAACAATATTTAAAACAATAGTACACCAATTGTTAGTGATACCTGAGAGGTGCAATTCGAGTGATAAGGGTTAATCGTGCACTACTGTACAGGGTATTAAGAAATGTTTGGTCTCGGCACGCATAGGCGTATTCTACATCTTCGGATCGATGGAGATCTGTAAAAAAAGTTGCTATACAATTGTTCTTGACCTTGAATTTCAAGGTCAAATTTTTTTATATTGTATTGTATTCTACGCATCATGAGGATAGAAAGTATCAGAGGTGGTTTGCTCTTCAAACGTATGTTCGTCAAAGTTTCTTCGACACTTTTTATCCTCATAATACGTAGAATACAATATAATAAAAAAAATTGGGCCTTGAAATTCAAGGACAATTCTGCGCAACCTTTTTTTACAGATCTCCATCGATCCGAAGATGTAGAATACGCCTATGCTTGCCGAGACCAAACATTTCTTAACACCCTGTACTATAATGGACGCTAGAATAAATTGTCCCTTTGAAAGTGGGCCGAACCTAAACAGAGGACGTTTCGAGAACAAGGGTGTACCCGTGTGCACGTCCTCCAACAATGTCAGTACAGAGATCTCTGTTTCGCAGAGTTGTCGATAACGTGCTCCCAACATGGCTCGACATGAGCCAATGCGAATCAGCACGGTAGTCGTCGGTGATTCACCTAAAACGGGGTTAAATTGGCGTAAAACGTTGAACGCTTTCGGATCCGGCCACGGGTCACACCCGGTGGGTACCACTTCGGCCACTTCGATATTACAGGGTTTCCCCCTGTACCCTCTGTACCTGCTGTACTCTCTTTGATCACCCCCCACCTAACCCTGATCAAAGTAGCCCTCCCACTCCTCCCCTCCCGTGCCTTCCACCGATTCGGTTTCTCCCACGCCCCCTCCCTCCCCCAGCCGAGTTGAAAGGTGTCGTGGTCGTATCGAAAGTAAAGTTAGCCGGTTGGAGAAATCAAAGTGGTCTTGTTTCCTACCTTCTATCGTATCGTTCGTCTGCTTACACGAGAGCTGTGAACACGTGAGGTTTCGCGTAAGCGAGAAGAGAGAGAGCAGTGTGTCTTGGCGGCTGTGGCTTTTACGGGCGACGACGCGACGTGTTCGTCGTCCTGGCTCACACGACGACGCGACGCGCGCGGCTCCGTACGAAACGAAACGAACGTGGTTGGCACATATACAGAGAGCCGAAAGAAGGGGGAGAGGCTATCTTCCGACCATCCATTGGCTCTAATAGGATAATGAAACGTGAATCATGGATGTACGGCGGACGATTATATTTTTATTGTGACCCACGCTCAATTTATTCATTATTTTGTTGAGGCCAATATCATTGGTACGAGGTGTAGGAAGCCATTGCTGGTCGGAAAGCATCGCTCGAGAGTTCCTACGGGATACGAGTCCGGACTATTATTATTTTTCATTGCCCCGACCCTAGGACTAGAAAATCAAACTCCGTACAGTGTGTCGCGTTAACCGATCGAAAGGTTATCCGCAAAAACATGGCGAATCAACGTCAACTCTGTTTCGAGGGTGACGTCTTTTACGATCATCGATGAAGAGTGCTGATCTTTGTAGAATGTTGGAATTAATTTTTTCGGCGCACGGTTTCGATCAACACTCTACACTAGGATGGACCTTAGCTATACTTGGCGAAAAATTTTTATCGAGATACAAAACACGACGCCCCCCAGAATGGTGCTCTATAGTGAGAAAAAAATTCGTGTAAGATTTGAGAAAAAATGTCACAGGAGAAATTTGCACTGTTCCATATGGTAAGTATAATGGCAAAGATTGTTTTTGAAAATCAAATTTTTCAAATTTCAAGGTCATCGTCGTTTTTTTAGAATTAAGGTCATATGGTTTTTTCATGTACTTTATATTCATGTTCTATAATAATACTTTATAGTTTCGATGAATTTCAAAATCTTCAATTGAAATGAGCCTCGTGATTCTTTCTTCCGATCGATCTCAAACTTTGCACGAATTTTTTTCTCGCTATAGAGAACATTCTAGGGAGCGTCGTGAAAAAAATTCGTTGGTCAAAAAAGAAGGTCCACCCTACTATACACGCAATACCTAATTTGTAAGTATACACAAACGTTTAGATTTGAATTTAAATCATTTAGACCACGTTTGATATTAAAGATGTTTAATAGTAGAGGAAAATAAAGGTGGTGTTTCGTCCTAGACCTGATAGAGGACTCGTCAGCAAGGCTATCTAGCGGGCCTAGCCTTAGGACGAAACACCACCTTTCTTTTCCTCTACTGTTAAACATTTTTAATAGCAAACGTGGTCTCAAATGATTCAAAACCGAATCTAAACGTTTGGGTATACTTGTAAATTAGGTATTGCGTGGAGAGTGTTGATCGAACCGTGCGCCGAGAAAATTAATTCCAATATCTTAATATTTCGATCGAGATTATAATTGACTATGCCTTTCCCTTTTTATTATTTTAGTAGGTCCGAGGTAATAAATTGTTATTCTCCACTTCTCCTGGATACGTTACTGTTCTCCTAAATTATTCGAGGAAGTGTTTGAAATCGAACTCGTTCTGAATCATAGAGGATGTCTCATGATGGCCACCGGACTTAAGTGTAGTCGTTTTCTTTGGCTTCTCGAATGGTATTGTATGTTTTCATTCAGCTAGGATTCTAGACATTTCTTTGGCAAATTCGTCGACCTGAATATAGTTGGTTTGAACATGAGGGTGACGCGAAATTAAAATGAATGATGTTAATCAGCATTTGTTTTGTTTCCAAAGATACGGTGCACGGTGAAATTATTAAAGCCATAGTATAAAAAACATATTTCATAGTTGATGTTCCTGCAGTTAGAGACTCACCAATTATATTTTATTTCTTGACTCACGGTCGGAATGTTTTACGCGACAGTTTTATCGTTGGTTTGAACATGAGGGTGACACGAAATTAAAATGAATGATGTTAATCAGCATTTGTTTTGTTTCCAAAGATACGGTGCACGGTGAAATTATCAAAGCCATAGTATAAAAAACATATTTCATAGTTGATGTTCCTGCAGCTAGAGACTTACCAAATATATTTTATGTCTTGACTCACGGTAGAAATTTTTTACGTGATAGACAGTTTTACACGTTCGGCTAGTAGTCGGAGAATCAATAACTACAACGAAAGTTAATCGATATCACTTCGAGTTACGCGAAACGACTATTTTCAGCTAGTCACCAAGGGATTCGTTACGGGGTAACCGATGCTTTTCCAATACTCCGGCCCTCTGCGACCTCTCCCTTTGAAAAATGAAGTAACCGGGTGCAGTCTATCTCGCGGACCTACCATTCTGAATCCATTGGAATGTCCCGGAAACGGTCGTTCGACCACCGTCAATTTCGGTCCGCTCGATTTCCGCTCGGAATCGCCGTCCCGTCGAAAGTTCATTCGGTCTCGCCTGGTTCGGTGTTACGGAAAAATCGACGCTGATTGCGCGCCACGGAAACTTACGCAGGACTGGTTTTATGTTCGGTATTGCTGCGCCCTTCGCGAGCACGCGGTATTTCTATCGAGACTAGTCAAAAATACAGTGGACGACATTTCTGTAACGATACTGTTATCAATGGATAATTTTAAGGGGGTATCTTGGTCTATCATTTTAAAAAAAATCTATTTTTCTTCAATTTTTTAATAAGAGACTGTCTTAAAGTTTGAAACCTTTTTTTTTGTTTTGCATATAGACGTCATTTTTATTAGTGGAAACCATGTTTAAGTGTTTTAATCGTTATCGTGATTTTAAAAATGTCCCAGTTTCAACTTATATCCCAGTGTCAACAGTAATTCATCCTTCTCGTCGCAAGGATAAAAAACGCAAAAGAAACCATGGATCAAAACTCTACCAGTCTCTTAAAAAGTTATAATAAAGTTGTTCATTATCAAACTAAATTTCATTTCATCTCCGATGACCTTGACCTTGACATATGTTGTCAAGGACAACATTCTGAACAACTTTTGTCATTACAACTACCCGGTGCTTGGTTTTAGTTTTCGAGATAATTGCAAAAACCTATTGCTAGAATACGTAAAATTCAATACAGTTTTTTGCAATTATCTCAAAAACTAAGACTGAGCACCGGGTAGTTGTAATGACAAAAGTTGTTCAGGATGTTGTCCTTGACAACATACGTCAAGGTCAAAGTCATCGGAGCTGCCTCCCCTAAACGTAAGGTTTACCCATGTAAACTTTATCTGACTGAAAAATGAAAATCAAATCACTTGAGGTTAATGAAAAATATTTACCACAATTTTTTAAGAGTACGATTGAATCATGACCGATGATCATGACATATAATTTCTATACATCCTGTATTTACATATTTTAAAAAAAAGTATATTGTTATATCGCGAAATTCCGTAATGAACTTACACGAGTATATTCGCAAATCCAAAGCCTTTGTTACCGTGAAACACGTTCGAAACGTTAGATGCACTCCACCGTCCGGAATAATTAGTAGCATTAATGCGGTGCCGGAAACAATTAGGAAGTTGTGAATAACAAAAGCCGAGTCCGTGCCAGGTTATAGAAATATTATTTATTCGACGGAGAAATATTTTCACTGCGTTAAATATTTCTCGCCGCTCGGGGTCCTCGGGACGAGGATATCAAGAATAAGAGTTGGAAATTTTAATGCCCGTGCTTTCCGGAATAGGACAGTATGTTATTTAGATTCGTATAACACGGACACCACGAGTTTCTACAATGGGGATATTATCATTTGCGTAATTGGAAGTACGACGTCTCCCGGCACCGTTTTTATATTATAATGCTGGCGCGCTTAAATGTGAACGGACCATTAACTGCTGAAGTATAGTAGGGACGGTTCGAATGTTTAAATGTAGAATTCAAACCAACTCTTCTGTATTATTAAATTATAATAATAAATTCTTAAAAATTGCGTATCAATTCTCTATGCACAAAATGAAGAATTCATATGATTATTGATTTAATAAATAATAATGGTGTTAATTAATGTTCTGAATTAGTTGCATAAAAAAAATACAATTTTTTTTTAATAAAAAAAATAAAAAAAATAAAAATTTTTTTTATGTAATATCGTTTGTTTCTTAGGTGAGAAATTTACGTCTTCTCATATAAATTACATTGTTGAGTGAACTTCTTTCGAAAAAAACAAAAAAAACTAAAAAACTACTGGACCAAACTGGACCAAAATCTAATCAGCTCTAAGTTACAGCGAGACGCGTCGATTGCACCATTCATCATTCTGAACGCATTGTTACTTTTTCTGAAAACGTTAACGAAAAATTTGATACCATACAAACGGACATACGCACACACACACATACAAACATTTTGATAAAAATAGTCTAAAATGACTCCAATGACCATAAAACGTGGACATCTGCTAAAAAATCGATTTTCGATTTTCGGGGTCATTACAGTAACTTCCCTATAAAATCGGGAAGTTAAAAAACAATTATCATTTCAAGACTAGTAAAATAAATAAATCTGTATGCATCACTTAAAAAATATTCATTTTCAAGTTTTGTTTGTTTTTCATTATTGTCTGTTTATATTTTCCTGTAAGCTGATGAATTTCGGTTTTCATCTATTACAATAAATCCAAGTATACAAAATATAATTTTCCGGGCTGTTAAAATAGTCTCGTACGAACAGAATATGAGCGATAACTACTACAAATATTTGTTCCAATTTGGTAAAAATAGCACCGAGCTGTTTACTTTCAATGTATGCGCGTTAAATTTGACCGTAACCTGCGAGCACACGAACTTGATCGCAGAACACTCTTGTAACTTTTTTCCTCGCCTGTCTTTCATCCTGTTACTAAGCGGTGCCATAAAATGACCAACTAAAACAAACAGTTAAAAAATTCATATGTAAATAAAAATAGCAATAGCATAATAGCTCACGAAAGTATTGGAATAATTACATTTGTAATCTTTTATAGAGAAAACATTGACATTTTTTTAATATTTTTATTATTACAATATTTTATTTATTTAATATCACATGGTCAATACAATATGACAAATACGAATTATCGAATATTAGCTATCTATCATAATTATAATATAATCTTTGAATAAAAACGATCTGTGAAGGGACACAGCTGAATATAATCGAATCTGTTTTATACAATTCTCAGAGGATCCCAAATTTGGAAAGAACATGCTGTGTAACAGGCAATTTTTGTTTCTGGCGAGATAGAAAGGCTGTGTTCAATCTTGCTACTGTCGACATGTATTGAAGGCCCGAGGTCGAAGTAAGGGATGTTCGCGAAACGCTCGGATTGATTTGCAGGCGGGGTTACACGAAGCTAACCTCACCTCCCTAATCGATACATTTGTACCTGAATAGTTGGTTCATTGCACCAGGTAGGCCCATAAACACACGTACGGACAACGCGCGCGTTATACTTCAAACACTTCAAAACGAGCATTGAATTATTGGGATAAAAAACTTATGTCTCTATATATATGTAAGAGATAATTGTATAATTACTTGGTAATTATATAGAAAAGGTCTGTGTACTCCGATTTTGATGAAATTTTAATGTGTTGTAGATTTCGAGATTTTTAACAACTTTTTCCTGTTCCAATGTAGAGGGGTCGATTTTAGTTTTCGAGATATTTGCAAAAGACTATCGCTAATACAGTATTGAATTTTTCGTATTCCTGCACGCTCCGCGACAACGCAGACCTGTTTCAGGACCGCATCTGTTTATTTTTTGTTTGTAAACACGTTGTGGAGATGAGAAGCGACAATATCACACACACACACACCCGGTATTTCTAAAAAGAATGTTTGCGTTATGAAATTAACATTCGCGCCAATTTTTAGTATCATATTCGTAATCAGCACGTCAAAATACGTAAGAACCTAAAGTGTAATTTAGAAACACTGGGTGGGTGGGTGTGGTGTCAGGCCGACCCTTTCCGCCCCCTGTTTCCTCCCTCATCTCCACAGCGTCAAAATGTAAACAAACGTTGCATGAGGATAGGCTTACGTTGTCGCGGAGCGTGCAGGAATACGAAAAATTCAATACAGTATTCGCGATAATTTTTTTCAAATATCTCAAAAACTAAATGCGACCCCCCTATATTGGAAAAGGAAAAATTTGTTCAGAATGTGTTGCTGCATAACATATTAAAATTTCATCAAAATCGGAGTATGCAAACTATATAATTACCGAACGTGTACCTACCAGTTGCTTTTAATTTAATTATTTAATTAACTATTTTTTGTCATAAATGCATCAAATCCGCCGTCAAATTATAGACTACCTGGTATAAACTAAATATCAAGCTGAAATTAGTTTGCGAACAATTCCTAAACAGTGTTATTTCACCAAGATTTAATTCATTCTACGCGCGATTGTACAAACTCCTGATGTTCAAATTGCATAGGCAAGGTCATAATCGGATAAGCGATAGCAATTAAAATTCTTCGAGTGTCTTCCAGAACAGAATAGGAGTTTACATCGCTAATTATGCAGTATTACCCGTGTTCCGCGCACGTGGAGAGCAGCATAGAAATCCCAAGATCGTGCAAGCTGAGATGCACTTGAGTTCTAATTTCATGGAAATTGCTATCTTCATAATCTGGATACGCCTTTTAATGGTATGTATTTCCGGCAGAAAATTTCGTAATTCACAAATTTTCGCATCGAAACGGTGATGTTTTACTGTGAACTTCTGTTTAATACTTTTGTTCAAATGTTACTCGGGAAGTACAAATAAATATTTTTAAGGATAATTAAAGAAATGTTGACACACCTTAGCCATAACGAGTACTATTAAAGATCAAATTATTATTTCAACTATCTGAATTTTACAATGTCGAACGAAGTATAACAAAATAGGATCCTTGCAGAATTGAAATTCATTCATAAATTGAAATTAATGTTACGAATGAGTTAAAATTTAATGAACTTTTAATTTTGTAGAGTAGTTTATTTAGATTGTGATTCCCAGCGAACTCTCGCGTAGCGTTCGCATCAGTTTAACTCGTGATCAAATTCTCCATTTCAATTACATTTCCGTTCAATGGAAAGATATTGATTAATTTAATTTTATCAATTCGTATGTATTACGAACTATTAACGAGTAAATGTATTGCTTTAATTAGAACTCAATGTTTAGATAGACGTTTGTAGCTGTCACATATTAATTCGGACTCATCAATTTTGATTGACTAGTAATCATCTCTGGCCAAATATTTCAACTGACGATATAATTAATTGCTTTGTGTTCAAAATCAACAATTGTCATTCTGGGAAGAAAAAAAAATTAAGGTTAATCGTGTTTCACATCACTAAAAACTATTGTATAAATAAATAATCCAACATATTTAATTAATTTGAATTTTGCATTGTTCTATCTAGATTTAATTTAGAATGAATATTTAGGATTTCGTACACCACGGATTGATTAATCAAACAGGTTTAATTGTCAATTGAATAGAACAAATTCCATGTTTCCGATTTAACTAACATGAAAATGTCGTTGCACGAATGTAACATTTCGTTGTAAAAAAACATTTAGCATTTGGAATCTCACTGAACAATAAAAACATTAACAATGCCACTAAATAACACACAAACAAAAACATTCCTCTATTATACTTCCGTAACGAATGTTTCGGAACAAATTATGAAACCACAGCGATAACGAGAAAGCTCACTTTGTTCAGACAATTGGAAGTCTGTCATGGTAGAAATTTTCGCCTGTAATATATCCAGAATCATCAGCGTGTCGAGGATGAATAAATTAAAAAGAGCTCAAAATCATTTTTGGGATGAAAGCTCGTGTAAAAAATTTTTCGTTTAAGGCAGCACATAGAAAAAAAATACATTGTGGCAACCGACCTCGATTACATCAGAAACAAAAAATAACGGATCAGTTAATATTCAATGTCAGTAGCATGACATTTTAGGTGCCACAATAATTTAGTGGTTTGGTAATTGCTGTGAAATCGATACAACGATATTGGCCTGGCAATTACCAATTTCTACGACTGACACAACGACGCTGGCAACCGTATGTATAATTAACGATTCGTTAGCCCAAATTAAACACGGGGCATCATAAAGTTGTGGTATTGCACGATATTGGAACGATAAGCGACACGCGAGAAGTTAATAAGGAAAATACAATTTTCCGTGTTGTTATCGGTCATTTAAATGCACATTGCTTTGCAAGGGAAAGCTGTATTTATTATAATCAATCGTTGACAGACCTGTTCGTCACGGCCGTTGATCTGTCTTCTTTTTTCAATTCGTTGGCGATCGTAATTTTAGAATTCTGTTGTTATTTTCGATTTTCTATTTTTATAAATTTAACTATTGTAGGAATTAAGTCGTAACTAGAAATAACACGTTCGTAAACACAATAGTTTAACGTTTAATTCCAATTATCTTGAATACAATTAATTAAATTATCTCATTTAAATCTCCGTCTGAGATCAAACACGTCTTTTCTATTCAATACGACAAACCAGAATAATGAATAACGCAAATTATAAAATATGAATAACTTCTCCCTACACTATATATAGGGTTGTCTGCTAATACACACATTCAACCCTATATATTGTTAATGGTATCGTTTCAGATTTCAATACTGCTTGGTAATTCTGTTCAGGATACGTGGCTAATTATGATTGGCCGATATTTGCTGTCAGTTAATTAGGGTAATCCTGTTTATTGATAATGCACTCCAAACAAATAGGAAATTATACAGATAATTATCATTGTGAGGAGAATGGTTATTGAATTCTGGTACAGTTTTTAGTATAACATCACGAGTGTGATAAAATTCAATGTAAAATAGTAAAATGTGAAATATATCCATTCGTTCTTTGTTTTTCACAAGTTTTCAGTTCCATAAGTAGATCTTTTCGTGCACTTCACTTTACTTTGCTTCTTTTTTTATTTGTTACTGTACCTTTCATTACTATTCGATTTAATTTTTGCCATATCTTCTTATTTCATCTATAATGCTCTTTATCTAGAATAGTATCCTATCTACTTGCGTGCATCGAGTAAGTACTTAACCTAAAACGTTAGGCTGAAGTGAAACTCGTTTCTCATCCTAGTTGCAATTCACACCGCAGTATTAGGGACAGTCCAAGTAATTTTTTGTCGTAGTAATGAGCTCCTTCTTCGCCTTAATGTACGCAATGCCGAGGGCGTAATTTCTTTATTAAAAAGGAAATAGATATCTAAGTAATAATAAAACTTTCTGTTATGAAATTTAAAGCAATATGTATGAAGAATATACGATCATGCGAACAACAGTCCTTTTGTAATCGAGATAGAAGAAAAATGGTGTTCCTTCAAGGATGTTCTGGAGGTACAATGGGAGACGAAAGTACAAGAAATTTTTTTTCCATCAATATATTGGCAATGGAAGCCATCGACCATTATATTTTGCATTAAAAAAATAGATTAATTCGAAAAGCTATCGTTTAATTAGTAAATTTCATGTTATATTTATTTTTTAATCAAATTGTCTTCATATTATAAAAAATTGTAAGTGACTTTTGCGATTGATTGTACCCCCTGATTTCAACTTCAAGATAATAAATTTTGTGATATTCAATATATTGTACATATAATTGCGCAATAAAAAATCAAAAATAAATATTTAAATAAATTGAAAATACATCAGAAAGCAATATTCATGATTATTATTGAAAATAAACATGTAAAATTTGCGTAAAATTATGTTCTGATAATAACATAAAAGGTGATATTTTTGTTTTGTAACAGTTTATAATTTTTTGCTCTGTAACTGTTTAGTGAATCCTAATAATTTTTTAACACAATTAATTACATAACTTTTACTATATTTTAAATAGGATTTGTAGTGGAATTTTATGAATTTTCCATAACAAGACGTGTTAAAATATGCAACCTTCAATTTGCCATAAATATTAAACCGTGCAACGAATCGAACCCAAACTTTGGTAATTGCATTAATTTAGTAAGAATTATATCTTGCCAAATTCCCAAAAATTTTGTTGCATTTTTAATTACCTCCAGAACATTCTTAACCGTTTATAAAGAATTTTTCTTGAAACCATGAGATTCCAAAAATGTGAAAATGCTTGCCTCGCCAACGAGAATACATTTTCATTGAATATTGATTTTCACGAATGTGAATCCCATTGGGAAATAATACCGCAGCGAAACGTATACCTGAAGTTATAGGCGCATTTACCGTACCACTATTTTCGAGTCCGTGAAAGCGATGATACGAAGAAAGTTCGTCACAAGGCAATATTTGACATCGCGATCCAATTCCGCCGCGAATTGCCGGCAAGAGCCGCACGAAAATTTTCGGTTAACCACACGGACATAATGACTTGCTGGGTAATCGACAAACCCGAAAATACTTTCGAGCTGCGCCGGCCCCGTTTCCGGCTTGGTATTCCGCAGAGAGGAAATTTCGCAATGCTGGCTGGCCAATAAGGGTCAATTTAGCCTGCAAACGTTATCGATTCACGGCGGGACACCGTCGGCATGTTTTTTTGCGGCTCGACTCGGCGACCGGCCTCGTTAAAAAGCTTTCTAATTAAGTAGAAGAGAAGAATGTACCGGCGACACGCTTCCCTCGCGAAACGGTCGTATCGCTGCGGGGGTGACAGGGTTACGAAAGGGTTTGAGAAAACGACAAACGACGAGTTTATTACGCTGAGAGGCTTGAGAGTTTCGCGACTAAACGGTAAGAAGTATTCGTAGATCGTCCTTGCACAGGGTCGTCGGGGTAAGTTCGGCAGAGTTATTGGATGAAGAGAAACCTTTTAAATTCCAGAAAAATGTCGATACATTCTTTTGTCAGTTTGTACAAAAGTCTCAGATGAAAAGATAGGATTGAATTTCTTTATGTTTGTACATATATATATATATATTAGATATTTTATTATATACAGTATATATGAATATAATATATATATAACCGAAGAAAATGTACACTGTGTATAGTGTGATTCTGTACCTCTGGATAGTTGGAGATCAGTTTAAAAATAACATATATATATATAAAAACTTTTGAAAAACCACGCTTATATTAAAAAATTTCTAAAAAGGAGAAAATAATTTTTTAAGATATTACTGACTTAACGTAATCTTTGTGTTATTTATAAATCTAAAAAAATATAATTTTCTCCGTTGTAGTGCATTTTAATATAAGCGTGGTTTTTAAAAAGTTTTTTTTATATATCTTTATTTTCTACTTTTTAGTCTTTTCTAAATAGAACGCAAAATATAGTAATACTGGTCGTACAACCGAGTATTTAGTGAGTCCTGGGTTCGATTCCTGCTGAGATAACTGCTGAGATTTTTTTATCTCATAAATGCAAAGTTAAATTTTTTTTAATATTGTATTGTTATCCTGAGCTATGTTTAAAGTTTCAAGTTTCTAACTCCTTGGGAAGTGGTTTAAAATTCGTTTACAAGATGACTGTAAAAAATGGACTGTAAAATTTTAATTTTTCTTACTTTAATGTTTCGTAAACTATTTTATTCCATACGTTTACAGCGTATCCCAAAATGGTATAAACGTGGAGCGGATGAGTCTACATCTTTCGTTATTCGATGCAATCGAAAAAAAGCAATTTTAACTTTGAGATCTACATCTCCACTGATCCAGAGATGCAGAATTGCGCTTTAGTGGTTTTAGAATCCTATTTTTTTGTCTGTGACTCTATTGTATGGTTTCATTAACCTACCTATTGGACTATAAAAGAGAGCCACGAAACGAAAAACGATTACCCCCTGCCTGAGACACTTTTCTCAGGATGGAAATGAGATAGCAATTAGACGGAATCTCCGTGGAATTGAATGGAGAATCCATGGAAAAGGTAAAAGGGATTTCGACTTAGCTCTGCGAAACCCGAGGGCCGATATTCGTATCAAGTATTTGCCAGTGTTGAACACGTTCGCTTACAAACACTGGTTAATTATTCTTCTTTTGTGCAGAGAAATGAATTACAAATTTGCATTATTGGTTTATTTTTGTCTGAATGGTTTTATATTCCGGTTTTGTTGATCATATTATTAGGTTACCTTTTCCATCGTAATCTCTCGTTACCGAATGACAGCCGACTACACACGTCTCGGTAAGGCCGGTCGTCGTAACTAAATTGCGAGTCATTACGCAAAATATAAATGTTTTGCATCGATTGTGGAAAGCAATAAAATAAAGATTGATTTCATCACTTCATAATGTCAATACACTGAGAAAATCGTACAAATATTCTTAAATTTTTTACTGTCTCTCGTGAATACATAAACATCCGCAATTTAGGTATTTATTGTATTGATTGAACATATAACTATAAATAAGTGGTATAAAGTATGGGGTAATTATATAGAAAAGGTCTGCGTACTCCGATTTTGATGAAATTTTAATATGTTATAGATTTCGACATTTTGAACAACTTTTTCCTGTTTCAATATAGGGGGGTCGCTTTTAGTTTCCGAGATATTTGCAAAAGACTATCGCTAATACTGTATTGAATTTTTCGTATTCCTGCATGCTCCGCGGCAACGTAAACTTGTTACGGGGTGCGTCTGTTTATTTTTTGATTGTAATATTTTTCATTGTATATTGGGGTGTATGTATACAATGTATATATTTATATATAAATACTGTAAATAACATATTAAGATAGGGAGAAGGCAATGTAAATATTTAAGGAACGGAGAAAGGAAGGAAGAAGAGAGAAATGTAACGCTGAAAGACATATATTTATGAATAAAGATACTACTACATCCCGCTTGGAAATAAATATTTTTCAGATAATATATTATTGAATATATCTAATATATTTCGTGGAACACCGGTTAAGAACCAGTGCCCGAAAGCAATGCGTTTTTTGTTGTCCCCCTTTGACAAGGCTATGAAATTGCCCGGAAACTTTTCGCCCATCTGCACTCGACGTTGGCAATCTTTGAAATTTTCACGACGCGAAGAATGTATTGATTAACGCCAGTCAACAAGTCGCGCATCTTCAGAATGTGCGCGGAACGCTGGCACGAGAAAAAGTCTATGCATGTTTTCCTCCCGGACTCCTTTTGCGATTGGCTGACACGAGTTCGAGAACCCGGCGAAGCGGAACCAAAAAGGAAATTCTAAAGTGGAAGGCAACCAAAGTACCATAAAGACGAACTTATACCGCTGGCACAATATGAACTCACAGTGAATCTAAAAAGTTTTGAAATATCAATTGAAGAAATTAACAATAATTAAACTATGATCATTTCGTAAAAAAATACTATTACAATCAGTTTGTGCTCATTTAGAAAGAAATAAAACTCTATTTTCGTAACACGTCCTTCACTTTATTCTAAGATTTTTCTCTGCGGAAACTTTCAACAAATTTTTTCGTAATTGAAACTACTATAGTACTTGTTCCTCATTTTTGTTCTATAAAACACTGAACAAAAATCATACATTTTAAAAAATCGATGCAAAAAGGAACCCTTCAATATTCAAATCTATGGCAGCTTTATTTAAAAGATAAATTTTTCAATCATTTTTAGATATTTGAATTTACAACATTTTGGACAAAATGGGTCGTCGGAGAAAATTATTTTGTAAAAGTAGTTCGGGTTTGGACCTGCCAGTTCATTTTTGCATTCTGGATCGATGGACCAATCGATTCATAAAAAGCAGAAACTGATCGTAATTTGTTCACTACTCAATTTGAATGATTATTTTGGATAGAACCAAGTTGAAAATAATCTTCAATTTAATTATTAATATCAAAGCGACAAGTCTGACTCGTATCTTAACAACAATTTACTAGAATGCATTTTGTTGCTCGCGACGCTTTTGCAGTGTTCCGAATCCCTTGCAACTACGTTTGTGGCAAAGCAATTCCCGTTAACTGACCGACAACAAACCTGCGCAAATTGGAATGATGTTATTAACCTAATTACGTGACGCACTTCAGCACAAAATCGTTTGTGTGTCCACAATGCAGCAAGTTGCACATGAATGGAGAAGATCGTCGTGTATCTGACTTCTCGTATGGCCGTTGGGTCCGATGTGAAATGCTCATTTCTATTGTTCAGTAGAATTACCAAATCAGTCAAAGTAAATCGCTGAGCACTTTACAATATCAATAATTGTTAAACGGAAAATGCAACTTACGATGTGTATTTATGCGTTTAATGATTTTTTCATTTTTAATTAAAATTAAATTTATAATATTTATAATGAAATGTTATTCGACAATATCTGTTGGAATTCAATTTAACAGAATTTAACAGGAATAATGATGGAATATAACGAAACACAAACGTTTAACAAACACTGAGATCTAATTTTCTATTGAACTTCAAGTGATATAAAAATAACTATCGAAAGGAGTCTGCTCCCTTAATTAAATTATTCAGAAAATACTAAAATAAGTAGTATTAGCATACAATCAGTATATAATAATACTAATACAATAAGACGTGTAAATATTGATTTTTTAAACAAACGCAATTTCATATATAAAAATAATTATCTAATTTCGTTTATAATATTTCAACCCTTCAAAGGCATGAAACCCTTTAATGATCGATACGGGTTAAAAGCGGGCTAAACCTTAGGCTACCGTAGTGCAAATACTCAAGCAAAACCTGTAAAAAAGTGCTATCGGTCGAAAGGAAGCTCTTGAGAGCTAAGTGGAGGATTCTTTCAGATCTCGAACCAAGTGGTTTCGGCTCTACGTTTGATTTACGACCGTAGCGGAGGTCGGTTGAATTAGCTATACTCGGTTTTATGTTTATGAGATAGAAAAAGGATACACTACATAAGGAAAGTGTACTTTATGCTGCGGTAATATTAGTTATTACATTGTTCCATTCGTTCGTTAAATCATTACGAGTGCGATCTTTATGCAAAATAAATAATTACAATTATATATAATAATAATATATAAAATAATATATATATAATAATATAAAATATATAATAATATATATTTTAAATAAATAATATATAATAATATAAAATAATAATATATAATAAGTATAATCTTTATGTTGTGAGAACAGGCTACATTTCCGACAATTAAAAAGTATGCGATTCCCGTTAGAAAAAAAGCACTGAATTGAATATAGTAATAAACAAATTCCGTAAGTAAGCGCATCCGAGGCAGCACGAGATTAATTAATTATTATAAAGTTAAGCGGTAAGAGAAATTTCAAAATGTTAACTAGACGAGTAATATTATTTACATTACGACATGGAACATGTAAATTGAATATTCTAAGATTATTTTCGAGCAGTTTATGTAGCAGATGTTGATGGATTTATCGATCTTGTAAAATGAAAGGTTAATATTTACGTCATAATTCAGTCATAATTGGAAGATGCCAGGAAGATTTGAAGCCAATCTAAAAGGGATTAATTTAGCTTCATTTTCAAACTATTAAATACGTCTGCGAATTCAAATAATCGATGTTTTTAATCGATGGTTATTGCGGAATAAATAAATTGATATTTTCAACGTTTCGGTCTAGTTTAAGACCATTTTCAAGAAATATATAATTGCGTCTGTAAAAATTAATCAATGTAAATTATATAGTTGAAGTTTAATTTCTTATTAAAAAGTAAAAAGAAAAGGAAAGAAAAAAAACGAAAAACCAATGGTTTTATGGGGGAAGCAGTTATTGCGGAATGTCCCTTAACAAAATTAAATCACATACTTTGCACAGTTGCATGGAAATAAATGTAGATATTTGCAATCCATTAGAGTTAGTTGTTTGAATAATGGTGCTCCTACGAAATAGTTCTAACATTCGACATTGCCTTTGGCACGTGGTCAAAGAAGCTTAAACCAATATTATCTTATAATCTGCTCGTCCACGTGATCGGAATGGATGAAAGCGTTAATGACGAGATTAGGGGAGCGTCTTAGAGCTCGCAAGTGCAATGATGATAGGAGCCACGACTAATTACGCTAAACACACTGTCGCGTTCGAGACCAAAATATGGAAACGCAGTCATGATCTGGGATTAAGGGGGAACACAAACGTTAACGAGCAAACAAGCAGAAAATCAATTCCGCCGATGCACCGACAGGCCAGTCCTGGTTGTCATAATTCACTGAAAGCGAAATGAAACGCGCTGACGCGCTCGGTGACGCGGACCGTTTAGCTTCGCACAAAAGAGACCGTCCCGAACCGTTATAAAAGGGTTATATCACGCAACCGCAGGCGTGTTCAAGTGGTTTATCATTTTCCGAAACGAATCTCTGAAGAGCCAGCATAGAGGTACATTCGGATACGCATTGTTCGAATATATAAATAATATAAAAGATTATGTGGTCCAATTGTTTTTCCACTTTTTAAATCCACTGTTCTCGTTTTTCAAGACATTTGAAATCGTATACGAATATGTATGAAGGACGTTCATTAGCATGAACAAACTTAGTGACGTCTGAAAACCATTAACCATTCAAGTTCATTTTTTTTTAAACGAACAAGTTACATAACATCAAAATGACAGGTTTTAATATTCTTAATTTGTGATTATTAAGATTGTAAAGATGATTCCCTGAGGAATTATTTACTAAATTTATTTTTTGGGCTATGAAAACTATTGGAATTACTATTGGAAAAATGGCCAAACATTTTGATAGACGCATACTTGTTATTTTTATAAAATACGTAAATATATGAAATAGTTATTTCTAGGGTAATATTATATTTATGTAAAAAATTTAATGTTATCGAAGAATCATTGAATTCATATATTATTGACGATAATATTTGATTTATATAGAAAATTTAATATTATTGAAGAATCATTGAATTCATATAAAAAATTTAATATTATTGAATAATTATATTTACCTCTGTAAACCTAGTGTTCATAACTAGATTCTATATTTCACGAATTTATAACAAAAAAATAATAATATGAATAAAAAATAAAAAAAAATAATTACAATAAAAAATTTAATGTTATCGAAGAATCATTGAAGTCATATATTATTGACGATAATATTTGATTTATATAGAAAATTTAATATTATTGAAGAATCACTGAATTGAATATAGAAAATTTAATATTATTGAATAACTATTTTTACCTCTGTAAACCTAATGTTCATAAATAGATTTTATATTTCACGAATTTATAACAAAAAAGAATAGATGAATTCAACTGTAAAACAATTTCAACAATTTCTGTACGGGAAATTCAAAACTATATGATATCTAATAAACACATATATAATATAACACATACGATGAAATTAACGAGTCTCGTAATACGTAAAATCTCTTATATCGCTATGAAAAATTCCATTCTTCTTATTAACCGGCTAAATGAGTTTCATAAAGACTGTCCCTTCGTCGTAAACGAGACGAATTCTCAATGAGGAAAAGTGAAGATTAAGTATTTATCTGGGCGACGTAAAAGCTTCTTACGAGCGGATAATCGTACTTTTCATTTGTCGTGGAAAAAGCGTAGGAGAATAAAAAGGCAGTCCTCCATTTGTAACGTAGATTTGTGTTTCTAATTAAGTAGAGTACTGTCAATGTTTGAAACCGACCGTACTTGACAATAGTGAGACCGACGTAGCTTAATATCATAATGTTATCCATGATTGTCTATAAGACAGCCAAGTGGAAGTAATTATGTGCTAGATCTATGTTTATCTAGCTGCTCGTTAGAAACGAGGAAATGAAACACAGTTGATTGACAATTCGAGTCCTATATGACCGCTTTCGGGAGACCTCGTTCGATCGACAGGTCGCGGCTCCAAGTATGTGTAAACATAATTTCGCGGTAGTGCTTACGAGCTCTTTCATATCGGCAGCCTAGCCGGGGGTGGAAGGTGAATGTTGCGGGAAAGATTTCGTTGGAGATTACTCGAGTTTTATTGACTGAAAGCGTCGATCAATAATTGAGTGGACTATACGAGTATTGAATAATCTTCAAATTGCATTGCGCATCCGAGCAATCTCAATCTTTCACGAATAGCCAAGTGCCTCGATAGCTGTCATCGGGCTCGAGTGAAAAGATTCGATCGATGGGCAAACAGATGACTACCAAACTCACTTCTTCGGATATTCCTCTGCTTCGAGATACTTTCGACCGTTCTACAACCCCTGGCAAAAAGTTTTCGATCGCGTTTTAAAGTCACATAATTTTCTTTAAAGTGAATCAAACGATTTGACACGTTGGAAGACTTATAAGAAAAGGTCGCAGTGATACAGACGCTGATTTTTACTTAAACTTTTTGTTTACAATAGACATTTGACAGTAATAGTCATGTTATCAAGATAATTAATATTTAATTTTATGATATCTAGAAAATTCATTGATAAACTTCAAGTTTAATTACTCAATATCGACGACCCCACCACTGTGACCTCTCATTATTAGTTTTGTTAATTTTAATTCTAACCAGAAGTAATTTTCTCAAAATTGAATCAATTATTGAATAATAAATTATGAATTAGAGCTCCATCTCGATCTCTCTCCCTTACGTATACACGGACTGCCGCCCTCTAAATTAATTTTGAGTGATTGATCCAAATGGAGAGCAAGTGGCGTTTGATATATCCGTACGTCACGAATGTTTAAGGATGTTCTGGGGGTAATTAAGAAAATAAATATAACATGAAATTCACTAATTAAACGAAAGCTTTTTAAGTTGATCTATTTTTACACGTAAAATATACTCATGAATGGCTTTCATTACCAATATATTGATGGGAAAAAGATTTCTTGTACTTTTGTCTTCCATTTTACCTCCAGCACATCCTTAAGGATGTTTTTATTTTGGGTTCCTATTCTGAGTCTTATTAAGGATGGTCTTATTCGTTAATAACTCCTCAACAAAGCCGCGGACACCATTTTTGTAAAGGAAAATGTCACTTCGAATGATCTCAGGATCCTCCCATTTGCGGATGTTCAAGGAATTTTGATCCTGTATGAAATTGTACAGCTAAGAAACGTGTCCTAACCTTTACGAAAATCCGTTACAAAATTTTCTACAAGGATAATTGGAATTAATTTTGTCGGCGCATGATTCGATCAATTTCTACACAATTTCTATAGCAATTTTGTAAGCATACCCAAACGTGTCGATTCGGATGTGAATCATTGTATTTGTATTTGTAGCCACGTTTGCTATTAAAAATGTTTAATAATAGGAGGAGTCCGTTTCTAGAAGGACTCTACAAATTCTACTTTCTACAAACTCCTTTTCCACAAGGTTTCCCGCATGAGGTCCTGGCTGCTGCTCCGTCATTCAACTTCTATCAACGCGACGATCAATTAAACGAACTTACCCTTAAGCTCCATGTCCGTGATCTGATCCGCTTTGTAGGTGGCCATCTTCCTGCGATCGCCAACGATGAAGTAAATATTCGTATATTCGTCGTCGTTATTCCCGCCGGTTCCGTTCCTCGCCTCGAGGTCCATGGCCAGGCAAATAATTTTGGCCTTGAACCGGCTTCCGCTTCTCTCTGCTCGACCTTGCGACAGCTTGCGAATCGACCCGGCCTTGCTACTATTCGGGGCTGTAAAACAGAAAAACCAACCGCGACGTTAGTCAAGTTGCTATCGTTTCGCTTTCCACGGATACCATCGGCCAGAGACAGGATGAAAGAGAAGCATACGAGGTCACGCGAGAACTAGAATGTTGGCAAAATGATAGGACTCCTGATGTATGTTTAAAAAATTAAATGAACAAAAAGAATTTACCAGATTCGTTTAAACATTTGCAACTCCGATAATGCGACATTTGAAATATGAACTTTCATACATAAAATTCTCATTTTATATTATATAAAAATATTTTTTAATCCTCACTTTTTCATATGAGATAAATATTGGATCTAACTATTGTATACATGTTTAAGAAATGTGAATTGAATGTTTAAAAAATATAAGCTAAATATTCAGAAAGTATAAACTAGATATTTAAAAAATATAAAGTAAATATTACAAAAAATGTGAAATTAATATTTGAAAAATATAAATTCAATATTTAAATGACATTCAATCGAAAAGAAGAAAAAGTTAGAAACAAATATTTTTCTCATTTTGTAATATTTATGAACTTGAACTTGCTTTATATAATGTTGCCAAGGAATAAATTTTTTTTCATTGTAGCAACCGTATCTTTTTATTATACATTAAATGATTGCATAAGTACGTGTCCGATTTGAAAATAAAATTCAATGGTTAAATTTCAATGATTGGTTAAAATTCTGGTTAAAGATTAATCGAGTTGGTCACGAACTCATGCAATCATTTAAAATATACACTTGTAACTAATATAGAGCTGGAATTGTTGGTGTACTATGTAAGGCTGGAGTGCAAAGTGTATCCTATGACTGTAGATGAGTCGACGATGCGAGAGATCCAAGTTACTTTTCTCTATCTATCTTCGTGTCATTTAAGTTTTCGATTCCTGCATCATGTTACGTACACGAAGATCGATGGACTTTTCAGAACTCGATTCGTCTCTCTTTCTCTGTATCGCCGATAGCGGTGTCACGACTACATGAAGGGTCATTTTGCACAAGCTACAGTTGATCCAAGAACTATTTCTGCACTACTACACCAATATACCTAGACCAATTTTAAAGCTTGAAGCGTCTACTTTCGAAAGCTATCGTTCATCTCAGTCTAAGAGATTTTTTCATGATACTGCGACTGAGAAACTAACAACGCTTTCCTGATTCAAAATGTTACAAATTGCAATATATATAAAGAACTGATCAAATAATGTGTCCTGATTAAAACCATCGTAGATTTAAAATTAAAATAATTTTTATGCTGATTAAAATGAGACTATTTGATTGATGATTTAGTGGACATAGAATTGTATGCAGTGTTGAAACTGTTTAATTATTACACTGTAAAAGATATCTTTGGAACTGTGAGCACCGATTGGAAAGATATAAGAACTCCATGTCGAGTCAGAATGTATGTAGTACCACAAATGAGTAGTTAGGGTATAACGGCCTATCGTAAAATTTTATTATAACTATTCATGGATGTAGTACAGTTCCTTATCACGTGTAGAACAGTTCCTTATAATCATTAATGCAGCGTTCGCTGATATAGGAATCGTTAACGATCCAAAATGTGAATATAATAATGTCATGAAGTTTGATTACCATCAGTTGTAGAAATCTTAATTCCAAAGTGTGAATATAATATTATATAATATCACATAATCATGAAGTTTGATTACCATTATATGATTTAATACAATAATAAATATAATTATATAAATCAATTCTGATAATTAAACAGTTTCAACACTATATACAATTCTATGTCCACTAAATCATCAATAAAATAGTCTCATTAAAATTATTTTAACTTTAAATCTGCGATGGTTTTACTCAGGACACATTATTTTATCAGTTCTTTATATATATATATATATATATATATATATATATATATATATTTCAATTTGTAACATTTTGAAGCAGGAAGAAATTATAATTTTAATATTATATTTTTTTTAGCTAGTATCACATAATCATGAAGTTAGATTACCATCAGATGTAGAAATCTCAATTAATCGTATATTACTACGTGTTCTACTATCTTCGTCGTTAGAATCACCTTCTTCGTACGAATATCGTGTAACATCAAGAATTTCAAACTCGACCGCATTTATTATACAACGATCCGTGGTTACTTTAGTTTGCCACTAAATGATGTAATTGTGTTCAAACTTGCAATGCATCAGCACTAATACTAATTCTATCTTACCACTGACCAGTGCAGACATCTCTCTGCTTCCCTCAATATAAAAGTTAGGGTAGAAAAATAATTAAGACATAGTCGTACACAATCGCGATCAAAAACTCAGCAACTTTGAACTACTTAATTCATTGGGGACATTTTCGGACGTAGACTGATTTAAGACGTGTGTCTGCTAAATGATGTTGTAGTGACCTAAGAAATAGTAATCAAATGGAACTATGTCAGGCGAACAAGCTATCAGTCAGAGTTCCTTCACTATAAGCAGCACGACCATTTGGGTGGCTTCAGTCACGGTTTCTCCGAGATTGAATGTAAATAGCGTACGTTGCCGAATATGCAGGTTACTAGCAGTCATAGCACTACAGTATACATACATATAATACTACTGATTTATAGGGTTGCGTCTAGGATTTCAATATTAGACACTGTCATGCTAATTGTTTAGTATAAAGCTTTGAAACTGTCCCAAGTGGGTGAGAACATTTCTTCTTGTTCTAAGATGTTGTTTCTACTTGAATTTGTGTTGACTATTCTTCACATTTTTGATCAAAGTTCACACGAAATATTAAATAATAATTTTATGAAATATCGAGTTTATATGATATATAAATAAGTGCGTGAGAACATTTCTTCTTGTTCTAAGAAGATGTTGTTTCCACTTGAATTTCTGTTCACTGTACTTCACATTTTTGGTCAAAGTTCACATAAAATGTTAAATAATAATTTTATGAAATATCGAGTTTAGATGATATATAAATAAGTGGGTGAGAACATTTCTTCTTGTTCTAAGAAAATGTTGTTTCTACTTGAATTTCTGTTGACTGTTCTTCACATTTTTGATCGAAGTTCACACGAAATATTAAATAATAATTTTATGAAATATCGAGTTTGGATGATATATAAATAATTAATACTCAACTTATGTATATTAATGAGATTTATAATTACGGTGACACTATATCGTTGATACTGTATATAGAATTAATAACAGGAGAAACATTAGGGATTAAGGGGTTACGTTCCATTAGGAACTATTGCTGTTAATTGACTTCGTAGCACGCATAGTACAGACCATTATTAATATCTCCCAGAAAACGGTTTGGGAGCAATTTATGTCGAGCTTCTAACTAGCCGAACCATCAGGTGCAAAATTTATAGCTTCAATATTACTGGCCAATCCCGTAATTGCGGCCATTATTTTTAGAATTTCTTTTTTCATGAAATATCGTGTACCTCTAATATTTCGTTTTTCTACATTAGCTAACCGTGAACAGTTTATTGCTGCACCGTGGTGCTTAAAAATCTCACTTTTCTAGTCTGATCAATAAAAATGAGAACCAAGTGTATAATAGCCATATATGGAGCAACATTGTGCTTCATTGTCAAAATCTAAAACAAAATGTTGCCCATAAATATAGTATTCTATTTTAAACTACGTTATTTATAAATATAATATTTTATTTCCTGTGATCCTCGAATAAAATGTTATATATAATTCTAGAATCTCTCTCTCTCTTATCTTACGAATAAGATATTTGATTTTCAACGGTCTTCAAATGAAATACTATTTTAAATGTTACTCTCGAATGTTTTGCTGATAAATAAAACACTTTCAATGTTCTTTAAATAAAATACTATCTCAAATTTTATCTTAAGGAGATTGTCTAATAAATAAAATATTTGGTTTCAAATTATATTCTACAACGTTTTTCTTATAAATATATTTTATTCTAAATTGACTAATTTCAATTCATTATTTGACATAGTATTTTATTTTAGCCTAATTATAGGGCATTTTATTGAATTAAGAGAGGCACGAATATGTTTTGTCAGAAACCAATAAATTGTTCATTATAACTATTTATTTTTTGATATTATATAGTATTGGTTACGGAAGAACTCAAAGCAAAGTGACTTTTGGATTCGATCGGTACCACTCGAAATATTTCCGTCGAGTGCAGTTCACGTTCGCGTTACTGAAATGGGATGCAGCGCAAATAAAGCTCGAAATTCGAATATAAAGGGTTGATCGAAGCTAACCAAAGCCATTTCCCATTTCCGTTTGAACCGTCGCGCGTCGACCGCGTGAATATGCTGCGCGTGTAAAACATGACAAAATACTAACTTGAATAGCAATGAAGGTTTTGCGCAGGATACTCGTCGTTTCAATGGCTTAACTTGTGTTTCAACAAATTCTATAGAACGTTAACAAGAAAAGTTATAAAAGAACGTGTACAATTTATTGGAAAATACGAAATTGTATGCAAAAGACGATCAAATCCGTTTCGAGTGTGCAAGTTACTCTTTTATTTTATAGTTCTACTTTTATCATATATTATGATTAATCCGATTTAAATGTCGGCCATGTTTTAAACCTTTGTTTGAATTACGTTTTCTCTACAAGGATATTTCAGTTATAATTAACAGATTCTATAGGGGAACCATTCTTCCGTGTTTTTATACCGGCAGTTTTCTGTTTTACACAGTTTTCATTCCCATAAATGTTTCTGGATCCATTCCACTATGCACATAAATTAAAGAATTAGATTTTAAACGAATGGTCTCGGTCTGAGGAGAATATTCATTTATTAATATGTAAGCCTTCTCTTACTCATTCACCATTGTTATGTAATTTGTAAAATTCGACTTTGGAACAAAGTAAATAGATAATGTGAAATGTCCAATATTGACCCTCGCCTGGCAAAATTTGGGCTTATTTTAAGAATGAACTAGAAGATTTTAATTGAAGTCATGGCTAGAGGACTAATTATTTTCTGCAAATTCGATGCTACATACTTTCTGTAAACTGTTATGTTTAAATATAGGAAATTCAAGAACAATAAATGCAAATTTCAAAGGTATGTCATCTTCTAAAGACAATTCTTAAAATGTATATGACTTAGCAACGAATTCAATAATTGGTGTTTTTGAGTATTTCTTAATTTAAGAATATTCCAACAAATTTTCAAACCATGTTTTCCTTGCTTGATTACTGGATTCGAAACCTCAGAAGGAAAGACACGGTAGCCAATATCACGATCGAATCAAGAGTTTAATGACGAAAAGAATTAATTTCTCACTCCGTAAATTGTGATAATCAAACGTGCAATCGTCCGGTCCGTCTAAATTAAATTCTTGTTCATCTGAGAAAATTATATTATACTATCGATTGGTTTCAACTGGTGGATATCCGCGCAAACTCGAATCAACTTTCAATATTACATTTCATAGAGTTTTTTTGCAGTTTTCCATGTTGCATGTACAAAATATATTCTCTGTTCCTCCATTGATAGTTAAAATGAGTAATAAAAAGTTTGTACTATAGAAACATCGCGTAAAGCTAATTTTATGCTGTTTTCCTTTTCAGCTTTATTTCACTGTAGCTTTTCCGATATTTTAAAAATTTTTAAAAACATTTTTAATTCTTTCAATACCACCACTCACTTTTGTTTATATCTATTGGTGTAGACAGTCGTCGTGATTAAAACTTTGTTTTCAATGGCGTCGATATTCAATGAAGTTTTACTATTATAGATAGTAAATAGTGAGATAATAATATATAAATTATTAATATTCTCGAAAGTATTACTTGAAACTATTATTTATATAATATTATTCTCTATTATCGTTATGTATCATTGCATGAATTCTGATGTATTATTATTATTACGTTTTATCATATAGATATAATAAAATTGTTAAATTGAAATATTTGTACAAAATATTTTTTGGGACAGGGTGTCCCAAAATTCGTGTATTTCCCGGAAATGGGAGGTTCCTTGGGTCATTTGAAGCAACATTTTCCTTTACAAAAATGACGCCAGCGGCTTTGTTTAGGAGTTATTAACAAAAAACACGGACCAATCAGAGCGCGGCTACAGCGGATTGATTCTGGCTCGGCCAGTGGCGCCGCCACGCTAAGCGGGACCTGTCGCTGAGTCGGACTCCGTTTGCTCTAGCCGCGCTCTGATTGGTCTGTGTTTTTTGTTAATAACTCCTAAACAAAGTCGCTGGCGTCATTTTTGTAAAGGAAAGGCTTCAAATGACCCAAGGAACCTCCCATTTCCGGGAAGTACACGAATTTTGGAACACCCTGTATATATACATATACATATATATACCATGGACTTCAGTAGCGCCATCTAGTTTATGTCCCTCTGCCCTCAACTAAAAACCAACATATACAATTTCTTTTAATAGAATAAATTTATTAATTTAATATATATGGTCCAAATTTTATACATGGGAGTTTACTCCCCCTTTTCTGGCATCACTGCTCGTGCATTGTAGCCGCGAGAAGCGCCACATGCGCAGGGCTCGCGCATAGCGGCGAAGGCGCGCGCTCCATGAAAGTAAAATCGGTGGGGGAAGCAAGATTTCGAGGAGCCCCTACCCCTGGTTTGCACTCCCCTGGTTTAAACCCACATTTTCAAAACCCATGACTCGATATCTACAAACCTACACAGGTTCACTTATTTCAAACTCTGCAGGGTTGTTTCCGAGTTGAAAATCCGGAATACAACGGAGGCACTTTTTTCCTGGAGCTTAGTTTACGTTTTACAGGCGAAAAATAAACTATTCCATAGCGAAAAATCAATACCTCTACTTTCGGCTGTAGCCATTGCGTCGGGGCTTTATTTTTCCAAAAAATTTTCTCTCTTTCGGCTCTAGATGCTCGAATATGTTTTATAGACATATTTTCTCAAATTATCTGTTAGATGCAATAAATTATATATCTTACGCTTTGTATTTCATTTTAAACAAACGATCGCTGCATTTTTTTAGTAAATAGAATTTATATGTTTGAAAATAAATGGATATACCAAAAATGGATTCATTACTATTATAAAAAAATAGATGATAGTAGATTTTGCTTGGTATTATATAACATATTTTAATAACGAATGAATACTATTTATTATGTTATATTATATGGTATTGTATAAGCTATAACTATACCTTATATGGTTTTTGTATGATGTACTATGTAATGTATCTGATGTATTATACTATATTATATTATATTATGTTATGTTATTGTAATTTTCATCACAAGTCTGACTCGTTACGGCAAGGTAATAAATAAGTTGTTTCAAATTGGTTACTTAAATTTCCCCCAATTTTTGTGTTTCTTCACTTCGGACTTCGACAGCAAAGCCAGGGTCCATCTTACCCCACAGTACTAAAATCGTCATCTAATTACATAACTAAACCCATCATAAGAAATCAAATGTCCAATTTTCGATTTTTTATTTGACAATAAATTGTAATCGTAAGGGTGTTTTCATGGGAATTTATTGAATATACTTTTTGACTCCAGTATATATTACAGTAAAAATCTTACAAAATATATCTAAAAACCTTCTTATTTTTATAACACCATACACATCAGTCACGTTTGATGATTAGTAGGTTCAGTGTTAATTAGAACGAATGATATAACATTGGGAAGAATAGATAGACTATAGCTTCTCCGAAAAAACTTAAAAGACATGTTCAAAAAAGTTGATAAATAAAACCTTGACGACAACATTGATGAAAAGGTCTATCGTGCAAGGATTAAATATGAAATGTATTTCGAACAAGTAGCAAGGAATATATTTTTAAATGTGAATTACTGACCTCTGGTCGGGTGTAGAGGGATAGCAGTATCCTCGGCGAGCTCATCGTCGCATCGCCGCCCCGGCGGCAGCAACCGGGTCACCCCCGATTATTGCACCTGTCGACCTCGTGCCTGCCGTGCGCAACACCTGCAGGATGAATGATCGAACGTTGCAGGAGCCCGTCGACGACGGTCGTGACACCAACGGAGAGGACGACCGCTCGTCTACTACCAGCTCGCCATGCGCTACTTCATGGTCCATTCTAGAAAAAAACAAACAATATTTTCTTCATTCAACCATCGTATGTGTGTGTGCAACCCTTGAAACGTATTACGTAAACGTATTACAAAAAGTAAAATGTTATAAGAAAAATTAGTAGATCAAATTTGAAATGGTGCAAACATTAGAGAAACTATAAAATGTTTTCCATTGCAGTTCACCTTCGACGACCTTGAATCGCGCTGGTTTAGAAAAAATTATGATGAGTAATTTTAGTTTAACATACAGCATATAATGGGTTTATAAAAAAAAATTAGTACATCAAATTTGAAATGGTGCAAACATTAGAGAAACTATAAAATGTTTTCCATTACAGTTTACCTTCGACGACCTTGAATCGCGCTCGTTTAGAAAAACTTATGATGAGTAATTTTAGTTTAACATACGGCATATAATCGGTTTATAAAAATAATTAATAGATCAAATTTCAAATGGTACAAACATTAGAGAAACTATAAAATGTTTTCCATTGCAGTTGATCTTCGACGACCTTGAATCGTAGATCACTATACGCGTCTTAAAACGCCCAAGTTGGCCAGGATCGCAACTAAGTTTGCAACCCACATTTTCTCAAACAAAATCATTTATATATTATTATTTATAATTAATATTAATATATATATTTGCCAACCTGGCTAACTTGAACATTTCAAGACGCGTATAGTGATCTACGATACAATTTCGTCGAAGATCAACTGCAATGGAAAACATTTTATAGTTTCTCTAATGTTTGTACCATTTGAAATTTGATCTAATAATTTTTCTTATAAACGCATTATATGCCTATGTTAAACTAAAATTACACATCATAATTTTTTCTAAATCAGCGCGATATTAAAATGTCGACGAGTTGACAAATTCGCGATACGCACCGTGCGTATATACGCAACGATTCCGCAATTAGGTTACCGATAATTGTTGTGTTAAATATTCAATCGTGTCAACATTAACCCGATGTTATCAAATTTAGTAGAAAGTTTGCTGGAGCATCTGGGGCAGGAATAATTACGAGTAAATTAACCACGATCAAAATACATGCTGATCTTTTGCGGGGGAAGAGTTTCCCTCTGTAATATAGTCAAGATCAAATTACTACAGCAAGATCCATCTCCTCGCTTCCGTCCATATCTGTTCCACTGGGATCGGCAACATCATTTTCAATTTCCTCTTTCTTGGTTCCCGTAATGATCAAAGGACGGCGGCGTTTAATGACGTGCCTCTCTGATACGTCAAAGGACTCTGCAATCCTCGTGTCTCGTTCGTAGAACACTAGGAATTTAATTTTCGGACAGAGACCGAGAAATAACTGGCTCGCGACGGTTAGAACAGATCGCGCGCGAGATACACCTGAGTTTGCTGATTAACAATTGTAGGCCTCTCGCAATAGCTCAACGATCATTTCGTCCCGCAAATGTCAGGGTTCCCGTCGTTCCTTGTATTTGATATTTTCGTGTAAGTATACGTCCAGTGAAGTATTCGAGGTTGCCTGACAGCCGACTGCTCAACGAAAGGAACAATATTTACTTTTTAATATTTAATTTTTCTCCTACACGCACAGTTTTTGAGAAATTTGAATTTGAAAAAAGACGTATTTTTCGACTTTGAACAAATATTGCCCTAGCAGCACAAAAATATTGGATAAATATCTTTTTCAAATATTGGAAAAATATTTTTTAAGCCACACTTTTTTTGTATACATGTTTAGGAAATGTGAATTGAATGTTTAGAAAATATAAGCTAAATATTCAGAGAAGATAAGCTAGATATTTAAAAAATATAAAGTAAATATTACAAAACATGTGAAATCAATATTTGAAAAATATAAATACAATATTTAAATGACATTCAATTGAAAAGAAGAAAAAGTTAGAAAAAATATTTTTCTCGTAACATAAAATAGATATTTTCTGCCTATTTAAAAAAAAATTGTTACTGAATATAAAATAAATATTGTATGTACATTTTAATATTAAAAAAAAGATTGAATCGCTTTTTAATATTATATGAATATGTATACAATATTTTGTGCTACTAGGGTGTGATGTTATTATTCAAGATCCAGTGTTATGCAATAGTAATACGTTGTGATTGTTTAAACGTGTTGAAACAATCATTAAAGACGGAGAGACATTACTTTTGCACACATTTTTGAGAATATTTTTCAATTTATATAAGAAAATAAGGGTCCAGCGGACAATCGAATTATACCACGCGATAGAGCAGACTTTTATCTTGAGAAACCACCCTGTCAAGTTTCGAACGTCGACGTTTTTACCGAACCAGAAAGCAAAATATCATCGCGGAACACGTCTCGTCGCCAGTGACGCCCACCACTAGTGCGAGCGTTCTACGAAATACGGCGTGGCGGATCAAAATTGTTTAAATTATGGTTATTGTTCGAGGAAAATCGTCTCTATGTTCTTTTGTTCTATTATAAGTAATCCATAAGATCTTATGCATTTATGATAAAAACGTATGCGTGTGTATATTAATAAGTGAAATTTAAAACAGAAGAAAGATGTAAAAATTTAAGATATTCATATTCGTTCTCCATTGACGAAAGAAAACAATGAAATCCGAAGCTATATGCAAAATAAATATTTTCTGCACTAATAAGTTAATAAGTTTAATATTTTCTGTTTTAATAAGTTGCGCAATAGTTTACTGATACTCTTAAACTAATTTGCCTAGTGTTTCATGGATCACCTATGCACTTTTCTCACGAATGAAAATAAAAGTTTTTTCGGCTCCTGTTCCTTGAAACGGATGCAGAAAATTTTCATTTCGCAGAAAAATCCGCAGTCTAATAATAACAAGTCCAGCAGAGAATGCTCCGAGCAACTGAAGAATTTCAGAAATAACGGGCACAGGATTGCAAAAAGAGAATGCAGATTGCAGTTTGTGAAAGTTGTGTGGTGCAAAGAGTAGAGCATAATGAGCTCGAAACGCGTCGAGTTCGAGCCTACTTGTGATAAGCGAAAAGCCTTTGAACAAGAGGCTTGGTGTCGCATTAATGATTTGAGATAGAAAGAACTGCTAATGGAGGGAATAGTGCATATTAAATATGCTAAAATAATGACGGTCAAAGAAAATGTTCAGTCAAAATAAGGAAGTTTACAACGACACGATATCTCCAGACTATCTAGCGTCCAGGCTATCTATAAAGGAACTTTGTAAATAGCTTCATTATATTAAAGTAAATTATAGAGGTTTAAATGTTAACCCTTGACTGGTCACAAGGGTCGCATCATAGCACACATAAGCCCTAGACACCTGTGTACCCGGCTTCTTAATCACTTTTTTAATCACCGTGTAACACTCAACTAACTCGGCTACTGCTTTAGGGGATTTTAAAGAGAGTTACCATCTGGATGGGCATAAAAAATTTAATTTTAGTACACTGATGGTAAAATTACCAATTATAGATCGAGGGTCGTTAGAAGCCATTAAACCTACTTATGGACATAAATAACCTATCAACTTTTGAAAATTATTGATAAAAATTACTCCATGTTTGTCTCGTTTATAATAATTTGCGAATCGTATACGTTTGTTATAAAGATGCCACTTAGTTGTAATTGAGGTGGAACACTTTTATGTACAAAATACCTCCAGAAAAAGATAACGTTATTTAATATTCATATAAAATTCATGGTGCAGCATCGATTCTGAACATACTCGAGAATATTTCGGGAGTATTAAATAATATTTAAGGTACAATGATTTTAGTTTGCTGGCCCACGATGATCTCGAAGCTGGAAGAAGTGCCATTTCTAGAGTGAAACCCGATTTGATAAATGGAAAAGCGATGGAGCCCGGACGTATCTATCCTCTATTTGTTTTCTCAATTTCTAAAAGGGCTACGCCCAAGTAAGGCGGAGGATATTTACGATTTCTTTGCTCAAGGTCGTCGACGGAAATTAAACGGCCCGACATAGTGTGGCTCACCCTTAACCCATGACCTCAAACAACGCCTTGCGTCAGTCGACAGAGATGTACGAGCGTTGACGTATATTTATGACGTTCTCGTTAAATTGTGTTCCGCTTTGAAACACCTTGTTCCAGTCACGAGACGTAACAACCATCTTTGCGACACTATGACGAAACTCTGAACACATTAGCCGTATAAATCGTGGCTGACAAAGACATAGCGTGCCTCAGATTTCTGTATATGTGTACAATGGGTCCAAAAAATATTTCACCCTTTGTTCTGCAATATCGTTTCAGGCTCTTGATGAAGATTCTGAACAATGAATATATAAATGTATGTAAAAATCACATATGCACGTCGAGCAAAATATATATGTATGTTATTAATTTCCCTCAAAACGAAATAGGTGAAGTAAAAAGTTCTGAGCGTTTTTCGCTAGATGTCCTTAATGAGCCATATCTCACGATTGACACAT
>CM052336.1:22316253-22342027 GCA_028455595.1 Lasioglossum vierecki | reverse complement strand
GTTATATTATATGGTATTGTATAAGCTATAACTATACCTTATATGGTATTTTATATGATGTACTATATAATATGTTTTATGTATTATACTATATTATATTATATCATTGGAATGTTAATCATAAATCTGACTCGTTACGGCAAGGGGATAAATAAGTTGTTTTAATTGGTTACTTAAATTTCCCCCAATTTTTGTGTTTCTTCACTTCGGACTTCGACAGCAAAGCCAGGGTCCATCTTACCCCACAGTACTAAAATCGTCATCTAATTGCATAACTAAACCCATCATAAGAAATCAAATGTCCAATTTTCGATTTTTTATTTGACAATTATTGTTATCGTAAGGGTGTTTTCATGGGAATTTATTGAATATAATTTTCGAAACCAGTATATATTATAGTAAAAATCTTACAAGATATATCTAAAAACCTTCTTATTTTTATAATACTATACACATCAGTCACTTTTGATGATTAGTAGGTTCAGTGTTAAATAGAACAAATGATATGCACCAATCGATGCAGTTTTTTATTCTTTATAAAAGAAAAGTATTCACCAATTTATGTCGAATGTAGAAGTTATTTTCTATATTCGTAAATGGATATCTCCGTAAATTCTTCTTATTATTTAATTTAGCCCTTCAGATGCCGCGCACGTCACGCCGAGATTTATAGGAAACCTGTTGCGGATCAGTATACAGTACGAAAGCGAATTGCCCCGTGGCTCTCTGCTTAATGGTTGCCAATTCGTCTCGTATGAAATCTGGATGAAAATTGACGCTGCAACGGAGCCGTCACGTCCCCGTCGCGAAGTACAGAGCTATGGTTTTAATTGGTTTGGTACGTTCGCACTTGATAACATGACAAGACATCCACTGTGATGGAAGCAATCGAATAAACTGCGTCAGATGCATCGACGGAAAGATGCAAGTCAGCGTTTCCGGGCCGATAAAAATAGAGACATCACCAATCAATCGCAGACCCTTTGTACCAGCAGCTTTCCACGGAAAACGTGACGTTCATATCTTCTTCATTTATCACATTCTTTTTCCTCGTAACTGCCATTGCAGATTGTTCGTTAACTCGCTCGTTCTCGATTAAAATTCTAGTTAAAAAATCGATCGTTCCTTTGTGAAAATTCTTACGTTAACAGTGCTGGTTTTATTTTGCAATTTCTAAAATTATTAAGATTTTTTCATGAAAAATTACAGATGCTTTTATTGCTAATTTGCATAAATTCAATGTTGTCGTTCCAGTTCCTTTTATTTTGTATTATTTTTGAATATCCAAATACACACTCGTGAAAAGACTGGGATATTTTTTGTACAAGTTAAAATAAAAAAAAGTGTTAAAACGAGACCAAATTTATTATTGTTATATCAGAATAAAAATTCAAACAATTTTCAAGTCCTATTCTTGACCGTTTGTTTGACATTTATATTAGAGAAGTCAAGGCACGATACGCGTAAACCACGGAAAATGAAAAATTAATAACCTTGACGCTGGAACCTCTGCTGCAGATAATCACATTAGAGAAAGTATAATGAGTGTCCACAGATCCGGCATAGTGAGAGTTAAAACTAATATTACAATCCGCCGGCCGCCGGAAACCATGCAACTTTTGTGGAGACAAATTTTATGAAATTTTAATAGCAGTAGAAACATTCCAGCATCTAAAGTAAAGGAAGCAGCCTCTGTATACTTTCCGTGTCGGAATGCCAGAATTGAAACGCCACTGTAGGACCCAGAGTGGCCAGGTGAGGAGAGGCAGTACTAATTGAGGGGAAAAGTTACCCTCTCTCTGCCAATACCGGGGACATAACATGGGGAATAGCGTTGCAGAAGGGGAAGGTACATAGAGTGGAGACACGAGTCTTATTCTGGCGACCCTGACTAGAACTAGATCTGCGGAGCATGTTTACATAACCTATAAAACATAGAGACAAGTATCGCAATTCGTTGTTCTTGATCGCCGATATTCGCACCGTTCCATAACTGTCCCATAAAAAAGCACTTCGTAAAATTGTCAAGCCAGGACATTACCATGACAAACATGCTCGTAAAAGGAACGACAGAGTCTACGTTATTCAGAATGTTTCCTATAAAACGTGAATCGATGCGTTCTACGGGAAAGAGAACAGGGATCGTTTTATGGTAAACCTTACGTTTAGGGGAGGCAATTCCGATGACCTTAACATATGTTGTCAAGGACAACATTCTGAACAACTTTTGTCATTACAACTACCCGGTGTTCGGTCTTAGTTTTCGAGATAATTGCAAAAAACTGTATTGAATACTGTATTGAATTTTACGGATTCGCGCATGCTCCGTGGCACCATAGTTGCCTTTTTCCGAAATAATTAATTCTATGTATCCATTAGACCATTTGAATACTGAATAAAATTCTCATTTCAAAATAGATATTTTACAAAATTTAAATATGTTATTGATTTCGACATTTTGAACCTCACCTTTGCAATTTAGTACTAGCAATAGTTTTTTGCAATTATCTCGAAAACTAAAACCGAGCACCGGGTAGTTGTAATGACAAAAGTTGTTCAGAATTAATATAAATTTTTATTCGCGGCGCGGTTCGATCATTACTACAATGGAAAAGAAAAGGAAAGAGGTGTTTCGTCCTGGACCCGCTAGAGGACTCATCAGTAAGGCTATCTAGCGGGCCTTGCCTTATACACGACGGGATGCTAGAAGGCAATTTGGAAATCGTATTTATACTGAAAGGTGACATATCGGTAACTATCGAATCGCGCCGCGAATAAAAATTTATATTAACTTTAGATAAATGACGATCGAAAAAACCAAAATTAGATGTTCAGAATGTTGTCCTTGACAACATATGTCAAGATCATCGGAGCTGTCTCCTCTAAGCGTAAGGTTTACCCGTTTTATTCTTCGTAGATCAGCATCGGTGTAAACGGTACCTTGGAAAACAAGGTAACGAGGTAGTAATTGGAATCTTTGCGTAATGAAACGGCCGCGAAATGAATATATCTGACTAGTGTAACGTTATTCAGAAAATGGGTTCGGGGTTGTTCCGTTGAATGCGAGTTGCGTGCGCCGCCGCGCTGGTATTATCTCTAGAAACGAGACAAGAAAAACACTCGGAACAACGACGGGAAGATCCGTTTCCCTGTTGCTTTTCGCCACGACCTACTTCCCAAGACCTAATTAACCACGAAATAATCTAACTCCCTTTGTTTGTTTCCCTTCAACGTTCACCGAGCTTATGGTATTACAAGTTTTAAGTGTTGCCGCACACCAAAATGCACCGCGAAACATTTTTAAAAAGCAACTTCATATCTTTCATTCATAAGAAAAGTAACATAAGTGGAAAAGAGGAACTTTTACGGGGGAGCCATTTGAACATTACTTGAAATTTTCAATTGTTTTAATTGTATATCACTTATTAAAATAATTTGTTCTTATTTAGATACCGGGTTAATTGTCATATACATTAGTTACAAAGTACACGACAATTTATATTTATTATTATACTTTTCTTTTTAGAGAAATACCTTTCAATTTTTATCACTTCTCTTACAAATGAACAAATCGTGAGTTTTGGTAAAAATAAAGACAGAGAAGTTCTTCGGAGTAAAAGTTTTAGTTTCGATAGAATTTTCTTTACCACGTATTTATTAGTTCGGTTTCTTGTCTGTCTGTTTGGTACAAATCTTGCAATTTATTTTAAACTAACTTCCCGATGAGCTAGAGACTTGAAACTTTCAACATATTTCAGGACTGGATGACAATGCAATATTCGAAAAAAACTATTTCAAAAAGACTGCGTTTAGAATTTAAATTATGCGTGTCTATGGTTTGGCATTTGTCTATATCGAATGGTATAACGCGATATCTTTCAGGAAGTCTAGTATTTATTTGCAGCAGTCCTCCGCTTCTAATATGTTCAGCGTTCCTCGCACCGTGTGTTGATTTTGCATTTTATTTTGGACAAGTAACCAGAATATGTCCGATAGAGTTTTTTACGTTGCAAGTATCACAGGTGCTTGCTTCGGTTTCTGTTCCGTCTTGAGTTTATTATCCACAATTTTTAAAGGTAATTCTGACACTGCCCCTAGCCTGTAAGATTACGGTCCCTGCTTTTCTATTATTTTTAAAATACCGTTACTCAGCTAGGTACTCTACCCCACCAGCAATACACAACCAATAGGATTTTAGCAACCCCCACCATTTTCAAGTACAAATTTTCTTTAAGCATTGCAGAGGAAAAAATGAACAAGGTGTTTAACAAGTTTCTTTCGATATATCTCACCAAGGATCCGAGATCCTTTAACCTACGCTAAGTCGAACTCCAAGTCGTGCATTTTTTGAATGACCGGGCGACACCACAGTTTCTGTAATAAAGTGGGAATGAGTCCAGTTTGTGTGACCTATTCTTATTCGTGTTAGTATTACTTGGTCTCCTCTGTTCAGCAGTAATCTAGAATTATTCTGATCGCGATTAGCCTCTTCTCTCCTGCGTCTTGTCGTGTCTTTTAAAAATCATGCGTGCTCGATTCCGATGTTCGAACGTGCCGCAAGAACCCTTTCTTTTTATGAGTACTAATGCGTCTCTTATTGAACTCGGTCCCGTCATCAGTCGAGATGACGACGATCGTTCAGCCGACTCTGAATGCGTCCGAAGACTCTTCCTGTCGAGTGCCGTCGTCTCCTCGGCGATTACTTCCACTACGATGAGTCAGGGAAAAAGGAAACGTGCTAACGAGCCCCGGTCAGCATTAATTGTAACATCCTCCTGGCGGTGGCGGACCACTTCCGTCGCACGATCTCTTCGGCTCTGAAACGAAGGAAGCTGCGAAGACGACCTCAACGCCCACGCGGCCCGACGGCTAAAGGCCCTATCCTCCCGGTTCCGTTCTCTGACGATCCGGCCCGACGACGTCTTTAACGCCGTTTTTAAAACCACGTGACACCGACAAAGGTACAAGCTGCAGAATCCGGTCCGACGAAAATACGAGCCAGTTATCTCGCGGAGGAAACGAGACACCGTCTTCATTTATTGCACCCTATTCCTACTCCTACGACCTATTCCGCTGTTTTATGAAAATCTCCGTGCTGTCGCGTACGGTTTCTCTGCATGTTTGGATTCCCCTGTTTTCGAGCCAGGGTACTTCTCCTAGGCAGTAAACCGTTTTTATAACTGTCGTTCGCGGAGAATGACCGATTCCGCGATACGCTAGATACACCGATTGATATTTAACACTCTGACAACGAGCCATCAACTGGTGTTCTATTCTACACCGATATACAGTGTTGGACAACATAACACAGCTGTTCGTATATATACAGGGTGTCCCAAAATTCGTGTACTTCCCGGAAATGGGAGGTTCCTTGGGTCATTTGAAGCGACATTTTCCTTTACAAAAATGACGCCAGCGGCTTTGTTTAGGAGTTATTTAAAAAAACACAGACCAATCAGAGCGCGACTAGAGCAAACGGAGTCCGACTCAGCGACAGATCCCGCTTAGCGTGGCGGCGCCATTGGCCGAGTCAGAATCAATCCGCTGTAGCCGCGCTCTGATTGGTCCGTGTTTTTTGTTAATAACTCCTAAACAAAGCCGCTGGCGTTATTTTTGTAAAGGAAAATGTCGCTTCAAATGACCCAAGGAACCTCCCATTTCCGGGAAGTACACGAATTTTGGGACACCCTGTATATTGTTAACTATCTATCGTAATATCATTATTTAGTGACGGATTTTTGTTGCGAAACAAACATTATCTACCGGGTGAATCACGAATCGTGATCACTAAGTAGAGTTTACTTTGTTATTAGCTGTCCGATTGAAAATGTTTTATAAAATTATAATAGCAAAATTTTTGCAACTTCTGAATTCACCTTGAAATTCTCTAACAGATAAGCGTAAATAAATTATATGTTTATTTGGAAAAAATTCAAGGTAGCTAACATAAATTGATGTTTTCGGCGCAAAGATTCGATCCTATGTTACTAACTAAGCAATTTTGCAAATAACTACAACTTTTTCAACGTTTCGGTCTAGTTTAAGACCATTATCAAGAAAAACTTTTTATATATAATTATGTCTATAAAAATTAAAACACTGTAAATTATATAGTTGAAGTTAATTTCCGTGTCAAAAAAAAACAAAAAGAAAAACGAAAAACCAACGGCTCTATACTTGCTAAGTGGAAAATTATTTAAAAGTTAGTATTATAAACACAATTTCAAGGTAACCTTGAAAAAACATAAGAAAAAGACTTGACGAAAATTTTTTTATAATCACGTTGAAACTCTCTTGAAACCACGCAGTAGCTAATCGACACATTTTCGATCGGACTGCTGATAACAGAATAATCTCTACTGATTACGATTCGTGATTCGCCCTGTATATTAATTGCAAGGTGCAGAAGCTGCCTAGACACCCATTTTTTTCATTAATTATTGAATTGACAACGATACGAAAGGTATTTTTAGATTTTGTGAATGTTTTCACTTTATTATTACTTTTATTTTTATGAAAACTTGTTTTAATGCCACTTCTTTATTGTGATGAACCAGTATAAAATTCGTTGGAATATTTTGCAATTATAGAATTAACTTAATACTGTGTTTTTCTTTCATTTGTATGGATTTGTATAATTCAAAGCCAGGTTTGCCACTACTTTTCTGTTCCTAAATCCAGCTTCAAAATTCAAGATTAAAAACAGCAATTATTTTTGCAGCAATCTAATACACGCGATAAAAAATTGTCTGCATCAATCGCAAGTATTAGGAACAGAAAAAGAATTTTCCTTTGTTTAGATTCATATAATCTCCCCGATATTCTAAATTCCACTTACTCATTTTTGTTCTAAACGCATAAAATCCGGAATCTAGCATCCGCAGTTGTACAGCGACGTTCTTATCGATGAAAAGAGACTTTGTCGGTATCGGTGATAGAGAAATTTCGTATTCACGGAGCCAATGGGATTCCGGAATCTCAGAGCCGTGGTGACAGTAACAGGAAGAAGCTATACCTGAAGCGATCAACGGGTCTATCTGGGACAAACCGAAGGAAGGAGGAAAATATCAACGCAGATTGAATCACTGCCCGGCGATAGGACGTCAATTAAACGAGTTGATACAGCTCGCAGGCTCGTTGACGACCCAATCTTCATAGGACATTGAAGCTGTTCAGAACAGACCGCGTCCTGACAACACGTTAACGCGATTGCACGGCCGTTGTCGATCATCCTGGCCGAATCGGTTGGGGCGTCCACCACGTTATCCGGAGCTCCGACGAATTTCCAGGTGGAACCCGTCATGCCGGGCCACGATTTTAAGTGCATTACGCCGTTTACGAGGCAGTGGCACTCTCATTCAGGACACACAGGTACGAGTCGACATTAAATTCCACGCACGGCGGATCGCGTCGCATGCGGGTACAGGACAAGTAGTTCAGATCCCTCTCGCCCTCTTCCGACGATTCGCATTTTACAATCTCACTTTATTGCACACGCGCCAATAAAACTGAGACAACCAACACACACACTCTGATAAATTTTATTGACGAAATACACGGCCGATCTAGGAGCCTTTCGTCGAATCTTCTTGCATGCCAGCGATTGTTCTTTCGGACTATTGTTTACGCATCGAAAAAGGAATCGTCTAACTTCGATGTTAACCCTTAAGCGGTGCAGTGTTCACTCAGATTAAGAAATATTATATGTACAGTATTTTATCAATAAATATCCCAAAAGTCTAACCTGTAAATGTCCCAGATCTATCCCCACTACTGCGTGGTGTAACCCCTTGAGGTACCCCCTAATCAGAATTTCCAACTTTTCTACTTTCGATTATTTTTTGATGAGACTTCGATGACCATATTTGTGGCATTTTTCTGAAGCAAATCATACCAAGTATGATATAATTCCGACGATATTTACTTGTGTAATTGACAATTTAAGTTTCGGGCGCAAGGAAATGCGCTATCCTTCCTCGCACCCGAAACTTTAATTGTCTATTACACAAGTAAATATTATCGGAATTATATCATATTTGGTATGATTTTAATTAGAAAAATGCCACAAATATGTTCATCGAAGTCTCATAAAAAAATAATGAAAAATAAATAAGCTGTCAAGACTTTGAAGTTTTTCAATTCTCGTTCCTATTTTTCATGTTATAATTAATGAACAAGTTATGGTATTTCATCAGTAGACTGTGGATTAACTTATATTTCTTTTTTTTTGTATATATCTTTAAACAACAAGAGCAACGTAAAATTAACTATGAAGAAATAATGTAAAAATGTTTGTTATCTCTAGTGATATTACAAGTTACCAATGTTTCTTGTGTACCTTCTGAGTGGAATTCGATTGACAAAATATTTCCAGCTAATAATTGTTTGTGTAGCACAACTTGGATATTGTTATCGTGTATAATGCTACATAATGAATATGATTTATTTGTCCAATTAGTTACCCATGAATTGATATCGTTTATATCATTATTTGTGTCGATATATTAAACAAGATTAAAACACGACTTTCTACATACATGTAAAAATTAAATTAGTTGCTTTATAATGAATCGTCGTTCGTCGGTACGAGCATCCATTATGTTAAGAACTTTGTCAACAGAGTGATCGAATAATTTATTGCTGCTGCAGGAAATTATTGTACACAATTCTTGCGGTACACAACAGTTCAAATTGACTTCCGTGACGTATGCGGTGAAAGAATGCTCCCTTTGTAATCGGTAAAGCACCTATAAATTGCTCGCAATCATCACGATTTATTGATGGTCTAATGAAACGTGACGTAAGCTGAAGTTCTTTTCCATGGTGACGCTTATAGGGCACGGTTATTGATCTCGCGTAACGTTTAGTTCACAGCTTATGCCCTGAAATGTACTCTTTCGTCGACAACATGCAGCCCGGTATTTAAGGGGGTAATGCAGCGTGAAGTGTTACTGAAAGTTAGTCAAATATTCGTGTAGATAACAGAGCGAACAAGCGTTAGGCGGAGAAAATCCTGGTTCCACTGTTAGGAACATTGTCAGAATTCTCCAATATTTTCACTTTTACTTCTATCATATAAGCATTTAGAAAAACAACGGATCAATACCAGCCAACTTGTATGGCGCGACGCACACCTGTCTGTTTCTCCTCGGAGCGTGACGGATCAGACTAATTCACTGCCAAGCCAAAATTTTGTACGCGGTGCGACGAAAGAAGTGTCCATTTCAACAACGTGTTGATTTATAAAGCTAGTTAAAATTTTAATATGTTATGCAGCAACACATTCTGAACAACTTCTTTCTTTTCCAATATAGGGGGGGTCCCTTTTAGTTTTCGAGATATTTGTAAAAAAACTATCGCGAATACTGTATTGAATTTTTCGTATTCCTGCACGCTCCGCAGCAACGTAAGCCTATATAAAAATAAACAGATGTGGTCCCGGAGCAGGTTTACGTTGCCGCGGAGCATGCAGGAATACGAAAAATTCAATACAGTATTAGCAACAGTATTTTGCAAATATCTCGAAAACTAAAAGCGACCCCCTTATATTGGAAAAGGAAAAAGTCGTTCAAAATGTCGAAATGTACAACATATTAAAATGTCATCAAAATCGGAGTACGCAGACCTTGCCTATATAATTACCGAAATATTTATTCACTTAATATAGTCGCATTCGAGCAGAAAGCAGAATGGAATTGTGGAAGAGATAAATTTGAAAATGCTTTGCATTGTTTGATAAAACCTCCTCACGGCCACACTGCGCCCAGCGGGTGCTGCAATTTCTGTTGAACACAGGACGCTGCGTATAAATAGGAGGGTTGTAAAAAATTCACCGTGTCCGTGCGGATATGAAACAATCTGTATCGACAATTAATCAGAGAAACGTTGGACGTCGAAGCTTTCGTAAAAGTTTCATGTTCCGTTCGTAAATTAATTTTGAGCTTGTAACGAATGTTATAATTTGAACGGTGACTTCGCGATTTAATTACTCTTTCGCCAGGAGCGATCCATCGTAAACCGCGGAACTGTGGCGGCATTGTGCTACGATGAGGCACCAGTTAACTCAAGGGGAAACGAGCGGAGCGACTCGCAACGACGCGGTTATCGGATCCTACGGTTTTAGGCGAAAGAGAGACCGAGGGCCCGCCTGAATACCCGAAATCAGGAAGTCGAACGCACGACGAAATTTCAGGATAACCGGCGCCGCTCGTTGTCCAATTAAAACCTGTCCGCTGACAGTTATAATAATATTCCCCCGGTACGCAATCTGCCGCGGTGCAATTAAACGAAAACGCCGACCGGCCGTGTTGCTCTCCGCTTTGCCGCGATGAAATATTGCATCGGCGAAGCTGCCTTCGATGTTCATTATATCGCCCCGTGGAAACGAGCCACCACCGTCTCTTGTCGGATTTAGCAGCGGACTTCAGCCATATCAGTCCCGATGGCCCGATATTGTCCGACAGTAAATTGTTCCGTCCATTAAAAATCGTGCCGCGGCCGTTCGCTTGATCATTATGCTATCCGACGATCACTCTGCCAGAGGATTTTCCAAAAATTTATCGGCAATTACCGAGCTACCGGGTTACCGTTTATAATGTTCGGCGACCTTTCAATGGAAAGGACTGCAAACTTGTATCAAAATTATTGGCTGTAAAGCGCTTTTAGCGGCACTCTAACGACACAGATACGAGCCGAAATCAATATATGGGACATTTGTTGCCTCTTGAGATTAGTATGATATTTGCAGGTTGTACTGCGGTACGCAGTCGACAGATTAAGACTTGTACCCCCACTCTGTTTTGTTCCCTCTATGACAGCATACGTGATGCATATGTCACGTGAGTAATCCGATACTAGCGGAGAGGGGGTAACTGTTCTCCTCAATCCGTGCATCTACCCCTCATCTGGCTACCTTGGCGCGATATGCTAGCCCAGCCATCAGAGACAGGCAAAAAGATAACTGAAGACAATAACTAACGATTTACTGTAATTTGTAATTGTAGAAATAAAATTACAATTACTTATAATTGTAATTGGCAATTGCAATTACTTTTCGAATCACTGTTATTGTAATTGTGGTCCGCAATTACAATTACTGGTTGCGCCAAAATAATTGCAATTACAATTATAATTACTTACCAATTATTGTAATTTGTAATTTCAGAAAAAACATTACAGTTACTTGTAATTGTAATTGGCAATTGCAATTACTTTTCGAATCACTGTAATTATAATTGTCGTCCGCAATTACAGTTACTGGTTGAGCCAAAGTAATTGCAATTTATATTATAATTACTTACCAATTACATGTAATTGTAATTGGCAATTGCAATTACTTTTCGAATCACTGTAACTGTAATTGTGGGCCGCAATTTAAGCAAGTTAAGTAAAGAATATCTCGATAATTATTTTATACCTTACACCTTAGTAATTGTTTATTCGGTGTTCAATATTCTTCGGATTCGCGAAGTAAAATATTACACATTATTATAGAAGAATTCAAGGTTATACGATGAATACGAATACATATAAAGATATTCCGAGTGTGTTCAATTGTGTTTGGCCTATCGATTTTGTGTCCGAGTCGTAGCTGTGTCAAACATTGAATTCTCAACTGTCAGTTGGTTAACAATTTCCTGACAACCCTTCTTTCCCATTATTTCCTTAGGGGTTGTTCATCGCAGGCCAGTTTTGCATTACGGTAACTTTATATAGAACAGGCTGCGGTAACAATATCAACGAACTACGCGAACAATCTAGCAACACAGATTCCATGTACTGCTACAGAAAAGTGCAAATGCAATATGTCTATCCACTGTGAAAAAATCACTCACATATTTTTTCCTATATAGAAACGAAAGCTTTAAAAATTCGTTTAAAAATTGTGAAATTGCCGAGTGCAAAATACCAGTTTAAAAACATTCAGCGAACATATTTACAAAATATATCGGTTTTATTTTATATTTCACGGAGTAATTTTTTATCCAATCAAAGTTGCAATCTAGTGATATTTATGAGTTTTCTCGTGAATTATTAAGGTTTCATTGGTCTGTAACATAGCACTTGGTGTGTGAAAAATTTGGGAATAGTTACGGAAAATAACCAGTTGAATAAATCACATATTATGGCGTTCACATCATATAGCCACGATACTAACTGAAATTCATATTTTCGTCGAGTCACGAAATAATCGAGAATTTTCAACTAAGCGAAACATTAAATGCACGTTACGGTAGAATATTCGATAGTTTCTCGGAAATTTTAGTACACACCCTGTAGAACACAGTAAAGTTCGATCTTATGCGGTTTCTATTCAGAAACGTTTTCCGCCCGGTGGAACTGTAACGATAATGAACAGCTCACAGGCAGAAATAGAATAGTTGCAAGGTAAAGTTAAATAAAGAGGAGCGCATGGAATGAACTTTGTTCCGTTCCTTATACCCCGGATTCCGTTTGTACTGCTGAACATTGTTCGGTCAACGGGAAACTTGCTATGAGTACTTTTACTTACTCCTAGGTGGGTGAACAAATGGTTGACAGCGAATTATTGAAATGAATTCGCGTTCGTTACTCGTCCCCAGAAGAGTATTTAGTAAGTACTATTCCATTCAATTCCGAACTGTTCATTTTGCGTTAATCCTGCTCACTGTCGCAAATGACTCTGTCGTTAATGAGAACCAATTTTAAATTCAAAACGCTGATTATTAGTCCTAGTTCATCGTCGAATCGCTTTATCAAATTCTCTACATCTTTTTACATCTTTTCTTTAGATCATTGTATTTATTTTTTAAAATTTATTTTAGGTTTATTATTGTACATAATTTTAGGTATTATATATATATATATATATTTATTTATTTTAGGTATTATCTTAATTAATTAGTATCTATCATCTCCACACGTGTTTACAAAAACAGTAAACTGACGCTGCGTCGAGGCAGGCTTACGTTGCCACGAAGCGTGCGCGTATACGGAGAATTCAATTTAGTACTAGCAATAGTTTTTTGCAATTATCTCGAGAACTAAGACCGAGCGCCGAGTAGTTGTAACGATAAAAGTTGTTCAGAATGTGGTCCTTGACAACATATGTCAAGGTCAAGATCATCGGAGCTGCCTCCCCTAAACGCAAGGTGCACTTTTTCTCCTTTTCTATAAAATTATGACCTACAAAAAAGTTCTGATCATTAAAACCAAAAAATAAATCGTAGGGCAACCGGTTAATTTAGTCTTTCCTTTAAAATTTCGAGTAGATTGTTAAACCGCAGAGCCACGCGATCACAAATTGCACGTAGCACACGTTATAATAACTGTCGCTGGATGAAAATTGACAAATTGATGCACAAGGCCACGGTGAAGTGACTAGCAAAGCCATCAAATTTTATCGTCGCATGGAAACTGGCAGAGTATATCGATCGACGGTCCGCGCTCGTAATGCAAATTCTCTTTTACCATGTACCGCGCGCGCGACGGGTTAAATGTTGAATTTTCGCGTTCTAGCAATTTGACCCGGCCAGAGCAAAACGGGAGGTTAAAATTGTGAGCGGCACGCACGATACGCAACAACGGCAGCAGTTTAATTTATTTTCTCACCTATGGTTTCGCTGTGCCATAATTTTCGCGCAAGCCTATGCGCACCGGGGTAGACGTGACTGTTGCGCACGCCGGGCTGCGTGTCTACCAGTTTATTACGCGAGTCATATGCATTATTCAAACGTTTCCCGTCCGCGTATCGCATGGGATGGCTCTCCCGCCACTCCTCGCGCGTTGTTTCGAAGCGGTGTGCCTCGCTCCTTGTAACTGCGGTATCTTCGATATCGATCGGCCATCCTCAACATCAGGGATCGTTTTACAAGCCGGCTACCGGCGAACGGCACCGCCAATTACGAGCCATATTTTACGCCTACGCATTTCCAGCGACAAATTCCGCGTGCCCGACTAATCATAATGCCGAGCCGCCTGTCGCGCGTTCCACCCCATGCTCGTCATTGCGAAAACGACTCGTCGATTACTATCGATTCCGTCTGTTAAAGCTCCACGGATCTTAACAGCTACAGTCGAGGGAAAAAAGTCGTAGTACGTAGTACGTAGTACGTACAGTTGCTCTGTGCTAACATATGATGGTGAAAGAAAATATCTATTACAGTAAATCGATTCACAGGATGATCAAAAAAGAGATCGATGAAAAATGTCTAATTAATAAACGATAGTCGAATTACAACGGTAGCCTTAATGGACTGTTGAAACGATTAGGAGGTGTTTTTTTTACTACGTTTTTATTAGCTCGTTTTCTTGTTTATTTGTTTGTCTGTCTGTTCGGTGACAAATTTTGCAATTGATTTTAAATTAACTTCCTGATGAGCCTTGAAATTGGATACATGACTCAGAACTGGATGACAATGTATTATTAAAAAAAAAATTTTTTTAAAGTCTATCCGTTTCGAAGAAATAACAATTAAATATTCATCGTTTCGATACGATTCGCTACGGCATTGTTTTCGATATGTCGCGGTTGCCATGCTGTCTGAAATTTAAAACATGTCTCTGTTATAATTTCAGAACCTGGTAAAAATGTTAAAAATCCATTGAAATATTTCACATACGCAAGACTAAAAAGCAGAAAATAATTATGTAAATAAAAATAAATTTTTAAAAAATACCACGTCTTTAAAAACGGACTAAAAAGTATAAAATAATTTTTCCTAGTCGCATACCGACTCCTAACCTCGTCCAGATAGTGGTGAAAATTTGTGATTGTGAATTTTGAATTGCTATGAAAATTTTAGTAAGATTTCAAACGAAAAACGTGAGGCGCGTGAAATAGATAATCGATGCATCTTGCGCCCCACCTTGAGATTCTAATTGCATTAAATAAAAAAGAAAGATAAGAAACACGATCAATTTATGTAAATTATTTATATTAAATAGAATTTGGTATTTTATATTAAAATATTATAAATTTTATATAAAAATAAATTATATTATTATTATTAGTATTATTCGGTGTCTAGCAATAATATTCATTGATAAAACTGCATTCATTAAAGGAAGATTCCTCGAGTGAAATTATTCTTTTGAGACATAAGAGCAAACAATTGAACTGTTTAACTAACAAAACGAAGTGAGCCATTTGCAGAAGAAAAAAAGGGAAACTCAAATAAGTTGTGCATTTCTTCAGGCTGGACATCAAATTTCTTCCAAATTTCTTGACAATATTTCAACAATTCAATTTTACTATCTGCATTCTGAAAGTAAAGTGGAAACTTACAGCAACGAAAATCCCTCGATACGTGTAACAAGAACTATCGGCTAGAAAATGAAAAAATGTTGATAACTGGAAATATCGCATTACACATGTCTTACAGTGAATTATTGCTTTTGAACTTTATCGAGCTGTACCTTTAGAATACCTTCCAATATCTATGGAAGAAATAATTAAAAATATTTTATCTTGTGCCACATCAGGTTTACTTCGAATATATCAGTACACGCGATATAATTAGAAATAAAAAATAAATCGAGTAACGAAGGAAAAATAGTATGTACTTTACGTCGAGCTACTATTTTGATAAGATCTACTTCGAATCCCTGTATTGGATAAGAACTGATTAATATGTTTGTTCATGAGTTTTCGTTTTTACGAAACATCGCGACATTATAACAGAACACTAAATCACCGATTCTCGAGAAATTGTTGATACTTGAAGCATGATAATTTGTGTAAAAAAAATAGTGTGATAATAAATATGGGACACAAAGATTCGATTAAAAATTTTCTCAGAGACACGACTATATTATTGTTATAATTAGTATTATCCTTGAAAATGTAATAAAAATTTAAATTCTCAGTTCGATAATTATAAATACCAACTCGTGCGTATCAGAGAAATATTCGATATCAATTATCTGAAAACCGAAGTTTCATATGTAAACATTTTATCTCCTCTTTTCGATTTATTTTTTCATGCGGAGAAGCTCTTTTCGCTGCTGCAACATCAATTGAATGATGCTCTGCATAAACGTAATAGCATTACCGTTCGGTGCATGTTGCATCAAATGAGTTGTCGATGTAAAGTTTTCCCTGGAACCGATGTGAGACCGACGGAAAATTGTGCATTACTGTAGGAAAAGTTCACCGAAGAATATGCTCGCATTAGCCGAAACCAACGAAGAGGAATCACGAATAAATGTAGATGATCGAGAAAAAAAGTGGCTTTTCAAGGGCCAAAGAGAAGGCAAGTTTGAAATTATAATCTTTCAGAACGAACAAAGCAATCGGATGCGAACAAAAGTTAAGTATAATTCGAGCATGACCAGATTACTTTCCGACTTTTTCGAGCGGGAATAAAACTTATTCGTTCATGGTGACTCGAACGCAGCGCTCGAAGTTAGTATCACACGATTTCTTACTTATTCCATTCGACTGCGGTTAATGAAATTCTGAAAATCTAGATCGATAATTTCAAGTTCTTGGATATTCAAGTGATTTGGAAAACTTCAGAGAGGAAAAGCAGAGACTTGTGGAGCTAATGAGAAGTATTATTGAATATGTATGAACAACAATATGGATATTTAACGACACTGGAAAACACGCGTAAAATTAAGAAAATTAGTGCTCATTTTCAAAATGAATAGAGATTAGAGATAAATTGAAAAATTGAAATTGAAGATTATCAATATTGAACTATTAAATTATTAAAATTTTTAGAATAGATGGTTAATATTGTTACGAGTTCCATAAAGGAGCAAATAATACAAAAATTATTAAAATTGAAATTGAAGATTATCAATATTGAACTATTAAACATATTAGTAAAATTTTTAGGATAGTTGGTTAATATTGTTACGAGTTCAATAAAGGAGCAATATAAAGATTATTAAAATTGAAAAATTGAAATTGAAGATTATCAATATTGAACTATTAAATTATTATAATTTTTAGGATAGATGGTTAATATTGTTAGGAGTTCCATAAAGGAGCAAGTAATACAAAGATTATTAAAAAAAACTTACTAGAAAAGTTAAATGTTTTTCAGTGGATTTTGAAAACAACGTCTGCTAATATATTGATCCGTCTATCAGACTAATAAGAAATAAATTGGTTCATATAAGAAAATGCAACCGATTAATAATTCATCGAAAAACTTCTCAAACTTACTGTAATTCTGGACTCACCTAATCAAACCATTTGCAATCGAAGAGAAAGCGAATATATTGCCAGCGATTCAAATGTATTTAGTCTAAAGAGACCATTATAATAAATACAGACGTTGGTTTGCAAATGCGCCCAAGAAAATACCGTTAATAACAATGTCAATAAACGTAAGAAGATCGACAATTTAAACCGGTGAGCTCCTTCGAATAATTATTTGCAGAATATCGGGCGATTTATTCGTCTCGATTCTCTCATGTAAGTTTCATTCCGTAATGTTTTTATTAATGCGGAAAGAAGAATTTTCTCCGCGTCCCGTTTCCGGTTGACGTATTATTTCTTCATCCACTCTTTCCAGCCTCTTATCCGCTGCAAGTAGCTTGCAATTTTACATATGCAATGAAATATTAAAAGTAAGCCACAAAACGACCTTTAATGAAACCGTCGATGCTACGGAAGACACTCTTTCCGCCGTATTGATGGAAGTCAAAGAAATTTTCCGACCTGCCTCTTTCGCTCTTTCGACTTTGCGATATATGTATCTCAGCGAAAAAAGAAAAAGTGAATCGCAAAGGACGAATATCCTGCAGGCATGCGAAATGAGTTCGAACGCATCATGCTCTTCACTGAAATTGCACTTTATCTCTCTTCCCGACTCCGTTCCCGTATCTTTACTTCATTTTATTTCGTTTCCGAATCGAGAAGCTGCTTTCCTAAAATCTTCTCGAAATTAAAAACACGAAGATTGTAAAAATCTTCTTCGTGCTTACATCGAACAGCAGATTTTGAACAATGTCATGTATAAATAATTATTTATGTATAAACCTATTATACCTGCACTGATTTATAATTGTTATTCTTCTATTCCTTTATTATTATTTATTTTTGTTCCTATTCCATTCCATTGGCAATCAAAGGAGTAATGAAAATATTTCCAATTCCCTGCAGATTTATAATTGCTAATTTCATCAGACGGTGAAAATATGACGGCTATTGAATCCAAGTTATGTTTGATGCGTCTAATGGTTATAAAAGTTTTTATTGCGGGGAATAATTAAATATTGGATTATTACTTATAAGATGGTTTGAAACGTCCGTAATGATGGGTTGCCGGTACGGTCTGCCGTTCGATTGTTAGCCCACAAATACCAGCTCATGACGTTGACATATTCGAATTATACACCGTGTGTATGTAATAGGACCGCGTCGAGCCTAAGATGAAATGTATTCGTTTGAACGCAACTACTTATTACGTCTCGATTGCATTATAATTACCAGCTGTGAAAATGACACGCACCTTCATTCTCGATTCGTTTTATTCCTTAATGATGTCTCGCGCGTTTTTTTCTCGGAATATTAAACGCGTTCGAGAATGCGGATATCACTGAACCTTAATCTTCGCGAGTTTTATCAGTTCCCCGGTTTTTGTTTGTTTACCAACCCATATATAGGATCGTCGAAGTCACTTCAGGAAATTTATTGAAAAAGAAGGAACGTTTGTTCTACACGATTAACTTAATATTAGCAACATAGTGCAATAATTTATTGGAGGATTCTATACAATACGTGGATCACTTTACAATTTTATTAATTTCACTCATAACCTTAAAAGTTGAACTTGATTTGTTGTTACGCAGTTTATTGGAAAAGTTAACGCGTGTAGAAATTTTTAAAGAAACGAGCAACATTATTTTAACAATATAATATTATCATAGTTTTTAAAAAGCTTATTTTTTAAGGAAATGTAAAGAACGATTCTTTTTACATTTCAAAATTTCGAGTCGCAAATGAAAATGACGAACTAAACAAGACACTGAGAAGCAACAAATCGTGACAGCTTAAAATTATGTGTCTCTAGAAATGCTGATGAAAAAAATAGGTTGCGATGTTCACTGTGAAAGTCATCATTTTATTATTCCTGCTATTGCCGAGGGATATAATGTATCAAAGTTGCGGAGTTTGCTGGAGTCCTGACAAAAACAGGTTTAATGCCACGGGTCAAGTATCTTGTCAGAAAAACTAGAGAAGATGAATGAAGTCTCAACTTCAAAAATGTAGAAAGACTTCGTTCTGTATTTGCGTGAGATTCGCATGTGCTCGTTTCTGCGTGTACTGTATTTGCAGGCCAGGACTCATAAATTTGAATAACATCCATCAGATGAGACAGAAATAAAATGAATGCCAATCAAATATTAATAATTATGGAAGCGTTTCAATCGAATAACATCAATTACATTTAATGACGACCAGGGAACAGAGTATGTACATAATTTAATTAGCCATTAGAGTTGTTGAAAATATTGTAGCTTGATTTTCAGAAAATATTGATTTCTTCAATGTTCTGTCAAATATGAATAATAAGTAGATTTGATGCATTTATAAAGAAATTAACTGGATGAAACATGAGAAATCTAAAAATATTATTATGTTGTTTTCAACTTAGAATGACGATTAAGGGGCGAAATGAATTTTTATATAACTACCGCTTCCTACAATCGATGCAGAATATTTTTATTTTGCATAAAGATTTGCAGTCTAGTGATAAGTGAAGAAGTGGAATTTGCGTGACAGTATATGGAAATGCAAAATGAAATTCTCGTTCACGTTAACGTTCGTCTTTGAAAGCATTTACTTTGAAACTTCATAGCGTGCTGTCCTCAGATTGTCTGAATAACGTGTCTGACTATTGCTCGCCTTTTCTACTTGCACTACACCGAGGCGGTAAGGCGTTGTAATGGAATTCTCTCAGGTCTCCTACTATTTCCTATCAATCTATATATATATATGCAATCCCTAAACTTCTTCAGAGTTCAAGTACATCTTGTTGAATGTAAGTTTTTATTTTACAAACCATACGGCAGTGGAAACTTGGAAAGAGAATCATCACTAAAAATTGCTGTACCATTATTCAAAATATTGTTTACATTAATAAATATGTTGGTATCTAATGAAATACTAAACATTTAAGTATTGTACGAGGTATATCAATTTCAAATTCGTACAAAAAGAAAAAAATTAATATAGAATGGAATTATTCCATTATTGCTGTACCATTATTCAAAATATTGTTTACATTAATAAATATACTGGTATCTAATTAAATACTAAACATTAAGTATTGTACGAGGTATATCAATTTCAAATTCGTACAAAAAGAAAAAAATTAATATAGAATGGAATTATTCCATTATTGCTGTACCATTATTCAAAATATTGTTTACATTAATAAATATACTGGTACCTAATTAAATACTAAACATTTAAGTATTGTACGAGGTACATCAATTTCAAATTCGTACAAAAAGAAAAAAATTTGTATAGAATGGAATTATTCCATTATTGTTGTACCATTATTCAAAATATTGTTTATATTAATAAATATGTTGGTATTTAATTAAATGCTAAACATTGAAGTATTGCATGCGGTATATCAATTTCATAATCTTACAAAAAGAAAAAAATAAATAGAGAATGGAATTATTTCAGGTCGCTGATGAAATGTTTAATTCTCGAGTTGAAATAGCTCCTAGTGCAAAGGGTAAACTATTTTCTGTATCACAGAATCATCCAGTCTATACTCTGTATCGGTGATTGTGGAGCACCCTGTACATGAAAGAAACTGCAGTATTATTTCCGTTACAAAGAAGAAAGTGCAGAAATTAATTTTGCTAATGCACAAAACTGCGGACAAAGGGTAAGATGTCCCGTTTCTACAAGAGAGAAAGCTCCTCCGTTTTATTGCGCCCTGAGAACGACACGTGATACTGATGGAGCGTGTTCCTCTCTTCTATTCTCAATATAACGCGTGCTTCATATCATCGGACTTATCCGTATCACATATAAGGTGTATTTCACGTCGTCGGAGACATGCACAATGTTCCGAAGGGAGTCTAAAGGAAAGCGATCGGTCGGAAAGAACGTTTTCAACCGCGAATAATGTTCTTTGATTCGTCGAATGCATTTCTCGGCTCCGTTTCATACGCTGCTGGAATTTATTGACTTCTTAACATATGAAAAGTCGGAAAAACCTCTTTAAGTGTTCCTTTGGAAGATTCCGACCACCAGCCTGGGCTCATCAGTATAGGTATGCATATTGCGCGCAACCCTTCGTTTCAATATTCCACTTTGCCGAACGAGTTGTCGTGAAATATTTAAAAGATTTCTTTGAAAATGCCTGAGCTCTAGAGTAGTAATTAAAAACGCAAGAAAATTTTTGAAAATTTGACAAGATACAATTCTTACTAAATTAATGCAATTACCAAAGTTTGAGTTTAATATTTATAATTGCATAAAGTTTGCACATTTTAACGCGTCTTCTTATGGAGATTTCGAATTTTACTTTTGTCTCCCACTGTACCTCCAGCACATCCTTATTTATCGGGAATCAACCGACGTGTTTTAATCTAACAATATTTATCGCTAATCTGTGAACCTTTATACGCGTATGCAGAGTTACGCGGACTTGAAATAAAATATACTGGAAATAGCGATAAAAGTACTGTTATATAAATGAGAAGTAAAGAGAATTTTATTTGTTACGAAAATAACACGCGAACTTTACACGAATGAAAGACAGGAATATTTATACGAAAGAATTATTTGAAGTTCGTGTTGATAAACATACATAGTGAAATCAGATAAATATTTCAAATTATGTTTCCGGTAAGACGAATATAATTTTGAATATGCTAATACCAATTACAAATTTGCAAGTTATATCCTCTTGAATTTGTTAAAATTATTAACAGAAGAGTGTCGAATATGAAATCTAACAATTACAGTATTAATAAATAAAAAAAAGTACAGAGTGCAGAGTTAGTTGGAAATTGTTCGCGGAACACCAGAATTAATGGCAATAGAGCGTGAGAAGAAATTGTTTACTCGAGTAGCTCGTCAGCGCCCTAAAAAGATTACTATACATCCAGTTTAATAAACGATCCGGCACGCCGAGTGAACGCAATTTAGTGATTAGAATGTTATGATCAACGGACTCAAGTGCATAGTAGTTATTAACGTTCCCACGAGAAAGAAAGTAAAATAGTAAGCATCGCACAAATGAATTGAACTACTGATACATCTGTGTGTACTCACCTCACAATTTGCGGGGTGTATATTTTCCTATCAGTCATTTATTACACCTTATCTCGTTGGAAAGTTTCAAGATTGCGAACTTCCTCGAGAGAATGTAATAAATAAACAAGTTCTACAAACGTTGATGAAAGATGTGGTCTATAATCCGACATCCTTATCTTTCAACATTTTTTGATAGGACTTCAATGTCCATATTTGTATCATTTAATTGTCTAGTACACGAGTAAATATCATCGGAATTATATCATATTTGGTATGATTTTAATTAGGAAAATTATACAAATGTGGTCATCGAAGTCCCATAAAAAAATAATGAAAACTAAATAAGTTGAAAATTTGGATCACCGTACCATTTTCTTTACTGTAAAGAAATATGTCGTAAAAGGTAAAAGAAAATTTATATTTGTTGTATGGCTACAATTATTTTTATGCTTAAAAAGAAATGCTTAAGAATCCTCTTGGTTTTTTCATTCTCGATAAGCAAAATGGCTGAGATCATGGTCGCCACGAGACGACCCGTTTTATACGCGATTACGTACAAGAGCATGCGCAACCATCACTTTATTCGTCAATAAAATGGTTATAAATATTATTGAAATGTACATAAATGTATACAGAAATTTGCGTAATAGACGAATTAAAGTTTCGAGCGGAAGGAAGGATAGCATATGGGAAAGAAAGAGACGCCGAGAATACCAAGGGATAACTTTTTTATTATTACTTATTTTTTATGGGACTTTTTTTAATAGATTTGTGACATTTTTTCTGATTAAAATGATACCAAACACGATATAATTCGGATCATACACAGGTGTATGGTCATATAAGAATCAGGGACATACATATGTATGTACAACAAGAAATCGATTTCGCCCACGTCATAAACCATAGCACGATATTCGAAGAATTTACAACTTTCCTATGGCGATGTTTCTGTTCATATTTGACAAGAGGTCTTTGTGAAAGAGAACATTGTATGTAACAGAATATTGCAACTACGAAGGCTATTGCTAAAATAAATGCTGACAGGGAACGCGTCAAACTAAGAGTTTATCCAACCTAATTAACAACGCCGGTATAATCTCTCAGTATTTCACGCAGCTGATTGCATCGGATCTGATAAAATCAATACACAAATTATTGACAGAGAGCTGTCATTAATTATAGATACGTCGGACATTTGATATTCGACCAACAATGATTTCGGATCCCGCTGCCCGTCAGACGCTGGATAAAATAATATTTCATCTAAGAAATACAAATATTTGCAAATACTATTTCTCACAACTGTGTTACATATGTCTCATTTGAAACAATAATATAATATTCAAATGAAACATATGTAACACAGTTGTGGGAAATAGTATTTGCGAGTATTTGTATTTCTTAGTTGAAAGAGTTTTTACCCAGTCTGGACAGAATTTAATACAACTTCAATTTATTTCAGATCTAAAAAAATAATACCACGGAAAATAAGATTCTATTTTGTACCAGTTTCTTAAGATTCGTCTTCAAAAATTAATAATTGCATAAAGGAAAATTTACTTGAAATGATCTCACAGCAATCATCCCATTCAAGGAACAACATTTTTCAAGCACCCTATATAGTCGTACGATCATTTTTTACTACCACGGAAAATAAGATTCTATTTTGTTCCAGTTTCTTAAGATTCGTCTTGAAAAATTGATAATTGCATAAGGGAAAATTTACTTGAAATGATTTCTCAGGAATCATCCCATTCAAGGAACAACATTTTTCAAGCACCCTGTATAGTCGTCCGATCATTTTTTACTATCACGGAAAATAAGATTTTATTTTATTCCAGTTTCATAAGATTCGTCTTCAAAAATTGATAATTGCATAAAGGAAAATTTACTTGAAATGGTCTCACAGGAATCATCTCATTCAAGGAACATTTTTCAAGAACCCTGTATAGTCATACAATCATTTTTCAAGAAACGATCACGGCTTAAATACGGACGATCTTTCGTGGATGAAAAATTTAGTGTTGAAATACTTCTTGGATCCACAGTGAATACGACAATCGGAGGAACCGGGAAACAAGTGTGCGCAGTTGGAGAAGGAAAGGAACCGGAGGATAACAAACGGCGCGGCGGCGGCGTGTGGCCGCAGTGTAAGAAAACAAACGCTCGTTAACGAGGCGCATCAGGGCAGATTGAAGAGATTTCCTGCCGCAGTTTAGCCGAGCGACTCGTTCCTTCTCTCTTTCTCTTTCCTGCCCCATGGACCTCGACGACGACTGGGACCAGAGGTTAATTTATCGAATTAAACGTTCTACAATTGCGTTATAAGACCGAGTCACCGGGACTTTCTGTTCGCGCGTATGTGTGTCAACATACACGCGTGTCGACCGTGCAAGTTTCTTTTCGACGACTCACCACGAGTCGATTGTTGTAATTCTTCCAAAACGGATCGTGAAATTACACTACCGCACAGTGGGCAAGAAAGCGATCTTTGTGGCCAAAAATCAGCCTACAACTCAGCTTTCCACCGATTCAATTGAATTTTTTTTTAAATGTTCGTGGAGGTCTATATTTTGATGACGTGCTGCGCAAAAATCGTTATCAAGAATCCTTATCTACAAAATTCACAGTGGTCGAGAAAGCGATCTTTGTGGGCAAAAATCTGCCTACAACTCAGCTTTCCACCGATTCAATTGAATTTTTTTGACGACGTGCTGCGCAAAAATCGTTATCAAGAGTCCTTATCTACAAAACTCAATAACTCCGACACTTCATCCGCCCATACCATAAATTTGCATGTCCCAGCTGAGTTGCCGACGCTTCTTAACCCTAAACCGCAAAATTTTAAATTGTAAATCTAAAATATAGACCTTCACGAACATTTAAAAAAAAAATTTCAATTGAATTGGTGGAAGACTGAGTTGTAGGCAGATTTTTGGCCACAAAGATCGCTTTCTCGTCCACTGTGTTCCGGTCCAACAGTTTGGGACCACCGTGTAAGAGGAATTATATTATTATATGATGAAGGGTTTTCATAAAATGATAAGGTTACACATACAAGACACACACGTGAACGGTAAACTTTACGTTTAGGGGAGGCAACTCCGATGACCTTGACCTTGACATATGTGTCAAGGACAACATTCTGAACAACTTTTGTCGGTACAACTACCCGGTGCTCGGGCTTAGTTTTCGAGATAATTGCAAAAAACTGTATTGAATACTGTATTCAATTTTACGTATTCTAATTTATAAAGTTAAAATCAATTGATTTTTATATAGTAAATATTTAATAATATAATTAATAATAATAACTTATTTTGTGTATCAGTGCCAATACAAAATTTTTATAAATTTTACATTGCCATGGAGCGTGCGCGAATACGGAAAGTTCAATTTAGTACCAGCAATAGTTTTTTTCAATTATCTCGAGAACTGAAACCGAGCACCGGGTAGTTGTAATAACAAAAGTTGTTCAGAATGTTGTCCTTGACAATATATGCCAAGGTCGAGGTCATCGGAGCTGCCTCCCCTAAACGTAAGGTTTGC